>CM057150.1:12195541-13395541 GCA_029964075.1 Patiria pectinifera
GTTTTTCAGATTTTGTAATCAAACATTCCGTAACATGCCCAATGTTTGAAGCCATATTTTAAAAAAAAAAATGACAGTAAAATAAGCTCGATAAGGCTAGCTTGCTTGAGTAACTCCAGCTGACATGCTCCATATTCATTCACATGTAACAGGTGAATGAAAATGGAGCATGTCAGCTGGAGTTACTCAAGCAACATGTAGATAAGGCTGCGTTGTGCTTGCATATGTATACATGGCAATAGTCTGGCGCCATCCCATGATTAGGTAACAATTAATGAAATACATTTGGGAACTCGACAAAAATGGAAAACTCGTTAATTAGGTCCATAGTCAGCCAACAGACTAATGACATTAAACGAAAAGGTCAGTCTTAAAATAGTTACACCATGGTTGGACATGTACAACTTCTGGTCTTTAGCCTCATATTGAAGTTACTTGACTTCCCTCTCATGTGCAAAATATTGAAGAAAAGTCTCCTATAAACAGGCATGCAACTTTTCCGCAGATCCGCTGATTTCCTCTTTTTTCACTTCCAATGTGTGCCATTGAAAATAGAAAAACACTGTACAAAGTCTTGGAAAGATTTTAATTTCCTCTTTTTTTGTGACTTCCCAGTTGCATGCCTGTATAAAAATTGAATTGAGTTTCCAAACTTGGTTGGTGAAATTTTGCAGTAATGCAATTTTTGGAGAAATTTGCTGGCTCAAGAGTGAGTAAAGTTGGCCTGATTTACATGTAGTTGTGCACATTTCCGCACTCCAGGTCCTAGCTGGAGTTACCCTGGGAAAGATTTCCATATACGAAGTTCACTAATTTACATGTAGTTGTGCACATTTCAGAAAGATTTCCATATAACTATAAGAAGTTCACTAATTTTCCTCTGTATTGACTAACAAGCCCCCAGATAGCAATTTCATGTCATCAAAGTCAATTTCAGCAGTGAGAAAATACAAGCATTATTTTTCTTAGAAAACACTTAGAATTTTTCAGTCCAATCTCATAGGGTTTGTACACAGGGTGTTGAGTGAACTTCGTGTATGGAAATCTTTCCTTACCCTGCCCTAAATTTTGAGCTGAAGCGCGCACCCGATGACTGTTTGTCGGCCAACTTCGGCTGCAGTTCTACCTCTGCCGTGATGTGAGTGAAGCCTCATAGTTAGTGCAGCAGTAGTGCATCAAACAGTCGTCGGGTGCGCGCTTCAGCGCCATGCCGTGGCACGCCGTGCCACGCCGTGCAGTTTGCAAGTGTGACTGGTGGTTCTTTGTGTGTGCATGGTAATCGACAGCGCATAGCATTTTGTTTGTGCACAGATATCTAGCTCCGGGCATCATCATGACCGTACGGGGGGTACGGCTGTCGGTTTATACCTCCTATTTTCACTGCAATTATAGGCCCTGTGTAGTGGTTATGCCAGGCAAGGTTTGGGTGAGTCCCAGTTGAAATTAGTGCGTTACAGGGACAAAATTGCACATATTCGAGAAAAAATTTTGGACCTGCCAATGCTGCAGGTCCAAGTGAAAAACTTCCTGCAGCCCTACATGACAACCCAATGATAAAATTTAAGGCTGGGTAACTCCAGCTATCCAGGTCCCAATCTGGACTCCGTTCACTGCTCACCTAGGGGACTTGCACATCTTATGTTCTTTTTGTGTTAACATTTCAGCGTTAATCTGCCTCTATTGCAATGGATTCCGAATTTCTGCCAGATGGTCGTCTCTTAGACATCGTAGACGAAGCTTGGCGGAAAGAGAAACTACCACATGATGACATTGCTGTTCCTCAGGTATGTTGAGGACATGATAAACCTTGGTCAACCCTCCTATGCAAACATGCATTCTGTGCCAAGTAGTCCTTTCAGTCAAACCAATCAAGTGACTGTTTTTAAACAGTTAAGAATTCCCAGCCTTCATAAAGCACGCTTGACTGGCTGTGAATGTTAAATGGAAAATTATACAACATTTGCAAACATCAAAAAATAAAAATACCAAATCATTTTGAAATACCTTGCTGGACTGTTAGTGAATGACAGTGTAAAGCATCCTGTAAAATCATGGCACCTGGTATACTGTCATTTTCAAGAAAAGTCGTATTTTTGTATCAATTTCCACTGCTGATCAGCCAATCAGCGTTGGAAACAACTGGCTTTTGTTTCGAATACTGGCCCCAATTGACCATCGCACTTGTTTGCAATCGATTACACACCTATGAACGGGTACAGGCCAGCTAGACTGGTTCCCTGACCTTACAATTCCCCAATGTATTTAAACTGCTCTGTTTCTTCTTATATGGAGTCAGGGAACCAGACTACAGGAAAATGATCGTTTTTCTTGGTTTTTATAGCATTTTCGAACCCAAAACCTCAAAAAAGTCAGTGTAACTATATTCGCTATATATTTCCAACCCCCCAATTCCATCCATTTCTGAAAATTACAGCAAAGCAAATGATGTATATTCCCTTTAATGTATGCAGTTTTGATTTGACTGTAGGTGATTGATAAGCCAGCTGTGACCACAACTTGCCTGCTTTGTCTGTACATGGTCTGCTGACTGGGCTTGACTAGTCACAGTGCTTGCTTGACATATGATCTGACTGCTGGTGACTAGCCTGTGTTGAAAGCATAGCAGGGGAAGTGGATGGAAATTTTGACTGTCTGTGGCTGTTTAAATAGCAGGAGTGTTTATTAAATCTTTATTCTGCAGAATCTTGACTGAGGGACAAACGTACAACAGAATTTGCAAAGAACTTAATTGTGACCTGCCATATCATAATGAGGAATAACCCCCACCTTTGACTTTTCAAGTTGCATGCATCATGTTAGTCCGAAGATTTGGGACTCTCAATACTGTGTACGAGAGTCCCAAAACTTAAGGTTCTGAAAACATGCAATACAAGAAAATAGACTGGCACATGAAACAACCAGTCCAACAACTCTTCAATACTGCATCAATCAACTGCCAGCTGACTGGGCCAAAAGAAACATCTAGGATGTCGGGTACTAGGTCACTATTTCTACACATTTCCCCTTAGTCAGGCACCAGACTAATGACACTGAATGAAGAAGTCAGTCTTGTTAAACAGTTGGACCATGGATGGACATGTACAAGTCTAGTCTTTAGCCTCATTTTGAAATCACTTGACTTCCCTCTCTTGTGCAAGCCACTGCCAAATATTGAAGAAAAGTCTCCTTTAGAAATTAAATTGAGTCTTCAAACTTGGTTGGTGAAATACTGACATGACTGAGGAACTTTTCTTTTGCCCAGTAACAGTTTTGGAGAAATTTGCTGGCTAAAGAGTGAGTAAAGTTGGCGTGATCTTCTTTTGCATCATTTTGAGCACTTAAGGTCCTAGTCTGGCATCGTGTTAGCTTTCAATGATACCAATTATTTTTTTCCTGTAGCTTACTCTATTCCAAAGATAAGCCGCAAGAACTTCAACAGTGTCCCGCCGAACTTTGCCGACCTCATTTTGAGAAAAAATGGTTTTGAAAACAAAAAAAATTACGCCGACAACAACAGTAGTGCAGAACATTATTCAGTTTGTACACTTTTGGGAGTATTTTTTCCTAACAAAAATGCATAGTGTGAATCTTGGTTACCTTGGTTACTCAGAAATACAACAAAAACAAATTCTTGATTTTGACACAGTTTTTCTAGTATCCCTTACGTCAGGTGTTGATGACTCAAAACAAGGTTTTGGGGGACATTCCTCATTATTCCAAAGTAGGTCACAATTTATGTTCAGCCTTGACATTGCATGGGAAAATCCACCAAAACAGACCATGAAGCAGTTAATTTTGTGATGTAAACTCAGTAAATAATGCCAATGTGTACATGTACTTTCTTTTTCCTGTTCTCAGCATGAGCTTCCAGATGTGTTTGCCGACGACGGCATGTCAGCAGAAACAATCAAAGAACAAGAACAGAAGTGGACGGATATGGCCTTACAGAACCTGCAGGATTCCCAGGGAACCACCCATTCATCATGATGTGCATGTGACAGCCAAAAACACCTGTGCGGTAAGATGCGACCCCCTCAATGGGTACAAAAAGAAAGTGGGGGAGACCACTTGGAGGGACATGCAAACGCATTGCTGACGACGCCTGACGCTTACGTGAAGACGCTAGATTTGTGCACATTCAGAATACAGTAAACTCCGGCTAAGTCGGCACTCTCGGGACCCGAGAATTTGCGATGATTTACGCGAATGCCGACATCTGCTGTAAATCGTCATTTTGCCGACTTACATGAATGCTCTTTTTGCACACATGATTCATTGCACTAAATTGGCTTTGATTTACCCTGGATTATCTCCTTCATGCTTGAGTTGAATTCAGCAAATTAATCCTCGAATTGTATCATCACGTTTGGGATATTGGAAGTGGAGACCACATGTACAAAATAGTACTATTTTGTACATGTGGTCTCCACATGATGTATGTGCACAGTAACAAATTAAATGCGTGCGTGGTCGGTATATACCACATGCATGCATTGACTGCAGCAGTAGTCATTCAATAAGACGACCCCCAAAATGGACAGAGGGCATGCGTACAGAGGAGAGGGGGTACTGGTATTATAGATTGGGGCACAGCGTCATATTGATAAAAAGAAAAGAAAAGGGCTAACAAATACTCAAATCACACACTTACGAAACAACTAGCCGGAAAAACTAACAATTTCAAATGTCCCGCTCTGCAGAGCAGAACAGAGCCTCCGTCTATTTCATGGAGACTGTAAGCATAAGCACAGCAAAAGGCACGCTTACTTCAGAGGAAAAATTTGCTTTTAAAACTTAGTGACGTAACGATAGAAATCTCCATGCACGCACGACCGTTAGCACATACACGCCGAGAAATGGTGCTTAAGGTTAGCAAAGTTTTCTGCTATGCTAAGCACAACTTTTCTGCTAACTGTTAAGCAGCGCCGTGAAATTGGGCCCTGCCGCAGTTGGTAACCATGCACAGAGACAGAGGCAACTGGCCTTCAGCTTTTTGACCATGTAGATCTTGCCCCACTGAGCAGGCTTGTTATTTGACAAGTGCTGCATGTTGCTGCATTAGCTAACCCCAACCCTGCTGAATCCAATAGTATCCAACAATATCATACACCCGATGGAGCCTGTTGGATTGAGCAGTAAACCCCTTGTGCACATTCCTGATGCAAGATGTTGGATTCAGCAGGCAACTGAACCACATTATAAATGCCATGTTGGACTCCATTGGATTCAACTAAAAATAAGGCACAGTGGATTGAGCAGGAAACTCGGGTTGGACTCTGTTGGATTTAGCAGGGTAGTCCTGAGGAATTTCTAGAGGGTTAAGGTCAGGGTAAAACAAAATGATCCTGGACTAGGTAGGTGGCCCAGACTCCAACACCAAGTACGTAACAGCACGTTGCATGCTGGCCAAACGTTTTCCAGAGAGATTTTGACATTCTCTTTTGAATTGTAGTCGAAATTAAAGCCAAAAAAAATAGTATCTGCTTCCGATGACATGGCATTGGAAAATAGGGGTAGGTAGGTAGGGAATTTTTTTTTCTCTCCAATTTCTTTTTGTGTACAATCATATTGAGGCGTCTGCATGTAATCAAGGGTAAAAAGTACAAATGGATGGTTTTGAACGTTTTTTTTCCCTCATTTTTCCAATAAAAAAATTAGGGTAGGGGCTGTCAAAAAAGGGTAGGTAGGGAAACCGGAAGCAGAACAATTTTCTTTCGGGCTAAGGATACTTGGTCAAGGGCGCTTGTATTGTATGCTTACAACAAATTTGTATTGGTCCAGTCGTAAGTTTATAGCAAACTACCTGTTCTGTTATTGTCAGGAATTGTATCTTTTTTTTAGCTTTTTCCTTAACTTTTATGTCTATTTCTGTTTTGCTCGTTATTACAAACAGGGTATGGCTGGAAAGTTTGGTCAGCATCTCTGAGACATTTTGAGGATAAGAGTCATCCCTGTGCCTGCTCCGTCTTCCATCCGTATTGCTTGTCGTTCAGAATGGTAAACAATTTGCCAAGTTGGCTTTCAGGATGATGAAGAGGGAACTTTCAGAAAGCTTGCAGAATTGAATTGGCTTCGAGAAGGAATCTGGCTAAGATGGACTCCAGACTAGTTTGAACCAAGACTTAAAGGGAATGTACAACATTTGCTTTTGCTGCAATTTTCAGAAATATATGGATTTGCAGGATTAGTATGTTATAGCAAATATTGTAACACTGACTTGTTTAACGTTTTGGGCTTGTAGATGCTGGAAAAACCAAGAAAACCAATCATGTTCTTGTAGTCTGGTTCCCTGACCCCACTTAAGATGAAACAGAGAAATGTATAGACTTTGGGGAATTGTAAGGTCAGAGAATCAGTCTGGCAGGCGTGTACCCCTTCACAGTGTGTATTGCAAAGAAAATGCGGAACAACTGTTATGAAAAAGTCGGAGCAGTTTTTGAAGGGAAAAAAAACAGTTTTCTCTAATGCTGGTTGGCCGACCAGCGTTGGAAAAATACAAATTTTCTTGCAAATTTCAGCACACCAAGGAGACGCAATTGTACAGAATGCTTGAGACTGTCATTCCCTTACAATCCAGTAAGGTATTTCGTGATAATTTGATCGTTTCATTTTTTTTAATGTTTGCAAATGTTGTATCTTCCCTTTAAGTGTAATAGGATTGTTCTATAAATTTGGGTTTAGTTTTCTTCCTGTCCACACTGCATCTGACCTCTATGATTCTATAATTTCTGATACACTCCTTAATGCAGTCGTACAGTCCTCCAAGAGTTATTTTGAATAGCAAACTACCTCCCAACAAATAAAAAGTAGTTTGAAGTCCTTTTTAATGACACTTGAATGGCAAATTGCAAAGTTCTGAGGTAACGGTTACAGGACAAATGTCACACTTCAGACCCTGAACTTATAGAATGACCCATAATCTATGAGTGCACTGTAAACGTAAGTTTTGTTTTGTTTTTTGGTGTTTTTTTTTATTGCGTCTAGCGCTTAAAACGTAAGTTTGACACTGGGGCGGTTGACAATCTTTTCGCATGTACCAGCCCCCCCCCCCCCCACCCTGCAAACAGGACGCTGGGAAGGGCTGTGTTTGAGCTCTCATTGGATAGACTTTGCGTGACTTGTGACGTAGCAGGCAGGACACAAACAAGCTACATCTGTTTGTCATGCGTAGCACGTGCTAGCTGCATGCGAAGGTCATGATAAGTTACCCATAATGCCATCCGTACTTCCTTCACAAGATTCTGCATGGCATGGCTGTGATGACCTTTAACCTGGTTTCTGGTCCAGTCAGTGAATTATGAAGGGCCGCTGTATACAGCATTAATGGTACTTAAAATCTACATGAACATGTACAGTGCTACATTCATTATACATTGTGATTGATGATACACATTAGAAATGCAGGGGTGCGTTTTGGCGGTCATAACCAAGAATTGGTTCGGTGGTTTCTTGTCAGTGAATTTCTTTGGCAATTTTAATTGGGTTAGAATTACGCATGATAATGTAGTACTCAAATCCCCAAAACAATTAACCAAAGAGAAACCACCGAACCAATTCTTGGTTATGACCGCCAAAACGCAGGGCCCTGGTAGCTAGTTCAGCCCTACCAATCTCAGTTTTATTTATTCATTTTATTGTTTTGTTTTGCCAGAGTGTGTAGCAGCGTAGTAGTGGCCAGTTTTGATTCTTGTATAAAAAGGTCCTGTGTATTGCAACCACCTTCGAAGTGTGTACAAATTAAGTGACCTTCTGAGGCAAAATGAGGAATGTACCCCAAAACCTTGTTTTGAGTAATACATGCCTGAAGTCGGACATACTAGAAAAATTGTGTCAAAATCGATATTAATTGTTTTGCATTTTTGAGTAGCCAAGGTATTCAAGATTCACACTATGCATTTTTGTTTGGAAAAAAAACACCCCCAAAAGTGGAAAAAAATGAAGAATGTTTTTCACTTCGGTTGGCGGCGCAAGGCATGTCTTTTTTTCAAAGCCGTTTTTCTCGAAATGAGGTTAGCGACATTTTGCAGGACACTGTTGAAGTTCCTGTGTCATATCTTTGGAATAAATTAAGATACAAAAATAAATTTGTTATCATTGGAAAGCCAATGATTTGCGCTTTAACATGATGTACATAACTTGAAAAGTCATGGTGGGGGTTATTCCTCATTATGCTATGGCAGGTCACACTGTCTTTGTTTAAAAGCAAGGTCCAGTCAGAAGAGGGCGGTATACACAATATAAATCACTAAAAAAAAAATGGGAAAAACATAGTTTTAAAAAATCAAAAAGTCTTTTATAATTAAAAAAAATGATACACTCACAGATACGAGCTTTTAAAGAAGGATTTAAACCCAATTTGAAAACGCTGATGTTATTATTCCATCCAGTATGCTGTCCTGGTAGTTGATATAATCTGGTGGGCTACACTTCTCAACTTCCCAATAAGTGCTGTACGAAAACTGTTGAATGAATGCATAGATGCAAGGCATGGTACATGTTCTTAAAGAGGGTAGTCCAGAGAGTACATTATTTATTACAATGTAGTAACATGAGTAACATGTACAATCAGCAAACTTTGTTGTTTGAACAGAAATAACACTGAAACAGATGACAGACTTTTCTTCCATATAGTGGGTCCTTCACTCATGTTCAGTGCTCCGCAAATGGTCTCCTCTCGTGTAATGAAAATTTGCCAGGACAGAATGTTGCAACCTTACGCTGCTTTTTTCTGCACATATCATCTCAATGAAGGTCTGTCATTGCAAAAATGATGATAAGACATGAACCCGGGACTGAGCAACATTTCGGGTTTTGTTAGGAAATACTTAGAAATTTTCTTCACTCTCCATAGACTCTGTACACAACCGCTGAAGTAGCGTCAGGTTGCAACCAGTGGCGTACCCAGGGGAGGGGGGCACTTTGGGCCCCCCTCTCCCGGCGGAATTTTTCGACACCTTTTTTTCCCCAACAATATCACTAAATGGTTAGAGAGTTCTAACATCAATCCCACAAAAGAAACCCGCTCAAAAACCATTACAATGCGCCTTGAAAATGGGTATATAATTTGCAGCCCCCCCCCCCACATCAAAAACTGGATACGCTTGCTACATCACTTGACCTTCAAAAACACAAGTACTCCTTTCGCATTAGCAATATTGTGCACCTTGTCGAGATGAAAAACTACCCCTCGAAAGCACAAATACCCCTCTCACAATAATAAAATCGTGCCCCTCCGCGAGATGGAAAATTGACCATCAAAAACAATAGTGCTCCTCTTGCGATAATTTATCGAGATGGAAAACTGCCCCTCGAAAGCACGATTAGTGTCCTGGTCGCAACATTAAAATTGTGTCCCCTCACAAGATTGAAAAGTGGTCATCTGTCGTTTTCTTTTAATTTTTGGGTGGGTTGACCATTGAGCTTTCCCGACATTTTCACCCAAATAAGACGACCCCTATTGTTCCCAAAGCGGAAAAGTGGCCATCTTGAAAAACGATCCCTCCACAAGGCATGACAAAATAGCGCCACTTTCGAGCCCAATTGCATCCAAAGTTCTCAGAATTGGAAGCCCAAGTCCGGGCCAGAGGTTCATTACCATATCTCTTCAATTCCCCAATTTTATGGCGCTCAGAACTCTATAATATGGAATATTTTTAGGGTATATTTTTTATTCATGAGCTCGGCCTGTTCACCGGTGTGCCCGCAAGGCATTTTAGTGGAGAACAAAATGGCTGCTTCCAAAAGTGGCATGCAACTTTTCCTCGGATCCGCTGATTTCCTCTTTTTTTTTGTTTTCTTTTTTTACCTCCAATTACAAATGGAGAAACACTGAACAAAGTCTTGTGTGGTTTGGCGTTTCCTCGTTTTTAAGCTTTGGCATGAGCTTCTATTTGGTGGTCGGTTCCGATCGGCCTGTTCTGTGTTTAGCTCCATGGTCTGAGTATCACCCTTTATCCACGGAGCCAAGTCTCCTGTACAACGTCTGTGTCTCCGTTCAGATTTATGCAAGCCGCGCGTGTGCCAGCCAATAGGAGTCGACTTTACTAAATCGTGACGTCATTTCATTCTCAAATCAGGACTAATGGATGCTTGGTCAATTCATTTTGAAATGAAACAACAGCCGGGCGCATATCGCGTAACATGGGCGATTGTGTTATCCATAATGACGCGCAACGGGTGAATGGCCGAACTATGCGAAGACCCGACGTAGAAAGCGCCCACTGATTGGTCAAAATGTTGAGAAAAGATGCGGCCGAAGACCCGACATAGAAAGCGCCCGCTGATTGGTGAAAATGTCGAGTCGAGATGCGGTTGTCTTGCCTAATTAATCAGCGAATCTGATCATTATTGTAAAAGACCGTGGTTTTCGCCCTGGTCTATTTGGACTCTGTCCCCGAATAAGGATACCAAAAGAATGGTGTTAAGTTCCGTACAAAGGTGCCATCGGCGTCGCATTTTCGCGGCGTCACATTTTTAAGCTCTGGCAGGGATCATATTGATCGATTTCGTGCAAGATTTCGTGTTGCAAGACTTCTTGCAAGACGACCGAAGCTTTTTGTGCACACACTCTTGTTTTCTAAATTTCCAGTAAATTGCATGCCTGAACTGCCTGCTATAGCTGTGCACAAGGTCTGTCTTCTACCTGCAAAAATATTCACTATACCCGGTACTTGATGATAACGTGCCACCAATTCTGCTATCGTAGTCTGGAATTTATTTCAAGGTTAATGGACGTTAATCAAAACGCATATTATTGTTTTCAGGATCGTAAAATAGGCAACATGTACCTGTACATGTACATGTATATTCGTACACGTATACTGGTATTGTGATGGGCAACTCTCAATCAAAAAATGCCATTCACTCAATTTTACATACATTTGTATATACATTGTATATGTATTTATAAACAAGACACACACACATTTACAAATAATAATAATAATATTTTATTCTTCGTTTAGCGTTTTACTTTAAAATCTCCAAACGCTTTACAAAATATCGACAGAACCACATAAAAATAAAACAATTAAGTTAAAAAGTAGTACTTAAAATACTACGTTTTAAAACAGAAATATCTTAAGCTGTGATTTAAAATTTTCCCAATTCATTTATGACATACATGAATACATCTTCATTGCATTGTACATTCATCCATTCTACCCGTATTGTGTCTAGCATGGACTTTTCTTGGAGTGCAATGACCTCTTTATTGATCAGAATTATTTAAAAACACGAATCATTTCGAAATTTGGAACTTAATTGCGTCGGGTGATGTAAATTCAATAATGTCTTTTGGGGGCCCTTCATATCACCGATTTACCTTCATTTAAAAACTGTTACGCAGTATTGTCGCGAGTGATTGTGAGGAAAAAATTTAGAACTATACATGTATTAGCGTGGGACTGGAACCCATAACCTCCTCCTTACTAGTGCAGATATCTTCCCACTCGATCACCCAGCTTGCCGTGGTCGGCTGACTGCATGGTCACTCTAATGTATAGCAGCGGGTACACCGCCCATACCATCAGATGGAGTTTCGGGTCGGGTGATGTAAATTCAATCACGGATTCTACACACAAGGATTAACGACTCGCCCGATTAACGAGCTCAGAACAGTCGTTTATCCTGGTGTCTAGGATCCGTGATTCAATACATGTATTGGGTTTTGTCCTTCACTAACGTGGTTTCTTAAACACTGTATATATACTCATCAGTGTTAATATTAGTCCAGAGTAATTGTGAGAAAAAAATTACTTTCCCGTCACATCCACGATCTCGTCGAAATGCACAACCGCGTCTTTGAGTTGCACGGACTCATCTTCACGTTCCCCAGCCTGGTCTTTCAGTTCGATAGCCTCGCCTTCACGTTCCCCAGCCTGGTCTTTCAGTTCGACAGCCTCATCTTCACGTTCCCCAGCCTGGTCTTTCAGTTCGACAGCCTCGCCTTCACGTTCCCCAGCCTGGTCTTTCAGTTCGACAGCCTCGCCTTCACGTTCCCCAGCCTGGTCTTCCAGTTCGACAGACTCGTCTTCACGTTCCCCAGCCTCGTCTTCGCGTTCCCCAGCCTGGTCTTCCAGTTCCACAGCCTCGTGTTTGAGTTCGACAGCCTCGTCTTTGCGTTCCCCAGCCTGGTCTTCCAGTTCCACAGCCTCGTGTTTGAGTTTGACAGCCTCGTCGTTGTGTTCCACAACCTCATCTTTGCGTTCCCCAGCCTCGTCTTCCAGTTTCATAGCCTCGTCTTTGCGTTCCACAGCCTCGTTTTTCCGTTCCACAACCTCGACTTCACATTCCTCAGCCTGGTCTTCCAGTTCAACAGCCTCGTCTTTGCGTTCCACAGCCTCGTCTTTGCGTTCCACAGCCTCGTCTTTGCGTTCCCCAGCCTCGTCTTTGCGTTCCACAGCCTCGTCTTTGCGTTCCACAACCTCGACTTCACGTTCCCCAGCCTGGTCTTCCAGTTCCACAGCCTCACCTTTGCGTTCCACAGCCTCGTCTTTGCGTTCCACAGCCTCGTCTTTCCGTTCCACAACCTCGACTTCACGTTCCCCAGCCTGGTCTTCCAGTTCCACAGCCTCGTCTTTGCGTTCCACAGCCTCGTCTTTGCGTTCCACAACCTCGACTTCACGTTCCCCAGCCTGGTCTGCCAGTTCCACAGCCTCACCTTTGCGTTCCCCAGCCTGGTCTTTGCGTTCCACAGCCTCGTCTTTACGTTCCACAACCTCGACTTCACGTTCCCCAGCCTGGTCTTCCAGTTCCACAGCCTCGACTTTGCGTTCCACAGCCTCGTCTTTGCGTTCCACAACCTCGACTTCACGTTCCCCAGCCTGGTCTT
This sequence comes from Patiria pectinifera, assembly GCA_029964075.1. NCBI lineage: Eukaryota > Metazoa > Echinodermata > Asteroidea > Valvatida > Asterinidae > Patiria > Patiria pectinifera. The sequence continues at coordinate 12,208,374 of CM057150.1, forward strand.
CCAGTTCTACAGCCACGCCTTTGCGTTCCCCAGCCTCGTCTTTGCGTTCCACAACTTCGACTTCACGTTCCCCAGCCTGGTCTGCCAGTTCCACAGCCTCGTCTTTGCGTTCCCCAGCCTGGTCTTCCAGTTCCACAGCCTCGTCTTTGCGTTCCACAACCTCGACTTCACGTTCCCTAGCCTGGTCTTCCAGTTCTACAGCCACGCCTTTGCGTTCCCCAGCCTGGTCTTTGCGTTCCACAGCCTCGTCTTTACGTTCCACAACCTCGACTTCACGTTCCCCAGCCTGGTCTTCCAGTTCCACAGCCTCGACTTTGCGTTCCACAGCCTCGTCTTTGCGTTCCACAACCTCGACTTCACGTTCCCCAGCCTGGTCTTCCAGTTCTACAGCCACGCCTTTGCGTTCCCCAGCCTCGTCTTTGCGTTCCACAACCTCGACTTCACGTTCCCCAGCCTGGTCTGCCAGTTCCACAGCCTCGTCTTTGCGTTCCCTAGCCTGGTCTTTGCGTTCCACAGCCTCGTCTTTACGTTCCACAACCTCGACTTCACGTTCCCCAGCCTGGTCTTCCAGTTCCACAGCCTCGTCTTTGCGTTCCACAGCCTCGTCTTTGCGTTCCACAACCTCGACTTCACGTTCCCCAGCCTGGTCTGCCAGTTCTACAGCCACGCCTTTGCGTTCCACAGCCTCGTCTTTGCGTTCCACAACCTCGACTTCACGTTCCCCAGCCTGGTCTGCCAGTTCTACAGCCACGCCTTTGCGTTCCACAGCCTCGTCTTTGCGTTCCACAACCTCGACTTCACGTTCCCCAGCCTGGTCTGCCAGTTCTACAGCCACGCCTTTGCGTTCCACAGCCTGGTCTTTGCGTTCCACAACCTCGACTTCACGTTCCACAGCCTCGTCTTCCAGTTCCACAGCCACGTCTTCAAGTCTGACAGCCTCGTCTTCACGTTCCCCAGCCTGGTCTTCCAGTTCCACAGCCTCGTCTTCGAGTTCGACAGCCTCGTTATGGTGTCCAACCCCTTCCCGGCTCAGCCCACTCTGTCCCCGTATCATCATCATCAGCCGGCTGCTGCCGCTGCCGACCGCCTTGAACATGCGCTGCTTGTGGTAGCGCCACACACCGGTGAACACGGTTGAGATCACGGCCATGCTGATTAAAAAGTACAGCATAACCCCCACCCTGTACAGGTATTCCCCTGTTTCGGTGCGGTACTGGGGTGGTAGAGCGGCGTGTGAGGGTGCTATGTCCCCGAACCCGACGGTACTCAGAGCGACGAAGTTGAAGTACTGCGCCGTCAGAAGAGACCAGTTCTCCAGCGGAACAAAGATGGCAGCCGGGATCATGATCAAGACTACCCAGAGGACCATAAACGTGACCAACACACCAAGGATGTTCCGTACTCGCTGTGATTTGACTGATGAGGTCCCCCTGACGAAGAGATTGAAGCACTTGATCCAGACCACTTGGCAGGTGCTTCCGATGACAGACAGCATGTAGCCGTTGAGTGCTATTCCGGGGATGGCGAAGACCACGCAAAAGATCCGACCCCAGAGAGTCGAGGGAGTGATCCAGCCGAAACCTGCATCGGATTTAATTTGATAAAATCGAGTCAAAATAACGTCGATCATTGCAAAAGCATGAATAGTCTTCCAGTGACAGATCTTAGGGGGCGGGGTTCAAAGATATGTCTACGGCAACACCCCCTCTTGGGACGACAAAAGGGTTATCATACAGAAAAACACAGCAAATTAATGTCTTATCTATAGCCGAACCCCGGCCGCAATTTTTTTTCCCCGTATACGCGGGCGCTCAAAACGTCATGCATAATAAAGTTTTCCTTTGATTCATTGCAAGGCACTTAGGTTCTCGTTCTCCTTTTTCCTTTTACATTAAAATTATCTCAACGATAATTTCAGAAAAGAAAAATAGTCGATGAAAATGAGCAGCGACGACGTGGATTCCAACCAGATATCTTTGTATCCATACCTCATTTTGATATCCACTAGGCTACCGACTGGTAGCTTTACGACGTCCGTACTTTAAAATTGTTTAACGGTAATTGGTTGAAATACCAGCAATACTCTTGATAATGCTTATGCTTGATCGGTGATCCATGGAGCGAGCGTTCTATATTCCCTCGGCCTAACCTCGGGAAAATCACTGCTCAACGGATCGACACGGGAGGCTAGTTTTACTACACCGCTCGAAGCAGTCAATAGCAAAAAAACAATTATGTATGTATACTAATGATGTGCATTGGATTGGGTCGACCAGGCCAAACCGACCCGAAACAGTAGAGACATAAACCGAATCCGAGCCGAAACCCGACCCATCAAAAAATAAGGTAAAACCGACCTGAACCGATCCGACCCGAAAAAAAACGGGAAAAAAACGAATACTCGGCTTGGACAAAGTGATCACTTTTTTTGTGCCTGCCCTTAACCACGTGGCATGAATTCTTTTTCAAAACCATCGTCTCTCATCTCTGTGTCATACTCAGTGGGTTGATCGAGAGTAACTCCGTTTATTGAACAAACGCATGGTCACCACTCAGAATCATGAAAACTGTTACAATCTATCTATTTCACTGTCAGTCCCGATACGACTGGAAATTAATACCGTGGGAACTTGATAGTACGCACGTTGGCCACACCACGGTGGGTTGCGGTCACAGTGACTGTCAATGGTATTGCATCACCTGAATTTCTCAACTGTTTCGGTTTATTTCGTGGTTTTTTTTTCTACAAAAGATGGCTTAACCAACCCGACTCGAAAATGTAAATGCAAAACCGAAACCGACCCGACCCGAAGTCGGTTTCGGGTCGGGTGTGCACATCATTAATGTATACTGACCCATTGTAGTCACCACGGTATAGCAGAAGACATAGGCGTTCTGAATTCTCCAAGTGTCCCTCCATGGGCCGCCAGCTTTGACGGGCAAATGGAGAACACTTTGTGACCAGACGGTCTGAATATCCTGCCACAGCGACCTCATGGCCTCAGCATCCACTCCACACTCGCTGTGATTGGCTATGAAACGCTTCACTTGCGCGCGTAATACGCGCTGTCCCGCGAGGGAGGAGTCTCCCTCCATGAGTACGAACGCCAACGAGCCCAACGTGATGTACACCGACAGCGTGATGACCAGAAGAATGGACTTGACCCAGACTTTCATCGTGTTGAAAGGAAAACACACAATGAAATTGTAATCCAATTGAGAAGCGTTCAATCGGTGTGCTATCGGTACAAGTTAACTGTACTGTGATGGTGTTTAAGGCCTTCACGTTTACTTCTTTTCTCCACGGTTGACCAATGTCAAGCAATCATATACATTGTACTTACTATTAAGGACTGTTTACCAGACGGCGGGATATAAAACACTATTAAGATTGTTGCTGGTACAATTATTCCGTTTTATATAAGAGATTTTTTTTAATGCAGAACGGTTCGCGTATTTCTTTTTCTCCTAGGATTTAGGAGGGTTGGGGCCAATCATGCATTATTCAGTTTTTTCTTTGAATCATTGCACGACACTTTACCTCGTTGTCTTGTTTCCCCTTAAATTAAAACTATCTCGACGATAAATTTAGAGGGGGAAAAAATAGTCTATGGAAATGAGCAGCGACGACGTGGATTCGAACCAGGCATCTTTAAGTTTGTATCCATAGCTCATCTCTCTATCCACTAGGCTACTGTGGGGATGTGGTAGCTCGACGACAACCGTTCTTTAAAATGCTTTAATGTAACTGGTTGACTAAATAACAACAATGCTCTTGATATCATTGTTCTGTTTCATGAATAAACATACTGGCCCGATCGAAACTACTGAATTATTCATGACTTGGCCCCCGTCCTCGGAATAACAATTACGTTGGCGGTTCATTAGTGCGCAAAATAAAGCCCCCTGGCCCTCGGAGGGTTGTAGACAACCGCACTTAACACTTAGTAGTCTATTCGTTAAATGGTTCGTGAAATAAATTTTTCTAAGGGACATATTTTGTGTAACTTTCTACTCCTTCTAAATATATAGATCATGATGGGCAAACAGTACACTAGCTATGAAAATGCACTATGAAAATGCACTTGTTGCCTGCAACCTCAACACTTTGGCTGAAAGGAGGGAGCAGATGTGCATGAAATTCTTCCAATCGCTGATTGCATCCAAACACTACAGCAGCTGGCTTCCGCCAAGTAGGAGGAATGTTCATCATAGAGACCTCAGAAACTGCAACGAATACTCCCTACCTCTTTGTAAGACTAAGCGGTACCAAAAAAGCCCAATTGTTTACATGACAAAGATTTGGAATGAAAACCACTAATATTAACTAACTGTGGGTCTGACCTCTAGCTGCAATCCTGAATTTTTATGCATTTGTGTGTATCTCGAATTTTTTTTTCTTTTGTAACATTTGAGTGTTCCCCGTTGTTTTTCTTTACCTTTGACCCCTCCCTTCCACAATCCTGTTGTTCACATAGCAACCTCCCTTCCCATCCCTTCCATCCCCATGACAACTTCCCTATCCTACTTGTATCAACCTCTGCCCCTGTGTACACCCAACCTTTCCACCCTCTTTTCCAAACCTTTTTTTCATCCTGTGCAGTTCTACAGCCTGTTTGTACACAATTTTAAAAAAAGGAAGCCTGGTTTTTATTGCATTTGAATTTCACTAAACTGTTTCTCTCGATTTTTACTGTTTGTTTTGTATCTGTGTACTTTAATACCCATTCCCCTCAACCCGTCCCTATCACTCCCTCCCTTCCTATGCCCTTTCATGATGGTTATTCTTTAATTCTCTGTGTAAATTTTTTTTATTTATGTAACTATTCTGCAATTCCGCTGCTGGCGGCGATAGAATAGAATAATAAACCATTAATAATAATAATAATAAAAAATATGAAGACTATTTGACATCCCCTTTTGGTTAATTTCATTAAGTGCACTCCTGAAAACATTACAATGTCCACGCTTTTCTGGACAACAGAGGGCGCTGTTACTGTGATGTCATTTCAGGGAGACATGTGCAGTTTAAGGGGTTTCTGTTGAACCCAAAAAGTTGTTCATGAAAACATTTGTGTGGAAAAGTGTGCTCACTGGCGTACTGCTATGTACTGACACACTCTCAAAAAGATATGTAAAAAATAATTAGGTAAAAATTGTTATGTAAAGTAATACACAATTTCGGTAAAATTCGCCGGAAAAAAAGTACCTCGAAAACATGTAAATTGAAAAATACATATTGAATAAGTAAAGCAGTCAGTTTACCTTAATTTTGTAAAAACGTACTGCAATTAGGTAAACCGTACTAAAAACAAGGTAAAAACGTACACGCGGTGACGCGATGCAGCTAGCGCAGCACAGCATAAGTGAAGATGGCGTACACCGTGATGTCTGTAACTAACAACGAGGGGATGTGTCGCAGCTAATTTCGGTCTTTGAAGGTAACATTTTCTAATTAACTCTTGCGATTGTTATGACAACAAATCACCAAAGAACAGAAAATTCACAACAGCAAAATATCCTAAATTCTGCCAACTTTGGTGCTGAAATAACTGCAACGTTGGGGTGTCTGCCTGAAATTAATAACATCACACTTTTGCTCATGAATATTGAAATTTGTATTAGCATAAAAATCAAAAAAGGCACAAAATACCTCTGAAAATGGCAAAACGAAAATTAAAAAATGAGGTTATGGGATACAAAGGTGTATTTTCAAGGACATTAAAAAAATCACATATCATGGCCCTTTAAAACAAAACTCAAATAGAAAACTTGTTAGAAGAATAAAACATTATAAGAGCACAGGAATGCATCTTTAAGCCTTTGCAATTAACGCCATTACATTTGTTGCTGGTATTGTAGTATTGCATTACCCAGTAACTTAGCATTGATCTCAGGCAATAAGAGTGTAAAAACAAAGACTGTGCTTAAGATGTCTCGGTGTCTACAAAAATTCACCTCAAGATAATTCCCAAGATAAGATAGACACATAGAAACCAACATAAAAAAAAATTGTGGAAACTTTGCCCACTTCATTTTTACAATGTATAAGCACAAAAAGGTTACCAGCCAAACTATAATACAATGCGCATGGCTGGTGACTGGTTCCCCGTTGAAGTTGCTGTGTGCATAAATTTGCTTACACTTTCTGGTTACCATCTTTTATGAGGGCGCTATTTGGTTTGGGTAAATACAAAAAAAGACTTTACCGAAATCAACCAGCGCCCTCCTATTGTGTTTGAGAGATCTCAAACAGGCTAATGGGTTTGCCTTGTGTTAATATACATTTAATATGTGTAATCTCATTTTAATCCATATTCCAAAAAAAATTAGCATATTAGCGTTAACTGTTATAGCACTGCGCATGGGTTGTCTCGGAAGCAAATTATTGTTCAGGGACTTCACCCTTTCGATTTAAGATTATTTGGAGCAATGTTTGCATCAAAATACACTTGTCCTTTTTTCCCCTTTTTTTTAAAGCAGAAGGCTTTACTTAAGATTGTATTAACTCAACTTTAAATGTCACATAATGCTATCAATCGCAATTAGAAATATTTTTTAAAAATCATCAAAAAACTTCAGTAAGCAATCAAATGTAGGCCCACGTCTGCTTAAGTTGCTTGAATAGCTCATCTTTTTTGAAAGGCCATACGCGTTTTTCTTATCACCGTGTCTGATTTCTTAATTGAAATGTACGTTACTCAACTCAAGCCAAATCAGCGTCCATGACAAACGTTTACCATTTCATGGTGAACTTTAGGTGTGAACAGGACGGCTATACTGCTGCAATGCTACGGTGAATTGTGAATAATCTGACCAAAAGAACACCGAGTATACAAAAGAAAGCGAAGCCATATCCTCACTTAATCTCAGCCAAACCAACTGTCAATGACAAAAAGTGACCATTTCATGGTCAAGTTTAGGTATATACATGTATACTGGTGCAATACTATAATCTTAATACAACAATCTGGGTACATTGTATACAAAACCACACTCAACTAAACTAATTATGTTATACTTTCAATGAAATCACAGGGCTTTTGGAGGAGAGTACCAAATAAAGAATGTTTCTGTCCCTTTTAGTCTCGAAAGTTTACTGAAACTCAAAAATCAGCATGAGAACGCTTACATTATAACCACTTGTAGCATTTTCCTATCTCTATTTTTATAAACTAGTATCATCTATTACTTTTCTGCTAACCTATAAATGCTACTTGAGCTAGACCGTGACTTATTTAGAAGGCACGAGGCTGCATCAAGCACTATGATCATTTTACTGGATGGTTGTAAAGCTATGGGATCAGCAAATGTAGAGCGTCGATAGAAGAATTACTAACATCTCTAGACTCAATTCCACTTTCTCTTTTTGTTAGAAAAATTGGAATTTAGATGCAAGTAGGCTTTACACAGTAATTCGTCTATCCAGCACCTATGTCGATCCCAAAGCGTTTAATACGACCACCCAAAAATTGGTAGTGCTAGAAGGCAAAATATGGTGCCTTCTTATTCTAGTAGACCAAGTTGCCATGCAAGCAGAATCGGTCAACCCACATGGCATTACACCTTTTCATATATCTTGACTGACTGGCAGTCAGCCACTGCCAGCCGCTGCCCATCTGCTGTGAAAGTTAGTCCGTACGGGTTGTACAGATCCTTGGCCACGCATGCGATAAACCGCCCTCTCGTGTCGTAGTGGTGAACATGACACTCGTTGTAGGTCTTGGTGGTCGCTGCGATGTAGATACCGGAGTCATCAGCGCACATACCTCGGCAGTCCCTCGCGGGTTTGCCGTCCAAAATCGGATGGATTTCCCTCACTGTGGTAGCTACATCAGTATCGGAGACCTCAATGATGAACACCACGGGCTGGGTCAAGTCACTGATCGCGATCAACTCGACGAGTTGATTAAATCGCTGGTCGTACATCACGGCTAAGAAAAAGGGTTTGATCTTGACTCGTATGGTGTGTAGAATCGATCCATCTGGGCTGTGCTCGGTCAACACCTTCATGTCATCACCCACGATGATGTTACCATAAGTCTTGACTGCCACAGCGATGAGGTTCACTCTACGAGGTTGCTCATCCTCACTCACCGTCTTGAACTCGGAGACATACTCTTCGTTCTCTTTGTTGTATAATTGGACCGCAGTAGGATTAGCAATCACCCATCGTTTAGGTATAGCCGCCACGTCATCTGAAGAAAAAAAAAGAAACAAGTGCGGGTGCACAATAAACTGTGGCCGTGTTGCAAGAAATCTTGCATGAAAACGATCAAATTGATCTCTACCAGGGCTTGAAAATGCGACGACGAAAAATTCGGGACAGACACAGACAGACCATCCGACCAACCGACCAACCGACCGACCACAGCGACCACCAAGTGACGTGAAGAAGCTCCTGCTAGAGCTTAAAAACCCGAATTGGCGGAAATGTTTACAGTGAGGTTGAATAAAAAGAGCAATTTTTTTGCGCAATATTTAAAGATGCGCCACGATCTAGGCAAACTAGTTCAGTTACTGTTTTTGGTTTAACTTAATTTTGTTTAATCGATTATCTTGTTTGTAAATGAATACAATTCATGGTCATGTGACATCTGGGAAAATACAGTCGAGTCTCGTTATAACAAACTCGTTCGGACCTAGCCACATTGTGTGTTTTATCAGAATTGTGCATTAAGAGGAACATCAGTCCCATTCATTGTGTATATAAATGCACAGTGGGGACCAAGGCTTTATGTTTGTTATAACCAGAATTTTGTATTAACAGAGTTTGTACTAACGAGAGTCGACTGTAAGCCACTGTGTATTTCTATTATGTGAGTGAGTTTTGAAAGGCGAGACTAACAGTGAGGGAAATAGTGAAAAGCAGAGATGGTGTAGCTGCTATTAGCCTATCTGTATCTGAGAAATGGCGGACATAATAGGAGGGCGCTGTTTGATTTGGGTAAAGTCTTTTGTAATTGCCGAAATCAAACAGCGCCCTCCTATGGTGTCTGCCATTATCTCAATTCGGCTAATGCCTTTCGCCTGTCGGCAACCGACAGACATGATGCATGATCACCACAGTCTATGCAGTTTGATGTGTGTATGAGGTACGACCAGAGGGCGTCCGTGGTAGCACCTAATACAGTTTTAATTGATGTAGCATGAAAGTGCTGGGGATCTTACTTGCTGCAATGCTAATGGACTTCCAGTTGTTTCCCTGGCTGTTGCAGATGACGACACGCCCATTCTTCCTGTCAGTTACTGCAATCTTGTCCGGTTTAGCCGCAGCAATGCCTCGTGCACCTTCAAACTCCCCCTCACCGTTCCCCTTCCGGCCGATAGTGTGCACCAGTTTCCAGGTATCCACCATCACCACTTTGCCCAGGTCGATACCGCCTACCGAGGGGCCCTCCAGGAACATTGGGTATGAGAGCTGGGCCTGCATCTTGCTAGGGGCACCGACTGGCTTCTGAAACTTCTCCAGAGCGGCCGGATACTGGAGAAGGAATTGATTGTCGGGTTGGATGCCAGTCACTCGTTTGGCTTCTTCTTTCCCTTCAGACAGCCTTTTCTTCTGTTCCTGCAGTTCTGCTCTTTCGTCGTGGAAACTCCGACTGCGACTTTCCCGTAGGTGTTTAATGTCATCGGTGACCTGTTTCCCCTTTGCTTCCACCTCTTTGATGAGCTTGGCGACTGCTTCCTTGGCATTCTCGAGTGCCTGGTCCACTTTGCGGTTGAAATCCCGTTCCACCTCCTCCAGGGCCTGCAAAGCCCGTTCGGTCGACTGTGGTTCGGTTTCCACCAATTGAATCTGGTTTCGTAGGTTTTGTCTGTACTTAATTGCGATTTCTGTGTTGTCATGAGTCGCATGCTTCAGGTCGACGTGGTATGGCCCAACACAATCTTCACAAATCATCTTCTGGCATGTCTCGCAGTAGCACTGTTTGATGTTGCCCACGTGTTCCGAACACAAAAAAAACATCATATATTGGGCTTTTCGGGACTGGGCAACCTGCGGTCAAAAAAGAAACGCAGATTGTTGTCGATTATCTCTCGAATGCAAAGTTTATAATTTTTGACAGGTTTCGTATGACAAAAACACACTTATATTATATAGTAAATGTTCGATGGTAAGATTTAAACATAATTAGTCGAAAGATTGGGATTTTTGGGAAAATAACAATATTTTAATGTCAGGTTTACATTCTCCGAATGAACATGCCTTCGGTCTGTACTTGCCAAGTACGTGTGTCCTGTTTACAAAAGCATTAGTCTTGCGATCTATCAATCTTTGCAGGATTTATTGCCAATATTGGTCAGTTGTGTCACTAATTCACATTTGTCGTTTGGTAAATGATCAGGTTTACTTCTGAACTAAGCCTGCATGATGTGACCGTTTATTGAAACAGGGTAAAAAGATCTCTATTAAATCTTTTTAATTCCTTATTCTTGGAGTGGTGAGATTAAACAAATAATCAAGTTTAGTGAGCACTGTGCCTCAGGGCAAGAGAGGCGAACTTTGGTGCGTCGTGTTCTATTTTAAATATGACGACAGTTACCTCGGTGTCTCCCAAAACTCGGCTTCGTCGCCATTTTGGCTTGGCCTGATACCGGCCTATTATGTTTTCCTTCAAAAAAAATATCAAACTGTAGGCTAATGTGATATAAAGCAAGCAATTTTTTTTATTTGGTCGGAACATCAAAGGCCTCAATGATTCCGAAAGCCAGAGACGAAGTCGACCCTGAAATAAGTATAAGATTTCGTCATAATGGTCAGGATATTTTGGTCTGGGAACCAGACTACAATTATACCTCTCAGTTTCTCGGCGAGATCTTTTCTATCGACCTTAGCAAACGCTGTACGCAGATTGCCGATGAGGTCGCTGTCTTGCTCGGCCTGTCGTTTCCACATCATCAGCATCTGGAAGATTTGCTCGTTTGTGTTTCCTGGATGATCCTCCTTGATTTTGGCCACCTGTGGGTGCTTGATGTCCAGGTAGGTTGCCAATTGCTCCCACTCATTACCAATTTCCTTAGCGAGATCGCGTAGAAGTTTTTCGTTTAATTCTGGAGACAAAAATATCAATATACAGTTAAACACAATGCAAAAGTTGTGGTTTCCAATAGGTGTATTATTCTTATGCGAATGTAGGTATGCGGACGGGTGTAAAAACAGACATGTGGCCAACATTTTTTGATGTTCATTAAAATGTACATGCGTTGCACCACTTCAGAAATGACGATTTTACCATACATGGATGTTCAATTTTTGATTTAGGTATTTTTGCTTAATTAAACTTATTCAATGAACGTACTTTCCAGTGCTTGTGTAGGGGGTCGAGCTATTAAACGTCAACAAACCTCAACATGTTGTGGTCTCATTATGTTTGACAGGTTTCTGTGTTAGGCCAAGCAAAAATAAGTCGGTTTTAATCATGCGCGTCGATTTTAATCATGCGCGTCAATCTTGTTTTCCCCAAAATGTGCCGCGGTTGCCACAATCGCATCATATATCCTGTCACAGTTGACATAGTCCTTTTTGTATTTAACAAAAAACACATTATTGATACATTAGGCCTACAATACATTGATTAATTAATGAATTAATCAAAGTTGTATCGTGACTTGTGTAGGCTTGTACACTTTATTTAAAGTGAATGCAGAAATGCGCTGCGAGTTGCATTGCACATTTGTATTAATCGGCAACGCATACGTCAAACCGAAAGCCTAATCGCGTATTTGTAATCCTTTCAATTAAACGAATAGCCATTTATTTATTTGAATGATGCAAAATGAAATCGAATGCAAGTTCTTGCGAAAACGAAACATATAGATATACGTCGTTCTCCAAATCAGCACTAAATTGAATTATGTTTTACAAATTCAAATGCACATTTTCCAAAATTTTCCGGGAAACCTGTAGTAGAAAGTTGCACAAAGCGTCTTCCGAAAAAAATTCATTGCACGGACCCTTTAATTAAGAAGGAGAGGTGTGCATATCTACGGTTTGAAGACATCAGGTACGATTTATGCCGAGATAATTCTAAATTTAACATGCAGAAAGTCTTAAAGTATGCTTGACAAAAATGTCAAGTATGTTTGCCAATTAATGAAAATTAACCCCTTCTACTGGTTCAGACAAAATTAATAGAACAACGCGCTACTTTTAATTTGAATGCATTTTCTATGGGGACGAGTGAAGCCAAGAGACGATAGAATGATACAATAGTGAAATTGAATGATTCTTTCTGATTGTCGAATGACGATATGCGTGATCTTTCAATTAAACCCGGTTCATACTCCATGCGAATGCGAATGCGAAAAGAATTTGACGTCATGAAACATTTGCTGCGAAATTCGCCCGAGTTGAAATATGTTCAAGTCAATTTTTACGAATTCGCAGCGCGAATACTTGCCATGACGTCACTTGCCCTGTACATTTGTCTTGAACAGCGCCCTCATAGTACAATGTGGTGTTCAGCTCCCCCCTCCCGGCTTTTCGTATTTCAACGGCCGGGCAGATTCAGGATTTTGGTCATCTCCCACCAATCGCCGGCACAGATTGACGCCACTGAATACCTACCAGTGGTCGTAGGCAATATCTCCATTTTTTCTTCCAATCTCTCTTCAGCGTGTTCAGCTGGATCGCTACTATAAGCTTTCGTTGATGTGCTGCCCCCTCCAAGCTGTCCTACCATCATCATGTCGCTTGAGCCCTCTTCATTTGTAGTAAAAAAATATATATTAATCATCTTTCAATGCAGTCTTACTATGGGCAAACACTACTTCGGAGTTTTTGTTCTCTGCCCCATCGCCAGCCTTAAAGGGCCTGTCACATTATATGCACTCTCTTAGGAGACCTCATGGCGACCAAAAATATTTAATAAATTTAGCAATCGCAGCGAGGACGCAAGAAAATTACAATTTTCTGTATTAAGTTGCCAGAAAAAAGCTCAAGCTACGCTCATACGGCGCTCATCCCGCGCTTACGATGCGCTCAACTCGCTTTCTATGCGCCCCTGTCAAGCCCAATATTACTCGATCTAGTCGCTGCCGCTGCGCTGTCATTGCGCCCACACTACGCTCTGCTCGCGATTGCTGCGCCCCAGCCATTTTTCAAGGACGCAGTGAGAGCGCATATATAATCGCCGACAGTCTGACAGGACATTTACTAACGTTACCCAGGTAGCAAGCCCATATGGGAAGTATCTGGGCAACCTGGGTATGGGCAAACCTCTATGTATCCCATATGGGACCCATATGGGTTATCCCATATGGGGGTCTACCTGGGCTTTCCCATATGGGTGTCTTATGAGGGAAAACTGGGCAAACCCATATGGGCTAGGAAATGGGTTGACCCATATGGGTGTCATATGGAAAAAAAACTGGGCAAGCCCATTCGGGTGGAATATGGGCTGGCCCATATGGGTGTCATTAGGGAAAAAGCTGGGCTGGCCCATGTGGGGAAAATACGGGCTGACCCATGTGGGCGTCATAATTATGGGATAAATCTGGGTACGCTCATATGGGCAAAATACGGGCTGGCCCATATGGGTGTCATTAGGAAAAAAGCTGGGCAAGCCTATGTGGGGAAAATACGGGCTGACCCATGTGGGCGTCATATGGGATAAACCTGTGCACGCTCATATGGGCAAAATACAGGCTGGCCCATATGGGTGTCGTTAGGGGAAAAGCTGGGCAAGCCCATATGGGGAAAATACGGGCTGACCCATGTGGGCGTCAAATGGGATAAACCTGGGCACGCTCATATGGGCAAAATACAGGCTGGCCCATATGGGTGTCGTTAGAGAAAAAGCTGGGCAAGCCCATGTGGGAAAAATACGGGCTGACCCATGTGGGCGTCAAATGGGATAAACCTGGGCATGCTCATATGGGCACAATACGGGCTTGCCCATATGGGTGTGATTAGGGAAAAAGCTGGGCATGCCCATGTGGGAAAAATACGGGCTGACCCATGTGGGCGTCATATAGGATAAACCTGGGCACGCTCTTATGGGCAAAATACGGGCTGGCCCATATGGGTGTCATTGGGGAAAAACCTGGGCAAACCCATTTAGCGGAATACTAGTGCTGGCTGGCCCATGTGGGGGTCATAATGGAAAGAAAACCTGGGCGAGCACGTGTGGGCAAAATACGGGATGGCCCGTATGGGTGTCATAATACTGGGCAACTCCATGTAGGCAGAATACAGACTGACCCATATGGGGGTAAATGGTAAAAACCGGGTGTGTTGGCAAAATACGGGCTGGCCCACCGGGGTGTCATTAGGGAAAAAGCTGGGCAAACCCATGTCGCGGAATACTGGCTGGCCTATAAGGGTATCACATGGGAAAACCTTGGGCAAAACCAAGTGGGCAGAACACCGCCTGGCCCATTACGGATGTCATATGGGGAAAAGCGGCAATCCAATGTGGGTTGAATACGGGTGGGCTCATGTGGGTGTCACATGGGAACAACCTGGGCAAACTTATGTGGGCAGAATATGGGCCGGCCCATAAGGGTGTTACTTGGGGGAAAGCTGATCTAAGTTTGAACTTCCGGTCGATCCGGAAGTAAATGTCGAAAAAGGTCATGTACAGTTCGCAAATGTTGATCTATGAATGTAGCATCGCATTGCAAAGTATGAACACGATTGGTGATATTGTCGAACAGTTATTAGAGAAATAATTGATCATATTTCGAACATCCGGTAGAGCCGGAAGTTAAGGTCAAACGAGGTTGTGCACACTGCCAAGTTGTTGTTCAGTGAATTGTCTATGGAAAGGGAAAGTATTCACAAGATCGACGGTGTTAGTCAAGAGTTATAAGCTAAAGAAGTTGTTTAGAAAATGTCTTGTTGATCATTAAGAGTTGGTATGCAAAAAAGTCATGAATATTTATTACGTAACTGAGCATGCTCACTTGTGAAACTAAGCTGTGGGCGGAGCTTGACAATTTGCTAACTGTGATTTAGAAATTGGAAATTATTGGGCATATATATAGGAAGTGTTCACATAAGATATAATTAGAAAGGATAAGGAGGGAGGGATATAGGGGATGTGATTATGGGGTATATTATGGTTGTAGATGCTATTTGGGGGAGGATTAAGGGATTAATTAGGAGTTGAAAAGTTGTGAGATGTATTAGCGAGGAATGTGACTAGGGTATGCAAATATAAATATAAATGAAAATATAATGTGATTTGGACATTATGGTGGATGAGAATGTAATAAGGTAAAATTCAGGATTGAAATTTAGGATTAAGATTAGGATTAATATACATTTTGGACAACCCACATTTTACCCAGATGGGCCCCACAGGTAACCCATATGGGTTATCTGGGCTGGCCCATATGGGTCCCATAAGGATCTTGGGTGCAAAATTATCTGGGGCCCATATGGGTCCGCCCATATGGGACCCATATCTTGGCCCAGATGGGGCCGATTAAAGGTTCCCCATATTTGACCCAGATGTTTGCCCAGATGGGCCCCAGACATAACCCATATGGGTTTATCTGGGCTGGCCCATATGGGCCCCATAAGAATCTTGGGTGCAAAATTATCTGGGGCCCATATGGGTCCTCCCATATGGGACCCATATATTGGCCCGAATGGGGCCCATATGCCACCCATATGGGCTTGCTACCAGGGTAGCCTTTGCATAAATATATATTCATGGTGTCACCATCTGTCCATACGACCATGAATATATACAAGGGCGTATGCAAATGAGACGATATACTTCCTTTGTTCTCGTGTATATAAAAATGTTCTTATTTTAACCATAGTTAATTTCCTGGGCTGAAATTCGGACTTTATATCCCTTTTATAAAACTCTTCCAGTTGCGACACACCAACTCATTTGGGAAATTCCTAGTATTGAGTAAAATCCATATATCTATTTCGTGAAAAACTTG
Organism: Patiria pectinifera; assembly: GCA_029964075.1. Taxonomy (NCBI): domain Eukaryota; kingdom Metazoa; phylum Echinodermata; class Asteroidea; order Valvatida; family Asterinidae; genus Patiria; species Patiria pectinifera. The sequence goes on from CM057150.1 coordinate 12,224,280, forward strand.
TGCGTTACCAAAACGGTACCCCGCAAGTCGGTTGGCATTCCTTGTGGGGTAACTCCCATTGTTCCGGTACCCCACAAGGCAGTGTTTGTACACGCACACGCACACAATTTGTGATGTGAAACAAAAACAATTGCCAATTTTAGGATAAATAGAAATGTTAAACGGAGAAAGAACACCACAAAAGCTTTAAGTGCACCGTCTTGACTTTTTTTGAGTGAGCCTCTTTGCATAAGATGTTTATTCGTATAATGAACGGCGCCCTCAAAGGGTTATCTACCTGTGGTCGTAGGCAATCTCTCCATTTTTTCTGTCAATCTCTCTTCAGTGTGTTCAGCTGGATCGCTACGTTCAGCTGGATCTTTATCTGTAAAAAAAAAGTCATTAGCCGACGAGAGCAGCGTTACGTTGAAGCAAACGTTTTGGAAAAAGCTTCCACTCCAGTTTGGTTTGTTTGAGACTAGTTATTTTTATTCAACTATACCATTTCGCTGGTCTTCTTCCAATTTGTCAAAGAACGTGCAAGCCTTATCGTAATCGCTTTTCGGTATAGTCACCTGGATAGCAAAGTCTAAAAATTAATGTGGCCTGACGTTGCGAACTTAGCAAGTTCTTCTTCCGAGGCTAAAACAGAAATGACAGAGGTACATACATTAACATGCACACAAAAATGCAGGGCTGAAAGAAGAAACACAAAAGGAGGATTAGGAGGGAAAAGTGTGGAAAGATGCAGGGGAGGGTGGATGAGAGAACAAAGGAACAAAGGGAGATGGCAAACCACAAGGGGTCTGGTGTTAACAGGGGAGGGACCAGAAAGGGGAAGGATCAAAGGTCACAGGGAGTGGGAACGGACAAAAAAGTGTGAGAGTGATGATGATGGGGGGGGGGGAACAGTATGGAGGTGGAAAGGGATGAAAGATGGGGGAAGATGGGTAAACTCAAACAAGGAAGACCAGGTGGATTATCTGTAACAGAAGACAATGGAGGAAGAAAAGGATTAATCATTCCCAAGTTGGATGTTGAGACCATGTGGTTGAATAGTTCGAAGACGATTCATCCACACTTTCTCTCTGCTGAGGCGAACTGAGTCCTTGCGATGGCCAAGAGATTCAATGCCCTGCAAAATCATATCAGAAATGGAGTGGTTAGGCAGGTTGAAGTGATGACCAACAGGGGTGTCTAGTTTCTTGGTGTTGACCGTTGACCGGTGGGCATAGAAACGCTTCTTGAGCGTATTCTTAGTCTCACCTACATACTGCACTCCACAGACCCTGCAAGAAATGAGATATATGACATTAGGGGTGTTACAAGTGATGTTACCAATGGTTCTGTGGGTAGTGACAGAAGAGTGGCCAGAAAAGGAGTCAGACTCCTGGATATGAATCTGGCAGACAACACTTCTGGAACTGCACTTGAAAGTACCATGCTGGGTGGGAGGGGATGCATCTAAGGATGGGACTTCAGCTCGAACAATCAGGTCCCGTAGATTTCGAGGACGCCTGTAAGCCAATGTGGGGCCGTTGGGGATGGCGCGGGCAAGGCGATCTGAAGTATGGAGGATATGATGATTGTCATTAGTGATTTTGCGAAGGGGAGGGAGATTGGGGTGAAACGTGGTAACCAAGGGAATCATTGGTTTGGCCATGGCATCAGGGGCCTTTTCCGTGAGAGCTAGATTTCTGGGGATAGCTTTAGCTCTGGCAATGGCACGATGAACTTGGCGCGAGCTGTGACCCCTGGCCACCAAGTTGGATAGCAAAGTGACTCTTATCTTCTGTTGTCAGTTCTTCCGTGATGAGAATTTCCGTCAGTTTATTGGCGAGTTCTCCAGTGGTGTACATACTCCAGAGTTTGTTCAGACCCTCCCGACTCATCATACGAACATCACATTTCACAGATCCAGGTATTACTAAATCAAGCACTCCATGGCATAATGCTAGGAAATGTGATAAACTTCGACGTCTTTTATTCGGTTCCTCTGATGAGTCAGACAAGTTCATCAGGAGATTATTAGTAACTGGAGCGGTATGCGTCCCCTTGCTGGTCATGTGAATCTCCACTGACATTGTTGGAAAATATGGAAAACAAAGGACCCCGGGACACCTCAACATTAAGTGCAATTCAATATTACATTGGCTATTAAAAAAAACATTTTTAACTTTGATTTTTGTTCTAGACTAGCAGTAGCACTTGATTTGAATTTGGTTTTAACTTACCTGGACCTTTTTTTGATAAAACATAGTCCTTGAAAATGTATTAATAGAAAAATGTTTGAGAGTACAGGGAATACAACTTTAAAGTTTGTGTGTGTTGCCGCCTTTACGGAGAGCAGTCAAGAAATAAGAACACCTGATCGGTGGCCTCCTGGATTTGCAGATAATTGCTGTGGTTTCATTGACATTAGAACATACAGAAACCCAACTCTTAATAAGTAGAGCAAACGATCCATTTTTAAAAATGTTTGCAATGTTACTGAATACACGAAGTACGTCTTTCTTAAATTCCTCTTTACATTACGCATACAATGAGCAAAGAAATTGTATTTAACTCGAAGAAATCCGACAATATCTACTCTTTCTTTCTTTTTCAATGATGTGCACAACTTAGTAATCTGCTGTTCAAGCGTGGTGGACTGGGCCTGTTTCCATTTGACAAGCATTGTCCAGCCTTGCCTTATTACTCTGCCTCTGTAATTCTCCTCAATAATCTCAATCTCATGTAACGTAAAGCCCAACTCAGATGCCAGTTCTAGCCAATCACAACCAAGTTTATTAGCGACTGCAAGCAGACAATTGTCATCTAAGCCTGGTTCTAAAAAAAAGAATGATACAAAAATGTGCTTTATTGGTAATATTATGAATAATCCACGGATTTGTTTGGTGACAAATCGCTGACCTCAAAATTGTTTTGCTGCTAAAAATGTGACGTAACAAAATATATATTCCACTTGTCGAATGTTATAGTATAAAGTGGCAATGAAACCGGTTGATTCACATAAATTGATGTTAATTTAAGCCGCCCGCAGGTTGAGTTTGGGACGGCACAGAACAGTCGGCAACTGACTTCATATCTGAAAATCTCTTGATAGATTTTGGGACAGGTGACTTATACGTAAATTTAATTAAATTTAATGATGAAATCTCCGGTCAACTTTACTCAATCTCCAACTTCTTCAGCGGACGGAAACTCTCTGTTTATGCATGATGGCCAGTACGTCGTCTTCAGCTCGCAGTGTCAATGAAGGTGTCTGACAAGGCTCTGTAAGGCCAAAAAAAGTCTCCGGTTTCTGGTATGCACGCGCGTCGCCGCAGCCATGCGCGTCGGCAAAATGAACAAGTTTTTTTCAATGAAAGATGATGTCTCAAAACCGCCAAACTAACTGGTTTGACTAAAATCCTGGTGCTGCACAATTTTAACGTGTTTTTAGATGGGGTTATGAACGATAATAAGCTTTATGTGGCCTCTCTGGTCTCCCATAATATTTGCACTAAGTTTAGTCGGGCACCATTTGCAGTCATCAGCCGACATTTGAAGCAAAAAAAAAACAGGTAAAAAAAAAAAGCCGCGTCGCCGCACCACTTTTTGTGCAAGCTCCATACTATAAACCGGAGACCTTTTTTGGCCTAATGGACCCAATACTGTTCCTGCTCTGTGTTAATGATCTACCTGATTATGTCTCATCCCAAATATAGCCATCTATGCGGATGACACAACTTTGTACACCACTTACCCTAGTCCCCTGTGTTCAGCATACCTAGCTGAGTGGTCAGGCACAACCCGACCACTGTCTAGAATTGTTCTCAAAAATCTTCTTTATTGACTGGTCGGGCACAACCCTACCACTCTCTGGAATTGTTCTCATTGAGTAGTCGGGCACAACCCTACCACTCTCTGGAATTGTTCTCATTGAGTGGTCAGGCACAACCCTACCACTCTCTGGAATTGTTCTCGGTGAGTGGTCAGGCACAACCCTACCACTCCCTGGAATTGTTCTCATTGAGTGGTCAGGCACAACCCTACCACTCCCTGGAATTGTTCTCATTGAGTGGTCAGGCACAACCCTACCACTCTCTGGAATTGTTCTCATTGATTGGTCAGGCACAACCCTACCACTCTCTGGAATTATTCTCATTGAGTGGTTAGGCACAACCCTACCACTCTCTGGAATTGTTCTCATTGAGTGGTTAGGCACAACCCTACCACTCTCTGGAATTGTTCTCATTGATTGGTCAGGCACAACCCTACCACTCTCTGGAATTGTTCTCATTGAGTGATCAGGTACAACCCTACCACTCTCTGGAATTGTTCTCATTGAGTGATCAGGCACAACCCTACCACTCTCTGGAATTGTTCTCATTGAGTGGTCAGGCACAACCCTACCACTCTCTGGAATTGTTCTCATTGAGTGGTTAGGCACAACCCTACCACTCTCTGGAATTGTTCTCATTGAGTGTTCAGGCACAACCCTACCACTCTCTGGAATTGTTCTCATTGAGTGGTCAGGCACAACCCTACCACTCTCTGGAATTGTTCTCATTGAGTGGTCAGGCACAACCCTACCACTCTCTGGAATTGTTCTCATTGAGTGGTTAGGCACAACCCTACCACTCTCTGGAATTGTTCTCATTGAGTGGTCAGGCACAGCCCTACCACTCTCTGGAATTGTTCTCATTGAGTGATCAGGCACAACCCTACCACTCCCTGGAATTGTTCTCATTGAGTGGTCAGGCACAACCCTACCACTCTCTGGAAGTGTTCTCATTGAGTGGTTAGGCACAACCCTACCACTCTCTGGAATTGTTCTCATTGAGTGGTCAGGCACAACCCTACCACTCTCTGGAATTGTTCTCATTGAGTGGTTAGGCACAACCCTACCACTCTCTTGAATTGTTCTCATTGAGTGGTCAGGCACAACCCTACCACTCTCTGGAATTGTTCTCATTGAGTGGTCAGGCACAACCCTACCACTCTCTGGAATTGTTCTCATTGAGTAGTCGGGCACAACCCTACCACTCTCTGGAATTGTTCTCATTGAGTGGTCAGGCACAACCCTACCACTCTCTGATATTGTTCTCATTGAGTGGTCAGGCACAACCCTACCACTCTCTGGAATTGTTCTCATTGAGTGGTCAGGCACAACCCTACCACTCTCTGAAATTGTTCTCATTGAGTGGTTAGGCACAACCCTACCACTCTCTGGAATTGTTCTCATTGAGTGGTCAGGCACAACCCTACCACTCTCTGATATTGTTCTCATTGAGTGGTTAGGCACAACCCTACCACTCTCTGGAATTGTTCTCATTGATTGGTCAGGCACAACCCTACCACTCTCTGGAATTGTTCTCATTGAGTGATCAGGCACAACCCTACCACTCACTGGAATTGTTCTCATTGAGTGATCAGGCACAACCCTACCACTCTCTGGAATTGTTCTCATTGAGTGGTCAGGCACAACCCTACCACTCTCTGGAATTGTTCTCATTGAGTGGTTAGGCACAACCCTACCACTCTCTGGAATTGTTCTCATTGAGTGTTCAGGCACAACCCTACCACTCTCTGGAATTGTTCTCATTGAGTGGTTAGGCACAACCCTACCACTCTCTGGAATTGTTCTCATTGAGTGGTCAGGCACAACCCTACCACTCTCTGGAATTGTTCTCATTGAGTGATCAGGCACAACCCTACCACTCCCTGGAATTGTTCTCATTGAGTGGTCAGGCACAACCCTACCACTCTCTGGAAGTGTTCTCATTGAGTGGTTAGGCACAACCCTACCACTCTCTGGAATTGTTCTCATTGAGTGGTCAGGCACAACCCTACCACTCTCTGGAATTGTTCTCATTGAGTGGTTAGGCACAACCCTACCACTCTCTTGAATTGTTCTCATTGAGTGGTCAGGCACAACCCTACCACTCTCTGGAATTGTTCTCATTGAGTGGTCAGGCACAACCCTACCACTCTCTGGAATTGTTCTCATTGAGTAGTCGGGCACAACCCTACCACTCTCTGGAATTGTTCTCATTGAGTGGTCAGGCACAACCCTACCACTCTCTGATATTGTTCTCATTGAGTGGTCAGGCACAACCCTACCACTCTCTGGAATTGTTCTCATTGAGTGGTCAGGCACAACCCTACCACTCTCTGAAATTGTTCTCATTGAGTGGTTAGGCACAACCCTACCACTCTCTGGAATTGTTCTCATTGAGTGGTCAGGCACAACCCTACCACTCTCTGATATTGTTCTCATTGAGTGGTTAGGCACAACCCTACCACTCTCTGGAATTGTTCTCATTGATTGGTCAGGCACAACCCTACCACTCTCTGGAATTGTTCTCATTGAGTGATCAGGCACAACCCTACCACTCACTGGAATTGTTCTCATTGAGTGATCAGGCACAACCCTACCACTCTCTGGAATTGTTCTCATTGAGTGGTCAGGCACAACCCTACCACTCTCTGGAATTGTTCTCATTGAGTGGTTAGGCACAACCCTACCACTCTCTGGAATTGTTCTCATTGAGTGTTCAGGCACAGCCCTACCACTCTCTGGAATTGTTCTCATTGAGTGATCAGGCACAACCCTACCACTCCCTGGAATTGTTCTCATTGAGTGGTCAGGCACAACCCTACCACTCTCTGGAATTGTTCTCATTGAGTGGTTAGGCACAACCCTACCACTCTCTGGAATTGTTCTCATTGAGTGGTCAGGCACAACCCTACCACTCTCTGGAATTGTTCTCATTGAGTGGTTAGGCACAACCCTACCACTCTCTGGAATTGTTCTCATTGAGTGGTCAGGCACAACCCTACCACTCTCTGGAATTGTTCTCATTGAGTGGTCAGGCACAACCCTACCACTCTCTGGAATTGTTCTCATTGAGTAGTCAGGCACAACCCTACCACTCTCTGGAATTGTTCTCATTGAGTGGTCAGGCACAACCCTACCACTCTCTGATATTGTTCTCATTGAGTGGTCAGGCACAACCCTACCACTCTCTGGAATTGTTCTCATTGAGTGGTCAGGCACAACCCTACCACTCTCTGAAATTGTTCTCATTGAGTGGTTAGGCACAACCCTACCACTCTCTGGAATTGTTCTCATTGAGTGGTCAGGCACAACCCTACCACTCTCTGATATTGTTCTCATTGAGTGGTTAGGCACAACCCTACCACTCTCTGGAATTGTTCTCATTGAGTGGTCAGGCACAACCCTACCACTCTCTGGAATTGTTCTCATTGAGTGGTTAGGCACAACCCTACCACTCTCTGGAATTGTTCTCATTGAGTGGTCAGGCACAACCCTACCACTCTCTGGAATTATTCTCATTGAGTGGTCAGGCACAACCCTACCACTCTCTGGAATTGTTCTCATTGAGTGGTCAGGCACAACCCTACCACTCTCTGGAATTGTTCTCATTGATTGGTCAGGCACAACCCTACCACTCTCTGGAATTATTCTCATTGAGTGGTTAGGCACAACCCTACTACTCTCTGATATTGTTCTCATTGAGTGGACCACTCTATTATTGTAACGATTAATCTTTATTTTTTTTCCGTGCGGCACGTTTCCGCGGGTTTTCTCCTAAACGGTATATGACATGCACTTGTAACTTTCAACATAATTTTATATCGGCCCTCATCCCTAGTGGTGCATATTGATGACGTCATCGGGTGTCAAATTACAAGCAATTTTCGTTGAAAAAATGATGATATTCTTTAACCTATAACTTTTGAACAAAACAATCAATTGTTTTCGAACCTTGTAATCAGATAGACCATTAATAGATGAACATTTTTTGTCGTGCACGTTAACTCGCTTGACCTTTACTTCCGGGTCTACTGGAAGGTCAAAGTTAGGTCAATTCAAAACGAAGACTTTAGCCTGAAATCAAAACAAAGCAATAATTCTTCCAAACGATTTACGGTATGATCATAAAACCTTGTGTGAACTAGTACCATGTAACGAAGATGCTGTAAATTTTGTTACGTCATCATGACGTAATTTGATACATTCAGGTATCAAATTACAAGCGATTTAAGGGCAACTTTTGACAAAATAGTTTGCGTTATATCTTTTAAACTAAATAGAGTATCGTGTTTGTTTTTTCGTGAGGTTGTAGACTGTCATGAGAAACATTTCGTGTTCCCGGACACAAAACCGCATGACCTTCACTTCCGGTGTTACCGGAAGTGCAATAAAAAACGAACATAACTCAAAAGCGGAAGCATTTTACTACACAAATCAAATAAGGAAAGTGTTTAGTGAGGAATGTCAGACAAATAAAACAGTGTGATGACGTCATCTTTCGAAAGGGCGCCCCCTAGCGGCACATAAAATAGTGTGAGCTTTCTTTAATTTGAAAATCATCCGTGCAAATTTACCAAATCGCCCCTTGATATTCTTTGATTAACCACACATAACTTGGTAATGTTTCAAATTCAAGACGTCATCAGACCGGAAGTTACTTCTATGAGAATTTGAAAACGATCATATTTTAAATATAATTCTTTCAATTGATCCATGTCGATCTTTAATTGCCCAAAAAAGATATCCATTACAATGTTCACCTTTGCTTCCAAATACTGTGTCGTCATCAAACCGGAAGGTTGGTGTTATGAATACATACGTTATTTTACTTTACAATGAACATCTCTTTCCGTTTTTGAATAATGACGTCATCAACTAAGAAATAACTTGCATGTGTACATAGAATACGATCACACCGTTAAAGATGTATTTTTTTACTTGAAGATAAAAATAATTCATTTTACTGGAAATGATTTTATTTCGAAATCCTTTGTTCCTACATAAAAATATTCTTAACTTAAAGGAAACATGCAGAGGAAATTCAGCTCATCTTGTTTTCATGCACATTACTATGTGCTGCAACAATACATACCAGATCTTAATACTTGTTTTCATTGGAAGTGACAAGAAAGTGGTAGTTTTTTCAATTATTAGTAAATCCTTTCATTAATATATAAGAGGGCGCTATTTTGCTTTTGTCACACAAGGTACTCCTTGTCAAAAGTGCATTATGTCGTCTCCCTCTGTATCGGAAGACAATGGAGTATCTGCGCCTTGGTCAGTCCGTTGTACCCACACAGTGAATGATGTGGCTGAAGAGCCCAATGCGGGAGCTACAGGTCCTTTGGCATTTGCTGCAGGTGTAGGTGGTGGTGGCGACGGGAGCTGCCTGACGCCACTGCCGCTTGCGGGTCTCCCTTTCTTCCCACCGACTTTTCCTCCTCTCCTCGGCTTGCAGGACCCCCGCCGTGACAGTAGATCGCCAGGTGGCGCGATCTGAAAAAGCATATGAACAGTACAAAAATTAGTCCTTCAAAATTACCCACAAAACTTTTTTTTGGAAGAAATATTTGCCACAAAATAATCAATGATGTTTGTATTGCGTAATCGGATAGACCATGAATTGATAAACATTTTTTGTCGTGTACGTGAACTCGCTTAACCTTTACTTCCGGTTCTACCGGAAGGTCAAAGTTAGGTGAATTTAAAATGAAGACTTTAGCCTGAAATCTAAACAAAGCAGAATTTTTTCCAAACGGTTAACGGTAGGACCCAGAAACCTAATGTGAACTTGTACCATGCTACGAAGATATTATAAATTTTGTTACGTCATGATGACGTCACAAGGGATCAAATTACAAGCGATTTTACGGCAAATTTTGACAAAATAGTTTGCGCGATATCTTTTGAACTAAATAGAGTATCGTGTTCGTTTTTGCGTGAGGTTGTAGACTATGCCGTGAGAAACATTTCTTGTTCCCGAACACAAAACCGCTTGACCTTCACTTCCGGTATTACCGGAAGTGCAATGAAAACCGAATGTAATTCAAAAGCTGAAGCATTTTACTACACACATATAAATTATGATAGTGTTTAGTGAGGAATCCCGGACAAAAACAAAGTGTGATGACGTCATATTTTGAAAGGGCGCCCCCTAGCGGCACATAACACAGTGTTTGCTCTTTCTAATTTGAAAAACATCGGTTCAAATTCTACCAAATTGCTTCTTGATACTCTTTGATGAATCAAAAATAACTTGACAAGGTTTCAAATTCATGACGTCATCAGACCGGAAGTTACTTCTATGAGAATTTGAAAACGACCATATTTTAAATTTACTTTTAAATTATATCATTCGATCCATGTCGTATATTTTCGTAGCCCAAGTAACGGTATCCATTACAATGTTCACTCTTTGTTTCCAAATACTGTGACATCATCCAACCGGAAGTTAGATGTTATGAATAAATACACGTATATTTTTCATACTTTCATACGTCATTTAACTTCACAATGAACATTTATCCACTCCGAACTAAATCAGTATTCACTTCCCGTTTTTGAATAATGACGTCATCAAGCCAGAAATAATTTGTGTACATAGAATATTTACTGAATTTTACCACCAAATAATTGATTGTACTGGAAAGGATTTAATTTCGTGATCCTTTGTTCAAATATTCATAACTTAACACGGCAGTGTTTATAGAAAAAAATGCCTGCCCGACCACTCTGCGTTTGTAACAACAAACGCGAACCTCTAGTTCTTTCCGTCTTTTTATTCCGGACAATACTTCTCCGCGGGTTTTCTCCTAGACGGTTTATGAAATGAACTTGTAACTTTCAATATATATCGACCCTCATCCCAAGTGGTGCATATTACTCTGACGTCACGATGACGTTATCGGGTGTCAAATTACAAGCGATTTTATAGGAAAACGTGGCCAATAACTTTTACCAATAACTCTTAAATAAAACTTTCAATTATGTTCCAACTTTGTAATCGGATAGACCATTAGTTGATAAACTTTTTTTGTCGTGTACGTGAACTCGCTTGACCTTTACATCCGGGTCTACCGGAAGGTCAAAGTAACGTGAATTCAAAATAAAGACTTTAGCCTGAAATCAATACACAAAAAAAAAATTCATTCAAACGGTAAACGCTATGATCATTAAACCTAGTGTGAGCTTGTACCATGTTACGAAGATGTTATAATCTTTGTAACGTCATCATGTCGTCATTAGGTATCAAATTACAAGCGATTTAAGGCCAGACTTTGACAAAATAGTTTGCGCTATATCTTTTGAACTAAAAAGAGTATCGTGTTCGGTTTTTTTCTTGAGGTTGTAGACTATGCCGTGCCAAACATTCCTTGTTCCCTTACACAAAACCGCCTGACCTTCACTTCCGGTGTTACCGGAAGTGCAATTAAAACCGTTTATAACTTACAAGCGAAAGCATTTGATTACAAACATGTAAATTATGAAAGTGTTAAGTGAGGAATACCAGACACAAAAAAGAGTGTGATGACGTCATCATCCAAAAGGGCGCCCCTAGCGGCATATAATATAGAGTTTGCTTTCTTTAATTTTAAAACCAACCGTCCACATATTACCACATCGCCCCTTGATATTTTCTGGTTAACCACAGATAACTTGGCAAGGTTTCAAATTCATGTCGTCATCAGACCGGAAGTTACTTTAAGGAGAATTTGAAAAGTATCATATTTTTAATTTGATTTTATCATTTGATCCCAGTCGTATCTTCGTAGTCCAAATAACGATATCCGACCACTCTTTAAAATTGTTCTCATAAATCTTCTTTGTTTGGGTCTTTCTTTCTTTTTTCCGGACAATACTTCTCCGCGGGTTTTCTTTTAAACGGTATATGGTATGAACTTGTAACTTTCACTATTCATCGACCCTCATCCCAAGTGGTGCATATTACTCTGACATCACGATGACGTCATCGGGTGTCAAATTACAAGCGATTTTTGGTCAAAATATGACAATTTTCCGTCAATAATAAGTCATGAACAAAATAAACGATCACGTTTATACTTTGTGATCTGATGGACAATACCTTAATAAACATTTTTGATTTTAAAGTCAAAGTCGTTTGACCTTTCCTTTCAGGGCTACCGGAAGGTGAATTCAAAATGAAGACGTTAGCTTGAAATCAAAACAAAGGAAAATTTCTTCGGAACAGTTTATGGTATGATCATAAAACATTGTGTGAACTTGTACCATGTTATGAAGATGTTATAATTTTTGTTACGTCATCATGACGTCATCAGGTGTCAAATTACAAGTGATTTAAGGGCAAATTTTGAAAAAAATAGTTTGCGCTATACCTTTTAAACTAAATAGAGCTTCGTGTTCATGTTTTCGTGAGGTTGTACACTATGCCGTGAGAAGCATTTTTTGTCCCCGGTCAAAAAACCGCATGACCTTCACTTCCGGTGTTACCGGAAGTGCAATAAAAACCGAATACAACTCAAAAGCAGAACTATTTTACATACACACACAAATTAGGAAAGTGCTAAGTGAGGAATGTCAGACACATAAAACAGTGTGACGACGTCATCTTCCGAAATCTATAATCTTTGTTACGTCATCTTGACGTCATCGGGTATCAAAGTACAAGCGATTTTGAGGAAAAAGTGGCAACATACTTTAACCTGTAACTCTTAAACAAAATGATCATGTATGTTCCAACTTGACCATTAGTTGACAACCATTTTTTTTGTGTACGTGAACTCACTTGTCCTTTACTTCCGGGGCTACCGGAAGGTCAAATTTACGTGAATTCAAAATCAAGACTTTAGCCTGAAATCATAACAAAGCAAAATTTCTTCCAAACGGTTTACACTATGATCATAAAAATTACTGTGCACTTGGCCCATGTTACGAAGATGCTATAATCTTTGTTACGTCATCATGACGTCATCAAATATCAAATTACAAGCGATTTAAGGGCAAATTTTAAAAAAAATAGTTTGCGCTATACCTTTTGAACTAAATAGAGTATTGTGTTCATATTTTCGTGAGGTTGTACACTATGCCGTGAGCAACATTTCTTATCCCGGGCACAAAACAGCTTGACCTTTACTTCCGGTGTTACCGGAAGTGCAATGGAAATTGAATCGAAATCTAAAATGGAAGTATTTTACTACAGACGAATACCTTATGGAAGTGTTAAGTGACGAATGCCAATCACAAAAAAAAAAATTATTTTAGTCATCCCACGAAAGGGCGCCCTCCAGCGGCACATCAAAATCAGTTTGATCTTTTGAAATGTTAAAACCCTCAATCAAATTTTTATCAAATTGCCCCTACATATCCCATAACCACAAATGAATTTGCAAGTTTTCATAATCATGACGTCATTGAACCGGAATTACTATAGGGAGAATTTAACAATGATCATTTATTTTTAATTTAAATCCATCATCATGATCCCTGTCTCATGACTTAGTTCCTTGCCCAAAAAAATGTCATCTCTTACACTTAATATTGACCTTTTGCTTTCAAATACTGTGACGTCACTAAACCGGAAGTTGGGTGTTATTATTACATACACTTAATTGCCACATTACCGCGTTATTTTTACTTAGTGATAAACAAGTGTCCTCCTTAAATTAAATCAGTATTCCCTCCCTTTTTTGACTGATGACGTCATGAAACCGGAAATATATTGTACTTGTACCTAAATGTTTACTGACATTTATTATACCCTAAAAGACGCATTCTTTTTGTACAAAATAATTGGTACTGCAAATGTTAAAGTTCTTGATCCTTTTTTTTTTACATAAACATGTTCATGACGTAACTGGACAATGAATAATGAAATAGTTGGCTACCCGACCTCTCTGCGTTTGTAACAACAAACGCGCACCTCTAGTTTTTTCTTTCTTTGAGTTGTCGGGCACAACCCGACCACTCTTTGGAGTTGTTACGATAAATCTTTCTTTCTTTCTTTTTTCTGTACGGCACGTTTCCGCGGGTTTTCTCGAAAGCGGTTTATGGTATGAACTTGTAACTTGCAATTAAATCGACCTTTCAACTTAAGTGGTGCATATTACTCTGACGTCATTATGACGTCATCGGGAGTCAAATTACAAGTGATTTTAGCTGAAAAGGTAACCAATTGCTTTCACCTATAACTCTTGAACTCAATAATCAACGATGGTGGTATTCTGTAATCAGATAGGCCATTAACTGCTTAACATTTTTTTGCGGTGTAAGTAAACTCGCTTGAGTTCCGAACGGTTTACGGTATGATAACACGACCTTGTGTGAACTTGAATCATGTTTCGAAGATATTGAAAATTTTGTTACGTCATCATGAAGTCATCAGATATAATGGCAAATTTGGACAAAATATTTTGCGTTATATCATTTGAAATAAGTAGAATATCGTGTTCGTTTTTTCCGTGAGGCTGTAGGCTATGCGGTGACATGTCGTGTTCCCGGACGCAAAACCGCTTGACCTTTACTTCCGGTGTTACCAGAAGTGCAATAAAAACCTGAATATAACTCAAAACCGGAAGCATTTTAATACCACAAACATATATATTATGAAAGTGTTTAGTGAAGAATGCTAGACACAAAAACAGTGTGATGACGTCATTATCCGAAAGGGCGCCCCCTAGTGGCACATAAAATAGTGTTTGCTTTCTTTAATTTTAAAAACTTATGTTCAAATTTTACCAAATCACCATTTGATATTCTTTGATTAACCACTGATAACTTGGCAAGGTTTCAAATTCATGACGTCATCAGACCGGAAGTTACTTCTAAGAGAATTTGCCAACGATCATATTTTAAATTCAATTCTATCATTTGATCCATGTCGTATATCTTAGCCCAAATAACGACACCATCACAATGTTCACATTTTGCTTCCAAATACTGTGACGTCATCAAACCGGAAGTTCGGTGTTATGAATATACACTTATATTTTCCAAATTTTCATACGTTATTTAACTTCACAATGAACATCCACTCCGAACAAAATCAGTATTCAATTCCCGTTTTTGACTAATGACGTTATCAAGCCAGAAATAACTTGTATGTGCACATAGAATGTTTACTGAAATTTATCACACCGTTAAAGATGCATTTTTGAACAAAATAATTGATTGTCCTGGAAAGGAATTAATTTCGTGATCCTTTGCTCTTACACAAAAATATTCATAACTTAACTGGACAGTGTTTCATAAAATAGTTTTCTACCCGACAACAAAATCCCTGTTTATATTTAACAAATGATAATTCTATTTCCATGAAAGTGCATTCAGTCGGCGTACGATTTCCCAAAATGTGCACCGATTTTAGTATATTGGCGTTTCATTTCAGCGCGAAATCGAAGGAACATCCGCAATCCTGTTTTCATTATAATTTATTATGACCAATCTATTTCGCTAAATGTGCAGAAAATTTCCCGCCTGTTCAAGCATTGGAATTCACGTATGTGTTACTGTTAACAATAGTAACTTATGAGGAATGTTTGATTGAATACTTGAATGTTTATTTATTCATGATGATTGAGCTAAACCAGGGGTGTAGTCTATAGGAACATGAAGAAAATCGTTCTTTTTTTTGCTCAGTATTTGCCACATTCGCATCATATAGCCTGTCACAGTTCACATAGCCCTTTTTGTATTTAAGAAAAAACACATTATTGATACATTAGGCCTACAATACATTGATTAATTAATGTATCAATCAAAGTTGTATCATGACTTGTGTAGGCTTGTACACTTTATTTAAAGTGAATGCAGAAATGCGCTGCGAGTTGCATTGCACATTCGTATTAATCGGCAACGCATACGTCAAACCGAAAGCCTAATCGCGTATTTGTAATCCTTTCAATTAAACGAATAGCCATTTATTTATTTGAATGATGCAAAATGAAATCGAATGCAAGTTCTTGCGAAAATGAAACCTAGATATACGTCGTTCTCCAAATCAGCGCTAAATTGAATTATGTTTTACAAATTCAAATGCACATTTTCCAAAATTTTCCGGGAAACCTGTAGTAGAAAGTGGCACAAAGCGTCTTCCGAAAAAAAATTAATTGCACGGACCCTTTAATTAAGAAGGAGAGGTGTGCATATCTACGGTGTGAAGACATCAGGTACGATTTATGCCGAGATAATTCTAAATTTAACATGCAGAAAGTCTTAAAGTATGCTTGACAAAAATGTCAAGTATGTTTGCCAATTAATGAAAATTAACCCCTTCTACTGGTTCAAACGAAATTAAAAGAACAACGCGCTACTTTTAATTTGAATGCATTTTCTATGGGGACGAGTGAAGCCAAGAGACGATAGAATGATACAATAGTGAAATTGAATGATTCTTTCTGATTGTCGAATGACGATATGCGTGATCTTTCCATTAAGCCCGGTTCATACTCCATGCGAATGCGAATGCGAATACTTGCCATGACGCCACTTGCCCTGTACATTTGTCTTGAACAGCGCCCTCATAGTACAATGTGGTGTTCAGCTCCCCCGGCTTTTTGTATTTCAACGGCCGGGCAGTTTCAGGATTTTGGTCATCTCCCACCAATCGCCGGCACAGATTGACGCCACTGAATACCTACCAGTGGTCGTAGGCAATATCTCCATTTTTTCTTCCAATCTCTCTTCAGCGTGTTCAGCTGGATCGCTACTATAAGCTTTCGTTGATGTGCTGCCCCCTCCAAGCTGTTCTACCTTCATCATGTCGCTTGAGCCCTCTTCATTTGTAGTAAAAAAAAATATTAATTATCCTCCAATGCAGTCTTACTATGGGCAAGCACTACTTCGGAGTTTTTGTTCCATCGCCAGCTTTAAAGGGCCTGTCACATTATATGCGCTCTCTTAGGAGACCTTATGGCGACCAAAAATATTTAATAAATGAAGCAATCGCAGCGAGGACGCAAGAAAATGACAATTTTCTGTATTAAGTATATCGGTTGGCATTCCTTGTGGGGTACCTCCCATTGTTCCGGTACCCCACAAGGCAGTGTTTGTACACGCACACGCACACAATTTGTGATGTGAAACAAAAACAATTGCCAATTTTAGGATTATTTCCTGATTTTCAAACAGTCCAAAAGTATTAAATAGAAATGTTAAACGGAGAAAGAACACCACAAAAGCTTTAAGTGCACGGTCTTTACTTTTTTTGAGTGAGCCTGTTTGCATAAGATGTTCATTCGTGTAATGAACGGCGCCCTCAAAGGGTTATCTACCTGTGGTCGTGGGCAATCTCTCCATTTTTTCTGTCAATCTCTCTTCAGCGTGTTCAGCTGGATCGCTAAATTCAGCTGGATCTTTATCTGTAAAAAAAAAAAAGAAGTCATTAGCCGACGAAAGCAGCGTTACGTTTAAGCAAACGTTTTGGAAAAAGCTTCCACTCCAGTTTGGTTTCTTTGAGACTAGTTATTCTTATTCAACTATACCTTTTCGCTGGTCTTCTTCCAATTCGTCAAAGAATGTGCAAGCCTTATCGTAATCGCTTTTAGGTATAGCCACCTGAATAGCAAAGTCACTCTTATCTTCTGTGGTCAGTTCTTCCTTGATGAGAATTTCCGCCAGTTTATTGGCGAGTTCTCCAGTGGTGTACATACTCCAGAGTTTGTTCAGACCCTCCCGACTCATCATACGAACAACACATATCACAGATCCAGATATTACTAAATCAAGCACTCCACGGTATAATGCTAGGAAATGTGATAAACTTCGACGTATTTCATTCGGTTCCTCTGATGAGTCAGACAAGTTCATCAAGAGATTATTAGTAACTGGAGCGGTCTGCGTCCCCTTGCTCGTCATGTGAATTTCCACTGACATTTTTGGAAAATCTGAAAAACAAAGGACCCCGTGACACCTCCACATTAAGTGCAATTCAATATTACATTGGCTATTAAAAAAAACATTTTTAACTTTGACTTTTTTTCTAAACTAGCAGTAGCACTTGATTTGAATATGGTTTTAACTTACCTGGACCTTTTTCTGATAAAACATAGTCTTTGAAAATGTATTAATAGAAAAAATGTTTGAGAGCACAGGGAACACAACTTTAAAGTTTGTGTGTGTTGCCGCCTTTACGGAGAGCAGTCAAGAAATAAGAACACCTGATCAGTGGCCTCCTGGATTTGCAGATAATTGTTGTGGTTTCATTGACATTAGAACATACAGAAACCAAACTCTTAATAAGTAGAGCAAACAATCCATTTTTAAAAATGTTTGCAATGTTGCTGAATTTCGGAAACGTATTACCGCCACACATTTATTTATTTTTTTCACGTACGTACGTGATAAGTTTCACGTACGTACATGATAAGTTATCTGTTTCACGTACGTACATGATAAGTTACACGTCCGTACGTGATAAGTTTCACGTACGTACGCGATAAGTTTCACGTACGTACATGATAAGTTTCACGTACGTACGTAATAAGTTTCACGTACGTACATGATAAGTTTCAGTATATCACGTGTTTTACTGCGTGCGTTTAGTTAGTCTGGTTCCCAGACCAAAAGATTCTGACTATTCCTGATGAATCTTAGGTCAGGCAGGCTCCGTGGCTAAAAATAAACATGACGACATTGATAGCCCTTTTTCAAAGCTCGGCTTCGTTTCCGATTTCGCTTTATCACGTTTAGCTTTTTAATGTTTTGATCAAATTTCTTAAGTAAATCACTTGCTTCGTAATATCATACAGTAATGCTAATACAGTTTGATGTTTTTGTAAGATAACATTGACTAATGTTGATCTGAAATCTTCAAAATTAGGCACCCAAATAGCACTGTTAGCAGGCGGAGCCGAATGAAGACAGAGTTTTGGAAAATCTCAGTAATGGTCGTCAAATTCAAAATTGAAAACTTATCGCGTACGTACGTGAAAACTTATCGCGTACGTACGTGAAAACTTATCGCGTACGTACGTGAAACTATCACGTACGTACGTGAAACTATCACGTACGTACGTGAAACTATCACGTACGTACGTGAAACTTATCACGTACGTACGTGTAACTTATCATGTACGTACGTGAAACAGATAACTTATCATGTACGTACGTGAAACGTATCACGTACGTACGTGAAAAAAAAAATGTGTGGCGGTAATACGTTTCCGTACTGAATACACGAACTACGTCTTTTTAAATTCCTCTTTACATTACGCATACAATGAGCAAAGAAATTGTATTTACCTCGAAGAAATCCGACAATATCTTCTCTTTCTTTCTTTTTCAATGATGTGCACAACTTAGTAATCTGCTGTTCAAGCGTGGTGGACTGGGCCCGTTTCCATTTGACAAGCATTGTCCAGCCTTGCCTTATTACTCTGCCTTTGTGATTCGCCTCAATAGTCTCAATCTGTTGCAACGTAAAGCCCAACTCAGATGCCAGTTCTACCCAATCACAACCAAGTTTATTAGCGACTGCAAGCAGACAATTGTCATCTAAGCCTGGTTCTGAAAAAAAAGAATGATACAAAAATGTGCTTTATTGGTAATATTATGAATAATCCACGGATTTGTTTGGTGACAAATCGCTGACCTCAAAATTGTTTTGCTGCTAAAAATGTGACGTAACAAAATATATTTTCCACTTGTTGAATGTTATAGTAAGTGGCAATGAAACCGGTTGATTCACATAAACTGATGTTAATTTAAGCCGCAGGTTGACTTTGGGACGGCACATAACAGTCGGCAACTGACTTCATATCTGAAAAGCTTTTTATATATTTTGGGACAGGTGACTTATACATAAATTGAAGTCCTATGAAATCTCCGGTCAACTTTACTCAATCTCCAACTTCTTCAGCGGACGGAAACTCTCTGTTTATGAATGATGGCCAGACGTCTTCAGCTCGCAGTGTCAATGCAGGTGTCTGACAAGGCTCTGTAATGGACCCAATACTGTTCCTGCTCTATGTTAATGATCTACCTGATTGTGTCTTATCCCAAATACAGCCATCTATGCGGATGACACAACTTTGTACACCACTTACCCTGGTCCCCTGTGTTCAGCATATCTAGCTGAGTGGTCGGGCACAACTGTCTAGAATTGTTCTAAAAAATCTTCATTGTTGAGTGGTCGGGCATAACCCGACCACACTCTGGAATTGTTCTCATAAATCTTCTTTCTTTCCGTCTTTTTATTCCGGACAATACTTCTCCGCGGGTTTTCTCCTAGACAGTTTTTGATATGAACTTCTAACTTTCGATTTATATCGACCCTCATCCCAAGTGGTGCAAATTACTCTGACGTCACGATGACGTTATCGGGTGTCAAATTACAAGCGACTTTAGAAGAAAACGTGGCCAATTACTTTTACCTATAACTCTTAAACAAACTTTCAATTATGTTCCAACTTTGTAATCAGATAGACCATTAGTTGATAAACTTTTTTTGTCGTGTACGTGAACTCGCTTAACCTTTACTTCCGGGTCTACCGAAAGGTCAAAGTAACGTGAATTCAAAATAAAGACTTTAGCCTGAAATCAAAACAAAGCAAAATTTCATCCAAACGGTAAACGCTATGATCATTAAACCTAGTGTGAACTTGTACCATGTTATGAAGATGTTATAATCTTTGTGTCACCACTAACTATGAAACTCGGCTTTTAAAGTGATGACCCCGGTCAAAAAGAAAGTACAAAGACAGAAAGAACTGACGACGAGAAACAAGGAAATAATTCACCAATAATTATATTCACAAACTCAAACTATTTACAATATTTACAAAGATCCGGACTCGTGGATCAAACTTCTCATAATCAATCTCAGTTAGGAGTTTTACTTTCTTCTCCAACAACTTAGTCTACAAATTCAATTTCTCAAGCTCAATTCGTAAATTTAAAAAAATCACACATCTCTAACTGAGTGTACAAAGACACAATCCAAAATCAAATCCAACTGTAGAATATGGCTCTAAAATTCAGCCGTAACTCTTGGTTCAATTCAGCCTTAGCTCCAAAATTCAATTCAGAATTTAGTATATATATAATTTGGATCTAAAATCCAACCGTGACTATAACACAATTCAAAATTCACTTCAATCAAATATCAATACTTTTGATCGGTTCTGATAACCTGGGTAAATCAAAGTATCAGCCTTTCGGATTATAACGCTCCAATTCGACAATTCAATCACAATTTTGTTCACACTTAATTCCTTCAAACAGCTAAATCAACTTCGGTTATATTTGTTATGATTATTCCAAAACCCAATTCACGGCTTTCTGCAAATTTAAAAAATTACATTTATAACTGAGGCACTTTCCTTAGTAGAGGGTCTCGTCTCCGTGGCACGTTTCCAGCTGATAGGACACAGTCAATCGGCACGGGACACACTATGTACAGACTGACATCGTAGTCGTTCTGCAGTCGTTATTATTCATCATGAACCCAACTCGTACTGTGAGGTTTCCGGCCATCTACAATATAAAACAGTTACCGAAACCCATCCAGTATTTTGTTCAAAATTTACAGTATATCCATAAATCTCAAGATGTCAAGTATAATTAGACTTAGTGTCAAGGTTGCACTTCATCTCAAGGTATCATTTCAAGCACTTATTACCAAGAAAACTATTATTCTTAACAATCACAATCAATTGGTATAAACTACAGATTCTAATTTTCGGAAATTGAGAAATAATATTAAATACAACACTTACGGTTATTTCTTCATAATGATGCTTGTGAAGGCTGAGTGTTGCTCTGAGCGTGGTCTACAGGACCGGGAAGGTGGCCTTTAGCCTTGCCGAGACTATTTTGGCACTGATTTTGCCAAACTGGCGGATCAGACAAGATCGGTGGCAGATTTCACCGATTAGCTGATGAAAACCTGCTGTATCAGGCGTCTCCTAGCAAGATGGTACCGGTCTCTGTCACACTCAGCTCAGATCTCTCTAATTTTGTTGGTGTGTCTTCTCTCTCGATCAGAGAATGCACTGATCAGAAAACGCACACAACTTCTACTTGACAACAACCAACATTCTTTCAAACAATACTCACATTCACAGAAACAAACGGACATCAATAACCATGGCCACACGGACAATAATAATTACGTAACCCGACGCACGGCGTTTTAACAGGTTGACCAAATCAATGCCTTAATTTTTAGTGGCTGGAAAAGAAACTACCGGAAATAATGTGCGTACACGATTGGCGAAAAACTTTTGGCATGATCCACTTTACAATACGGGGGTGGCGCGATAGCCGTAGCGCGCGTAATAAATACAATTACGTAACAGAAACGAAGAGAGTTAAAGACGATTGTGACACTTTGTAATGTCATCATGACGTCATTAGGTATCAAATTACAAGCGATTTTAGGCCAAACTTTGGCAAAAAAAATTGCGCTATATCTTTCGAACTAAAAAGAGTATCGTGTTCCTTTTTTTCTTGAGGTTGTAAACTATGCCGTGCCAAACATTCCTTGTTCCCGTACACAAAACCGCTTGACCTTCACTTCCGGTGTTACCGGAAGTGCAATTAAAACCGTATATAACTTACAAGCGGAAGCATTTGATTGCAAACATGTAATTATGAAAGTGTTAAGTGAGAAATACCAAAAAAAGAGTGTGATGACGTCATCATCCAAAAGGGCGCCCCCTAGCTGCATATAATATAGAGTTTGCTTTCTTTAATTTTAAAACCAGCCATTCACATATTACCACATCGCCCCTTGATATTTTCTGGTTAACCACAGATAACTTGGCAAGGTTTCAAATTCATGACGTCATCAGACCGGAGAATTTGAAAAGTATCATATTTGAGCAAACCAGACCACTGTCTAGAATTGTTCTCATAAATCTTCTTTGTTTGGTTCTTTCTTTCTTTTTCCGGACAATACTTCTCTGCAGGTTTTCTCCTAAACGGTTCATGATATGAACTTGTAACTTTCAGTATACATCGACCCTCATCCAAAGTGGTGCATATTACTCTGACGTCATGATGACGTCATCGGGTGTCAAATTACAAGCGATTTTACATGAAAAGGGGTCCAATTACTTTCACCCATAACTCTTGAACAAAATAACCAGTGATGTTTATATTCTGTAATCAGATAGACCATGAATTGATAAACATTTCTTTTCATGTACGTGAACTCACTTGACCCTTTCTTCCGGGTCAACCGGAAGGTTAAAGTTATGTGAATTCAAAATGAAGACTTGAGCCTTAAATCAAAACAAAGCAAAATTTCTAACATACGGTTTACGGTATGATCATAAAACATAGTGCGAACTTGTACCACGTTACGAAGATACAATATAAATTTGTTACGTCATCATGACGTCATCATGTATCAAATTACAAGTGACTGAAGGGCAAATTTTGATGGAATAGTTTGCGCTATATCTTTTGAACTAAATATAGTTTCGTGTCCTTTTTTCGTGAGTCGGTAGACTTTGCTGTGAGAAACGCTTCTTGTCCCAGGACACAAAACCGCTTGAACTTAACTTCCGGTGTTACCGGAAGTGCATTAAAAACCGAGTATAACTCAAAAGCGGAAGCATTTTACTACACACATATATATTATGAAAGTGTTTATTAAGGAATGCCAGACACAAAACAGTGTGATGACGTCATCTTTCGAAAGGGCGCCCCTTAGCGGCATATTAAATAATGTTTGCTTTCTTTAACTTGAAAATCATTCATTAAAATTTCACCAAATCGCCCTTTGAAATTCTTTGATTAACAACAGATGAATTGGCAAGGTTTCAAATTCATGACGTCATCAGACCGGAAGTTACATCTATGAGAATTTGAAAACGATAATATATTTAAATTAATTGCATCATTTGATTCATGTCGTATATCTTCGTAGCCCAAATAACGATATCCACAATGTTCACCCTTTGCTTCCAAATACTGTGACGTCATCAAACCGGAAGTTAAGTGCTACGAATACATTCAATTATATTTTCCATATTTGCATACGTTATTAAACTTCACAACAAACATTTATCCACTCCGAATTACATCAGTATTCATTTCCCGGTTTTGAATAATGACGTCATGAAGCCAGAAATACCTTGTATGTGTACATAAAATGTTTACTGAAATTTATCGCACCGTTAAAGATGCATTCTAAACAAAGAATTGATTGTACTGGAAAGGATTTAATTTGTGATCCTTTGTTCTTACATAAACATATTCCTAACTCAACTCGGCAGCGTTTAATAAACAAATTGCCTGCCCGACCACTCTACGTTTGTAACAAAGGCGAACCTCTAGTTAGGTGTTGGGCCTCAGCCCAACACCTATTGTTATTGTATGAATTTACTATTATTAATGTTCTCCTCAGCATATCCTTCTCCAGAACAGTCTGTCAAAATGAAAACATATATGAACTTCAATTGTCAATACATGAATGCCCAACCCACTGAACATGTGCCTATTTGCAATTACGTCATCATGACGTCATCATGGGTCACGTGACGTCACTTCAAAAAATAATGAATTTAATCTTTGAAATTCAATATAAAATCAACCGTGAGAGACCGGAACTTGAATTTTGCGGGAATCGACATGATAATATATGATCTTCATTTGATCTTGTGTGCGTCAAATCACGTGACCCTTCCTTCCGGTCGAAACCGGAAGTGCCTAATAATTTGAAAATGGAAAAAGATATGAACTTGCTTTCAACGATGTTAGCATGTGGGTGGGTTGATCTTTCCAAAAATATGAATGGTGATGCCATCAAGTGTTGGAGCGCCCTCTAGCGGCAGGTTAAAAAAGTCTAAAACTCATTTTCAGTTGATCTCTGTGGCAAAATTTGCGGTAATCGCTCCAAAATTAATATACATGATCACCTTAATGCAGACAAGACCTGTGCGCGAAAAAAATTGATTGTGTAATCAGACCGGAAGTTACAAAGAAAAGTCCTCTTTTCCTTTGAAAATTGTTAAAAAATCAACCGTTGGAGATATAATCAAGTTTTGTGCTTTAAATGGCACTTTAATAATAGGTCTAAAACGTCCCAAAGTTTCGTTTCAATAAGTAAACTTGGAGATGCCCTGCCGCCCCCTTGAAATTTGAAGTTGAACACACCTACGTCTTGAAACGCTCATGCCACGTACATTGTGTGTACAGCAAATGGGGATGATTGCCTACAAAGGGAAATTCCCGAAAACCAGTGCGCTATGATTGCGTACAAAAGGGAATTCGCCGTGCTTGCTTTTTGAGTTTCTGGTTTTACGACTGTTGTATGCTAACTATTGAGCTTCAAGTAACGGCTGTTTGATGAACCAATGTATCTTAAGTGTTTACCAGTGTTTTGTACACGTTTATATGACAACTTCTGAACGCAAGCACATTTCTGACTTCTGATGACGTCATATGATACTAAAAAAATTGGGCTGGCAAAACCGCCCAATTGGGCGCTTTTTTCTAAAAACATGCGCATTAGGGTAAAAAGGATATGGCGAGCAATATTTTGTATTGCGTCTATGGTTTACAGTACAGCAGCATACATGTACGCGCGTGCAGATCCTCACCTGACTCTTTTTAACTATCCTCTGTATACATGCGCTATTTTTCAACCTTCATTATCAACATCAACAATCAACAATAACATCAACAATCAACGTCAACATCAACAACAGCCCAACACCGTGTGGTTGCTCCTACAACCTCTAGTTTTAATTTAATTTTATCATTTGATCCCTGTCATATCTTCGTAGTCCAAATAACGATATCCAATATTTACCTTTGATCTCTAATGCTGTTACGTCATTAAACCATATGATAGGTGTTATTAATAGGTCATCAAACCGGAAGTTAGGTGTTATTAATACATACAATTATATTTTCCATATTTGAGTGGTCGGGCATAACCCGACCACTGTCTGGAATTGTTCTCATAAATCTTCTTTCTTTCCGTCTTTTTATATAGGACAATACTTCTCCGCAGGTTTTCTCCTAGACGGTTCATGATATGAACCTTCAATATATATCGACCCTCATCCCAAGTGGTGCATATTACTCTGACGTCACGATGACGTTATCGGGTGTCAAATTACAAGCAATTTTAGAGGAAAACATGGCCAATTACTTTCATTTATAACTCTTAAACAAAACAATCAATTATGTTCCAACTTTGTAATCAGATAGACCATTAGTTGATAAACATTTTTGTCGTGTACGTGAATTCACTTGACCTTTACTTCCGGGTCTACCGGAAGGTCAAATTTACGTGAATTCAAAATAAAGACTTTAGCCTGAAATCCAAAGAAAGCAAAATTTCATCCAAACGGTAAAGGCTATGATCATTAAACCTAGTGTAAACTTGTACCAAGTTATGAAGATGATATAATGTTTGTAACGTCATCATGACGTCATCAGGTATCAAATTATAAGCGATTTAAGGCCAAATTTTGACAAAATAGTTTGCGCTATATCTTTTGAACTAAAGAGAGTATCGTGTTCATTTTTTCGTGAGGTTGTAGACTATGCTGTGCCAAACATTCCTTGTTCCCGGACACAAAACCGCTTGACCTTCACTTCCGGTGTTACCGGAAGTGCAATTAAAACCTTATATAACTTAAAAGCGGCAGCATTTTATTACAAACATATAAATTATGAAAGTGTTAAGTGAGGAATACCAGACACAAAAAAATAGTGTGATGACGTCATCATCCAAAAGGGCGCCCCTAGCGGCACTTAATAAAGAGTGTCCTTTTTTAATTTTAAAACCAGCTGTTCACAAATTACCAAAATCGCCCCTTGATATTTTCTGGTTAACTACAGATAACTTGGCAAGGTTTCAATTCATGACGTCATCAGACCGGAAGTTACTTTAAGAAGAATTTGAAAAGTATCATATTGTTAATTCATTTCTATCATTTCATCCCTGTCATTATCTTCGTAGTCCAAGTAATGATATCTGTTATCGCCACCGATAAGATTTCTTTGCTCTTAGTTGATTACGCAATCATTGGGAACTTTTTGGGTCTTGAGTTGAATACTTTCTATAGTTATTTAAATTAGTCCGCTACGGTGGGTCACGTGATAATTTGGTAGTCATTCATATATAAACGCAGCGAAGATTCGGGAATGCGAGTCGCTGCCACACCCTCGCCGAATAGGGACCGTCGTCCTTCTCAGTAGCCATTTCTGTGAGTAATAGATTATTTGTTTTTTTATTAAACCTCCTTGGACATTCATAGCAGTATTAGGTTATATTCCGAGTGATTTGGGGGTGAATTTTGGTGCTAGTTTCTGTGTATTTACTTGTGTAATTAGCCTGAATTTAACGACCGATATACACCATGTACACACGGCCGCCATGTTTAATGCACATGTGTACATCGTACATTGTAGCCCCATAAATGTGGCCAGTTTACTGGACTGCCTCCGTAAACATAGGCCACACACCGACCGAATGGGAAACTGACTCGGCGAAATGTTGAAAGTGATTTCCACATTGCGACTTCAGACCCAGTTTATTTAAGCTTTAAAAGTACACTTACCCTCTTAATAACAAAATTAGAACCTGCTGCCAGTGTCAGTTGTCCAGCTGCTGCGTAATTTACGTCCTTCTCTGGAGCCTTTTTGGCAACTTGGATTCTACCTCCATCATTGTCCATGGTCCAGCTGAACAATGGCGTCGCGCAATATCAGGAGGGGCGGCGCAGGCCCGGTGGCTGTTACCTGCCTTCTGTCAATCCTTCATGTAAAGCGCGCCCTCATGCGTATACACCCTCGGCCAGCTGGCCGTACGACGTACGTACGTATGGACACGTCAGTACTACCGTACTTCGTCGCTTCAAGGGTCAGATGAGGATGCCCAACATCGGCTACGGCAGCAACAAGAAGACTAAACACACAGAAGACTAAACACACTACCGTACTGACGTGTCCATACGTACGTACGTCGTACGGCCAGCTGGCCGAGGGTGTATGCGCATGAGGGCGCGCTTTACATGAAGGATTGACAGAAGGCAGGTAACAGCCACCGGGCCTGCGCCGCCCCTCCTGATATTGCGCGACGCCATTGTTCAGCTGGACCATGGACAATGATGGAGGTAGAATCCAAGTTGCCAAAAAGGCTCCAGAAAAGGACGTAAATTACGCAGCAGATGGACAACTGACACTGGCAGCAGGTTCTAATTTTGTTATTAAGAGGGTAAGTGTACTTTTAAAGCTTAAATAAACTGGGTCTGAAGTCGCAATGTGGAAATCACTTTCAACATTTCGCCGAGTCAGTTTCCCATACGGTCGGTGTGTGGCCTATGTTTACGGAGGCAGTCTAGTAAGGCGAGGCGTCATCAATAAATTAACCGTTCGCACGCGTGCGCACGCATTCCTTCCCGTTCTGAACGGCCCCCGTTCCTTCCCGTGCCGAACGGCTTTTAGAACGCGGTCCGTAGATCGTGCTTGGGCAAGCTTCATTGAGGGGGTATTGTTATGTTAATCAACCGTTCCTTTGCGTGCGAGAACGGGAGCAGCACAACAAAGATGCGAAGAACAACTATGTGTATATACTTGTACAGAAAAAAAATCCGTTTTGGTTTGGAATTTAAATCAGATTTGGAATTTGAAAACCCGATATCGGAGCAAGCATTAAATAAAAAAAACATTTCAGAGTTTAGACAGCACGAGCAGGTATGAGGAGTTTGATAAGATTTATGCCTTTTTATCCTTAAATATCGTTGTCTGCCGCTGGGCGGGGCGAACAAATATGTATGGTCTAGGTTATATTAAAAATGCGGAGATTGGAAGGGTTAAAAAAATATTTGGTGGGCGGCTACATGCTCAGAATAAAAGCAATAACATCGTTGTCGGCCGCAGGGCGGGGCGAAAAAAAATGTATGGTCCATGCAGGTTCTATTAGAAAATGCGGAGATCGGAAGAGTGAATAAAAAAAATTCGTGAGCTACATACTCAGAACTATCTTATTGGTGGTAAATTTCGCCTTCATAGCATAACGATCTGCCCAGCTAGCTGTTGCACTGCGTGATACTATCGACAAATTCCCACGCTGTCCTTACTTGGCAAGGAGCCAAACTTGTTATCGTCCGCGCCCAGAAGATCCTCTCGTATTTTTATACGTCCCCCCTGTACTGTACGGGCTAGCCTGTAGCGACGAGAAAGTTTGTCGGATATGTTTAGTGCCGATAAGCTCTTCGTGTGTGCATAGACCGTGACTGGCCTTTTGTTGTATAAGAACGCGTTCGGAACGGGATGTCGTGAGCACGCGTGCGAACGGGAGGTAGATGTAACAAAAGGCCCCGTTCCTAGCGTGCGCACGCGTTCGAACGGTTAATTTATTTATGACGCCTCGCCTAAACTGGCCACATTTATGGGGCTACGTACATTGTAGTCTTGCATTAGTCCTCTCGCTACAATTTCGACTGAGGCATATTGAGGTCATTTAGCTTGACATCATTTTCTGGATTTGGATTCGGGCTTCGCTTATTATTGTGAATATTTATTGTAGTTATTTATTGTGTAATTCCAGGAGATGCTGTAACCCCAGAATACCCCTGCGACTCCCACCGTGTACACCTGTAGGCATTTGTTCCAGCATACGGCTTGTGAGTCAACTTATCAACTTATAATTAAACACTTTAAATATGTGTGATTTGTCATTAATTAATACTTGTGTGTGTGTGGGGGGGGGGGTAGGTGGGTGTGTGTGTGCACGACCACAAATTCGCTGCCTTGTGGAGACTCACACACAATAGTGAACAAAACATTGTAAAGGTCTCCACAGGGCAATTTCTATAGATGAATAGGTCTCCACAAGGTTTTCACGAAATAGATATATGGGTTTTACTCAAAAACTAGGAATTT
Source organism: Patiria pectinifera (assembly GCA_029964075.1). Classification (NCBI taxonomy): domain Eukaryota; kingdom Metazoa; phylum Echinodermata; class Asteroidea; order Valvatida; family Asterinidae; genus Patiria; species Patiria pectinifera. The sequence continues at coordinate 12,253,909 of CM057150.1, forward strand.
CCAAGGTGTGTTTATTTGTCGCAGATGGAAGAGTTTTAGAAAAGGGATATTAATTCCAAATTTCAGCCCAGGAAACTTATTCTGGTTAAAATAAGAGCATTTTGAAAATTCACTTTCAAAATTGAACACTTTACTACACGGGAACAAAGAAATGTCTCCACAAGGATACAAATTTTGGAACCACAGCATTCTGGTGTGTGTGTGTGTGTGTGTTACATGTAAATATTTTTTATTCTGGGTGTAATCAATAGAGATTCATGTATTTATTTCATAATTTACTAAATGTCATTTACATGTAATTTAATTTCAGTTTTCACCAGCTCTGATCTTGGAGATGTGTGCAATAAATGGGACATACATGTAGACAGCAACATCTGGTCTTCGTGTAAAGCTTATTTTGGTGTACGCGGTGACAATATCTAATGTGTACGCGGTGACAATATCTAATGTGTACGCGGTGACAATATCTAATGTGTACGCGGTGACAATATCTAATGTTCAACTTTGATCTGTAATGATGTGACGTCATTAAACCATAAGATAGCTGTTATGGTCATCAAACCGGAAGTTAGGTGTTATTAATACATACAATTAGGCCTATATTTCCCATATTTTCATACTTTATTTTAACTTCACAATGAAAATTTATCCTCTCCGAACTTTATTAGTATTCACCTACCGGTTTTGACAGATGACGTCAACAAACCAGTAATAACTTTTTTTTTGCGCTCAAACAATGTTCACTGCAAATTATCACACCGTTAAAGATACATTCTTGTAACAAAATAATTGGTTGTACTGGAAAGGATTTAATATCGTGATCATTTGTTCTACATAAACAAATATAAGTGGACAGTGTATAATCATGGAGGAAGGAATAGCATGAAAAGGCTGTCCGCCCGATCACTCTGCGTTTGTAACTCAACAAACGCGAAGCTCTAGATTCATGCGTTATTTTAACTTTACAATGAAAATTTATCCTCTCCGAACTTTATTTGTATTCACTTATTGTTTTTGACTGATGACGTCATCAAACCAGAAATAATGTTTTTGCGCACAAAGCATGTTTACTGCAAATTATCACACCGTTAAAGATACATTCTTGTAACAAAATAATTGATTGTACTGGAAAGGATTTAATTTCGTGATCCTTTGTTCTACATAAACAAATATAACTGGGCAGTGTATAATCATGGAGGAAGGAATAGAAAGAAAAGGCTGACTGCCCGACCACACTGCGTTTGTAACTCAACAAACTCAAAGCTCTAGTTGAGTGGTCGGGCACAACCCGACCACTCTCTGTTATTGTTACGATTAATCTTCTTCTTTTTTCCGGACAATAATTCTCCGCGGGTTTTCTCCTAAACGGTACATGGTATGACCTTGTAACTTTCAACCAACATCGACCCTCATCCCTAGTGGTGCATATTACTCTGACGTCATGTGACGTCATCGGGTGTCAAATTACAAGCGATTTTAGCTTAAAAAGTGACCAATTAGTTTCACCTATAACTCTTGCACAAAATAATCAATAGTGTTTGTATTCTGTAATCGGATAGACCATGAATTGATAAACATTTTTTGTCGTGTACGTGAACTTGCTTGACCTTTACTTCCAAGTCTACCGGAAGGTCAAAGTTAGGTGAATTCAAAATGAACACTTTTGCCTGAAATCAAAACAACGCAAAATGGTTGACGGTATGATCCAGAAACCTAATGTGAACTTGTAACATAATGCAAAGATGTAATAAATTTGGTTACGTCATCATGACGTCATAAGGTATCAAATTACAAGCGATTTTACAGCAAATTCTTACAAAATAGTTTGCGCGATATCTTTTGAACTAAATAGAGTATCGTGTTCGTTTTTCCGTGAGGTTGTAGACTATGCCGTGAATAACATTTCTTGTCCCCGGACACAAAACCGCTTGACCTTCTCTTCCGGTATTACCGGAAGTGCAATGAAAACCGAATGTTATTCAAAAGCGGAAGCATTTTACCACACACATAAAAATTATGACAGTGTTAAGTGAGGAATGCCAGACAAAAAAAGTGTGATGACGTCATCTTTCGAAAGGGCGCCCCCTAGCGGCACGTAAAACAGTGTTTGCTCTTTCTCATTTGAAAACCATCCTTTCAAATTTTACCAAATCGCTCCTTGATATTCTTTGATTAACCACAAACAACTTGGCGAGGTTTCAGAGTCATCAAACCGGAAGTTAGATGTTATGAATAAATACACGTATATATTTCATACTTTCATACGTCATTTAACTTCACAATGAACATTTATCCACTCCGAACTAAATCAGTATTCACTTCCCGTTTTTGAATAATGACGTCATCAAGCCAGAAATAACTTGTGTACATAGAATATTTACTGAATTTTACCACCAAATAAGTGATTGTACTGGAAAGGATTTAATTTCGTGATCCTTTGTTCAAATATTCATAACTTAACACGGCAGTGTTTATAGAAAAAAATGCCTGCCCGACCACTCTGCGTTTGTAACAACAAACGCGAACCTCTAGTTGGATTTGTTGCGATTAATTGAGTGGTCGGGCACATCCCAACCCCTCTTTGGATCTGTTGCAATTAATCTTTGAGTGATCAGGCACAATCCGACCACTCTTTGCATCTGTTACGATGTGCCCGACCAGTGTCTGGATATGTTGAGTGGTCGGGCACAACCCGACCACTGTCTGGATTCGTTCTCATGAATCTTTCTTTCTTTCTTTTTCTGGACAATACCTCTCCGCGGGTTTTCTCCTAAAGGGTAAATGTTATGAACTTGTAACTTTCAATATATATCCACCCTCATCCCTAGAAACATTTCTTGTTCCCGGACTAAAAACCGCTTGACTTTCACTTCCGGAAGCATTTTACTACACACATATTAATTATGATAGTGTTAAGTGAGGAATGCCAGACAGAAAAAAAGTGTGATGACGTCATCTTTCGAAAGGGCGCCCCCTAGCGGCACATAACACAGTGTTTGCTCTTTTTAATTTGAAAACCATCCGTTCAAATTTTACCAAATCGCTCCTTGATATTCTTTGATTAACCAAAAATAACTTGGCAAGGTTTTAAATTCATGACGTCATCAGACCGGAAGTTACTTCTGTGAGAATTTGAAAACGACTATATTCTAAAATTCGATTCATGTCGTATATATTCGTGGCCCAAGTTACGATGTCCATTACAATGTTCACTTTTTGCTGCCAAATAGTGTGACGTGTTCAAATCGGAAGTTAGTTGTTATGAATAAATACACGTATATTTTCCATACTTTTATACGTCATTCATAAATACCTAAGACAGTTTACGCATTCCTATTGGTCGAGAGCCCGTCACGTGGCCGGTATTAAACGGATGATAAAGACATGGACAGACATGGAAAAGTGTTTAAGACCAGTCTTAAACACTTTTCCAGTGTCACATAAAATGTGGACTCCTAAAAATCCAGTGCCTCTTACCGTTTTATTGGTTGAACAATCACAGTCCTCACGTAGGCATGCGCAACACTACCAGCGAGTCAGAATTTTATAGTTCTAAATTCAAAACGCAACGCCCCTGGTGCGTTCTGCGCGACATCGCGTCCATGTCGCGCAGAACATGCTACGCGCGCGTCAATCTCCATAAAAGGGTTGTTTACATCTTACTCGCCAGCTGAAAATTCCATTATTTTGCTAGAGGGATGTTTCAAAAAGCATGAAGTGAACTTGCTGAACAAAATCAGGATTTTTGAATGAATTGTTTGATCTTTTTTTACCGAAAAGGTATGTATGAATGGGAATAAATGTGTGCTCGGTCGGTATTTATCACTCTGTTTAATACCACTTAGAGTCTGGGTGCTGATAATTACCCTCGCCTCCGGCTCGGGTAATTATCAGCACCCAGACTCTAAGTGGTATTAAACGGAGTGATAAAAACCTCCGGAGCACACATTTATTCCCTTATTAAACTCCACACTGAACATTTATCTATTCCGAACTAAATCAGTATTCACTTCCCGTTTTGAATAATGACGTCATCAAGCCAGAAATAACTTGTGTACATAGAAGGTTTACTGAACTTCACCCTGTTGATGTTGATGCTGATGTTTAGAGTTGAAGAGTGAGGGTTGAAAAATAGCGCGTGTGGTAAATATACAGAGGATAGTTAAAAGAGTCAGGTGAGGATCTGCACACGCGTATGCTGCTGTACTGTAAAGTTATCAAGCAAAATCGTTACAAAACCCGTTAAATAGCTCATATCTCTCAAAGAAAAGGTCGCACACCATTGGCGCAATACAAAATATTGCTCGCCAAATCCTCTTCACCCCAATGCGCATGTTTGTAAAAAAAAAAACGCACAATTTCAAAAAAGCGCACAATTGGGCGCTTTTGCCAGCCCAATTTTTGAGCATCATATGACGTCATCAGAATTCAAAAATGTGCTTGCGTGAAGAAGTTGTCATATAAACGTGTACAAAACACAGGTAAACGCTTAAAGTACATTGGTTCATCAAACAGCCATTACATATTGCTCAATAGTTTACATAAAACAGTCGTAATACCAGAAAGTGGGGGAAACCCCTTTCGTACACAATCATCCCCAATTTGCTTTAAGCCCCTGTCACACCTTTGCTTATCCTAATTCCTTATGTGAGTTCCTTATCAAAAATTAACGTCGAAATGTTTTGATCACCTTGACTTATGTACGACGCACATCTAGCGTACAAGTAACGAATTCAGCGCATCCATTGCGTATGAGATGCGTATGGGTTGCGTATGCAGTGCACAACATTTTTTTTCGGGCTGCGAATAGGTCAGTATGAAGTGCGCATGCCGAGCGTATTCCGGACGCACCCGACTTATGCCGACCGCATGCTTGACGCACTTCTGAGTGTATTCCCGCCGCATTTCCGCCGCTCGCCGTTCAGCGTGCGTTGCATCTGCGCTGCTAGTACGCTATGTACACGTCCAATACAGCCGGCATATATGCTGACGGGGTGCGTCACAAACACATAGCGTACTCGTAACGCACTCGACCGATGCGGGACCGATGCGCTGCGTATTTACAACTTATGACCTGCGTACGCAGCGTAGTTTTGTGCATGCCAAAACTACCCTGCGTACTGGGACGTACCATGCGTATATCTGCGTACATAAAACCTACAGAAAACAATAGAGATGCATATGAGGTGCGCATTGTGCGTACGACTGCGTATGAAAAAAATGTCAATGCGCAACTCATAAGGAATTAGGATACGCAGAAGTGTGACAGGGCCCTTACACACGCCATACAGTACAATGTACATGTACATGTACATGGCATGCAATGAACGTTACAAGGCGTAGCCGTTGTCAACTTCAAATTTCAAGGGGGCTGCAGGGCATCTTGTAAATAATTTATTGTAACCAAACCTTGGGAAGTTTTAGACCTATTATTAAAGTGTCATTTAAAGCACAAAACATGATTATATCAGTGACTGTTGATTTTTTAGCAATTTTCATAGGAAAAGAGGTCTTTTAATTGTAACCTCCGGTCTAACGACGTAATTATTTTTTTTTTCCCGCACAGGTGTTGCCTGTATTAAGAGCATCATTTATATGAATTTTGAAGCGTTTACCGCAAACTTCGCCACAGACATCAACTGAAAATGCGTTTTGGACATTTTTTCAACCTGCCGCTAGAGGGTGCTCGAACACTTGATGGCGTCACTGATCATATTTTTGGAAAGATCAACCCACCCACAGGCTTACATCGTTAAAAGCAAGTTCATATCTTTTTTCACTTTCAAATTATTAGGCACTTCCTGTTTCGACCGGAAGGAAGGGTCACATGATTTGACGCACACAAGATAAAATGAAGATCATAAATGTTTATGTCGATTCCCGCAAAATTCAAGTTCCGGTCTCTCACGGTTGATTTTATATTGAATTTCAAAGATTAAATTCATTATTTTTTTGAAGTGACGTCACGTGACCCGTGATGACGTCATGATAACGTCATTGCAAAAAAGCACATCTTCAGTTGGTTGCGCATTCATGTATTGACAATTGGAGTTCATATATGATTTCATTTTGACAGACAGGTCTGAAGAAGAATATGCTGAGGAGAACATTAATAACTAGAGGTTGTAGGAACAACCACACGTTGTTGGGCCGTTGTTGATTTTGACGTTGATTGTTGATGTTAATGTTATTGTTGATTGTTGATGTTGATGTTGATGTTGAGGGTTGAAAAATAGCGCATGTAGTAATTATACAGAGGATAGTTAAAAAGAGTCAGGTGAGAATCTGCACGCGCGTATAGTGTTCTGTAAACTGATCAAGTATACAGAAACCCTTAATAGCTAAAAGTAAAGGTCGCACACGAATACGCAATACAAAATATTGCTCGCCATATCCTTTTTACCCTAAGGCCAAAAAAAAGTCTCCGGTTTCTGGTTTGGAGCTTGCCCAAAAAGTGGTGCAGCGACGCGGCTTTTTGTTTTTTTAACCTGATTTTTTTGCTTCAAATGTCAGCTGATGACTGCAAATGGTGCCCGACTAAACTTAGAGCAAATATATGGGAGTCCAGAGAGGCCACATAAAGCTTATTCTCGACCATAACCCAATCTAAAAACACGTTCAAATTGTGAAGCAGCAGGATTCCAGTCAAACCAGTGAGTATGGCGGTTTTGAGACATCATCTTTCATTGAAAAAAACTTTTTCATTTTGCCGACGCGCATGGCTACGGCGACGCGCGCGCATGTACCAGAAACAGGAGACTTTTTTGGCCTTATGCGCATGTTTTTAGAAAAAAACGCCCAATTAAAAAAAAACGTCCAATTGGGCGGTTTTGCCAGCCCAATTTTTGAGCATCATATGACGTCATCAGAAGTCAAAACTGTGCTTGCGTTAAGAAGTTGTCATATAAACGTGTACAAAACACTGGTAAACACTTAAGATACATTGGTTCATGAAACAGCCGTTTTATGAAGCTCAATGGTTAACAGTCGTAAAACCAGACACTCAAAAAGCAAACACGGGGAATTCCCTTTTGTACACAATCATAGCGCACTGTTTTTCGGGAATTTCCCTTTGTACGCAATCATCCCCATTTGCTGTACACACAATGTATGTGGCTTAAATAAGCGTTTCAAGACGATTTCAAGACAATTTCAAGGGGGCTGCAGGGCATCTCCAAGTTTACTTATTGAAACGAAACTTTTGGAAGTTTTAGACCTATTATTAAAGTGTCATTTAAAGCACAAAACATGATTATATCAGTGACTGTTGATGTTTTAGCAATTTTCTTAGGAAAAGAGGTCTTTTAATTGTAACTTCCGGTCTGACGACGTAATTAATTTTTTTCCCGCACAGGTGTTGCCTGTATTAAGGGCATCATTTATATGAATTTTGAAGCGTTTACCGCAAACTTCGCCACAAACATCAACTGAAAATGCGTTTTGGACATTTTTTCACCTGCCGCTAGAGGGCGCTCGAACACGTGATGGCGTCACCGATCATATTTTTGGAAAGATCAACCCACCCACAGGCTTACATCGTTAAAAGCAAGTTTATATCTTTTCCACTTTCAAATTATTAGGCACTTCCGGTTTTGACCGGAAGGAAGGGTCACGTGATTTGACGCACACAAGATAAAATGAAGATCATACATTTTCATGTCGATTCCCGCAAAATTCAAGCTCCGGTCTCTGACGGTTGATTTTATATTGAATTTCAAAGATTAAATTTATTATTTTTTTGAAGTGACGTCACGTGACCCATGATGACGTCATGATGACGTAATTGCAAAAAAAGCACATGTTCAGTGGGTTGTGCATTCATGTATTGACAATTGAAGTTCATATATGTTTTTATTTTGACACTTCTGGAGAAGAATATGCTGAGGAGAGCATTAATAATAACAATAGTAAATTCATACAATAACAATAGGTGTTGGGCTGAGGCCCAACACCTAACTAGAGTTTGAGGGAACAAACACACGGTGTTGGGCTAGCCTGAGGTTTGGCTGGCGCATTGTTGATTGTTGGTTGTTGTTGTTGATGTCGATTGTTGATTGTTGATAATTAATTGGTGTTGTTGATTAACGATTATTGATGTTGATTGTTGATGATTGTTGATGATTGTTGATGTTGATTGTTATAATGTTGATTATTGATGTTGGTTATTGATGTTCATTGTTGATGATGCTTGTTGATGTGAATTTTTGATTGTTGATTGTTGGTGTTGATTGTTGATTTTGATTGTTGATTGTTGATTGTTGATGTTTGATTGTTGACTGTTGATTTTTGATGGTGATTAATGATTGTTGATGTTGATTGTTGATGATTGTTGATGTTGGTTGTTGTTAGTTTTGATGTTGATTGTTGATGTTGATGCTGATTGTGGATGTTTGTTATTGATGTTGGTTTTTGATGATGATTGCTGATGCTAATTGTTGATTGATGATTGTTAATGTTGCTTGTTGATTTTTGATTAGTTGATGGTGATTGTTGATTGTTGATGTTGATGTTGATGTTGTTGTCTGTTGCATTTTTGTTTGTTTACTAGCACCGGGGTTGTGTATTTATTTTGTAGTTTATTGCCGTCTGCATGGTACCGCTGTGAGTTCTCCTGTTTTTCATATTTAAATCACTTTGATTTAAATACGTTATGTTGATATTTTAATACCATTTGATGTTAAAAAATTTGGTGTTGAAATGTTATATTGGTTCCATTTTGTTTAGAATTATAATGTTTGATGGTCGGATAATTTTTTTTACTTTTGTATATAACGAGCGTTGAGCGTTTAGTTTTGTAGGCGGATGTTGGCGCTATATATACCCTTTATCATATGTAACTATGAACATACTTTTTAAAGACATTTTGCAAGACATAATGATTTGATCATAATGTGAATTTCTAAGTAGCAACTAGGGTCAGAAAGTAAATTGCAGTGCTATGAGTTCAGTACATCCTTCGCAGATAGCTAGTTGGGCTAAATCATGGGCTGAATCTCAAAATGTTAAAAATGTGATAAGCGCCCTCTTTGTAAAATAATTTAAATATCGGTCAATTTGTGATACATTATCGGTTGGTGATACATTATCCGTTGGTTACTACATTATCAGTTGTAACAAAGGTACTTAAATCATTGTGTAATCCTCTGTACTGATGATGCCACACTTCGTTTACATGTTGCTTTCTTATGGGACAATGGTGGGGGCAGTGGTTGCATAGCTGCATCAGAAAAAGCGCACGTCAAGAAAGTGTTACATGATCAGTACGGAGGCTTATTGTATAGCTTAAGTTATAGGAACTGATTTGATAATGAAAAAAAGAGTTGTAGTTTTGAGTTTGTTATACAAAATGATTCTTATGTTACTGTGGGGGTGGGGGTGGGGAGCATTGCATACTCCCCCTCAAGATGTTGTTGTCTGATGGTAAATCTTGTAATTGGCCATTCATATTTGATTATGTTGTTTCAATGAGATGTATGAAGTATTGTCCATGAGAGAAGTAAACATTTTGGCCAAGGGATGCAACTATACCAGTGTCAAATGGTCAGTTTGTACACTATTGTGGCCATCTTTGATTATGAAGATGGCCGCCACATAATAATTGCATTTACTGATATCTCAGCTACTACCCCATATCAAATCACAGTCTAGGTGTCAAAACATACGTTTTCAGGGTCAGGAAATACAACTCTTTTATTCAGAAGAGACAAAGATGATTTTAGTTATACACACAAAATAGTCAAACTGAAGATAAAATCTCTAACAGAATACCGTTGATATATCCTGCAGTCACCGAAAATATTGTATGAAGTATAGGTGAAACAACATTATGTGAGTTTAAATGTCATCATGCACTCACAAATGTTTACAGTTTAAAAGTGCTCGCCCTTATTCTCAAGGTGTTTTCTCACTGGCATTTCCTCTTTGGATTTCCGAAGCGAAGATGCCAGCTGAGCTAAGATGTCCAAATATTGATAAATGATGAGTGTTGCCTCCTCCAGGGACGGCAAGCTTCGGCACAAAAGGCTGAAGTCAAGAAAAGCTTCCTCAGCCATGTCCACTCCTTCACAACATCCAGGGAAGTGGCAAGACTCCAACACTGGAAGCAACGACTGTGAGCAAACGCCCACCGGTTGTCATGGTAATACTATAACAACGACGGAAAACCTCCCAACAGGTGCTACATCGACATGGGTTCAATGGAAAACTATCAGCCACTTGAGAACCAGGACTAGCCGATCACAGACCCGCCTTAATCCAATGGAGCTACAAAAGTGGTTCAGCTGCATGAAGTTGTGGAGAGGCAGAGTTGTATCACATCCTGTATAGCCAGAGATTTCTACCTGCCTAGGTTCAAAGATGGCATTGACCCAGTAAACAGGACGGTATTTGGCCGATACAATCTAATTATGGGTTTGTTGCGGCAGTACCATACAGTTTAAACGGTACAAGACCAGAAGCGGGCTAATGCTGGCTCGATTGCGCCAATCGGTTCCGTGTTGACGGTACAGACACCACAGAGTCGGAATTGGTCCAAGGCTCGCCACATTAAATGGCAAACGGTAATGGTAACACCGTTCAGAGCCTGCATCGGACCAGTGCTGGTCTTTTTAAGGCAAACAATAACAGTAAGACGGCGCACAGCCTGAACCGGCCATTGCAGTTCCTCTAACGATAAACCATGATAAAAAGACGGAAAAAGGCCTGAATCGGGCCAGTGTTAACGTTGGTCCCTTTATGGGAAACTATAATGGCAAGACGGTTCACAACCTGAATGGGACCGGTGCCAGCCCTTTCAAGTCAAACCATAATAGCATTATAGCAAAAAGGTACGTAGCCATGGGGCCAGTGTTGGTTCTTTTACGGCAAACCATTATGGCCGCCGTATTAAGTATCTATAGGGATAAACTGACTATTTTGACACGATCCCAAATACATGTAGTACTAATCCAAATTGTTTAGTTGCGTTTCATGACCCTGAAAATATATGGTTAGACACCAAGATTTAGATCCTTGGTGGCTTAAAGATGTAATACACGTATTCGGAGATTTAGGTTTTAAATGGCGGTCATGTTTCAAATACAAGATGGCCACAATACTGTATTTGGATAAACTAACCATTTGACACTATCCCAAATGGTACAGTTGCATTCCTTGACCCTGAAAATGTATGTTTGGACAACAAAACTTTAATCCTAAGTGGCTTAGAAGATAAGATATTGCTAGATATAGGCCGCCATAATGTCATACGATAAGTTGGTTCCAAAAATTGAAAGCTAAGGCATTCAGGAGCATGTATGGACAATTTGGCGCTTTTGTCCGGAATGTCCACATCCATTCACTAAGCTGCCTGACTATTATACATTTGGTGACAGATGGTATTTATTCTCTGGCAAAAGTGTTGAAATTGGAGTTGAGACATAATCAGATGCTGGAATCTATCTTAAGCATACTTGTCAAATACATTATGAAGCAGAGGTTGGTGTACAAAATGAGTTCATGGATAATCATAGTGTGCATGAAATGCAAATACCTATTGATAATAACATGGTATGTGATGATCATAATATTGTCGATGAAATTAATGAAACTTAACCAGTAATGAACAAACCGGTAACTGCATCAAAGGGAAAAAGGCGCAAAACAAGTAAAAATCTGCGATTAAAAAGAAAGTTGGACAAGGAAAGAAAGAAAGACAAATATGAAAAACATTAAGCAAAAAAGATATGGAAGAAATTGAGAGAACTAAAGATAGATTGCATATTAAAATAAAATATCATGTTGATGAGGAGTATCAAAACAAGTTGTCTGAATCTGTAAAAATTGATTAGGAAAGATTCTGAAAGATTGGGATTTTGGGGAAAATAACAATATTTTTATGACAGGTTTACATTCTCCGAATGAACATGCCTTCGGTCTTTACTTGCCAAGTACGTGTGTCCTGTTTACAAAAGCATTAGTCTTGCGATCTATCAATCTTTGCAGGATTTATTGCCAATATTGGTCAGTTGTGTCACTAATTCACATTTGCGAATCGGTCGTTTGGTAAATGATCAGGTTTACTTCTGAACTAAGCCTGCATGATGTGGCCGTTTATTGAAACAGAGTAAAAAGATCTCTATTAAAACACTTTAATTCCTTTTTCTTGGAGCGGTAGAATTAAAAAAAAAAAAATAAGTTTAGTTAGCACTGTGCCTCAGGGCAAGAGAGGCAAACTTTGGTGCGTCGTGTTCTATTTTAAATATGACGACAGTTACCTCGGTGTTTCCCAAAACTGGGCTTTGTCGCCAGTTTGGCTTGGCCTGATATCCGCGTATTATGTTTTCCTTCAAAAAAATATCAAACTGTTGGCCAATGTGATATGAAGCAAGCAATTTTGTTAATTTGGTCGGAACATCAAAGGCCTAAATGGTTCCGAAAGCCGAAACAGAGACGAAGCCGACCCTGAGAAAGGGTCATCATGCGTGTTTATTTTACCTGACCTATAAGATTTTGTCACAATGGTCAGGAACTTTTGGTCTGGGTACCAGATTATAATTATATACCTTTCAGTTTCTCGGCGAGATCTTGTCTATCGACCGTAACAAACGCTGTGCGCAGATTGCCAATTAGGTCGCTGTCTTGCTCGGCCTGTCGTTTCCACATCATCAGCATCTGGAAGATTTGCTCGTTTGTGTTTCCCGGATAATCCGCCTTGATTTTGGTCACTTGTGCATCCTTGATGTCCAGGTAGGTTGCCAATTGCTGCCATTCCTTACTAATATGCTTAGCAAGATCGCGTAGATGTTTTTCGTTTAATTCTGGAGAGTAAAATATCAATATACAGTTAAACACAATGCACAGTTGTGGTTTCCAATAGGTGTATTATTCTTATGCGAATGTAGGCATGCGGACGGGTGTAAAAACAGACGTGTGGCCAACATTGTTTGATGTTCGTTTAAATTTACATGCGTTGCATCACTTCAAACATGCCGACTTTACAATACATGGATGTTTAATTTTTGATTTAGGTAAAGTTGCTTAATTCAACTTATTCAATGAACGTACTTTTCAGTGCTTATGTAGGAGGTCGAGCTATTAAACGTCAACAAACGTCAACAGGCGTCAACAAGTTGTGGTTATCGGATCCCAATTTTTCAGTGGGGGTCCCCCACTGAAAAATTGGCATCCGGATAACCACAACTAGTGGTTCCGACTGGGGTGAACTTTTTGTGGCGGGCGTGCGGCCCCCCACGGAAAAGTAGCCATCTTGAAAAACGATCCCTCCACAATTTGGCAAAATAGCGCCACTTTCGAGCCCAATAGCATCCAAAATGCTCAGCATTGGAAGCCCCAAGTCCGGGCCAGAGGCTCATTACCATATCTCTTAAATTCCCCCATTTTTACGGCGCTCAGAACTCTCTAATATAGAATATTTTGAGGGTATAACTTTTATTCATGAGCTCGGCGGATGGATTTAGGCCTATTTACCGGTGTGCACCCTTCTGGACACTGTGACCAAGTTCCATGTCCTTCATGTTGTGAAAAGGGCTGCAGTTGGGATAACTCAGCACTGAAATTGGTTAAGGTGATTAATGTAACTTGGTCGCAGTGTCCAAAAAATGTTGTTGTGCTCAATTGACAATTATTGTGTAGCGATGCGTGACTGAAATGAAATGAAAATCATAGGGGTTAAGGCCAAGGCTTAGGAGTATCTGCACAACCAGCAATTTTCAAAATTGACCTCACGGTTTTGTAGTTATTTTAAAAACAGTCAAACTGACACTTTGGGGGGGGGGGCACACTGTACAGGGTGAGTTAAAAAAGCGCGGGACTCAAATCCGCAAAATTATCTTTAATATTTTTTAAAAAAACAATATGTAGCATCAAACATAATAATGACTGGAAAACCGATTTCATAAGCTACTTTTAGATGAAAAAAAATACTGAAATTGCTCAATCCGTTCAAAGAATGTCGCCATTTAAACACAATGACTCTAAACCCTCTTTCGTCCAAAAATGCGATTTCAAGAATCGTCGTCACAATTGTCTTCGAACATCACCAGCGATAAAATCTCTGTTGAAAGTTAAAAATGTTAAACAAAGTCCTTTTGAAAGCCTGTCTTTTTAAAAAAAAAGTGGATTTTATAAATCTTGTTTGCCTCACTAAGGTTGTTAATCAAAATATTGTGTACTACAGTTTTTGACAGTAAACAAGTATTCTGTGTGATTTTCTTTGTTGTTCCAAACAGTCAAAATAGGGGAGGGGGTTTGGACGAAAGAGGTTTTAGGGTCATTGCGTTTAAATGGTGATATTCTTTGAACGGATTGAGCAATTTCAGTTATTTTTTTCATCTAAAGGTAGCTTATGAAATTGGGTTTCCAGTCATGATTATGTTTTAGTGCTACATATTTTTTGTAAAATGTGAAATATATTTTGTGGGGGTTTGGGTTCCGCTTTTTTGACTCACCCTGTATAATGAATATGGAAAACCTAGAAAAGTGTCTCAGTACATGTCCGTCGGCTGTATTCGATTACCTGCAATATCTTCCCGTGTATCGCCTCCTGCTGCCATTTTCCTTCCTTCCACCTGTTTATTGGTTCACTCCTTTTCAAAAACAAATTGAACAAATATTTGAAATTCTTCGTAAAATATTTCCATAAGGAAATTATATTTTCATCTATAATTAAAACATTCGAAAAGGCTAAATGCTGGATTTGGAAAGAGGCGACCATGCAGTCCAAGACAAAAAGCTGTCAGTCTAAACTGATTTATGAAGACAAAACAAAAAACTGAATGAGGAACAGTTGTGGTCCTAAATACACCGTGACTGAAATGTACCCAGATGGCCAACATAGACCTCATTCACTAGGAGACTTTTTTCGGTCGTGTTCTCTGAATCTATTTTATGAGTTTTAAACTCCTGAATAGGATGGTGCCAGACCATCTTATGATTGGAGTGCGTGCCAACCCTCACTTTATTTTAATGTGGCTTGAAAGATAAGGATATGTTCAATCACAAATTTATAATTATTCACCAGAGCAGACTGGTATTAATTTGTAATGAACTTTTATTGCATTGCTTTATTTCTCAGGCTACTTGCAGGTTCCGAAAATCAAGAGTTAATACCTCGCTTCAATTTAATGTGGCCGACTCGTGAATACAGACCGAATACGTTGTCCTATAAACATGTACACATGGGCGTCGCGAGGCGGGGAGCAAGGGGTGGGCGCTTTTTTGCCCCCCCCCCCCCCCGGAAAGCGAAAAAAGGGGGGAGGGAAAAGAGGTGCGAAGCCAGATTGCTGTTAATTTGATGGGGGGGAGGGCAAATGAATAAATTGATAAATTGAGAATATAATGAAAAAGTTAAGGAATTTTGGGGGAAAATTTGCTTGGCCCCCCCTCCCCCTGGAAATAAATCCAGGCGACCCCATGCAAGTACATATGATATTAACCAGCACAAAATGCACCTAATTATATTTACATGTCCTCTCACCGCCTTCATATACAAAATTAATATTCGCAATAAAAGAAATGTCAGGAAAGTTATTTCTTAAACATAATTTTGTAGGAACTAAAGCCAGCTTTATAATATTAGGTCCACTGCATTCCGGAAGTATAACTTATGTCAACCTGTGATCTACGTATATTTCTACACACTTACCCGTATCCATAAGATATAGCAGTTATCGTCTGACGTTGACGTATGTCCGATCAGCCAAAGGTTGCTGGCTTGGCAAGAAAAACATGAAACGGAATCCTGATCCAATAAGGCAAATAATGTTGCACCGTGTTGAAAGAAACCGAATTTTATGCATTTACTTCCTCATTTCGAAATACCAAGTTCGTCAGTCACAGGTCACTGAGTTTACACAAAGTGGCCCTGAACAAAAGCCCCAGAGCTATTGAGGGCCAAGCTTCAACGATGGCGTGCACAAAACCCATCACAACGTAGTCTGGTTCCCAGACCTGACAATTATTCCCGACGCTCACGTCTTAAATTGTAGGTCTGGCAGCCTCCTCGACTAAAAATAAGCATGACGACATTAATGGCCCTTTTTCAAAGCGCGGCTTCGTTTCCGATTTCGCTTCATCACTTGTAGCTTTTAATGTTCTGATCAAATCTTTAAATAAATCATTTACTTCGTAATATCATACAGTTATGATAATACAGTTTGATGTTTTTGTAAGATAACATTGAGTAATGTTGATCTGGAATCTTCAAAATTAGGGAACCAAATAGCATTGTTAGCAGGCGGAGCCGAATGAAGATCGAGTTTTGGAAAATCTCGGTAACGGTCGTCAAATTCAAAATTGTACATGACGCAGCAAAAAGTTCGCCCGTACGATCCGAGTTTATTTGATGCACAAAATCGTCGTTGAATTTCAAGTTTTCTAAATGAAAACAATGAATATTAATAATCAACTCATTTAAAATAAAATTAATAAGCAATTAGCAGTTGATTAAACCTATATTATATACTCGGAAATACTCGGGCACTATCCGATTGTCGACGAAACAACTTCGGCAAACTTCGGAAATTTTCGGAAAAAGGAGGAATTCCTCCCGTTTTAGTCACGTGACGTAAATTGTAATACTTTGTATTACCGGAGGCTACCGGACCTAAGATTCATCAGGAATAGTCTGAATCTTTTGGTCTGGGAACCAGACTATCACAACGAAGCCCTTGTCAGGTTAACCAGTACCCCAAATCACGCTGGTGGGATCGTAACATGGTTTTTTTTACTGGAACATATATTGTACCAATTGTAATACCTCTGAAATAAATATATATGTTTTTTCAAACAAGAGACATCCCTTTTGTTGTTAAAATTATTGTAAGGTGCACCTCTTTACGCATTTAAAATGTTCTATGTGTTGCTGGGGGGGGGGGGTTCATGACAACCGAGGGAGCTGCTGCTGTGATGTCAATCAAAGCAACACATGGGTTTTCTGTTCAAATTGTGAACCCCGAAATTTGCTCACTGCAAACTTTTTGTGCCTCAAGTTTGCTCATTGATTTACTGTCATGTACTAAAACAGCAATTACTGCAACAGCCAAAAACAAAGATTCTGGCCGACTTATGGTGCTGAGGTATGCTGTACATGTAGGCCTCTTTATGATATAAGAAGTTTCTGCCTTGAATGATATCACAGTTTCGCACTGTCACACTGTACAGGGGGAGTAACGAAAAAAAATCGAAACCCAAATGTCGGGACTATTGTTTTAGTGAAGTTCTATATGTAGCACTTTCACAATCTAGGATATGAAAGCTCAATAAAAAAGCTTTCGTTTAGTACAAGAATCATTCAAATCACTCATTTACTTTATTTACGGAATTTTAAACACAACCACCGTTTTAAAATTCTGTCCGCAGATCACAAAAAAAGGTGTGCGTTGTTTTAGCAAAACGAAAACAATTCACACATATACATATGTTACCTATGTTATTATCAGTAGACAGAACTTTAAAACGGTGGCTGTGTTAAAAAATTCCATAACTTGAAAATTACATGAGTGATTTGAATTTTCTTGTTCTAAAAGAAAGCTTATGAATTGGGCTTTCATATCCTAGATTTTGAAAGTGCCAGACTTTTTATGCTGGCACAATGCAGCCTTATTTTACTGTCTTTTTTAATATGGCTTTAATCATTAGGGAATGTTTAATTACCAAATTGAAAATTATCTATTGAGGCAGACTGGAATTGATTATAAATCAAATTGCTTTCATTTCTCTTCGCAAGTTAAAAAAACAGATTTTACTTAACTTTCAATTCCATAATGGCCGACTCGTGAATAAGACCCACGTGAATCGTTTTCGTTTTGCTGAAAGATCAACACACACCTTTTTTGTGATTCGTGGACAGAACTTTAAAACGGTGGTTTTGTTTAAAATTCCGTAACTTGAAAGGTAAACGAGTCACTTGAAAGATTCTCATACTAAACAAAAGCTTTGTAATTGGGCTTTCATATCCTAGGTATCATTGCAAGACACTTCGCTTGTTGTCTTGTTTCCCCTTAAATTAAAATTATCTCAACGATAAACCAGACATCTTTGTCAGTTTGTATCCATAGCTCATCTCGCTATTCACTAGGCTACTGTGTGGTAGCTCGACGACAACCGTACTTTAAAATGCTTTAATGTAATTGGTTGACTAAATAACCGATCGAAACTACTGAATTATTCATGACTTGGCCCCGTCCTGGGAATAACAATTACGCGGGCGTTTCTTTTATGCGCAAAATAAAGCCCCCTGGCCCTCGGAGGGCTGTAGACAACCAAATCGGACTTAACACTTAAAAGTAGTCTAAAGGGTTTGTGAAATGAAATTTTCTAAGTAACATATTTTATGTAACTTTCTACTCCTTTTAAATGGGGCCGTATCATAAGTCCGACGCCTCATAGGTCCGACGCCTCATAAGTCCGAAATTTCGGACTTATGAGGCGTCGGACTTATGAGGCATACAATTTATTTTATTCCGCTTCATAGATCCGACGCCTCATAAGTCCGACGCCTCATAAGTCCGACAAATTAAACGCCTCGTTTTTACGTTGTCGGACTAATGAGGCGTCGGACTTATGAGGCGTCGGACCTCTGAGGCGTCGGACTTATGAGGCGTCGGACCTTTGAGGCGTCGAACTAATGGGCCTTTATTTGGTTAGGGGATGCGATTTTGTCGGACTTATGAGGCGTCGGACCTATGAGGCGTCGGACTTATGAGCGGACCCCTTTTAAATATACAACTAATTGCATTACGTTTTAACATAATTAAGGTAAACTGACTGTTTTACTCATTCAATATGTATTTTTCAATTTATATGTTTTCAAGGTACTTTTTGTCAAGCGAATATTACCAAAATTGTGTATTACTTTACATAACAATTTATATCTAATTTTTTTTACTTATCTTTTTTAGAGTGTGTCAGTTCATGGCAGTACGCCAGTCAGCACACTTTTCCACACAGAGTCATGAGCAACTTTTTGGGTTCACGTTTGAACAGAAAACCCCACACTGTCTCCCTGAAATGACATCACAGTAATAGCGCCCTCTGTTGTCCAGAAAAGCGTGGACATTGTAATGTATTCAGGAGTTCACTTTCAATGAAATTAACCTAAAGGGGATGTCAAATATACAGTTGTATGTTTAAGAGGCTCAACGGATCAACACGGGAGGCTAGTTTTACTACACCGCTCGAAGCAGTCAATAGCAAAAACCAATTATGTATGTATACTAATGATGTGCATTGGATTGGGTCGACCAGGCCAAACCGACCCGAAACATTAGAGATTTAAACCGAATCCGAGCCGAAACCCGTCCCGACAAAAAAAATAAGGTAAAACCGACCCGAACCGATCCGACCCGAAAAAAAACGGGAAAAAAACGAATACTCGGCTTGGACAAAGTGATCACTTTTTTTGTGCCTGCCCTTAACCACGTGGCATGAATTCTTTTTCAAAACCATCGTCTCTCATCTCTGTGTCATACTCAGTGGGTTGATCGAGAGTAACTCCGCTTATTGAACAAACGCATGGTCACCACTCAGAATCATGAAAACTGTTACAATCTATCTATTTCACTGTCAGTCCCGATACGACTGGAAATTAATACCGTGGGAACTTGATAGTACGCACGTTGGCCACACCACGGTGGGTTGCGGTCACAGTGACTGTCAATGGTATTGCATCACCTGAATTTCTCAACTGTTTCGGTTTATTTCGTGGTTTTTTTTTCTTCAAAAGATGGCTTAACCAACCCGACCCGAAAATGTAAATGCAAAACCGAAACCGACCCGACCCGAAGTCGGTTTCGGGTCGGGTTTGCACATCATTAATGAATACTGACCCATTGTAGTCACCACGGTATAGCAGAAGACATAGGCGTTCTGAATTCTCCAAGTGTCCCTCCATGGGCCGCCAGCTTCGACGGGCAAATGGAGAACACTTTGTGACCAGACGGTCTGAATATCCTGCCAAAGTGACCTCATGGCCTCAGCATCCACTCCACACTCGCTGTGATTGGCTATGAAACGCTTCACTTGCGCGCGTAATACGCGCTGTCCCGCGAGGGAGGAGTCTCCCTCCATGAGTACGAACGCCAACGAGCCCAACGTGATGTACACCGACAGCGTGATGACCAGAAGAATGGACTTGACCCAGACTTTCATCGTGTTGAAAGGAAAACACACAATGAAATTGTAATCCAATTGAGAAGCGTTCAATCGGTGTGCTATCGATACAATTACTCTGTGATAGTGTTTAAGGCCTTCACGTTTACTCCACGGTTGACCAATGTCAAGCAATCATATACTTACTGTTAATGACTGTATACCAGACGGCGGGATATAAAACACTATTAAGATTGTTGCTGGTATAATTATACCGTTTTATATAAGAGATTTTTTTTAAATGCAGGGCGGTTCGCCTATTTTTTTTTCTCGTAGGACTTAGGAGGGTTGGGGCCAAGTCATGCATTATTCAGTTTTTCCTTTGAATCATTGCAAGACACTTTACCTCGTTGTCTTGTTTCCCCTTAAATTAAAATTATCTCAACGATAAACCAGGCATCGTTGTAAGTTTGTATCCATAGCTCATCTCGCTATCCACTAGCAGGGGTGTGAAACCTCAGTTTTTTAGCTGATTTCAGCTCTTTTTTTGTTTTGGATTTCAGCTTTTTCCCCTCACTTGCTGTTTACAAAAGTATAGGAGATTTCCAAAATTCAGCTTTTTTACACCTTTTCAGCTTTTTTTCAGCTATTTTCATGAGTGGTCACTCACACCCCTGCACTAGGCTACTGTGTGGTAGCTCGACGCCGACCGTACTTTAGAAGGTTTTAATGTAACTGGTTGACTAAATAACAACAATGCTCTTGATATCATTGTTCTGTTTCATGAATAAACATACTGGCCCGATTGAAACTACTGAATTATTCATGACTTGACCCCCATCCTGGGAATAACAATTACACGGGCGGTTCATTTGTGCGCAAAATAAAGCCCCCCTGGCCCTCGGAGGGTTGTAGACAACCGGACTTAACACTTGGTAATCTATTCGTTAAATGGTTCGTGAAATAAATTTTTCTAAGGGACATATTTTGTGTAGCTTTCTACTCCTCTTAAATATATGAAGACTATTTGACATCCCCTTTTGGTTAATTTCATTGAAAGTGCACTCCTGAAAGCATTACAATGTCCACGCTTTTCTGGACAACAGAGGGCGCTGTTACTGTGACGTCATTTCAGGGAGACAGTGTGCAGTTTAGGGGTTTTCTGTTCAAATGTGAACCCAAAAGGTTGCTCATGACTCTGTGTGGAAAAGTGTGCTGACTGGCGTACTGCCACGTACTGACACACTCTCAAAAAGATGTGTAAAAAAAAATAGATAAAAATTGTTTTGTAAAAATAATACACCATCTCGGTAAAATTCGCCGGAAAAAAGTACCTCGAAAACATGTAAATTGAAAAATACATATTGAATAAGTAAAGCGTCAGTTTACCTTAATTTTGTAAAAACGTACTGCAATTAGGTAAAACGTACTAAAAACAAGGTAAAAACGTACACGCGGTGACGCGATGCAGCTAGCACAGCACAGCATAAGTGAAGATGAAGTACATCGTGACGTCTGTAATTAACAACGAGGGGATGTGCCGCAGCTAATGTCGATCTTTGAAGGTTACATTTTCTAAAGCTCTTGCGATAGTTATGACAATGAATCACCAAAGAACACAAAATTCACAACAGCAAAATAGTTCTGCCAACTTTGGTGCTGAAATAACTGCAACGTTGGGGTATCTGCCTGAAATTAATAACATCACACTTTTGCTCATGAATATGGAAATTTGTATTAGCATAAAAATCAAAAAGGCACAAAATACCTCTGAAAATGGCAAAACGAAAATTAAAAAATGAGGTTATGGGATACAAAGGTGTATTTTCAAGGACATTAAAAAAATCACATATCATGGCCCTTTAAAACAAAACTCAAATAGAAAACTTGTTAGAAGAATAAAACATTATAAGAGCACAGGAATGCATCTTTAAGCCTTTGCAATTAACGCCATTACATTTGTTGCTGGTATTGTAGTATTGCATTACCCAGTAACTAAGCATTGGCCTCGGGCAATAAGAGTGTAAAAACAAAGACTGTGCTTAAGATGTCTCGGTGTCTACAAAAAAATTCACCTCAAGATAATTCCCAAGATGAGATAGACACATAGAAACCAACATAAAAAAATTATGGAAACTTTGCCCACTTCATTTATACAATGTATAATCACAAAAAGGTTACCAGCCAAACTATAATACAATGCGCATGGCTGGAGACTGGTTCCCCGTTGAAGTTGCTGTGCGCACAAATTTGCTTACACTTTCTGGTTACCAGCTCCATTAGTCAATTTGAGGTATGGCCGACACAATTATGAGGGCGCTATTTGGTTTGGGTAAATACAAAAAAAGACTTTACCGAAATCAAACAGCGCCCTCCTATTGTGTGTGAGAGATCTCAAACAGGCTAATGGGTTTGTCTTGTGTTAATATACATTTAATATGTGTAATCTCATTTTAATCCATATTCCAAAAAAAATTAGCATATTAGCGTTAACTGTTATAGCACTGCGCATGGGTTGTCTCGGAAGCAAATTATTGTTCAGGGACTTCACCCTTTCGATTTAAGATTATTTGGAGCAATGTTTGCATCAAAATACACTTGTCCTTTTTTCCCCCTTTTTTTTTTAAAGCAGAAGGCTTTACTTAAGATTGTATTAACTCAACTTTAAATGTCACATGATGCTATCAATCGCAATTAGAAATATTTTTTAAAAATCATCAAAAAACTTCAGTAAGCAAAAAATGTAGGCCCACGTCTGCTAGTTGCTTGAATATCTCATCTGTTTTGAAAGGACATACACGTCTTTTTTATCACCGTGTCTGATTTCTTAATTGAAATGGTTACTCAACTCAAGCCAAATAAGCGTCCATGACAAACGTTTACCATTTCATGGTGAACTTAGGTATGAACAGTACGGCTATACTGCTGCAATGCTACGGTGAATTGTGAACAATCTGACCAAAAGAACACTGAGTATACAAAAGAAAGCGAAGCCATATATTCTCACTCAATTTCAGCCAAAACAACTGTCAATGACAAAAGGTGACCATTTCATGGTAAAGTTTACGTATATACATGTATACTGGTGCAATACTATAATCCGAATACAACAATCTGGGTACATTGTATATACAAAACCACACTCAACTAAACTAATTATGTTATACTTTCACTGACGTCACAGGGCTTTTTGAGGAGAGTGCCAAATAAAGAATGTTTCTGTCCCTTTTAGTCTCGAAAGTTTACTGAAACTCAAAAATTAGCATGAGAACGCTTACATTATTACCAATTGTAGCATTTTTGTATCTCTATTTTTATAAACTATTATCATGATTCTATTACTTTTCTGTAAACCTTTAAATGCTACTTGAGCTAGACCGTGATTTATTTAGAAGTCACCAGGCTGCATCAAGCACTATGATCATTTCATTGGATAGCCGTAACGCTATGGGATCAGCAAATGTAGAGCGTTGATAAGAATTACTAGTATCTAGACTTAATTCCACTTTCTCTTTTTGTTTGAGAAATTGAAATTCTAGATGCAAGTAGGCGTAATAGTAATTCGTCTATCAAAGCTCCTATACCGATCGCTTGTAGCGTTTAATACGGTCACCCCCCAAAAAATGATAGTGCAAATAGAAGGCACATTATGGTGCCTTCTTATTCTAGTAGACCAAGTTGCCATGCAAGCAGAATCGGTCAACCCACATGACATTACTCCTTCGCATATATCTTGACTGACTGGCAGTCAGCCACTGCCAGCCGCTGCCCATCTGCTGTGAAAGTTATTCCGTATGGGTTGTACAGATCCTTGGCCACGCATGCGATAAACCGCCCTCTCGTATCGTAGTGGTGAACATGACACTTGTTGTAGGTCTTGGTGGTCGCTGCGATGTAGATACCGGAGTCATCAGCGCACATACCTCGGCAGTCCATCGCGGGTTTGCCGTCCAAAATCAGATGGATTTCCCCCACTTTGGTAGCTACATCAGTATCGGAGACCTCAATGATGAACACCGTGCGCTGGGTCAAGTCACTGATCGTGATCAACTCGACGAGTTGATTAAATCGCTGGTCGTACATCACGGCTAAGAAAAAGGGTTTGATCTGGACTCGTATGGTGCGTAGAATCGATCCATCTGGGCTGTGCTCGGTCAACACCTTCATGTCATCACCCACGATAATGTTACCATTTGTCTTGACTGCCACAGCGATGAGGTTCACTCTACGAGGTTGCTCATCCTCACTCACCGTCTTGAACTCGGAGACATACTCTGCGTCCTCTTTTTTGTATAATTGGACCACAGTAGGATTAGCAATCACCCATCGTTTGGGTATAGCCGCCACGTCATCTAAAGAAAAGAAAAAAGAAACAAGTGCGAGTGCACAATAAGCTGTGGCCGTGTTGCAAGAAGTCTTGCATGAAAACGATCAAATTGATCCCTACCAGGGCTTGAAAAATGCGACGACGAAAAATTTGGGACAGACCATCCGACCGACCATAACGACCACCAAGTGACATGAAGAAACTCCTGCTCGAGCTTAAAAAACCCAAATATTGGCGGAAATGTTTAACTTGCGACAGTGATGAGGTCGAATAAAAAGAGCAATTTTTTGCGCAGTATTGAAAGATGCGCCACGATCTAGGCAACCTAGTACAATTACTGTTTTGGGTTTAACTTTAATAGATTACAGATTTGTTTAAGCGATTATCTTGCATCTGAGGGCGCTGTTTTTGTGATGTCACTTGACACTCAATGGACCATTTGTTTGTAAATGAATACAATTGGTGGTCACGTGACATCCCCTTTTACTGGGAAAATAAGCCACTGTGTATTTCTATTATGTGAGTGAGATTTGAAAGGCGAGACTAACAGTGCAAATATGAGGGAAATAGTAAAAAGCAAAGATGGTGTATAGCTGCCTATCTGTATCTGAGATATGGCGGACATAAAAGGAGGGCGCTGTTTGATTTGGGTAAAGTCTTTTGTAATTGCCGAAATCAAACAGCGCCCTCCTATGGTGTCTGCCATTATCTCAAATGGGCTAATGCCTTTCGCCTGTCGGCAACCGACAGACATGATGCATGATCACAATAGTCTATGCAGTTTAATACGTGTATACATGAGGTACGACCAGAGGGCGTCCGTGGCAGCATCTAATACAGTTTTTAACTGATGTTGCATGAAAGTGCTGGGGATCTTACTTGCTGCAATGCTAATGGACTCCCAGTTGTTTCCCTGGCTGTCGCAGATGACGACACGCCCATTCTTCCTGTCAGTCACTGCAATCTTGTCCGGCTTAGCCGTAGCAATGCCTCGTGCACCTTCAAACTCCCCCTCACCGTTCCCCTTCCGGCCGATAGTGTGCACCAGTTTCCAGGTATTCACCATCACCACTTTGCCCAGGTCGATAAAGACCGAGGGGCCCTCCAGGAACATCGGGTATGAGACCTGGGCCTGCATCTTGCTAGGGGCACCGACTGGCTTCTGAAACTTCTCCAGAGCGGCCGGATACTGGAGAAGGAATTTATTGTCGGATGTGATGTCAGTCATTCGTTTGACTTCTTCTTTCTTTTCGAACAGCCTCTTCTTCTGTTCCTGCAGTTCTGCTCTTTTATCGTGGAAACTCCGACTGCGACTTTCCCGTTGGTGTTCAATGTCATCGGTGGCCTGTTTCCTCTTTGCTTCCACCTCTTTGATGATCTTGGCGACTGCTTCTTTGACATTCTCGAGTGCTTGGTTCACTTTGCTTTTGTAATCCTGTTCCACCTTCTCCAGAGCCTGCCAAGCCTGTTCGGTCGCCTGCCGTTCGGTGTCCACCACTTGAATCTGGTCTCGCAGGTTTTGTCTGTACCTGTCCGAGATTTCTCGGATGTCATATGTAGCGTGCTCCTGGTCGTGGTGGTATGACCGAACACAATCTTCACAAATCATCTTCTGGCATGTCTCGCAGTAGTACTGTTTGATGTTGCCCACGTGTTCCGCACAATAAAAACAATCAGATTGAGGGCTTTTCGGGACTGGGCAACCTGCGGTCAAAAAAGAAACGCAGATTGTTGTCGATTATCTCTCGAATGCAAAGTTTATAATATTTGACAGGTTTTGTATGACAAAACATACTTTTAAGTATGTTTTGTCATACAAAAATTATATAGTAAATGTTCGATGGTATTAATTACTTTCTTTTAAACAAAATTATTCGAAAGATTGCGATTTTTGGGAAAATAACAATACTTTTATGACAGGTTTACATTCTCCGAATGAACATGCCTTCGGTCTATACTTGCCAAGTACGTGGGTCCTGTTTACAAAAGCATTAGTCTTGCGATCTATCAATCTTTGCAGGATTTATATTGGTCAGTTGTGTCACTAATTCACATTTGCGAATCGGTCGTTTGGTAAATAATCAGGTTTACTTCTGAACTAAGCCTGCATGATATGGCCGTTTATTGAAACAGAGTAAAAAAGATCTCTATTTAATCACTTTAATTCCTTGTTCTTGGAGTGGCAAGATTTTTTTTTTTTAAATCAAGTTCAGTGAGCACTGTGCCTCAGGGTAAGAGAGGAAAACTTTGGCGCGTCGTGTTCTATTTTAAATATTGACGACAGTTACCTCGGTGTTTTCTAAAACGCTTCTTCGCCGTTTTGGCTTGGCCTGATATCCGCCTATTATGTTTTCCTTCAAGCAAATATTTTATTTGGTCGGAACATCAAAGGCCTCAATGATTCCGAAAGTCGAAACAGAGACGAAGCCGACCCTGAAAAAAGGGTCACCATGCGTGTTTATTTTACCTGACCTATAAGATTTTGTCATAATGGTCAGGATATTTTGGTTTGGGAAACCAGTGGCGTAGCCAAGGGGGGTGTGGGGGGAGACAGCCCCCGCCCCCATGAGACCCCCCAGCCCCCAGCCCCCTGAGATTATGAGTTTCTGAAAAAATATCATTGATCTACATGACGCCCCCTCCCTTAAATGTTCCACCCCCAACTGAAAAATTCCTGGCTACGCCACTGTGGGAACCAGACTAAAATTATACCTTTCAGGTTATCGGCGAGATCATTTCTATCGACCTTAGCAAGTGCTGTGCGCAGATTGTCGATCAGGTCGCTGCCTTGCACGGCCTGTCGACGTTTCCACATCATTAGCATCTGGAAGATACGCTCATTTGTTGCTGGATGATCTGCCTTGATTTTGGTCACCTCTGCGTCCTTGATGTCCAGGTAGGTTGCCAATTGCTGCCACTCGCCAGCCGCGATATCCTTAGCGAGATCGCGTAGATGTTTTTCGTTGAATTCTGGAGAGTAAGATATCAATATACAGTTAAACACAATGCACAAGTTGTGGTTTGTAATAGGTGTTATTAATAATTATGCGAATGTAGATGCTGTATGCGGACGGGTGTATACATAAACAGACGTGTGGCCAACATTGTTTGATGTTCGTTTAATACGAACATCCCTGTCAACCACAGCCCTTACCCTGAACTAGTCAGTGAGATGAAAAAAATGTCAACATAAATACAGTGTGTCCTAAAAAGTGTCCGTCTGACTATTTTTGAAATAGCTCTACAAAATCACGGGGTCCATTTTGAAAATGTTTGGTTGCGCAGATGGCCTAAACCCCTATGAGTTTCTTGCAGTCACGCATCACTACACAATTATAATCAATAATTATTGATCGTAACAACATTTTTGGACACTGTGACCAGGTCTCGTGTCCTTCAAGTTGCTTCAGTTGGGATTAGAATCACTCATCATGGCAAAGCATCAGTTTAATGCTCAAGGGCAAATAATTCCAATTCCAAACCACATCGGCCTTTTTTCCACAACATGCAGGATTTCACACAGCTTGCATAACTCAGCACTGAAATTGGTTAAGGCATGTAACTTGGTCGCAGTGTCCAAAAAATGATGTTGTGCTCAATTGACAATTATTGTGTAGCGATGCGTGACTGAAATGAAATGAAACTCATAAGGGTTGAGGCCAAGGCTTAGGAGTATCTGCACAACCAGCAATTTTCAAAATTGACCTCACGGTTCTGTAGTTATTTTAAAAACAGTCAAACTGACACTTGGGGGGGGACACACAGTACAGGGTGAGTTTTAAAAAAGCGCGGGACTCAAATCCGCAAAATTATCTTTCATATTTAAAAAAAAATATGTAGCATCAAACATAATAATGACTGGAAAACCGATTTCATAAGCTACTTTTAGATGAAAAAAGTTACTGAAATTGCTAAATCCATTCAAAGAATGTCGCTATTTAAACACAATGACTCTAAACCCTCTTTCGTCCAAAAATGCGATTTCAAGAATCGTCGTCACAATTGTCTTCGAACATCACCAGCGATAAAATCTCTGTTGAAAGTTAAAAATGTTAAACAAAGTCCTTTTGAAGGCCTGTCTTTAAAAAAAAGTGGATTTTATAAATCATTGTTTGCCTAACTAAGGTTGTTAATCAAAATATTGTGTACTACAGTTTTTGAAAGTAAACAAGTATTCTGTGTGATTTTCTCTGTTGTTCCAAACAGTCAAAATAGGGGAGGGGGGTTTGGACGAAAGAGGTTTTAGGGTCATTGCGTTTAAATGGCGATATAAACTTTGAACGGATTGAGCAATTTCAGTAATTTTTTTCATCTAAAAGTAGCTTATGAAATTGGCTTTCCAGTCATTATTATGTTTTAGTGCTAAATATTTTTTGTAAAATATGAAATATATTTTGTGGGGGTTTGGGTTCCGCTTTTTTGACTCACCCTGTATAATGAATACAGAAAAGCTAGAAAAGTGACTCAGTACATGTACGTCGGCTGTATTCAATTACCTGCAATATTCTCCCGCGTATCGTCTCCTGCTGCCATTTTCCTTCCTTCCACCTGTTTATTGGTTCACTCCTTTTCAAAAACAAATTTAACAAATATTTGAAATTCTTCGTAAAATATTTCCATAAGGAAATTATATTTTCATCTATAATTAAAACATTCGAAAAGGCTAAATTCTGGATTTCGAAAGAGGCGACCATGCAGTCCAAGACAAAAAGCTGTCACTCCAAACTGATTTATGAAGACAAAACAAAAAACTGAATGAGGAACAGTTGTGGTCCTAAATACACCGTGACTGAAATGCATCCAGATGGCCAACATAGACCTCATTCACTAGGACACTTTTTCGGTCGTGTTCTCTGAATCTATTTTATGAGTTTTAAACTCCTGAATATGATGGTGCCAGACTATCTTATGATTGGAGTGCGTGCCAACCCTCACTTTTTTTATGTGGCTTGAAACATAAGGATATGTTCAATCACAAATTTATAATTATTCATCAGAGCAGACTGGTATTAATTTGTAATGAACTTTTATTGCATTGCTTTATTTCTCAGGCTACTCGCAAGTTCCGAAAATCAAGAGTTAATACCTCGCTTTCAATTTAATGTGGCCGGCTCGTGAATGCAGACAGAATACGTTATCTAGTATAAACATGTACACCCGGAAAACGAAAAAAAGAGGGGGGGGGGGAAGGAAAAAGAGGTGCGAATTGCTTTTAATTTGATGGGGGATAGGGCAAATGCTCCCCTGCTCACGATCGGAAAAACGATAAATTGAGAATATCATGAAAAAGTTAAGGAATTTTTGGGGAAAATTTGCTTTGCCCCCCCCCCCCCTGGAAAAAAATCCTGGCGACGCCCATGCATGTACATATGATGTAGACCAGCACAGAATGCCCCTAATTATATTTACATGTCCTCTCACCGCCTTCATATACAAAATTAATATTCGCAATTAAAAAAATGTCAGGAAAGTTATTTCTTAAACATAATTTTGTAGGCACTAAAGCCAGGTTTATAATATTAGGCCCACTGCATTCCGGAAGTATAACTTATGTCAACCTGTGATCTACATATATTTCTTCACACTTACCCGTATCCATATGATGTAGCAGTTATCGTCTGACGTTGGCGTATGTCCGATCAGCCAAAGGTTGCTGGCTTGGCAAGAAAAACACGAAACAGAGTCCTGATCCAATATGTCAAATTTCAACAAATGTTGCACCGTGTTGAAGCAATGGTGAATTTATGAATTTATTTCCTTATTTCGAAATACAAAGTTCGTCAGTCACAGGTCACTGAGTTTACACAAAATGGCCCTTAACAAAAGCCAACAAAGCTTGCCCCAGAGCTATAGAGGGCCAAGCTTCAACGATGGCGTGCACAAAACCCATCACAACGAAGCCGTGTCAGGTTAACCAGTACCCCAAATCACGCTGGTGGGATCGTGGCATGAGTTTCACACTGGAACATATATTGTACAAATTTTAATTCATCTGAAATATGTATTTTTCTTTAAATAAGAGACATCCTTTTTTTGTTAAAATTATTGTAAGGGGGAATTTTTTACGCATTTAAAATGTTCTATGTGTTTTGTTTTTTTCATGACAACCGAGGGAGCTGCTGCTGTGTTGTAAGTCAAAGCACACACATGGGTTTTCGGTTCAAATTCTGAACCCCAACATTTGCTCACTGCCAACTTTTTGTGCATAAAGTTTGCTCATTGATTTACTGTCATGTACTAAAACAGCAATTACTGCAACAGCCAAAAATAAAGATTCTGGCCGACTTATGGTGCTGAGGTATGCCGTACTGTAGGCTTCTTTATGTTATAAGAAATTTCTGCCTTGAGTGATATCACAGTTTCGCACTGTCACACTGTACAGGGGGAGTAAGAAGAAAAAAAACCCAAAATGTCAGAACTATTGTTTCAGTGAAGTTCTATATGTAGCACTTCCACAATCTAGGATATGAAGGCTCAATTAAACAAACTTTCGTTTAGTACAAGAATTATTCAAATCACTCCTTTACTTTATTTACGGAATTTTAATCACAACCACCGTTTTAAAATTATGTCCAAAGATCACAAAAAATGTGTGCATTCTTTCAGCCAAACGAAAACAATTAAACACATATCCCTTTGTGATCCGTAGACAGAACTTTAAAACGGTGGTTGTGTTAAAAAAAAATCCATAACTTCAAACTTAGTGATTTGAATGATTGTTGTTCTAAAAGAAAGCTTATGGATTGGGCTTTCTTATTCTAGAATTTGCAAGTGCTACACGCAGAACTTCATTAAAACAATGGTCCCGACATTTGGGTTTTTTTCACTCACCATTACGGTGTCGTGTGCCGTGCTATATGCATGGCTTCGTATCTGTGCATGTGTATACCTTCACAGCGTAGGCTATATATAGGCATACTCACATAAAGGGTTTTTTATTGGGGGGATCCAGGGCAGTAAACTAGACAATAATAGACGTTTTCAAATGAAAATTTGTACGCCATTTTTGTAGATTATTTCCTTTTTTCCTTTTTTTTTATTCCACAACCCAATAGAATTTCAAAAGTTGTTTGGTTGATCCTAATAGATATTCTGCCTAGTGCTTAAACATTCCATGACATTAAAGTAATCTTTATCGAGACAAAATTAATGTCGAAAATATTGAAAGAAAAAGATCTGATTATTTATTTTAATTGGTTTTTAACAAAAAAATATAGTACTTATCAACTCTCGTTTTAATTCAGACGTCAAAAATGCTAGCCAAACACCAAAGCAGGGTACTTTGTTATATTACAGATCTTTATCTGGACTTATGTTTGTACAGGGTGAGTAAAAAAAAAAAGAAACCCAAATGGCAGGACCATATTTTTAATGAAGTTCTGCATGTAGCACTTACATCCCAATGGGCCTTATTCGCGAGTTGGCCATTTTTGTCGAGTTCCCTGAGTGTATTTCATTAATTGTTAACCATTGAATTGGATGGCGCCAGACTGTTTATGCAGGCACAATTTGCAGCATTATTTTACCGTCTCTTTTTTTAATATGGCTGAACACATTAGGGAATGTTTATTTTTTAATTATTTATTGAGGCAGACTGGAATTGATTATAAATTAAGTTGCTTTCATTTCTCTTCACAAGTTAAAAAAAATGAAGATTTTACTTAACTTTCAATTCAATAATGGCCGACTCTTGAATAAGGCACATGTGAATTGTTTTCGTTTTGCTGAAAGAACACACACCTTATTTTGTGATCCGTGGACAGAACCTTAAAACGGTGGTTGTGTTTCAAATTCCGGAACTTGAAAAGTAAATGAGTGACTTGAATGATTCTTGTATTAAAAGAAAGCTTATGAATTGGGCTTTCATATCCTAGGTTTTGAAAGTGCTACATGCAAATCTTTATAAAGAAAATGGTCCTGTCATTTGGGTTTCTCTTATTTAACTCACCCTGTTCGTTTGAAGTTGTATCACCCTTACTCTCTTAATAAATTTGATTTTTTGTTCTCTTCATATATCTTTTAAACTTGTATATTATTTCAACTCCAAACAAAATCCCATGGGTGTTAGCAACACTCTGGAAAGGGGTTTTTATTTTGGCAACACAAGGGGCTGCCTTACGAGCAGACTGGTTTCCGGTCAGTACACTCTCTATACGGATTGTGGGGCGGGAACCAGCCTTCTAGCGAGAATGGAATTATTGTCGGGCTGCAAGTAATTCGAAATTTGTCAAGTAATAATTCAAGAACTAAAAACACGAGGGAAGTTTTTGTCGATGTCTCATTCAAATTTGAACTCATGTATTGTTACAAAAATAGAAATTTATAGAAAAGGAAACCTTTTTCTTTAGGATAAAACTCGAAAATAGCACGGAGAGATGCATCTTAAAGAGAGCCGTGTTTCACCCGCGATGATCAAATTGCTAGTTCCTTCTTAAGATTATCTAGCCGACTCTTTACAAAATTGTAAAACGTGTACTCCAGGTGAAGTCTTTGGCGCAAAACCTCCTCAGCTTCTGGTGATGGTCTGTACTTTTTCTTGGAAGCCGTTTTGATCTTGCCATTTGCCCGTGTGTACAATCCGGGCAATCCCTTGAAGAAATGCGGAAGACGTTTCTCAAGAACTTTCAGCGAGCCAAGGTAGTCTTCCGTCAAGCCGACCACCGAGTAATAACGCTGGACGTTTACAATGGCGCGTCCAAGCGACCAATCAGAGGGTGTCTTACATCGCAGGCTGTGGCCGCAAAAGTAACGGATGGTGACCGACGCGCGCTCAATGCTGCATTCGGTTTCGTTGTGTAGGATGCAGTCGTCTAGAGTCAAATTCTTGTCTCCTCTGAACATCTTGTGCCATGTGTTGCGCGTGCCGTCACCGAAACGGTTGAAGTTGAAGGAGGACACCAAGCGGTCGACGGGATCTCGGATCATGCTGAAGTACGTGGGCTGCGCCATCTTGAATTCAGTGAAGTCAATGAAGAACAGTTGCCTGGCCAGGAGGAAGGGCGGCCGAATTCTGCCCACGGCCCGCGCAAATCTGTCCTGAATGACACCGCTGTGGTTGTACACGACCGAGTAGATCATGTAGAATTTGTTCTTATCGGCCGCTGATCTGATCAGATCTAGCATGAACCGACTGCCGGTCTTGGGTACTCTGGTGTATATCACAGCTTTCGTGGCCTCCTCTCGAGTCAACCCAGGCTCGAGAGAACCTTTTTTGGATTTCTTCAGGGGTAGGGTTTTCCAACTATGACTAACCAAGTCATTCCACTTGTAGTACGTCTGCCCAAAACCCTTTTTCGTTGTGTTGTTACCAGTAGACCCGCTTCCCGAACCTACTGATTTGTTTTGAGACAGCTGAGAAATCAGTGCTACCCTCAGCTTGTTACCGGTTCGATCTGGTTTCAACTTGTTCGAACCAGCTCTGCCCAGATCCGTATGCTGCACCTCTGCACCCTTCCTCCTGACCTCCGGCGCCATGTTGGCATTCCTGTCAGCTTTTTCCCGTTGAAACCATACGTACAGCAAACCAGCAATGAGGCTTATGCAAACCAGCAAAATCACTTTGCGATTGCGTCGCATTTTCTGTTGTTATCCTAACAAAATCCAATCATGGATGATGGAGGGAGATACCAAAAACAAACAACAGTATACTCTCCTCGTCAGGCGGTCTGAACTTCGATCGGTCGTTCGAAAGTTGGCCTACACAAATCCCATGCACACAGCTGTGTGGTATATTACAGTGTACAGTATTTTTGTACATGTAATACCAAAAAGTAGATCATCATCACAAGGTTCTTCATTGTGGGATAGCGCCTTGAGGTTCACTCAACTGGAACCGGTATAGTGGACTAGAGCTAGTTGACCTCGCACTAAACACATACACACTGTATATACATGTACTATTGGCCTAGTCAGACTCAGGACAAAGCGTTTGAGTATGATATAGAACGATCTGTACATGTAGTTGTAGGGGCAAGGTTCACTGATTCGAGCGCGAACAGACTTGTGACGTACAAAATAACAGCTGAATTACCTGCTTTCACCAAACCGTTGTTCTCAAGCCACCATGCAAAGACTCAATGGCGTAGACTTAGCCAGGATATTTTTCGGGGGGGGGGGGAGGGCAGGGGGTACCATTGTTGTAATGATTCGAATCAATGACTCGACTCGAGTCCGACTCGAGTCACATTTTTAGTGACTCGACTCGACTCCGAGTCCCTCAGGGTAAATGACTCGACTCGACTCGAGTCACTCATGCGAGCAACTTCGAATCCGCTGCGGACATAGCCTTTATTAGTCAAGTCCCACGCGCTTACCCGGACACGTGACGCGCCCCGGATGCCTACACGTAAAAAGACTAGCACGAGCGGCGAAGCCGCGAGGGCCTTTTCCATCTTGTGGAGAACGCTAATGTTTTTCTTTACATTTACATGCATGCATGATGCATTACCCGTTGTGAATTGACCAATGAAAATGCAGAATTACTAACGTAAATCAGCCGTCGTCTGGCGCCATGCAGACAGCACGCGCGCCATGCTGTTGCTGGTAAATAACCGCAAACCACCGTTAGATGATTGGTTTATATTGCTTGATTTATATTACGTGAATAATAAATGAATAAGTGATTAGTTCCACGAGATAGTAAAGGCCCTCGCGGCTTCGCCGCTCGTGCTAGTCTTTTTACGTGCCAGCATCCGGGGTGCGTTACGTGTCCGGATGGTCCGGGTATAGGCGCGTGGGACTTGACTAAAGGCTACCCGCCGCCCTGCAAACAGGATGCTGACCTTTCTTTTGATTGTAAACATTGACGCCATTTTATATGGACTGCCGCAAGCGCATAAATTGAAGCCAGGGTTGACCATTATTTTTCAAAAAAACGTCCTCATAACGCCTTCAAAACATAGTCAAAAGACGTGTATAGAAATTATGTTGTATGTTTGTTGACAATGTTGTATTTCAAACAATCACAATCAGACAATGTGCACAAATGCTATCCGAAAACTTCCCATAGAAATGCGTGATATCCATACCGGATGTGATTTCCGTTTAATTGCGGACCATGTGGACGACATTTTAAGCGTCGCATTATGCAATCCAAACGTTCGTGATTCGAAACGGAGCCTGAGCAAGTGATGGGAATTATGAATTTACAACACAGATAAGTTTTACAGAATTTCCTACATTATTTCGCTTTTTTTTCAACGAAAAAACATTTGACGGCCGTTTCAAACATTGCAAAGTCACGACCTTGATGACCCGCAGGTCACAGGTCACGCAAAATCCAACCAATCAGAGTGTGAATTCATCAGAGTATCCCAGCGTCCTGTTTGCAGGGCGGGGATATATACGAGCGAACAGTGCAGTTTGCAGGGCGGGGGTACGAGCGAATTTGGACAGGTACCAGTCTACGTACGATCGCTACTGCATATGGTGGCGCTATATTGCGGACGTGTTATGGATGAATCCGGAAGCAATCTCTATTTTTATTGGTCAGTAATCGCTGTATCTGATTGGTTGATTTTAGAATCCTTCCCGCGCAAATAAGGGGTATAATAGTCGACGCAAAATTTATAAAATTTAAGTTACTTGACTGTTTCTTCTGTAGGTTTGTCTAAACTATAAATCTGCGAAAATGTCTGGACGTGGTAAGGGAGGAAAGTCTCGCGCCAAGGCCAAGAGCCGATCTTCCAGGGCTGGTCTGCAGTTCCCCGTGGGCCGTGTTCATCGCTTCCTTCGCAAGGGCAACTATGCCGAGCGTGTGGGAGCCGGCGCCCCGGTCTACCTGGCCGCCGTCATGGAGTACTTGGCCGCTGAGATCCTCGAGTTGGCCGGCAACGCTGCCCGCGACAACAAGAAGACAAGAATCAACCCCCGTCACTTGCAGCTGGCCATCCGCAACGACGAAGAGTTGAACAAGCTTCTCAGCGGTGTCACCATCGCCCAAGGTGGTGTTCTGCCCAACATCCAGGCCGTTCTTCTGCCCAAGAAATCGGCAGCTGCCAAGGCCGGGAAGAAGTCATCCCAGTCTCTCGAGTACTAAGCGACAGGCAGCTCGACAACACAAAACCAAACGGCTCTTTTCAGAGCCAACACATGAATAAAAGAGGTTACGAATCCGTGTCTGTGAAATGGCATGAACCATTCATTGAATGGTGCCAATCTAACAAGCATGACAAGTAACATTGTCTAAAGTAAGGGGTGTGTTATACCTACAAACAATTTATGACGGGCATGAACAAAAATAATGAAGGGGGGAGGGAGAAGTGGGCCCTAATGATAATACAGGGGTATGAAATCTCAGCTTTAAAGCTGATTTCAGCTTTTGTCCCTCACTTGCTGTGTACAAAAGTATAGGAGATTTCCAAAGTTCAGCTTTTTACACCTTTTTCAGGTGTTTTCGGCTCTTTTTATCAGTGATCACTCACACCCCTGATAATAATACTTAAGGGTTTAGGCCCTAGGCCTTCTTCGTTGGAATGTTGCTAAGAGAGAAAGGGTCGACCCTTCACAAGACCGGTCTTAAATGTACACCTGTGAACGTGGCGCCGTATAATTATAATATTGCCACGTTCATGACGTTCACGGGTCTAGACTCTAGGTCTTATGATGCCGTGTCCGGTATAGGCCCTACAGTACACGGCCTACATGTGTACAAATGATAATGATAAGCGCTAATTACCAGGCATGCAACTTTTTCTCGGATCAGCTGATTTCCTCTTTTTTTACTTCCGATGTGTGCCATTGATAATAGAAAAACACTGTAGGCCTACAAAGTCTGGGAAAAATTTGAATTTCCTCTTTTTTTGTGATTTCCCAGTTGCATGCCTGAATTACTAAATACCTAAATAGGCATGCTAGGGGCAAGGGCACCTGTTTAGCATGTTCAGTTTTGATCCAAAAAAGTCCAGGGTGTTTTTCATTCCAAAATGACCTTTTACAGTGGGCCTAACACTAGGCCCCTAACACTAGGCACTATACTGGCCCTAGGCCTACCTCCAACAAGCATGTCCAAATTTCCCTGAAATTCTAAACCTTGTCTTTAGTTTTGGTTTACCTACCTGTTACACGCCCTAGCAAAATCCTTATATTCGGGGGGGGGGGACAAGCCTATACAGACAGATTCCAACTTTCGATAAATCTATGTCCAGCCTCTTCCCACTTCCCATCCCTTTTCCTTATGTCGGGGAAAAACTCAACCCTATCATTTTATCTTCATTTTATCTTTACAGCCCTACTATAAACTCTAAAATGTATGCTGATATTTCAATATGTATTACATGTGTACACACAGTTGGATCAAGAATACAAAATAATATTCAAAACGCTACTTTTATTTTAAACATGCAGATGGAGTCCTTTAATACTTCAATTAAAATAATTCTAATATAACAACAAAAAGGGGCTTTTTGGCGACACATGGTGACATGTTTTAACCTTTTCAGTCTCGGATCAAGTTTGTTCCTTGCTATGCAAGGATTTTATATAAAAACAGAATAGTCCATGCACATACAAATTCATTGCAAATCCATGTCGGACCAAACTGCACATTTGGACATTAACTTTCCTTCATGATTACAGGCCCACATTGTAAACATTCATGCTTGAGCAAAGATGCGCAGGAAAGAAAAACGCTGTACAGTCGAATCTCGTTAGTACAAACTCTGTTAATAAAAACTTCTGGGTATAACAAACATGAAGCCTTAGTCCCGACTGTGCATTTATGTGCACAATGAATGGGACTGATGTTCCTCTTAATACAAAATTCTGATATAACAAACAATTTGGCTTGGTCCGAACATTGTGTTCTTATTCCTCCATGGTCCGAACGAGTTTGTGTTAACGAGACTCGACTGTAATACAATGTAGGAGACTTTTCAGATACATGTACTTGGCAGCAACAAACACACCACTTGTTTTCTGTTGTTTTAAATTTGCTTCATGCTGAACATGTGCACATTGGTTTGGGCATCTGCGTAACGTAAATCCGTGGAGGTGAGATGGGGGGGGGGGGAATGGTCCATTGGATCCCCCCCCCCCTTTTTGGGTGAAAAACAAAAAAATGCCGATCTGAGGTTGTCTTGTAACTTGCCAACAGAGAACAACTTGTACAAAAGTTCTGAATAGTGTTTTGATGGTTTACTAGGGAGGTAAGCATGCAACTTTGCATTAGATGTACAGTCGAATCTCGTTAGTACAAACTAATACGAAATTCTGGTTATAACAAACATGAAGCCTTAGTCCCGACTGTGCACAATGAATGGGACTGATGTTCCTCTTAATACAAAATTCTGATATAACAAACAATTTGGCTAGGTCCGAACGAGTTTGTATTAGCGAGACTCGACTGTACATGTACATTTGTGTGGTGAGCAGCTCCCCATAGTATACAACATGGTTTGTGGGGAAACAGTGAAAACCAATGACCCCGAGGTGTTGGATGATTGGGACTAGCCGAGGGAGATAGTCCCAATCATCCAACACCGACGGATTTTGTTTTCACTGTTTCCCGCAAAAACATGTTGTATTTGTTTTACTATACCTCATGAATATTCATCAGGCAGCTGCTGTATTTCATTGGTCCATTCAAGCAAATTTTGATCGTGCAGTATTGGATCAAATGAAACATTATTTTAATTTAAGAAGACAAACAGAATACAAAAATAATTTTGTGTCATTTAATAACATTAACATTCACACAAAACACTAGATTTATTAATATTGTGTAAAATTGCACTCAGTTCCTCCTCGGTTAAGATCGCAAAGCAAGCACCACCGGTCGCCATTTTGATGTATGCTGTGACGTGACCCAGGTGTGTGATAGTACCACGCGCACTTACTAAGACGCAGGGTAATAGTAAAAACTTTCACAAGGTTGAGTTGCTGGAATGGACCAATGAAATGCCGGGGTTGCCTGATGAATATTTATGAGGTAAAGTAATGTCATCTAGTTGCCCCCCACGGATTTATGTCAATGTCTATGAGGTACATGTAGGCAATGACAGAACATGCATTAAAATTTAAATGTACATGTACATGTACATGTATACATCTTAACTGAATTACAGTTGGTTCAGCAGCAATGTACATGTAATCTGAATTCCTTCCTATTTGTAGACCCCTTGCAAGCAGAGCCGAAGACAGGCCTTTTCTTCTTTTATACATTCATTGTTTAAAGATATAGTCCATCATTTGTAATTTGTGCATTTTGTTCGTTTGAAGCAACAAAAGTGTTCAAACTCTAATGAAGGATACTGAACAACTAACCTGATGAAATTTCAGCTCAGCTTCAGCTATATTCCGAGAAAAACAGCATTCTAGGATCTCAATTTCAAATCAAAAGTTGCTGAATCATGTTTTGAATTGTTTTGAATTGCAGCGTTTAGTCCACTTACTATCTTTCAACCAAGTATGTTTTTCAACAATAATACGCCAGTTACTTTTTTGGATGGCTGCAAATGATGGACTATAGCTTTAACTGAATCGATATAATATTTCCTCAGTGGGCGTGCTCTATGCATTGACTTCTCCAGCCCTACATCGTCCAGTCCAACGTCTCCAAAACAATATTCTAGTTTCCGACTGGGCCTACATGAAGCTGATGAATTGCAACTAACAAATTGAAAATTATATAAAAGGGTAATAAAAATGATGCAATCAATTGATCTGAACCTCATGGCGTCAGGCATCGAATTCGTATCCACATGGGCACAGTCTATGGATGTTTACCAGTGAAATTATTCACAGGTTATGGGTAGAAGCACAACAGAGAATTTTCCACACAAATTTCCCCCCCACAATTTTTGCGAAGAAAAACACATCTTTTCAGCAGAAGGGATGAAATAAATCAATCTGCAAATAGGTGAAGTTCATCTCCCCTTGCCCTGCTCCCACCACAGGAATCCCCTCCATACTGGATTCTCCACAGGGAAGTGACACAACTTGCTAAATTAAACAATTGTCAATAGTTTGATTTTGCCTTCAAAAACCAACCAGCCCGTTAAACCATCGCCAAACATCAATGTTTTTCCTGCATCCATTTCCAGCTTTGCATCAGATGTCCATTACAAAGGTTCATTCGTAAACGACATAGTAGGAATCAGGCACTGCGGTTTGTTCAGGCTCTGAGCTGACTAGCGAGTCCGGTATGACCACGACCGTCTCCAACCTGAAGTCTTCTCCTCCGTCTACCATCTTCTCACTAGCCTCCTCCGGTCTCGTCTTCGACATCACCGTCTCGCCGTCGTCACATTCCAACACCAGCTCGCAGTTGGCGTCATACCTGATCCCAACCTCTGTGCCTTGGCTGCTGCTGTTGCTGTTGTCTGTCTCGCTGCGGTTGGCAGTCTCCTGCTGCTGCTGCAGCTGCTTCTCTTTCAGGATTTGTTCGGTGAGTTCCAGGCTCTCGTAGCGTACGGTCTGAAGACGATACGACCCATCCTCGTGTTTCTTGTATCTTTGTGATAAAACATGTTATAACTGATTTTCACTTTCAAAAAATGTCGTTTCCATTAAACAAAATTTTAAACTGTGTAAAAAAATTCTGTTTTCGGTTTGCCATGTGTCGCAAATTTATCTTAATTGAAGATGCGTTCCCCGTTCAAGTTTCATCCTGAAAAAAATAAATTCCTTTTCTAAATCTACAATGTATATCTTTTTGTGAATAGTTTTCAGTCTTTCAAAAATGCTGAATTCTCTTTCATGATATGAATACCATTAATTCCCATTCATCCATAGAAGCTTTAAAAAAAAACATATAAAAATATACATGTAACGCAAAGAATGGCTCGTGGAATTTCATGTCAAAAGATGTCTAGAGGACGGGCTTTATTGCATATTAATAAATACCTTGGAGAGTTGATGGTTTCTGATTGGTCGAGACTCGATCACGTGGCCGGTCATTAATGGTGATAATGGACCAGCTTCAAAGATCAAGCTAATAAATGGCCCCAGAACCAGCATTGATCAAGCCCCGTTCAGCCCCATGCAAGCCAATGATTGGTCAAAATATACGGTAGCTTTTAACAATTGAGCACTGCACAGTGCAGTATATGTGGCCTAGATCTACGATTTATTGGACACAAGGAATGTGTAAACGAGATTTCAGCTTCCTCCATCAGGTAAAGATATGAAAACATTGTTGTAATTTGTTTCGCTACGGCAGTAGTTTCTGTGATTGGTAGCAGAGCTATTGCAAGGTTGTCCAGGGCTGACAAAAGAAAGATTTCAGGCCGGAAGGTCCAAGACTGGCCTGGCTTTTGATTGGCGAAGCCGCATCTTTGTATTCAGTTTGGGCCCTAAACATTATAAAAGTGAAAGGATTTGCCCTTCCTAATGGAATTCAAATGCCGCGGCCAGCTATTAAACCTCGGAATGTTCGGTGGTCAAGTGGTAGTAACCTGCTCTAGTAAGCAGGAGGTTGCGGGTTCCAGTCCTACCCGAGCAAGCCTGTGAGAAGACACTAAGCATACTTGGTGCGACTAGAACCCACAACCACCAGCTTAAAAGTGCAAATGTCTTACCATCTGTAAAATGGTTGTTCAAACATCCGTTCACAAAAAGGGGTAAGACATTTGGGGGGTGGTGGGGGAAAATATAGCGATTTTGTGGAAGCTGAAAGTTGCAAATCTGAAGGAAAAAAACTATACGAAAAAAAGGCACTATTTACCTGAATCTACTATGTCCTGACGGCCATTTGAATTTGTGTTTGACTTTGAGATGTCTGGTGAGCGTGGCCCCGCATGAATACTGCATTCCACAAACATGGCAGACGTACGGCCGCCTCTTCTCATTCTGAAAGAACAAAAAGGATTTCATTCAAGTTATTTCCCTCCAAAATTCCTGATACACTGGAAATTATCTGAGATTTGTCAAGCGTCTACAAGCTTAAAATTTCATTCACTGGTCCCCACCGTGCCCTATCCGAGGGCACTGGTTGGGGCAAATCGCTTTGAGCTCTCATTGGACGATTTCAACATGTTCTCAGCTCTAATTGGACAAATTGTTTGCCCCCCGACGTGGGTCAGCTTTTCCCTGTGTGCTTGACCCTTTCACAGAAGGTGCATGTACCCCTAACCCTGCTGAATCCAACAGGATCCAACTATGTCACATACCCGATGGAGCCTGTTGGATTGAGCAGTAAACCCCTTGTGTACATTCCTCATGCAAAACGTTGGATTCAGCAGGCAACTAAAACGCATTATAACACCATGTTGGACTCCGTTGGATTCAACAGACAACTGAAAATGAGGCACAGTGGATTGAACAGGAAATTCCGGTTTGATTCTGTTGGATTTAGCAGGGTAGTCCTGAGAAAGTACTAGGAAGTTAGGGTTGGCTTCGCTCGTCTCCACCGCCCTCTCACATAGTAAGCTGCTACCCAGTGTGCATTGCGTTTCCGTACAGATTTTTGTACATGCGATTAGCCACCACCAGCAGCCTATCCCAAGGGGACAAGTGGTGGGCGGTGGGGACCAGTGAACAAACTACCAGGAATCAAAGACGAAAGGTGATTTTTGGATTCTCTACTATCGATAACATAACATTTTTCTGAGCTCTTTCATTTAAAATTCTGTATCCAAAGGTTCATACTGGCAGTTTAAAAAAAAATTATTTGAAAGCCATGTAGAAATATTTCAGTCTATGAAATAGCCGCTTGCACACACGCGTCTATGATACGCGTGCCGATCTGGCTATTAATTCTGCAAAACAAGACTACGTCTTAACCTCACGATTCTGACTATTCAGTGGGTGCCTTCTATCG
Source organism: Patiria pectinifera (assembly GCA_029964075.1). Taxonomy (NCBI): domain Eukaryota; kingdom Metazoa; phylum Echinodermata; class Asteroidea; order Valvatida; family Asterinidae; genus Patiria; species Patiria pectinifera. Next base: position 12,297,081 of record CM057150.1, read on the forward strand.
GATCTTCCGCAACCCGCTGTTGTTTTTTTTTAAAAAACATGGCAGCCAAATTAACCAAACAACAGCTTAGTCCACATTTCTGCACGAACTGACTTTACAATTTCTAAAGTCGACTCTGATTGGCTGGCGCGCAGGGTTGCATATGCTCGCATATATCAGACGTTGTTCCAGAGATAGCATGCAGGCTCTGTTGAAAAACGGACGACACCCAGAGTAGGAGTATTGCAACTAAATGGAAAAGAACCTAACAATTCAATAGGTGTCAAAGATATTACTCTGCCCAAAATGGCATCTAACAAGTGATGGTGGTTTCAAAATAGCGTGCCAGCCGACACACTTTTTTAAAGGAATTACCAGCAGAATCCGAGACCAACAAATTTATGCATACATTTTCTGCTTTCTCAAAATAAATAGCATCCATGGAGCTGAAACTTCAACAGTTACATTATGCCCCCTACTTAAAATTTGGTGCAATTTTGTCTCTTCAAACAAACAAAAATGCACAAAAAATACCTTCTACTGTAGACTGTTATTTTATCGATGGACTTCACCATTCGAGCGTCTAAAAACAGCCAACCTGCAAATGAACGTCTTGAAACTAGACTAGCCCTTCCCTGGTTCCCATACTTACAGTGTGGCATCTCATCATGTGCCTGCGCATGGTAGTCAGTCGGTAGGACGTGTACTCACAGCCTTCTTCGTCACACATTATGAGATTGCCTGGCGTGTGGGTGGCGTGGTGCTTGCGTAGGGCAGACAGGGACTTGCATCTACACAAGGAAAAAGACAAGATCGGCGTGTTCGTGTGTTTTTGAAGCCCGGTAAATAAGTAGAGTGCAAGCTGTGTATGTCCCACACGATTGACAATCAATCAAGTCGTGTTCGCACTGGACTTATTCGGTAAAACTAACAGAGATTGTTGTCAATACAGACAGACTGTGCAATGGGGGCCGTATCATAAGTCCGACGCCTCATAAGTCCGAAATGTCGGACTAATGAGGCGTCGGACTACGCCTCATAAGTCCGACAACAGAAAAACGAGGCGTTTAATTTGTCGGACCTATGAGGCGTCGGACTTATGGGCCTTTATTTGGTTAGGGGATACGATTTTGTCGGATTTATGAGGCGTCGGACCTATGAGGCGTCGGACTTATGAGCGGACCCCGTGCAATGCAGGGGATATAATTGTACACACAATGTTGCCATGGATTGACCAATCAGCATCGAGGATTCAAGTTTGAATGCAGATAAAATGACATTTCAAAAAGGAAACTTTTATCTCAACGTATGGGTAGCGCAGTGTGTAAACTGCTCCTTCTCACCAGGTTCGATTCCCTGCACAGGTCATATGTGAGTAGGGTTATTCGTTGATTCTCCCCTGTGAAACGAGGTTTTTTTCCGGGTTCTGGTTTTACCTCGGCTGCAAAAATCAAGACTTTGGATCTAGCTGTGCTTCTAGGTCAGACATGGGTCGTATGGTAGCTGCCTGAGGTGTCTTTACATGCCTGCAGCTTGACCACGTTGTAGCCGCGTCCGTAGCAATTCTGCTTCTGCTGTGAGTGTGGCAGGGCCCAGTTTTAGTTGTATATTTTCATGTATTTAATGTATAGTGTATTAAATAGGAGTAGCTCCCCTTAGAAAAAGAAATCATTTTAGTTACTCAAGATTCCCCCCCCCTTTTTTTGTTGGTAGTGTGTCCCCCTGTTTGTTTACTTTAGCCCACATATTCTAGCCTCATTCAGTTTAGCCAGCAGACCAGCAGAGACAAGTTTGTTACATTTATGTTCTTCCTGCCTGGAGAGTGTTTTTTCTGCTTGAAGTTATAGTCTGTTCTTGGAGTCATTGATATTCTATCAGAGTGTATTCTTTACGATCCACTTATTACACACTGTGTTGGTTTTAGGTCTTTGGTTTTTAGGTTTTATTCTTTGCTTTTAGTTTCTGGTTTTGGGTTTCAAGGTTTTTGTAAATAAATTCTTCTTGGTTTGAAATCTAGAATTGTGTCTAATTTGTTTCTGTTAATTCAATTTCCTCATGACTTTTCCTTTCAAAGATCCTGAATTTAGTTCAGTTTGAGTAGTTAATCCCCATTATGTCCGTTTTCACGGTTACATGAGCAAGGATGATTAGCCCCCAGCATTTGTTCATTTATTACCTGTGTTCACAGAGCTGGCATTCAAAGGGACGTTCATCGTCGTGTTTCCATTTGATGTGGGCTTTCAGCATGGATGGGTTTGTGCATGTCATGTCACAGTGGGGACACTTGTAGTGATTGACTGCAACCAACAATACAAATCAAATGGTTCAGAGAACTACATGGTGAGTAAAATTTGTCGACCTTCTCCCACAATGCGCTGGCAACAATGAACTCTCCGTGGCTAACTATTGGTGGCGCTCTGCATTGTGAATCGCCCGAATTGTCAGTTGATCCCAACAACATTTTTGCACATTGTGCCCAAGTTCCTTGCCTTATTCAATTTCAGTGCTGTGTTATGTAAGCTGTGTAAAATCCTGCCTGTTGTGAAAAAAAGGCTGATATGGTTTGGGATTGGAATCATTTGCCCTTGAGCATTAAACTGAGGTCTTGCCATGATGACTGATAGCCAGGCAAATGATTCCAATCCAAACTTCAGCCCTTTTCACAATTGACAGTTGTGTAGTGATGCATAACTAAAATTTAATGAAACTCATAGGGGTTGAGGCCAAGGATTATGAGTATCTGCACTATCAAAACAATTTAAATTGACTTCATGGTTTTGTAGTTATCTCAAAAATAGTCGGACTCTTTTTGGGGACATACTGTACAGGGTGAGTAAAAAAAACGAAACCCAAATGTCAGGACTATTGTTTTATTGAAGTTCTGCATGTAGCACTTTCAAAATCTAGGATATGAAAGCCCAATTCATGAGCTTTCTTTTAGTACAAGAATCATTCAAATCACTCATGTACTTTTCAAGTTACCGAAACACAACCACTGTTTTAAAGTTCTGTCCACGGATCACACAAAAGGTGTGCATTCTTTCAGCAAACTGAAAACAATTCACACACATCCTTGTGTGATTTGTTTTGGTTTTGCTGAAAGAACACTTACCTTTATGTGATCCGTGGACAGAACTTTAAAACGATGGTTGTGTTTAAAAGTTTGTAACTTGAAAAGTACATAAGTGATTTGAATGATATTTGTACTAAAAGAAAGCTCATGAATTGAGCTTTTATATTCTAGATTTTGAAAGTGCTACATGCAGAACTTCAATAAAACAATAGTCCCGACATTTGGGTTTCGGTTTTTTTTACTCAGCCTGTATAGCGCAAAAACTGCTTTTGGCTCTGTACTGTACATGGTGCGTTGAGGCCTACTTCAAAGCATATAAGATCATTTGCATTTATCCCAAAGTAACCTAGCAAATTATTTTCATAAAGTTTACTCGGATTAAAGATCGTACTGGTACTAAAAAATCTGTGAAATTATTTAGATTTGTGTTCTCTAACTTTGCTTGAGTAAGAAAACCCTCAATTGTTACAATCAAAATGGGTGAAGCAAACCTGGTTTGAAAAAGTTTGGTAGATACCGGAATCACGTACCATGATGCCTCATGTGGTCTCTTAGCAACCGCTCCGATGCAAAGATCTTGGAGCAGTGGGAGCACTGGTAGTTTTGCACTGGAGAACAAATAATTCACAGTGAAAGTTACGATGTGTGTTAGGTATGACCAACCCTGCAGCCGATTTCACGAAACAGTGCGTAACTTACCATTGTGCATGCTGTTGTACAAGCAATAGCCCAATGACGGATTATCTGAACAATAGCTAGCACAATGCTTTCACCATTGAAAGGGGCCTCTGTGATAGAATTGATAGCATGCTTGGATTTTTTAACAACGATCCCGTTAGCTCGGTGGTCGAGTGGTATGACATCTGCACTAGAAAGCAGGAGGTCGTGGGTTCGAGCCCCACCCGAGTGATTTTTCCCATCTTTCACTCGGGAGGTAACACACTGAGTATACAGTGTTTAAACGTCGGTGAAGGGCAAAAAACCTAATTTGACGCTTGGATTGGTTTATCGTCAAAAAAGATTGTTAAAGTGATGAAGAGATTTGCACATATTTGATTTCCTCTGAAACTCCAATTCACGGCAACACTAAGGAATGATTGTGAATGAATTTGGTTCTTTGTTACAACATTTCCAAGTATTATAACAAATATATATTGCATAGCTGCCAACTTTTCAAATTCCCAATTAGTAATCAACCCGCGCGGTCATTTTCAACTGCTTGTTTTATCAACAGCTTTACCAACATCGAGTACAGGTACATGGTTTACATGTGCACATACATGTGCATACCCTTCTTGTTTGTCTATAATAATGTACTGTAGGCCAAGACTAGAGATAATTAAAAAAAAAAAAAATTACCAAACATTTTTTTTTTTTTTTTTTAATAATTTTGTTTTAACGTCTGTATTTGTTGGTTGAAGTCAAATAAATAATAACAATAATAACGTGCGCATATTTTTTTGAGATGCATGCTATCGTGTGGAGTTTCGAGTTCGTATCATGTTTTTAGTACACACAATGATTTAGGGCCACCGTATGCAATAGAAATATCCCGCCAACATACCTTGCAAACGCATGCTGATTTATCTTTTCTGGACGATGTGACAAACTCAAACTCTATTACCAATTATTCCAACCATACTCTTATTAAATTCCATGATTAAAATCTCGCACTGATGGGTCTCATCCCGGCAATAAGCGACCAAATGTGCTCACGATCGTCACTGAAAAGTACTCACACACAGTACACACAACCACACATCCACGAGATGCACACAAATGACACACCATTGAAAAATATTTTTAGTCTGGTCCTCAAGTACTCCACTGCGCACACTGTATTGATGTCTATCAGGTGCTTGACTGCATTCTTATTACACTTGTCACCAGTCCATCCATTATCGCGACATTTCGACAGAAGTTTTCGGTAAAAAAACGATACTATTGTACTAAGTATTTTTTTTTCGTTAGGTAGAAAATAGGAAATTCGTAATGTTTTAGTGGCAAATCGTATTTCCGTAATTTAACAAACAATTCGTAATAATTACGAAAATTTCGTAACAGTTGGCAGCTATGATATTGTATCGAGGCATAGGCATATTTTTTTTTAAACCCTAATTAACCCTAACCCCTAGGCCCTCTGGCTAGGATGTAACCTCAATCCTGCAAAATCCTCCAATTGCCACCCAGACAAAAAATTGGATTCAGCCTCAATCCTCCAAAATCAGCCATTATTTTCTTGACTTTAGTCTGTGGAGGGTGACCACTGCCTCAATCCTCCAAAATCCTCTGCCAATTACTGCTATGGTTTGAGGCAGTGCGAATGGCGTTTAGAAGCAGTGCGGATGAAATACGAGACAAACACAGGGCTGTTTTATGCATGGCTGAACATAACCAATGCAGGATATGGCCTACTGGCTTGACGTTATGCATCCTCCACAAAAAAAGTGATACATCTTTGCCATTCATCCTCGATCCTCTAAAATCGTCCAAAACTGGCAGGAGGATTTTGGAGGATTGAGGAGGGTTAGGGTTAATCAAGTGTATCAATGGAGAAAAAAGAAGGATTTTGACTTACATTCTACGGCAATCTGTCTGGCAATGTGATCGATGAATTTGGCTCTGTTACTGAAGAGACTACCGCACTCAGCACAGGCGAATCTCTTCTCCTGGGTGTGACTGCGTAGATGCTCCGCCAACTTGTATTTGGTCTTGGTCACGGAATCGCAACCTGAAAATAAAACAGATGAAATCCCGAATGTCAATTAATGTCCGAAACTGAAACGGACCTGACCCGAAACAGATTTCAGTTCGGATCATGTGTTTTCCATTAGTTCAGTCGGGTCAGGTCGGTTTCGGTTTTGGGTGTGCGATTTCGTGTCGGGTTGGGTCGGTAACAGCGGACACATTGTTTGTGAAATACAAGCCAGATATTCTGGAGCACTGTGGCCTCGTGGTTAAGGGCACTGATTCGTGGTCTGTGGGTAAAGCTGCAGGTTGTGGGTTCGAGTCCTGGCGGGGTCATGGTGCGTGTGCCCTCGGGCAAGGCACTTTGTCACTCATTGCTTCTCTCCACCCAGGAGTAAATGGGTACCTGTGAGGGCAGAGATGGTTATTGTGATTGAATTAGCTTCCTTGCGTCTAACAGGCTGCATCGAGCTGTATACTCCCCAGGGAGCTGAGATGGTATTTGGAATGTTTTATGTGCCCAATGAGCAGGGGTAATAATGATGTAGCACCTTGAGCACCAGTCCTGGTGGATACGTGCGCTTTATAAATATCCACTATTATTATTAATATTCAGGTTGTTTTTACGTTGGTTCGGTTTGATTCAGTTTCTCCAATAATATTTGTCGGGTCGGGTCGGATTTGGGGAGTTCAGATTGGTTTCGGTTCAGATTTGATTTATATAGATCTTTCGGGTTGGTTTGGCCTGGTCAACCCAACCTGATACTGTCAATGAAACCATGTGCATTGACCAATTAGATCATGACATTTGGTCAGGTGACAGTCGCTTGGTCAAGCTCAGTCATTTGAATTGTGAGAAATGTACAAAAACATTACATGGGCCCTCTACAGCACTACGCATGTGACACTTCATGTCAAAACCAGATGCTTCTGTGCAGACCCTTATTTTTCCCATAGAGGTGACTATTATATTTAAAATGATTTGCAACAGTCCCTCAGTTTAATTTTATCTAATTTCAAAATTGTGACCTCATAAAGTCCAAGTGAGGAGAATTTTGCCAAGAAGAGTCGGAAATCGAACATTAGGCCAAAAAAAAAAATATTCGGTCTCTGGTCAGACCAAAGTTCCCGAATTGACACGGGGACGCAGCTTTTTTTTTCTTTTTTTTTCTTCAAGCTTGGATTGTACAGACAAGGTGGGGTACTATTTTGCTACTTGGTGTCCTCATGTACATTGGTGTCCTCCATAATTTGCCTTGGTGCTCTCGATCATTTGCCTTGGTGCAATTTCCCATTCCTCGGTGCTCTTTGGTAAAAAAAATTGAGGAGGTGCGGCAATAGAGGGCGCTGTTGGAGCTACGGCGGAACATTTTGGGAAAAAAAAAAGATTGACGCGCATGATTAAAATCGACGCGCGCGCTGACCAGAGACCGACTTATTTTTTTTTTGGCCTTATCGAGCTCTATCTATATTTTGACCTTTCAAACAAATTTTTTAGACCAGCAACCCAGTCTGTTGCTTACAGAACAGCTAAAGTCCAATTGTTGACCTACCTTCCCAGCAGCACGGGTACGTCTCCTTCCCTCTCACAATGACCGGATCCTCAATCAAGCCGTGATTGTCGGCGTGACGGTAGAAATGCTCGGCATTGTCTGTATAGAACTACGCACACCCACAAAGGGAAAAGAAATGAGGAAATAAAACAGGTGCACAAAAATCGTACACATTTCCTAGCTCAGTTGGTGGAACACTGGAATTTTTTTCCCGAGATTGCCGGTTCGAATCCTCATTTTGTAAATTTTCATTGGGAATCTGGAATGGCATACCAGAGGTGGCAGGTTCAAACCCGCTCCAGTCAATTTCTTTGTTCAAGTTTGAAGAATTGTTCATTGGTCGACAGCAACTTGATTAATATGCAAACAAACTCACAACAGCAAAAGTAGGACTGCCCATTTCAAACAATTTAGTATGAAATTACATAGTATGAAAATACATCCATCTCATAGTAATCTCAACCAAGGTAACAGGAAACCAGACCAAGATGGCAGCCACTCACCTGGCAGTCAGGCCAGTAGCAGACGAACCCTTCCGGCAGGTCCGGGATCAGGTTCCTAGTCGTATTTCCCAGAATGCACTCGCCAAAGTTATGTTTAGACTGCTCCTGCTTGGCCCACCATTTGATCTTGGCGTGGTAGGCGTGGAAGTACAGGTGCCGGATCAGTGTCACCTCGCCTTCCGTTGTACTAAAACTACATCCCGTCCAATGACAGGGCAACTCCTCTTTAGGGGGACATCAGAAAGAAAAATGTTTAAAACCGAAATAATCTCAATGAAGACGGTCAGAGCATACTGACCGGAACGTCGAGTTTATACCTCTGGTTCTTTTCAGAACCACTCTCTTAGTTGAGACATTATTCGCACATGGAGTTTCCGCAAACCTTTCATACTCTGACCATCTTCTACTGAAGATGGTCAGAGCATACTGACCGGAACGTTGAGTTTATACCTCTGGTTCTTTTCAGAACCATTCTCTTAGTTGAGATATTATTCGCACATGGAGTTTCCGCAAACCTTTCATAATTTAGTATCTTCACCATGCAAAGCCTCAAATCTTACTATTGATCTCAATGATTTTACAGTACATGTTGGCCAATGTAACCCTCCTACGCAAACATACATACTGTGCAAAGTCGTCCTTTCAGTCAAATACGTCAGAGCATGACATACAAACATACGTGTCACAGACTCCCACCTCATGGTTCTAGAATGCACAAAATACTATCCAGGAACCGGATTTAAAACACATTTTCCATTTTGTTGTTTCATCGTTGGCTTTGGGCGATTTCTTATAAAGCTCTTTGATTCGAATGCCGAATAAATTTATGTTTTTATCAATTTTGGTATATAGTGTTCAAATATTGGTGACTCGAATTGACTCGAGCTAAATACTTGACTCGACTCGACTCGACCTACTCGACTCGCTTTGACTTGAGTCACTTCTTTAAAATGACTCGAGTCACAAAAAATTAGTGATTGTTACAACTCTGAAATCAGTCAAGCGGCAGTTGGTCGAGTGCTTCCTGCCTGCATTTTTTAATAAGCAGGATGAACTTGATGTGATTGTTTATGTACCAGTACCTTGGTACAGCTATGCTTTGACTGCAGGTGATTGACAGTAAGCCAGCTGTGCTGACCAGTTTCCTGCTTTTGTCTGTTGACTGAATTTGACTAGTCAGAGTGCTTGCTTATGATCTGACTGACAGCGCCTGTGTAAAAGGCATGGCAGGGGATAGCCCAGGGGGACTCCCTTACAGGGGTGTGAGTGACCACAGATAAAATTAGCTGAAAACAGCTGAAAATGGTATAAAAAAGCTGAACTTTGGAAATCTCCTATACTTTTGTACACAGCAAGTGAGGGAAAAAAAGCTGAAATCCAAAACAAAAAAGCTAAAATCAGCTTTATAGCTGAGATTTCACACCCCAGCCCTTACCTCCCAACATTATGGAGGGATTGCAATGAAGATGTCGTCCAACCTGGGCTAGGCAGGGAACAGAATTGACTAATGCCAAAAATACATTGATATGTCGTACCCTTAAATGGCGTGATTTCAAAGTTCTTGTAGTTTTCAGCGGTGACGCCCTCTGGCAGGAGAAGGTCGACGTGCTCGTTGACGTGAAGCAGGAAGGCATCCATTCTGTTCCTGGTCTGTCCACAGCTCTGCCATTCACACTCCAGCACCATGGCTCTCTTCTTCAGGTCCGGAGGCATTCTGGCTCAGGCTGGATGCGACTGGCTACGACCGGTTCTGACTGGTTCTTGTGAGGGAAATCTGGGCAGTTTGGAACTGGGCAAATCAAAGAAATTGCACATGTAAGCAAGCGTGGTATCATTATAGGCCATGACAACAACATTTCTAGATTTACATCACCTACAAAGAGAGCTGTATGTAGCTTTCTTTAAGGAAGTGTGTTTTCAGCTGGTTAGAACTTAGATTTAGCTGGCTTTCTTTCAAAGTTTCAGTGAACGATTATCAACGATATTAAGCCGGCAAGATTGTACAGCCTCCTTTTTGATGCATAGGCCCCTTTACACTTACAAGTAGGCCTGCATTATTAAAGTACGTATTACCCATTAGGCCGAGTAAAAAAAAAATAGTTTCTCATCTGGGGTTTTTGGAAAAAGGGAGAAAGCGGGGTTTTTTTTTTAAATTTTGTTCAAGATGACCGCCTTTTCAAAATTTCCTGCAACTGTTGGTGTTCCACTGTTCAAAGACACTTTTAAAGATGAAAGACAAGTTGGACAAGAGAACTGAACATATTTACAGTGTCATTTAGAGTTGTATTGGTATTGGTATTTATTTTCCGATGAATTTGTAGACTTTTTCGGTGTGTTTCTAGTTTTCTACTACATTTTTCAAAAATAAAAAATAATAAAAAAAATCCAGGCGGCCTCCAAAAAGGAAGCGGGCGGGCACGAGAAACTTGGTGTTTTTTTACTTCGCCTTACATGTACCATCATTGTTTGTGCAGCACCTGTGGCAGAGTAGATAGTGTAGGTCAATCATGAGTGAGAGAGCCTAGTTCAACTCCTGGGCACCCGGTACCCGGCTAGCAACATTTTCGTATTTTTTTTATCCCGAAAAATTAATAAGAATGTTCTTCTTCTATATTATTTTTAATTGACTCCAAGTCCAACATTGAATTACAGAGAACGAAGTGGCTATCGTTACGGCAGTCGTTGTTTAGGGCCCGCTACGATACTTTTTTAATACGCACGCAGTATATAATTATTTGTTTCCACAAGTTTTAGCGAGCAGTGCGACAGCTCAGTCGATAGAGGGTAGGATTTTGCACCGCGAGGTTGCGCGTTCGAATCTCAGTTTTGCACTCGAATTTTTTTTCTTTTTCTAACCTGAGGCTTTGGAGGATTTTTTTTAAAAGGGAAATAAAGTCCGAATTTCATAACGCTCAAATTCACTTTTTCCTTCTAATTTTATATTTTCTTGTCATGTTTTTATAAAAGTTGCAGTCTACCGTAACGATAGAAAATGGGAAATGCGTTACGGCTGCCGTAACAATAGCCACTGCGTACAGAGAATACAGTGTGTTCTTATTCCTCCATGTTTACGGTAATAATATGCGCCACCTTGCGTGCGGGCCAATTTTACACGCGATGCTGTAATAAAATTCAAAAATACTGAATAAGTAAAGTGTACCGTTCTTATATTCCTCCATGAGTGTACAAACTACAAACAACAATAGGCCCAATCAAAAACACAAAACCACATCATTCATCATTTCATGTCACATTGTAACAATTATTAATAAACAAATAACATTAAATTGTCTGCTAGTGTTGGTTCAATTCCACACATTTCTAAGCCTCCAAGTTTAACAAAAGCCTCAGATAATCTACTACAACCTTCCAAGGATATCACGATTCACAAATCTGTCAAAACTTGACTGACCGGCCAGAATTATGTCGACGAAACCGGCGCGCGTTAATTTTCGTGCAAATTTTGCAAGGGTTCCGTAAATGGCGCCCTCTATTGCCCAGCAGAATTGGTGTTTAACAAAATGTTGTAGTCCCATAATTATTTGACCTAATTTTTAGGTTTCGTCGTATCATGCACTATGAATACAAAATGTGATTAAAACCTTTTGAAAGTACTAATTATAACTATCATTCATTTCGTGGCTTCCATTTTATTTGAATTCCTCTTTGTTTATTTTCAATATTGACCTGATTATGCGCAGTGTGTCTCAAGATCCTATGCTTTACCGAGTCGATATTTACAGCACAGCAAAGACGAGATGCGTGTTTTCGCTTGCAGCTGCAGTTTACGGCTTTTCACCCAAACGTTGGCGCCAATTTTTTTGTGATAATCATGGAAAAGAAGCCAGAAGATCAGCAACAGAAGGAAAGTTATGACCTGGACTTGCTTTGTGAGTTGGTTTATAGGCTTACCCCATCTGAAAAATATACTTTTGACGTATTATTTCGTACCTCTTTTCATTCGAACTTCCTGTGTTCCGTGTCTGGCCCACGCCCGTGAATTTTCAACGGCGTGGCAAAGCTGTTAACCTTTAGATAGCGTGGACTTGGCTGGGCACCAGTTACAACAATACACATCATATGTGATTAAGCTGGTAACCCAAACGTGCTGAGCAAAGGCATTTCGTGCTCAGCACAGTTTGTGCTGGGCTGAAACTTCGAGTTCAGCTTTGGTTTTAGGAATATTTTACACTGCTTGTGCTGCCATGCAATGTCAATGTCATTGTCAATTCAGGAAGATATTTATTCCACACTCCTTTACTAGAGAATACATCCATAAATAAAAGAAAGACTGGTAAAAAGCAAAATAACAAAATCGATAAATTTGTCTCAAAAATAATAAAACTTAAAAGTAAAATGCGCTTTGAAGAAATGATATTGATAACTTATTTCAATTTTTGAATTTATGTAGGAAGAGAAAATAAGGAGTAGCCTATGGGGCTGTTGAAGTAAGCCAAGGCTTGTTAATAATAGTTGTAAGAAACATCCCTTACTGTTACAGACAACAATAACAACAGAAAAAAAACAACATGATAACGACACATGGACGAGACGACTTACACGACCACAGAACGGCAAAAAGAAAAAAAAACAAAGCAGTTTTTTTATTCAAAAACCAATGACGACTTCAAACGTGAATAAACATGGAAGGAAATAACGACATCTGGTTGAATGGAAACCATCCTAATGTCTTACCGTTCCTTAAAAAAGAAAAAAAACTGCGTGTTTACATCGGACATGTCGCAGTACGAATACGTTTTTCCTGTCATTCAGTATGTACGATATACACGTCGTGTGTGTCTAGTATTATAACGTACGTACGTATAGGCCTACAGCACTGTGCTCATGAACAGCGGTGAGCAATCACCAATGCATAAAATGTGGTTTCTTACACGTCCACAAAAAGCGAACACTTTACAGATGAAATCACAACTAGCATCCAAACAGCTCAACTTTATGGGGTCGCAAAAGTGGACCCCGAAAGTCGTTCTCGCATGCATAATACAGGAATAACACAAAAACGCCCAGTTGTTAGAGGATAGTTGTGTGGATGTTTATATCCTACTTTAAAATGTTCTTTCCAATGAACATCATTTCGTTCAAAGTGTGTTTCATAGCCCAACTGGGCTGTTCCAGGATGCAGTGTCCCTTTAAGGAGTGCAAAAATCTTTTTATAGTACTTAAACATTCGTTCCAAAAGTGCCGTCAGGATGCAACATTCTTTCCGTATCATGTTTATCATGTTTGTTTTTTAGGATATTTGGGTAAAACATGTTTAGGTCTGTAGTCCAGGCCTAGTGTCCGAACAATTACAGGCCGAGTAAAAATTCTAAAAAGTATCTCATCTGACTTTTACGGTCTGGTAACAAGACTTCTTGTTTCTTCTTCCGCCAACTAGGGTGCATCGATTGCATGAAGTGCCACGGTCAGGAATGCCCGCTCCAGCAACAAGGCACCAGACCGGTCGTCATCACCGACACACCGACCATCTCCCGTGCCCTCGCATCCCTGCCAGGAATCTTAAATCTGTGCACCGTGGGCAACAAGAGACAGGTCTTGGCTAACAAGAAGATCGCTCGCAAGACGGTGTTTGGTCCGCTTGAGGCCCCGGAGGTTAGCTGTGATGGAGAGGACGATGGCTTTGTCCTGAAGGTAAGCAGGAATCCAATCAGCCTGTGATTTGGGACGTATGTTATTCTTGATTTGTTTTGAGCTCAATCTTTCTGATTCATGGCTCTGAAGGATTATGTGTTAAATTCTTAAAGTAAAGTCAGAGAACCATTCTGTCGACAACTGACTTATGCACAATGGTCAACTCACGCAAAAATAGTTACGGCTATATAGGGGGTCCTAAAAGTATCTGCTGCTGGTTTTACGACAATGAACAAGCTTGTCCTGTAGGTGAACTGAATTCAATCTAAACCTGATTGTCCCATAAGTCCCTATACTGCCAAAAAGCACCCTGACAGTTACTCTCTGCACTATGACTTTATGGATTCATACAATGTAATACAATGTAATACAATGTAATACAATGTAATATATTTACTATGTAGTACAGGTGTTAACAGGTTAAAGGTAAAGTCCATCATTTGTAATTTGTGCATTTTGTTCGTTTGAAGCAACAAAAGTGTTCAAAATCTAATGAAGGATACTGAACAACTAATCTGATGAAGTTTTAGCTCAGCTTCAGCTGTATATTCCAAGAAAAACAGCATTCTAGGATCTCAATTACAAACCAAAAGTTGCTGAATCATGTTTTGAATTGGGCCTGAATTCAGCGTCCGAGACGCGTTCTCACTAAGCCGATTGCAGCTATATGCGATGTCGCGCACTGATCCGACGAATTATAGCAACCGCGTGTGCGTTGTGCCAATGCTTGCGCGCGCTTTGCTGAATAACAAAATGAACCACTAATTTAAATTTTCCTACAGTGCGTCGTAAGATGCACCGTTGGAAAGGCCTTCTTTCGTAAATGACAGCTTGCCAGAAAGAATAATTTCACAGGGAGTTTAGTCCCCTTACTATTTTTCAACCAAGTATGTTTTTCAACAATAATTACGCCAGTTACGTTTCGGATGGCTGCAAATGATGGACTATAGCTTTAAGTATACAGCAGCCGATTTCACGTAACAGTACGTAACTTGCGCCATGGGTAGGACTGATGCAACACATACATAAGCACAATGAAACTGTCATGAACTTAAATGTGCAACTTACGCAATAAGTTGTGGCCCAAGTGGACTTACATACGCATGCCTTTGTGTAAACTTATGTGAAATTTGCTGCAGGACATTTTTCTAAAGAAAAAACATTAATATTGTTCTGATTCCAAGGTTTTCAAGAAAGATGGAGTACTTGTCAAGCTGGACACTTCTGACGAGCAGCGCTGCAATTGGATGACCCTTGTTACCGAGGCAACCACAGCAGCCAATCAGAATCTGATTGTGTATCAGTACCAGGGTGCCTTGTATTTCACAGTCACCAGGGACATACCGATTGGGGAGGCGTTGCATGTCTGGTACGCCCCCAACTATGCTGAAAAGTTGGGAAAATCACTGTTACAAGGTAAGTAATGTGGCTTTCCGTAATATGAACATACTGTGCACGTTAGGCCATGGCACGTTCAGTTTCTGGTATGGAGCTTGCCCCAAAAGTGGTGTGGCGACGCGGCTTCTTTTTTTTTTTTTTTTACGTTTTTTTCTTCATATGTCGGCTGATGACTGCAAATGCTGCCCGACTAAATTTATTGCAAATATATTGGAGTCCAGAGAGGCCACGTCAAGCTTATACTCGATCGTAACCCCATCTAAAAAAATGTTAAAATTGTTCAGCAGCAGGATTCCAGTCAAACCAGTGAGTTTGCCGGTTTTGAGACATCATCTTACATTGAAAAAAAACTTTTTCATTTTGCCGACGCGCACAGCTACGGC
Organism: Patiria pectinifera; assembly: GCA_029964075.1. Taxonomy (NCBI): domain Eukaryota; kingdom Metazoa; phylum Echinodermata; class Asteroidea; order Valvatida; family Asterinidae; genus Patiria; species Patiria pectinifera. Next base: position 12,312,310 of record CM057150.1, read on the forward strand.
GACGCGCGCGCAGACCAGAAACCGGAGACTTTCTGTTTTTTGGCCTTATCCCTAACCCTGCCAGATGCAACACAGTGCATCAGATGGAGAAGTCTGGTGCACTTTGATGCATTCAGCTACCAACACCAGTGCATAAACGGCCGCTTCTGAGACAATGAGAGCTAGTCCCTCTGAACAATGCCCCTGATGTATCCTGGTGCGTTGGGGGACCTCAGACTCTGAGGCAGTTTGGCCTTGAGATTTTTGATTTGATGGATCTTGCTGCACTGGGCAGGCTTGTCATGTAGACGAGTGTTGCATGGTGCTGTGTTTGTCAGGGTTCTAGCCAAAATACATCTGGAGGTATTTTGCCCTTTATAAAAAAAAAAAAGGTCAGATTATATCACCCCGACGCAAAATTCCATCTTAGAATAGTTTATGCGGTACCCACTGCTATGTACATCACATTCGAACCAGCCAACCAATCCCGTTAGCTCGGTGGTCGAGTGGTAAGACATCTGCACTAGAAAGCAGGAGGTCGTGGGTTCGAGTCCCACCCGAGTGATTTTTTTCCAACTTTCACTCGGGAGGTAATACACTGAGTATACAGTGCTTAAACGTCGGTGAAGGGCAAAACCTAATTTGATATGCAGTGGAATACTTGAGAACAAGATGGGTAAAAGCTCTGCCCAAGCTTTGTGCGCATGAGAATGTTTGAAAGTTCTAAGTAGTAAAGGTTACTTTATATGCTAGTGCTGTCATCAACCGAATATTCAAATAGCTTTTTGCTGGTTTGAATATTCGAAAGATAAAAAACTGCGCATTGTACACACACGACTGTTCTGTTAATTAAATCGTAAAGTTGCTGCGCTTTATTGCCAGATGCCCCTTTTTGTTGACAGTAACCTTTTTTGTCGACAGCAGTTCACTGCTCCACTCCTTTTAGCAGGTTAAAGCCATTGACTATTACACAATGCTTCAAAACAGTCCTGCGGCCCATAACGTCGGTCGCCGCGCGAACAGTTTAACCGGCACACTTTGCGTGCAACTTTTGACAGGTGCGGCACGCAATTGCATGTGGTAGTTTTGAATATCCGAATATTTGGTCAAATGTAGTTTTAAATAATTGCAAAGTAAATTATTCAAAAATAGAGAGCCTTAGTGTTTGTTTGTTTTTCTATGCAAATTTGGCCTGTTGAGTTCCGTAATAAATAAGTAATAAATGAAAGTTAAATAAAATTACAAAAAAAAGTTTATTAAGTGATGCTGTGAGAAATGACCATTTATAAGTTAAAGCATTTTATATAAAGGACACTCTTCTCAAACTTGCTTGCAGCAGTAAATTCAAGCGTTTTGCAATGGAGATGGTATAAACGAAAAGATAGATCTTAGACTGTGTTGCGGGCCTCGCATTGTAAAGATGGTTACAATGTTGAATGCCCAAAACAATACGGCCTACATTGTATGTATCTCAATGAAAAGTGTCCAAACACATTGTCTAAATGACATGCCGTTTCCCCTTTTTCAATTTTACCAAAAATGGCAACCAGGGCTAATGAAAGTTAATTTCCTTCACCTGAATTATATATGTCTTGGTCTCACACATCCAGATACATCAACAACTGCGGATGTGACGAACCCTTCTACTGAAACGAGCCCTTCTACCAAGACGTCAGTGCCAGAGGCGTCACCTGCCGTCACCTTAGAAAGTGGTCCAGCCGAACACCACAAAGAGGCTGATGTCATCACCAGCTCCGAATCTGCTGATCCTGCATCCAGTGCATCCACATCGATGACCGGAGCAGTGATAGTATCTGTAACACTAGAGAAGAAGTCTGGCGCATCAAGTAGTTCAACGCCCCAGAAACCCCAACGCAGGATAGCTACTCGATCAACAACTAGGAAAGATCCTTCCACTGCTAAAGAGTCGGCTAGGAGCCCTACCTCTAGGTCTAAATCTGGGAAGCGAGGTTCATCAGCTGTAGAAGAAGCTGCACAGGAAGACGTTGATGAAGAAACCACAGCGGATTCATCCTCAGTTGGTGAACAAGCAATCCCATCTGCGCTTCATGTTACAAAAGTCGGAGCCAAAAAGCGGATTTACGTGGTCAGGGGATCAGGAAATATGAGAGGTAGAGGAAAGATGGGCATGACTGGTAGAGCAAGACCCCAGCCCAGTGAGCCCGACGAAGACGACACATGCGACGATCCACCGTCTGCTAAAGCATTTCAGTTGTGGAAGAAGAGGCTTGGAAAGTACTATCAACTGGTACCCAAGCGCAAACCGGAAGTGAGACGCGCACAAGCGTCTAAGCGAGTCAAACACAGCATAGTTGCCAAACCTCCCAAGAGAGACCGGAAGAACTCCCATCTTTCTGAAGCAGAGTATAAACGGATTGAAGAGCGCATCTGGGATCAGGCTCAGCGATCCTGCTGCGATTGCTCCTTGGTGTTTGATGATGCTGACAAGCTGATGGAGCACGTCCGGACTGAGCATCAACAGGAACCCATCCTGTGTTCAGACTGTAAGAAGGTATGTCTCACTGACGAGCAGCTCTCTGAGCATATCGCTGTCATCCACCCAGTACCCCAGGATGTGGACGCTGACAAGGACCCCTCCAAGTACAGATGCCCCCTGTGTGACAAGAAGCTCCTCCATCTCCGCACCTTCCGCAACCACCTGGAGTTCTTCCACGGCAAGACGTTCAGCTGTCCCACCTGCGGGGGGACGTTCTGGAACCGCTCCAAATACCTACAACACATCGGCGAACACAAGCTGCAGGGGGAAGAGGTGGAAGCTTCAGATATGTACACCTGCGATAAATGCAACCGGGAATTCACCTGTCTGTCTGGGTTGAGCATCCACAAGGCTTTCGCTCACAAGGAGAAGTCTTTCTCCTGCAAATACTGCACGTATACCACAAGGTACGAGCTCACTCTCCAGGAACATATCCTGTTCAGCCACCCCGAGATAGATCTCGGCATCCCCGAGTCTCAGAAGCTCGCCTGCGAGATCTGCTACGCCGTCTTCCTGCGCAACAGAACCCTCAAGCACCACATGCTGAACCACAAGAAACGCGAGTTCAAGTGTAACAAGTGCGACACTGTCTACCGCCGCAAGGAAAACCTGGACCGGCATAACTGTCTGACAGCGCGTCGACGCACTGTCACCATCGACATGATCGAGACCGAGAACCAGTCCTCGAGCTCCTGCGACATGTTTGAGTGTCAGCGTTGCAAGAAGCTGTTTGCCACCTACGCCGCTATGAAGCACCATGCCCAGACCCACCAGGACATTCACTACACCTGCAGCGTCTGCAACAAGGAGTTCCATAAAAGGTTCAATTTTGACAGCCACAAGTACCAGCATCTTCGCGTTGCTACTAAGGAAGACGGTAGCAGGGAATTGATTCAGGTGACGGCGGGACCGGTCAACAAGCACGCCTGCCACCTGTGCGATTGTCACTTCACCAAGATGAGTCCGCTCATTCAGCATCTTGAGGTAAGCTTATACATTTGTAAACTATTGAACTAGCAAAAAATACATCCTATGATTAGTCAAGGCAGTACCCGCTGCTATGTACATTAGATTCAAACCAACCAACCGATCCCGCAAGCTCGGTGGTCAAGTGATAAGACGTCTACACTAGAAAGTAGGAGTTCATGGGTTCGAGTCCCACTCAAGTTTTTTTTACCAACTTGCACTCATTAGGTAACACACTGAGTATACATTGGTTAAGGGCAAAACCTCATATTGATTTACATCACCCGACGTAAAAGTTCCATCCTATGAAACTTGTGATTGATTGCCATATTAGATTCCTACAGCCAGCCGACCCCGGCTGGCTTAGTGGTCAAGTGGTAAGATGTCTGCACTAGTAAGCAGGAGGTCGTGGGTTCGAGTCCCACCCAAGTAAGCTTATGGTTTTTGCTCACAAGCTTATGAAATTACAATCAGTGAAGGACCAAATCCAGTGCTACATTGTAAACCAACAAATTGAAAGGATTTCATTTAATCAGTCTGGACTACCCTGCTAAATCCAACAGAGTCCAACCGGACTTTCCTGCTCAATCCACCTGTGCCTCATTTTCAGTTGTCTGCTGAATCCAACGGAGTCCAACAATGCGTTATAATGCGGTTCAGTTGCCTGCTGAATCCAACATTTTGCATCAGCAATGTACTCAAGGGGTTAACTGCTCAATCCAACAGGCACCATCGGGTATGTGACATAGTTGGATCCTGTTGGATTCAGCAGGGTTAGGGTTAACCATGCCTTGCTGTTGAGAATACGCTTGTTCAGGAGGACCAGAGTCTTTGCTCTGTTGAGCACAAGTCAAATAGAGACTGGAATTCAAATCCACACTTTGCCTGGGGTGAGATTTCAACCAAGTTACAAAAGTAACTTTAAAAGCTAACATACATGTATCCTCATTTTGAACACTTACATTGTACCTTTTTGTGATCCGTGGACAGAACGGTGGTTGTGTTTAAAATTCTGTAACTTGAAAATTACATGAGTGATTTGAATGACTCTTGTACTAAAAGAAAGCTTATGAATTGGGCTTTCACATTCTAGATTTTGAAAGTGCTACATGCAGAACTTCACTAAAACAATGGTCCCGATATAGGGGTTTCATTTTTTTTTACTCACCATGTAGTTCAACACGGTTTAAGATTACAATAAAGTGAAAAATGTAGTTTAGAAACAGCTGCCATACTCTGTATTTCTATAAGTTTTCATATTAAACCAGACAACTCTTTCACTTTTTTTTCCAAATGGATATTGCGTTTTGGAAATATACTCTTCACGTATTCCTGAAATCCAAATGCAATGTTTGCCTTGGTTGGGATTCGTATCCCGACCACAGACGTCAATTAAGTCTCCATCTAAACTTGTGTAACTCTCCTAATGAATCCCCTTTCATTCACCTCCTTAGACCCACCACAAATCGGCTGCCCCCGAGGTCCACTCCTGCGTCCCCTGCCAGCGGCTGTTCCTAAGCAAGGAGGAGCTCTCGGCCCACGAGGCCAAACACACCCGCATCACCCTCCCACAGGGCGTGGCCCTCGACACCCTCCACAGCTGTTTAATCTGCGGGCGTGTCTTTAAGGCCTTAGGCGGGCTGGAGAAACACATGAGTCTTCATACTGGCAGCAAGAACCACGTGTGTGAAGATTGCGGCAAGACGTTCCGTCGGGCCGACCAGTTGAAGTCGCACCGGCTGGCGCGGCACGATAAAAACAGCAAGTTGTACAAATGCAATGTGAGTATTTGAAGAGCTAACTACACTTGTTGTTTTCTTAAAGCTACAGTCCATCATTTGCAGCTATCCAAAAAGTAACTGACATAATTATTGTTGAAAAACATACTTGGTTGAAAGATAGTAAGGGGTCTAAACTCCCTGTGAAATTGTTCTTTCTGGCATGCTGTCATTTTGAAGAAATCAAAGAAAGAAGGCCTTTCCAACGGTGCGTCTAAAGATGCACCGTTGGAAATTTCTGTTAGTCGTTCGTTTTTTTTATTCAGCGAAGCGTGCGCAAGCGTTGACAACGACGCACATGCGCGCGGTTGCTTTAATTCGTGGGATCAGTGCGCAAAATCAGTAGCTGCAATCGGCTCGTTGAGAACGTGTCTGGGACGCTGAATTCAGGCCCAATTCAAAACACAATTCAGCTACTTTTGATTTGAAATCGAGATCCTAAAATGTTGCTTTTCTCGAAACATACAGTTGAAGCTGAGCTGAAACTTCATCAGGTTAGTTGTTCAGCACTCTTCTTTAGACTTCGAGCACTTTTTGTTCCTTCCAACGAACAAAATGCACAAATTACAAATGATGGACTGTACCTTCTAGATGCAGAGGTTGCTATAATACGTCAGTTCAGTGCGTAACATCACGTAGCTGCAATCGGCTGAATGAACATACACTTAGCTATAACAAACATCTTTTTTGGCCTCCAAAATCTTAACTTTTATACAACGCCTGAATAAATCCCCTTCATCTGATTGGTTGGTCGTTGATCACACGTAATTGAATAATTTGCCCCAAGGCACGGCAAAACTAGAGGGGGAGGCGGCAACGCAGATTGTCCAAGCTTGAAGGGAGCCAGGATTTTGCCAGTTAAAGTCGCCCACTGCAAAATCGAAAATTTAAGGGGGGTTGGGTGTTGTGGAGGATGCTGTTCACAGCATATGTTATGGGACACCGTTGGACAATACATGTAGGTGGCGCTCTTCATTTCTGTAAGTGAAAATTGTTCCCTCTTCCGGATAGGTTGGGGGTGGGGGATGGCACCACGCCCCCTAAATACACCGCCGGCCCTAACCAACTACATATAACCTTCACTTGCCTTTCTTAGATTTGCAACAAATCCTTCAAATCCAACTGCCTTCGTCTGCACATTCAGTGGCATGCTGGCCAGCGTGACTATCAGTGTCCACACTGCAATCGTACCTTCACTCAGCGGGGGAACTTCAACAGACATGTCATCTTGCACACCAAAAAGGTAGGGTCTGCTTCAGTTCAACCTGCGATTTGCTTGCGGCGTGACGGAACTAGCCTTGGTCGGGGCTTTCATGCTTTGTACAGTGCATAGCGGCGGCTTGTTTGTGTTTTTAGCGGCCACACACCATCACGGACACTATCAACCAACGCCTTCACCAAGGCTAGTTCCGTCGCGGCGCAGGCAAATTGTAGGCTGGCCTAAGAGACGTTTGTGATGTAGTCCCACGGCACTATGTGATTGACCAGTATATGTGAGGACTTGTAGGTACTATTGAGGACTTGTGGGTACTTGTGAGGACTTGTGAAGGCTTGTGTTGACTTGGGATTGACTTGTGATGACTTGTGATTTAACTCAAGATCACTTAGTAGCGAGGACTCGTGATGGCCTGTGACGGCTAGTGAATATTTGGGATTGACTTGTGATGACTTGGGATTGACTTGTGGTAACTCGTAATAACTTAGTATCATGACTAGTGAGGACTTGTGAGGACGTATGATGACTTGGGATTGACTTGTGATAACTCGTAATAACTTAGTGTCGTGACTAGTGAGGACTTGTGAGGACGTGTGACGACTTGGGATTGACTTGTGATTACTCATGATAACTTTTGATGACTTGTGATGACATTTTTCGGCTTGATTAATTAAAAGATGTATTCGTGTCACTATATGTGGAGTGTATAAAGCTGTAGCCTTAATATTTTTATATAAAAAGAGTGCAGATAACACATAATTGTTTTGTGTTCTAAAGAGTAATATACCAGAGTTGTTGAGATTTGAGGGTTTGCATGGTGGAAAGATACCAGGACAAGATAAGTTTGCGGTAGCACCATGTGAAGTATAAGGGTTGTTACTCAACATCTTTCCACGGTTGAAATTGTACTCGTAGAAAGAGATAAAGTGTGAAACCTGCGACCGAACCTTCAAGCATGAGGAGTATCTAGAGCGCCACCAGCTGGTCCACAAGAACTACGAGTTCGCCTGCCCCACCTGCAACGGAAAGTTCTCCACCCAGCATTTCCTGGACAACCACATCCGCAAGGTGAGTCCGACAACTGGATCAAATTTGCCCAGAATAGTCATGAGGCCCCCTTCAATGGAGAAACCATTGTGCAAGCTATTGTACAAAACAACTATTCTGTGGTGGATTATCTCAAGTATAGCTAGCACAATGCTTTTTGCCATTGAAGGGGGCCTTCGTGATAGAATTGATAACGTGCCAGGATTGGTCTATAAGGGAACGTTCGATTATCTCACCCGAGTCAACTCGGGTTAGCCCCGTGCCGTTGGATTAGCTCTGACGTCATTCTCGGGGCTCACCCGGGTCAGCCACCACAGACCCTGCTCGTGGAGCAGAGTCACTGGTGGAAATTCTTCGCAGACATGCGTTGTTCATTCCAAGAAACGGACAAATATGGAGGCTGGACAGTGGAAAACTCAATCGGACCCAAAAAACAATTCATTTGAAGTCTAAAGGTAATTATTTCTGGAGCTCATTGCCACTTTAGAGGCTGTTAATTCCAGCCCGACTTTGTTACTTTTTGCGATTGTAAGGCCATGGAGGAAGACTCGGTCTGTAAAGGGCGTTTGGTCAGTGGCTACGACCACAGCTACGGGCATCACGTGGGACTCATGTCCCACGTTTGAGCGTTTGATTAGCTCGGCTCTCGTGGCTAACCCATCTGCCTTTACCCAAGTCGATCTGGGTGAGCTACTCCAACGCACCCTCAGTTATCAGCTTAGACTGGGTTTGAAAAAAATTTCTTGGCGCCGCTTATCAGAAACTATTGCTGCAAATTAATGTTCTAAGCGAAAATGCGCTGAGGACCAGTCACAGACAATATGTGTCACATGATATTTGACTGGTAACCTGCTTTCGCTAAGCAAATATTTTTTGCGTTCAAAAGCAAAATTCTATTCTAAGCAGATCCCTTCAATTGAATTGCCATTGTGGATTTACCGAATTATGCTTACCACTTTTGGATTTTAGGTCCATGACGCAGCGGAGTCGTGTTCGTGCGAATACTGCGGGACGAAATTCAAGTACACCCAGTCCTATCGTAATCACATGCATCGTAAGCACCCTGACGTCCAACGCAGCAGCTACCAGCCGGTCACAGAGTACCCGGCAGGGATAACCAACTTGGAGGTACTCGTCACGTCGCTGATTTCAACAGACAACCAAGAAACTGAAGAAACATAGCTTGTGTCCTTATGGTGGATACTTTACTGCAATTTAACCCTCCTGCTGTCGTGCAATCTCCCTGACGTCCAACACAGCAGCTACCAGCCGGTCACAGAGTACCCGGCAGGGTTAACCAACTTGGAGGTACTGGTCACGTCACTGATTTCAACGGACAACCAAGAAAACTTGTGTCCTTGTGGTGGATACTTTACTGCAGTATAACCCTCCTGCTGTCGCGTAATCACATGCGTCGCAGTTACCCTGAGGTTTAACGCAGCTCTACTGGCCTATCACAGATTTTGTAATCACTGTCTTTGTGTCGTGGCCAAGTCAGTGACATCCTGGAGCAGCGCAGAGGATTTCAGGTACAATCTATTGGCCTTAAGTTATGTACTACTGAGCATAAACAACACTAGGTCTGGCCCAAGAACTTGACACAGTGCATCCTCCAAAATCAGCCACACACACTTTTGCCATATAGCCTCAATCCTGCAAAATCGTTCATTTGCAAAGAGGATTCTGGAGGATTTTGGAAGGTAGGGTTAATGAATCAATCAGAGTGCAGAGTGCTCCCCCCCCAAAAAAAAACAAGTTTATACCTTATCATATTGCCTCTCAGAACCTTGCTATAAATAGCAAGTAGCTGGGCAATAAGTGAGAGGTTTGCGGTAACACAACATGCGGAAATATCTCTTTTGTGAGTATGTGTGGTTCTGGAGAGAACCTCAATCCTGGCCAAATCTCGCTGGGCCCCCAACTTCCCGGCCCCCTGTCAATGTTGTCTCTCATTGCGCGGGGTGTGCTCCATCAGAGCACAACATTGAGCGGGGGAGTGGGTGACCGTGGAAGGCTAAGGTTATTTCCAAGTGTCCCAACCATTTTGGCCGGGGTTGCTGTTGGATTAACTTGGCGTTTCGAACAGTATGCTCTGTTCGGCATCAGGAGACTGCCTGACTCTAGCTGGGAAGGTGGTTTAAGTACTGCCAGGGTGCTGTGTGTTCAGTGAACGATGCAGGTGGACAATTCTGACTGGATGCTAAGGCCAAAAAAAATAATACTTCTGCTTCCGGTTACCCGACCGACCCTATTTTTAGGCTGCGATCCTAAAAATTTTAACGGCAATTCCAAAAAAAATAATAATAATGATTGAATAAATAAAAGCTTGTTGTCTTTTCTTTCTTCACAAAATACCTCTCAACAACCCATTTGCGTCAAAAAATGCTTGTATTTATTTGTTTTCTTACTTGCATTCGCTATTTTTTTCAAAAGAAACCAAATTCGCTTCGCGATCTGTCATCATACCTCGCAATTCGATGTCACAGTGACTATAATCACGTACGTAAACCTTGCTCAATGCAGTGACTACTGGTTCCCGCCGCGCCGCGCAGGGGCCAATTTAGAAGACATGGTGAAAGTGCGGTAACCAGTCTGTCATGGCTATGCGAACGTGCACTGTCTGTGTCAAATGGTCGGATTCGACATCGTAAAAATGCCAAGAAAACACCGATGGAGAAAGAACATTTTTGCAAGTTAATTCACAGAATTGATCTTTCTTGTCTGTGTATGTATTTTCCGTGTTCAAGAGTTCATTTTGAGATCGCACTACTCGTATTTGGAATGATACATGCAGCGTGTTTCCCAAATTTTCGACGGTAAAACGAGGTCTGTCGGCCGCGGGCCTCACATTCACAGTGCATCACACACTTCGGAGATTTGGCCAGCTTCCCGTCTTGACTAGCGTTGTGCATATGATGCGAAGGGCCTGAATTTTCCATTATTTTTTAAGAATTATCGAATGTAAATTTATATTGACAATAATTAAGGTAGATTTTGTTCACTTTTTGTGGCCATTTTGTGTATATCTTTCGTAGTGCAATGGAAATAGTTCAGGCTAAAACTTCCCATTTAATTGAATACCCCATTCAATCTGCATAAAATAAAATTGGCAAAAAAAAAAAAAATTCTGACCGACCGACCCTATTTTTGAAAGGCATGTAATCGGAAGCAGAATCCTTTTTTTTTTCGGCCTAAGTAGGATCCTAGATGCTATGTGTTCAGTGAACCGTAGTAGCTGGGCCTTGCAAATAGAGGCGGCAGTAAGGTGTAAAGTGCCAATGAAAAGTCTCGTGAATGAAACCATTCCATGCAGATTTTGACTTCAAAATGTGCATAGTTTTTACTCTTTGCTATGTTTGCTATGCCCCATCTAGTCCATGAGTCCCAACTGAAGTTGTACATCTGCACCGTCCCAACTCAGTTGTTTCAACTGGAACACAGAAGTTAGGACACTCCCAGCTTAAAGATATAGTCCATCATTTGTCATTTGTGCATTTTGTTCGTTTGAAGCAACAAAAGTGTTCAAAATCTAATGAAGGATACTGAACAACTAACCTGATGAAGTTTCAGCTCGGCTTCAGCTGTATATTCCGAGAAAAACAGCATTCTAGGATCTCAATTTCAAATCAAAAGTTGCTGAATCATGTTTTGAATTGTTTTGAATTGCAGCTATACGCGATGTCGCGCACTGATCCGACGAACTTTAGCAACCGCGCGCGCCTGTGCGTCATGCCAATGCTCGAACTACAAATTTAAATTCGTTGATTACTTCAAAATGATAGCTTGCCAGAAAGAATAATTTCACAGGGAGTTCAGTCCCCTTACTATCTTTCAACCAAGTATGTTTTTCAACAATAATATGCCAGTTACTTTTTCGGATGGCTGCAAATGATGGACTATAGCGTTAAGTTGGGGCCTTGGTCTATTTGGGACGTAACATGTTCACGCAGTTTATTCACCTGTGAGTGTTTTTGGGGTGATGCCTGTTAAGGCACTCACTGTTTCACTTTATATTTTAAGGGGCTGTCTGTATAAATTATAAATTAAACTTTGCTCACCGTAGCCGTTGTACAGTTGTTTTTTAGTTAGGCCACACACAAAAATAGTTGGTCTCTGGTCAGACCGGTCGAGTTCCGGATTTGATGCGGCGATGTTTTTTTTTTTTTTTTCCAAGCTTGGATTGTACAGACACAATGGATATTATTTTGCTTTTTTGTGTCCTCATGTAGCTTGGTGCCCTACATCATTTGCCTTGGTGCCTTCCATCATAAGTCTTGGTGCCCTTTCCCATTTCTTGGTGCTAATAGGTAAAAAAACTTGAGGGGGTGCGGCAATAGAGGGCGCTGTTGTAGCTACTGCGAAAAAATTTGAAGAAAAAAAAGAGATTGACGCGCACAGATCAAAATCGACGCGCGCGCTGACCACAGACCGACTATTTGTTTTGGGGGGGCCTTAGTTTGTTTAATTTTGTTCCAGTTATAGCCTTTGTATAAGTAACAGATATCAAAGTTCTATCTGCACAATGGCTGATGATAGTTTTAACCTGTGATGTGCATCACAGTCATGTCACTAGTGTCTGGAATGGGTGCCAGACTCATTACGCCCTGCCCCATTATATGAAAGTAGTCTGGTTCCCAAACCGAAAGATTAAAATTACTCTGACAAATCTTGGGCCACTTAGCCACCAAGGCCAAAAACAAACATGACAAAAATATGGGCAGTCCCCTCAGCTCCCTGCCCATTTTTGAATTACGGAAAACATCCGAAGTTTTAGTGAATACATTTTGTTGATCAGACGTTACGTGTGCAGACATGGGTGTCGCAAGGGGGGGCGCTTGCCCCCCCCCCCCCTGGAAAAGCCACACAAACAAAAAAAAGGAAGAAAGAAAAAGAGGCGCGAGGTCATAGTGGTGTAAATTTAATGAGTTTGAGGGGGGGGGCAAAATGTCCCTGCCCCCCCCCCCCCCTCTAAAACTGATAAATCGAGAATTTGTTAAAAAATACAAGAATTTTGTGGGAAAAATATGTTTTGCCCCCCTCTAGAAAAAATCCTGGCGACCCCATGTGTGCAGAGCCACACTATAGCGTCTGATACATCCAAGCATGCATGTTTTATGCAACCTCATGCGCCAGCCAATCGGATCCGCATGTAGAAGTTGTGACGTCACTTAGAGCAGAAATTTGGCCAAAGCTGTTGATTGGTCAATAGCTGCCATGCTTTTCTCATACGACATGGAGTTACCGAATACATGAATGAAGGCGCTTTCTGAATGGTCAGAATCTGGAGGCCAAGACGCAGTGTTGTTTTGCATCATTTGCACGCATCCATGCATCATAGACGTTATTCCATAGACAACATGTAGGCCTACACGTGAATAGTCAGAATCATTTGGTCTGGGAACCAGACTCTATAAGAAAGGGCATTTCCTGTATGTCCCCAAGCAACAAACATGCCAGCAAGTTTGTGGTCAGTAAATTCAAAATGATTCTTTTTCCAGATCTGCTTTCAACCGTGTAAATATTATTTTTTTCACGGAGGTTTGACAAGAAATGTGTTGTAGTTGAGATTTGTTTTTCTTTTATTTACCTTGCTTTGCTACACTCTCCAAAACACTTCAATATTTGGAAATAATTTTGCCTGTAAAGTCAATGGCCTGTAAGAGGGCAAGGGTTAATTAATGAACATGGTATTTTTTATTAGCAGTGTATGCACAAAGAATGTTTGAACACAACTTTTATTTTGTGATTTGTTTTCAATGAAATCACATGTACATGTAGCATTTTTAGTATGCGAAGGGAAATTAATTGGATTGTAAAATTCAGAGGAGTGTTTTGAGTGCAGGAGTATTTGATTGTTCAGTTACTTTGAATTCAATTGATATTTGAATGAATTGTGAAACCTTCATACCAAGTTGTACTCTTTTGGAATATATTTCATCCGTTTTAGGCCAAGTAAAAAAAAATTACCAGTTTCTCGTCTCTGCAACTTCCTTTCTTCCCGCCTCTATTTTTTTTTAAATTTATACATTTGCAATATATTATATTTATAAATATATTGTCTTTTTATTTGTTTCTAACAAAATTGTAGCTATGTACACAAATGTATGTAGAAAGGTTTATACCGCCTTTGGACACAATTTTGTATTCAGCAAAAGATTCAAGAAAATGGAAGAACCAATCTGCCATCTTGGGAAAAAAAATAGCTCCTTACTCTTTCATTTTTTTCAAAAAGCCAAGACGAGAAACTGTTGTTTTTTTTACTCGGCTTCATTTTGAACTTGTTTCTGTATTAGGCATTATTACATGATCCTCATCCAAGAAAAAGTTGCAAACTCTAACTTCTTTGAATTTTCGTTGTTGACGTGCTTTTTATTTCAAAAACCTCAAACGAACACAAATTAACAACTGACCATGGCTGAAACTTTTTTGACAATTTCTACAAAGCTGAAATTTCTAAGTTTCATTTCAAAAATTGACGGGGAAGCAGTTTAAACAATGAAAAATACAACGGATAAATAATAACTTAGAAATTGATTCTTGTCATTCTGGGCTTTTTGTGAACTACTGTCATCACAATCATTTCCTTCTTATTTCTTTGTCTCTGTTGAAATGAAATCACATCTCGCATTTCAGAGTGCAAGTTTTGTTAACTTATTACTTTAATAATGAGCCATGTCCAAAAAAATTCTACGGCTACGGTTCACCATGGCATGCAAATGACAAAAACTAAGCCTTAGGCCCCCCAAAAAAGTCTCCGGTTTCTGGTATGCGCGCGCGTCGCCGTAGCCATGCGCGTCGGCAAAATGAAAAAGTTTTTTTTTCAATGAAAGATGATGTCTCAAAATTGACTGGAATCCTGCTGCTGCACAATTTTAACGTGTTTTTAGATTGGGTTATGGTCGAGAATAAGCTTTATGTGGCCTCTCTGGACTCCCATATATTTGCACTAAGTTTAGTCGGGCACCATTTGCAGTCATCAGCCGACATTTGAAGCAATAAACAGGAGAAAAAAAAAAAGCCGCGTCGCCGCACCACTTTTTGGGCAAGCTCCATACCAGAAACCGGAGACTTTTTTTTTTGGCCTTAGCCACAAATTACATGATTTGGATATAGCCACACGGACATGTTTGTTTGTGATATGTCACCACAGAATGAGCATACATTTGTGTAAAGTAGGAAACTACCATTTTGCAATACAGTGCGGAAAAGCCAAAATTTGAAGGGGTTGTCAATTTTTCTTTCAGATGAACCTCGATCTGTGAATCCTGTTTTAGCTTTCTTCGTTTGTTCTATCAAACATCTTCAAAACCTACTTTATTTTTTTCATCTCATTTAATTATTTGACTGTTCGTTCATTGTAAAACAACACGGGATATATAAATGCCATTTTCTCACATTAGTTTTACGTTTTCAATTTAGTTGGCGGTCCATACATGTATTTCCATTACTGAACTCAGTACCCCCAAATGTTTTATACAATTAAAAAGTTCAACAAAATCCAGAAATCGAAAATCTCATTCCTAAAAAAGTCGGACTTTATATGCTCAGTTTGTGGGAACAGGTCACATTTGGTTTACAGGAAAGTTTCTTTATAAACTAATCGAATGTTATAATAAAGGTGACGGTTTGGATTTGCAGTGCGACGCTTCCAAGCCCCTGCGATTTTTGTAAAACTCTGAAAACCTCCCCCGAGACGCTGATTATGGGAAATACCAAAAGGAACCATTTTGCGCACTCCATTAATGGTGGAAAACCAAACCAGTAATCACAGTGTGGGCAACTCAGATTGATAAATATATTCCCATAATATATGAACACAAATCTACACATTATAATAGCAAGACAACCAACAGTACATGTAATTAAATACTTTATAGAATAAATGAGGTTTCCAACAAAAAACATTGACTAGAATTTAAAATGTACACAATTTTGTTTCTATAACATAATAACTTTTGGTATAATACACGTGTCATCTTCTCATATAATAATGCCCACAGTGGAAGCACATTATTAAAGATGAGCTTGATAATGTACAAAAATTTACCCGACATATGAGGCAAAGATTGTGATAAATAGATACCGAGGCTGTATCGGAATAAGACGTCTGGCGCTTTTGTCTAGGTCTTAAACAATAGATCGATCCAAGCCCCGCCTATACTGTGCACGCGGGTAACAACACGTGTGCACCCCACTGCCATACTGCATGTTTCAAACGCACACGTCCTATGCACACGCACACATGCAGGGGTGAGATTTGCCAGGATTTTTGGTCAGGATTTTTCCCTCATTTCAGGAATTTTGGTCAGTTTTTTTTCCCTGATTTCAGGATTTTTTGTCAGGATTTTTTCCTTATTTGAAGATTTTTTTGGGGTCCAGATTTTTTCCTGATGCACAATTTTTAAAGAATCCTTCTTGAAATCTATAGAATTCCTAAGGTTTTACCACAAACATTTTTGTTATTATAAGAGTTTACATGAAACAGAAGAAATGGGTATTTTCAAAGTCAGAAATATGTGTGAATGGTTCCTAATAAATCATGCTAAAAGATCATCTATCTGAATTATTACCTCTACGATTCACGTGCTTGAAATGAAATTACACACAGGTCTATGGGAAGTGGCTGCAGCGGCTACCATAGAGGCTTGCGTAATTTCTAGCCATAGGCGAGTGATTCAGACACAGCCTTCAGGATGTGCTGACTTAGCCGTAGACATAGCCATAACCCTATTTGGACACGGCCATAGTCAGGATGTGCTGACTTAGCCGTAGACATAGCCATTACCCTATTTGGACACAGCCATAGTTAGGAAGTACTGACTTAGCCGTAGACATAGCCATAACTCTATGCAGACACAGCCTTTGATAGTCGGGACGTGCTGGCTTAGCCATATAGACAAAGCCAAAACCCTATTCAGACACAGCCTCAGATTTTTAGCATTTACAGTGACAGATATGCATGAACAGTCCTGCCATAACTTGAATCCTGAAGAAGTTTCAGTTAATGTTATTTTCTACTGGAAGTATGTCAGTTCTTTGGGTTCAGATTATAGCAAAGATTTGTTACTGAACTTTGATTTGTTTGCTCGGCAGCTGAGTGGTGATCCCCTTTCCTTTTTGAAAAGAATTTTAAAAGATCCCAATTTGCACCTTTGGTCAAGTAAAATGAAAGCTAATTGCTTGGACTGTCTCTGTTATGTATGCGGACGGCACATGGTGTAAGATCATCCAACTTGTAATACCAACTGTCTATACTTCATAAAACTCTCCAATTGTTTTCTTCTGAAACCATGCTATTCACATATACATTTTCTCCTCTCTTTATCTGCAGTTTGTGTTATTTCTTTTGCCAAATGAAACAAAGTTAACATAACATATTTTGTAACATAAAACTATCTGGCCAAACATCAAAATTGGCTCAAGCATGCTTGTACATGTCCTTTATATATAACTTTGGGAATGTACATAATTATTCACACTACAATCTTTCAAAAGATATGTAACATAATGCAATACGACTAATACAATGCTAGAATCTCTCAAAATTTGCAGAACTGAAAATTAAGGGTTTAAAGAACTACAAACAAATAACATTATCACTTCAAACTGCTTCCTAAATAAGAAAACGCATGAACAAGATTTTGGGAGACAAATACTTTTTATGATCAAATAACTGTGTGACTACCTTAATGCTAAAACTGAAACGACCACATTTTCATTGAAAGAAAAAAAAATATATCACGAAGAAAGTATTTGTTCTTATTTTTGAAAGCATGCTTGAAGTATTCTACAATCCCCATTCATTGCTGTATAATGAGATATGATTTTTCCGAATACATGTAGAACAAAATTGGAACAGAACTTTACAAGATGAAGAGGCACACACCTTGGGAATAAGTGTGTCTTAGAAAGAGCAGAGTACACACGTCTGCAGCTTTATGTATCCTTTATTAAAGGGAATATACATCATTTACTTTTGCTGTGATTTTCAGAAATGGATGGAATTGGGGGGTTGGAAATATATAGCAAATATAGTTACACTGACTTTTTTGAGGTTTTGGGTTCAAAAATGCTATAAAAACCAAGCAAAACAATCATTTTCCTGTAGTCTGGTTCCCTGACTCCATATAAGAAGAAACAGAGCAGTTTACATACATTGGGGAATTGTAAGGTCAGGGAACCAGTCTAGCTGGCTTGTACCCGTTCATAGGTGTGTAATCAATTGCAACAAGTGCGATTGTCAATTGGGGCCAGTATTTGAAAAAAAAGCCAGTTTTTTTCCAACGCTGGTCGGCCGACCAGCGTTGGAAATTGATACAAAAATACCAATTTTGGTAGTTTTATTTTTTGATGTTTGCAAATGTTGTAGTTTCCCTTTAAGCACTGGTGGAATTCATTTCAAAAAAAGAAATGCCTTTGGTGATTTTAATTGATAGGGTCGTGCCAAAGCATACGTATCAGTTCCCTGTCCAAAACACTCGTCTCCACTGAGCCTTTCTTTTCCAGTGTCTAACTTTCAGTACAGGGCTTCTTGTCCCATGATTGGATTAGCTATTTTAATACTCTCAGATATTCAACAAATTCAGACTACAAAATTGGCAACCTGGACCTAGGATATCCAACCAAACAATTTCAAGATTTAGTTTATAACCAGGGCTAGTGTTTCTGCAAGGGAGAGCCTGTATCTGGCATTTGTGCAGTAATCGTTGCAATGGCATGAGAAGGGTCATTGCCGTTTTGCTGTGGGTCTCCGATGCATGAAGCGCAGTTTGTGTTGGTCATTGTGTTACCAGAATCTCATGAATTTTTGAGATATCTAGGGGGATGTGTTAGGTAACAATAGTCTAGGGTGTGTGTAGGGTAGGGTGATTGGGGGGGGGGTTACACCTGGGTATTCTCTGATGGGCATCTGTGGATTGTGACCATTTGGTTTTTCAGTTTTTCCCGTATCACAAGGGTCCTCTTGGAGTGCTCGGTCAACTTCTCAGCCAATCTCTGCCACCGGTCCCAGTCTTCAGTAGACAAAGCACCTCTTCTTTGGCCCAGACGGGCAGTCCCACACTCTCACATCGCAACAGATTTTAGGTCCTTAATTCTCTGGGACATTACACCTCAAGGTTCCCCATTGTTCGACCCTCCATCACCCTGTAGCAGTCTTCAGGCAGACATTTCCAAGTCATTTGGCACTTTGGCCCAACAGTTCCACAAGGAACTCTGTTCTGAATTTTTCAGTACATTATCAGCAAGTTGGCTTTCAACATCCCAACTGCTGTCAACTCATGTCCCCACTCGTCATCACCTGATAAAAACCCACAGAATTTTAGATTATGTCCGATAGTGTAGCTGCACTTCTCGATCAGCATCTATATACACTGGTACTATAACCCTTGTTCCTGGTCAATAGGAACACTACTGCCCTACAATCCTTGTGTCTGGTCCATGTAAAGGAAAACTAGTCCAGGCAATCAGCAAAACAATGTTCCATAAATTACCCAAGTTCAAAACTCTACCAGATTCTTCCAGCCACTGGCTACTTCTCAATCAACAGCTATAGACCGGTACTATAATCCTTGTTCCTGGTCCATGGGAGCAATATTGCCCGGCATTTCTTGTGCCTCAATATCTACAATATTGCCTTGCAAGACTTGTGCCGGGTCAAAATAAACAATATCGTCCTGCAATACCGGTGCCTGGTCCATTGAATCAATACCTCCCTGCAATACTTGTGCCTGGTCCATTGCACCACTGGCCTGCAAACCTTGTTCCTGGTCAATAGGAACGTTACTGCCTGGCAATTCAATGCCTTCCATCGTTTCACCAGGCAATACTTCTTGGCCTTCTGCGCTGCTTCCCTCACCAGTTTCCTTCTGGTAACACCCACTGCAGACGGGATGGGTGAGGTAGTAAGGGTCCACCTGCTCTAGTAACGCTCTACCCTCCGCCTTCAATTTCTCTATCAGCTCATCAAGTTCCCTGTTGGCCTTTTGTAAACGTTCAATTTCCTGCGGGTTTAATGAAGAAAAAATGGTGTTATTGCACCGTTGATGCCCGTGTATGCCAACCTCGTAAATATCCACCCTCAATCTTTGACAGTGGTAGATCTCTGGGCCACCCAAAAAATCATGCAGAAAAAAGTGAATGCCTGTTCACCACCACCCCCCCCTCCTCACTCAGGATCCGCCCCGCCTAGACCTATTATGCATGCATAGCCCTAACCGTAACCCGAACCCTGATCTGCACTGCACCGCCCATTACTCCATCACCCACTCCTACCCCTGTGCATAGCCCCCTGCTTACTATCCCCTCCTTGTACCCTCATTTGTGCCAAGCTTGCATCCCAGTATACACCCTTTACCTTCTTGTACCCACATCTGCACCTCATGCATCCCTGTTTGTACTTGTACCCCTCTTTTTGTACCCACTTCTGTACCCCACTCCCATCCCTGTATTACCCCTACTCCACTTTTTGTATCCATATACGGACCCCATCTTTTTGTACCCACTTTTGTATCTGCGTCCCTGTATATACCCTGTACCCCTCTTTCTGTACCTACTTCTGAACTATATCCCTTTATACACACCCCATTCCTGTGTAATACCTACCTTATTCTTAAATACCCAAATCTGTACCCTGTTTGCATCCCTTTTCATTCACCCCTTAACCATTCACCTTCCTCACCACACATCCCAATTAATTCTTGTAAGAGCCTGGATTATAGTTTCCATATTTGTTCCCATCTACAGCCTTAACCCTGCACCCACCGCACCCAGCCAACCGATCCCTCTGTGTCTATAACTACCTTCATGTTCTATCATCCTCTGTACCCCATCTGCACCCCAGTAACCCAACCCAGCCCAATGTACCCAACCCACCCACCCGCACCCTGCACCCTACCCCAGTCTACCCATTTGTACCCCAGTAACCCAACCCAGCCCAATGTACCCAACCCACCCCAATGTACCCAACTCACCCACCCGTACCCTGCACCCTACCCCATTTGTACCCAACCAATCCCACCCACTAACCCAATCAATCATTACCATTTGTCCCAACATAAACTCTTGCTCTACCACCAGATTTGTTACCCCACATCCAGCACCCACTCCACCTTGCTCTTTACCCACCACCTCAATTTTTTGCCTAATTTGCACCCCTGTGCCCCCTCCCACCCGCCACAAATGGACCCTTACCCTCATGCTCTTTTCATCCTCATCCTTTTTCCTCTGTCTGCTCCTTGCCGAAGACTCCCTGTTCTTCTCTCGCTTGATCTCTTCCTTGGTCTGGTGGAGATAAAACAAAACAAAACCTCTCAGCAAGTATCATCAAAATGGCAATGAGACCTGCTCAAACAAAATGTAAAACACAGGACGATTAAAAGAAATAAGGTGAAAGTTATTGTGTTGCACTTTAGTCCATCAAAAGGACATCACAATATATAATCAAAGGGCCCAAGTAATGTAATTTTTTTAATGCAATCCTTGAAAATGCACCCTTTTTTCCAATTTAAACTTATGTTCAATTTTTGTTTTGCCATTGTCAAGGGTATTTTGGTGCCTTTTTGGTTTTTATGCTAATGCTAATTTTCATATTCATGAGCAAAAGTGTGATGTCATTTCAGGCAGAAATCTCAATGTTACAGTAATTTCAGCACCACAAGTTGCCAGAATTTTTGATATTTTGCTGTTTTCTTTTCTTTGATGATTCGTTGTGTCAGTACATGGCAGTAACCCAATGAGCAAACTTTTCTCACAATAATGAGCACATTTTTGGGTTCACAATTTGAACACAAAACCCATAAACTGAACAGTGTCTTCCTGAAATGACATCACAGCAACACTGCCCTCAGTTTTCCAGAAAAGCATGGAACATTTGAATGTTTAAATAGGTGCACTTTTCAATAAAATTAACCAAAAAGGGATGTCATATAGTTTTCATACATTATTTTATAAGGAGGAAAAGTTGCATAGAATATGTTATTAAGAAGAATTCATTGCAGTCATCCAGTTCAAAAACAAGTCATAGAGGCTATTCAAATGATCTTTGACAAAGGCATTGTCAATGTCCATCACAGGCCTAAGGTGCGTGGCCAGGGTTTTGTTTGCACGTTACAAAATAGAATGTGCGTCCCATTTAACACAGTTTAACCGTCTCGATTTTGTATCTTTCAACATCCCGATTTTACTTCATCCCGTTGCACTCTGCCCCCCCCCCCCGACGTGTGTTACATACCTTGTGTGGACATTGCTTTGTTTTCGTGTAGTTAAGAAAACTCGGTACAAAAAAATATAACTTTACTCAAACTGTGAAAACTCTTTTAACCCAATTTTGTTTCTATGATTCCCTATAGTGTTTCTCTTCATTCTGCTACGGATAAACCTAACCCAAAAATGCCTCTAAACCTGTTTTCCAGAAAGGGCAAAACCTTATGTGGACACGGCTTAGTCCACATAAGGTTAACACAACCTGCATTATGTGGACCTCTTTTGTTCACAAGTCCACATAGGGTATGTAACACAAACTCACACACCCCAATACATCACTGTTCATCGGTCCAAATCCCCTGTTATTTGTGACCGGACTTGTTTGACTTGAGATAAATGTTTGAATGGATCGACTTATGATGAACTTGACTACAAGTAAGCTTAAGCATTGGCTTCTGAAGCATTTCATCACCCTGGCCATGCAACAGGCCCATCCATGCAGTGGCGTATCGATATTAAAAGGCAACTGTTGAAAAGTAGCCCAATTTTATCGGACAAAAACAGACCGAGAGAATCGTGGGAATTAAAAAATAATAACGAAGGCGCGCTCTTAAAATACCGTGTAACGCCATGCATTTTGGCGGTTGCATACCTATGTTCCCCAATACCTATGTTCCCCAATACCTATGTTCCCCAATACCTATGTTCCCCAATACCTATGTTCTTAAACCCTAACCCTTACCCTAAGGATTTAGGGGAACATAGGTATTGGAGAACATAGGTATTGGGGAACATCGGGTAGACCCCCATTTGGGCTGGTCTACGCGCATTATTCCGCAATCAGTGGCGTAACTGGAGTCCAACTTGCCGGGGCCTCATTTTCCGGAGGTGGGCGTCGGGGGCACCCAACACGTTCTTGAATAAAAAGCTCATTTTGCCGCCCTCAAATTCCAAGTTGTACCACTGTCTGCAATTCTTGCAGAACTCACACTCAAAAACTGTGCATACACGTCCTCAGCGAATCATTCAAAAGATAGGGGGAAAGTTATCGCAACTGGCTATGCAACTTCCATATGCCCTCAATGATTTTGTTTTGTCTTGAAGGAGTATCGTGTATCTCACAATCAACAAAAAAGTGCATCTAAAACAAATCGTACGTACTTCAAGTGTTCTGTCGGTGACCCCGAAACAAACGTCTTGCCTTTTGTCAATGAAAGTGTGGATAACATAATGGGTTTGTTTTTTTTCCAAGTAGGCAACTGGACTTCATCTCGACTTGTCACAAACAAAAAGCCACTTTTCCCGGACTGTCAAAAACCATCTGATTAGCAATTCATTATTATGCTGTACTTCGTCATTACGTGAAGGCCGTTACTTAGATTAGTGGCAAAACGGCGACCAACAATGCGGTTGTCGGCAGTTGATGCATTATTCATTAGAGATTGTGCATACTAATCATTTTGGGAGGAGTCAAAACCGCGCGCGTTTACTTCCCAGGGGCCATATTAATGGAGCTGGTAAGCACAGAAAATAATGCGCTTAGCAAAGAAATACGGGTACCAGCCAAATTTCATCAATGTATATTGCTTTTTAACTGGTTTCCAGCTCACTTTCTGATTAGCAGGTCAATATTCTAAACATTTGTTTCTTGTTAGCAGCTCTATAGTTGGCCCAGTTCGTCCGCAATGTCTAGCTAGCCAACCCAACATACTGATTTTGCGATATTGCTTATATTATGGAAAAACCCTTAGCTGAGTAATGTCCGTATCGCTGCGCTAGAAAACCGCAGGAAAAAAAGTCAACCAGTTCGCCCATCCGGTTCCGGCTTTTGTTGTACATGTATAATACTTGAACATTCATATTACTACACTACAAAACAGCTGTTTGACATTCTACTAAATTAATGGCATTAGACATTGTCCCGAGAAGAAAGTAGTGAGAACAAATTTTGAAAGTTTTAATTTTTCATCACCATTAAAATATCTGAATATGGACGAGCGCTGGTTTACATCAAAGTTGAAATGTCATTTCAATGATTCTCCTTTTATCGTTCACGTTAATCAACTTGTGTTGTACCGTAAGAGGGTCCTACTCCTTGCCGTAGCATGGGGTATTCAATTTCACGTGGAAGGGAAACGGATGGACGATGAAGACCTCTCACTAGACCCAAGGAATGTGTATTACAATGGAGTAGCTATTAAAAACAGAATATTTCGGAAGCCATATGGGAGGTGTGTTTTGTTATGTAAACTCATTACCAATGAATGCAAAAGAGGTACACTCTTGCGTATATACAGGGTGATTAAAAAAAAAACGAAACCCAAATGTTGGGATCATTGTTTGAGGGAAGTTCTGCATGTAGCATTTTCAAAATCTAGAATCTGAAAGCCTAATTCATAAGCTTTCTTTTAGTATAAGAATCATTCAAATCACTTATGTACTTTTCAAATTACGGAATTTTAAACACAACCAAGCACCGTTCTAAGGTTCTGTCCACGGATCACAGAAAAGGTGTGCGTTCCATCAGCAAAACGAAAACAATTCACACACATCCCTATGTGATTTGTTTTCGTTTTGCTGAAAAAAAACACTGAACCTTTTTGTGATCCGTGGACAGACCCTTAAAACGGTGGTTGTGTTTGAAATTCCGTAACTTCAAAAGAATACGAGTGATTTGAATGATTCTTGTACTAAAATAAAACTTATGAACTGTGCTTTCATATCCTAGATTTTGAAAATGCTACATGCAGAACTTCCTTAAAACAATGGTCCCAACATTTGGGTTTCAGGTTTTTTTTACTCACACTGTAGTATCCCTGTTGAACAAAGCACACACTATTCATAAGATGGAATTTGCTTCGGGGGGATGTAAATTTAATAATAAGGTTTTGCCCTTCACTTTTACTCAGGAGGTAAGATACAGAGTATATGGTGTTTATACGTCGGTGAAGGGCAAAACCTAATATTAAAAAGCACACACCTTCAAGATGGCTGCTCTGCAAACGGTCTATACAATTCGCTCTTAAATTAAAGAAGTCATTACAGTTCATTCAGTCCGTTTGGTCAAAATAGTCACCGTCTGGTATAGTCTTCAGACGCGAGAAGTGAGTTCAGATCACATCCTATTTTTCTCTATCTTGAACACAACATAACATCTAAGAGAGAAAGCATTTCTCAAAATCTCACAAGATAAAACCTTCAGAAACCACACAACTTATGTGTCTTAAAGAGTGTGCCGTTTTACGAAGAAAGGCTGACTACCCCCTCCCCCCCCCCCAAAAAAAAAATGGGGAGGTTGCATTGTTATTAGCGAAGATGTTTTCGATGTTGCATGTTTCATGAAGAGAAGTGGCAAGCTTCAATTGATGTACATGTACAGGTAAATACAAGGTTGTTAATAGTCGTCTCCTGTGGCGATATTTTAAAATATAATTTCTTTTTTTGGGGGGGGGGGGGTTCAGTCTGACAAACTTTTAGCCTCGACAAAAACAAAATATGGATTTCTCCTCGTGTGTTTTTTTTATGCCCAATGATCATGTAGTACATTTTGAATGACTTCAAATACTTGTGAAAGTGAAAGTCTTAAGCAGTTCTGCGTACTCTTATCACTGCCAGTCGGTACTTATACTGATTGAATTAGGTTACACTAATGCAATCTACTTTAACAATGTCTTAAGGCGTCAGGCAGCAATGCATCATGAGAATGAGAAGTGCTTGCTTCAGTTACGATTCTGAAATGTTTACCTTCTTATCCAGCCGTCTGGAGGTCGAGTCCGCCTCCATGGCCAGCACCACGCTACGGTAGTTCAAACACTGCCCATCCACCACTAGGCCGGACAGCATGAAATCCATGGAAACTCAGAAACTCAGCGGGCACGGACAAGACACCACACCGGACAATGGACGGCAGAGACGGTACCCGAGTGGACCAGAGTGCGGTGAAGCGATGGCACTCTCGGAGCGGGGATTCCCGATAACCTGAATAAATTATGAAGATGTTATCCTTACTAGTCAAAAACAAGCGCTGACAGTTGGTTGTGGTTGATATTGAGGCGCGCGCGTGCGCCACAGTCAATGACCTTTTATTCCTATTTTCCTGGATAGGCCAATGAATAACAACCATCAAAATCATGGTGTAATGCATAACAAAGGATAATTTTGCAAGTTCTTGATGATAATTTCTTACGTCTAAAAGGCCATGTCATCTTTATACATAAGAGAGGGGCGTGACTACGCACAGTCTTAGACGTGAGCCTTATTTCAGACTCGAATCGCGTCTACGGGGAAATCCCGTTTTTTCGGGGATTCCCCACTTTCTATTTTGCCATGCCTTAACCGTATACCGGTAAATGGCAGCGCTATATGCACTATATCGGCATGTTCTGCGTTCGTTAGCAATGGCAACATTTCCCATCTGTTTCATCCATTACATTGCTCCTCGCAGCAATTACTGCTGCATACCCAAGAGGCAGTGTCTGACGATTCTTTCCCACACGATAGCACATTAATGTAATGCAGCATTGGCAGCTGCATTGTGATGATCTGGCTGCGTGCCAAGATGTGGGGAATCCCCATTTCAAGGGCCCTACCATATGGTACTATATACGATGGCTGCAGTGCACGTATAATTCATAGAGGTTAACACAATATCCGCGCATCCGTAGACTGTTCGTCCTCTTGCAGCGCAGCGTGGAAACTCCCTCATTAGCATAAAAGACAACCTTGGCACAAAATTGCCCTTTCTTCTCTGTGTTTTATCTCGCTGAAGGCATTTTCACCATACCATATCACAGCTATGAATTCATAGTACATCGCATGCAATGTACATGTACATGTACTTGTACATAATCATTATGCGCATTAGGCAACTGTTTTTAACGGACATCTGAGAGGGATATACAATGTGTGTTTAGCTCATAAATGAATGTGTTTATTTTGCATTTTTTTGCAGCTTTGCAAACCTAACATGAGTCAATTTTTGCCTTTTATTTTTGTGTGTGTGATGATGATGAAAATTACATTTCGGCAGTCTGACTTCAAGCGAAATCTAAGATACCGTCGTTATTTCATAAATATATTCTCTTTGTTTATTACTCACAACAAACTAAAATGATTTAAACAAACAGAGAATCGAAACGAATAATGGATTTCACCACCCGTCTTGTTTAGGCAAAACTGAGTTTATTTCATTTATTGATTGAACTGATTAATGAGTTATCTGTTCATTTTTTGTTTGACTTGGTTAGTCTATTATCGTGTACATAAACGCTTTGCAATTCAAATCAGATGATTTTGGCCCACAACAAAAACTCCTCAATTCAAATTGTGACCAGTTAAGGCAGGACCTCACATTGCAAGGGCGGATCCAGAACACCATTCTTTTTTTGGGGGGGGGGGGCAAAAAAATGTTGGTCCCCCCAAAAAGTGGGTCCAAAAAAACTGCAGCGTGGGTTCGGGGCCCGCTCGTGGGCTCCAAATTCTGTTTGGATTCTAGATGCTCTGTTGTGCGATCCGAGGCAATGTCTAACCACTTTAACCAATGTTGTTTTAGGAAAAGATGGCGGTGCACTCATTGCCTGACTTTTTTGCGACGTCTCTTAACAAACAAAAAATTGGATTCCGGGTGTGTTTTTTTGGGGCATGGCCCTTTGCTCCCCCCAATCGACCAGCCCTTGCTCACATTTGGGAATTTCGGAATATCAGCTGAAGTTTGAAGGTGAAGTGCGGTTGGCCTGACGTTTTGTTCAACAGGTGTTTCATGTGACCTCTGTTATAACGACTCTGGGAACCAGATTAGTAAGCCTCGCCCGAATAGCTAGGCTACGGCTAACGGAAACACATGTCTATGCGACGTGGCTGCAACCGCTTCCATAATAGGCGCGTGTGTAATCGCTAGTCGTAGCCAAGCATTTCGGACACGGCTCTTGTTTGTAACTAATAACACAATGTTAAAAGCAGCATGCACACCAATATATTCGCAGCTGGGATTAGATTCCTAACTGGGTAGCTAAGACACTTTTCTTTTCATTCGTTCATTCATAACTGGTTTATTGTTTAATTTCCAGGGGAATACATTCGCAGCTGGTAATAGATTCCTAACTGGGCAGTTTTCTTTTCCTCCAAGTTCATTCTTAACTGGTTTATTGTTTAAAAAGTTAACTTGAATAACATCCATCAACGCTCGAAAGCCAATCTGTGGAGTTATACACGTTTAAAAAGTTTGTGTTAATCAAGATTATGTAAACAAAAAAATATTAAAACTACTTATATATTTCGTTAAAATTTCAATTAAAATCACAATTAATCATGTCCTGCAAATTTAAAGTTTAAGAAACGAAAAGGGAATTGAAAACAATAGCAAATATATGAAAATGTCATTTAAAACAGACAGCTATTAACATTATATTAAGAAATGTGTGGGAACTATTTCACATGTGAAAAGAGAAAAATATGGAAACCACGTTTGATTTTTATCTTTTAAGCCTTTGGATCGGGTTTCCAAAATGTTTATAATTTTTTTAAGTGTCTAAAATTCAGTCGTTCGCCACCATTGGTAATTTTAAACAATACTACAATTGTGCTTGAAGTATTAAAATAAAAATAAATTTGAACAATTTCTAGTAAATAGTTCAAACCTTGAAATGTTGGGAACATTGAGATAATCATGCATTTCAACTTCAAAAAAATATCGTCCACTAAAAACCAGTTGCGTAGCCAAGGCGGGCGTTGGGGGGGCATAAAAAAACGTCGCCTTGCCCCCTCCCCCCCCCCGGAAATGTGTTAGTCCTAAAGTAAGTGACCATGGTTAACGCGTTCAACAGAAATTGCCCCCACCCTCGGCATCCACCCCCTCCCCACCCCTACCCCACCCCCAAACACACACATCTACCCCTATCTTTGTAAACACCGGCAATCGTCATTGGACCCCTAATCCTCAATCCTTTGTATAACTTTTTAGCAACAGCTCACATTGGTTTTGTACACGAATTTCAATCGTGGACGTTCGGTCAATCGTGGACGTATTGTTTGTGCCTTAACCCTTTTGTCCTAGGTCCACGATTGCCGGTGTTAACGCACTCACAATCACCCCCTATGTTGGCTGGGCAGCTAATCCAAACACCCCTATAGAGAAACGAATCGCTTCTTACCTCCGGCACAAAATCAATGACATTCCACGAGTCTACTCCAGAAAGGGGAATCCCCATTCACAAAGCGAAAGTTGTCAACAATCACCGCGTTCACACGAAGAAATATTTTGTATGATCGCAAAGTCAAAACATTCTTCACAAGTTGCGATCATCATCGACATCAACAGTAAACCTATAGTGTTCCCGTTCTCCACGGTAAAAAAATGAGCGTTATTTAGGTTCTCCATTTGATTTTATACCTCTGGTGAGTTTCTCAATGTCTGTGCGAAAAGTCTATGGTGTCCTCAATATTGCGCAACTTCATGACTGCACGCATAATCAAAGCCATCGTTTCATCATAGGCGCTGGCCACTACCCTCGCTTCGCGCAGTTTACGCAAGTCACATACGGGTACGGCCCTGTTAAAGTTATTAATTCCAAAAAAGAAAACAACGTAGGAAGTGATAGCATTTACATATGACACTGCAGTTGTGCCTCAATTGTTTCCCACCGTACGTATACTGATAGTTTTCTCTAGTATGTAAATGGTTCACAGTCCTGTTTATGAACTGTGCGCAAACATTGCCTGGCTCGTAATGTCAACGCGGGGTGTCACACTTTCGAGGAAGCAAAGGCAATTTTATGTTTTCAAGTGTTTCATAAAATGTTTTACCCGGAAGTTTGAGTAGATTTACTTCACAGATGACCATGGAATTTGTATTTTCTTCGTAGCACATTAGGTTTACAATACAATGACAACATTTCGAGACCAAGTAATTTGACTGAAGTTGTTTTGACATTAATTTTATTCTTGTAAACAAGTCTCAAAAATCACTTCTTTTTTCTTTGGAGGGCTGATAGTTTTTCCAATGAGATAATGTGATTCAAGAGATATGTGATTCAAGATATGTGATTAAAAAAAAATCTTGATTTGCAAACTTGTTACCAGCATAGTGTGATTTGATTACTGTTAAAAAAAAACCATGCAATGATGCAATGTAATTTTTTAATGCAATCCTTGAAAACACATTTTGTGTCCCATTTAACCTAATTTTAAATTTCGTTTTGCCATTTTCAAGAGTAAAAATTAAAATGAGCAAAGTGTGATGTAATATTAGGCAGAAAAACCGCAAAGTTACAGCTATTTCAGCACCAAAAGTTGCCAGAAATTGGGATATTTTGAGCAAACTGTTCTCACAAATGTTTTCAATGAGCACAATTTTGGGTTCAGAATTTGAACAGAAAACCCCTACACTGAACAGGGTCTTCCTGAAATTCAATCACAGCAACAGCGCCCTCAGTTGTCCCCCAAAACATGGACTTTTTTAATGTTTAAAAGTGCACTTTTGAATAAAATTAACCATAAAATGATGTCAATTAGCTTTCATACACTTAAAGGGAAAATACAACATTTGCAAACATCAAACAATAAAACTACCAAATCATTTTGAAATACCTTGCTATGGACTGTTAGTGAATGACAGTGTAAAGCATCCTGTAAAATCCTGGCACCTGGTATACTGTCATTTTCAAGAAAATTGGTATTTTTGTATCAATTTCCAACGCTGGTCGGCCGACCAGCGTTGGAAAAAAACTGGCTTTTTTTCAAATACTGGGCCCAATTGACCATCGCACTTGTTTGCAATCGATTACACACCTATGAACGGGTACAAGCCGGCTAGACTGGTTCCCTGACCTTACAATTCCCCAATGTATGTAAACTGCTTTGTTTCTTCTTATATGGAGTCAGGGAACCAGACTACAGGAAAATGATTGTTTTTCTTGGTTTTTATAGCATTTTCGAACCCAAAACCTAAAAAAGTCAGTGTAACTATATTTGCTATATATTTCCAACCCCCCAATTCCACCCATTTTTGAAAATTACAGCAAAAGCAAATGATGTATATTCCCTTTAAGAGAAATATAAAGTTGCACAAGATATGTTCCTCGGAAAAAAAAATAATGGCTTGGACCATTTAGGTGTGACTGGTTACCAACATAAAAAGGGAAAAAAAGAAGAAGAAAAAAAGAGGCCAATGAAAATGCTGACTCATTCGCTATGTTTTGACTTGAACAATAGTGGTGTTCTTGGTCATTTCCGGATTCATGTTCACCATTCATTCTGCGCTGCCCTTTTAGTCCTGCAGCGGTAACTCGCAAACCATCCAATTTCCGGGGAAATATTTCGTTTCATAGCGTATTGTTTTTTATAAACATTTTGCTGATAACATGTTTTCAGAATGTCGAACGTTCACATTTATTGTTACCTTTTATTTCGTAGACGATATAGTGTGTTTTTATTTTGGTTTGCTAGGTTTTTTTGGATATTTGGGAAGTGATCCACCTTATTTATTCTGTTCCTAATTCTCCTTTTAATTTGTCCTTTTCCTTACTTTTCCCTTTTTTCATATTGGGTGTAAAACGGGACAATACAATGCCCAAGACTTTCAACTTCAGGCCCAGTAAAAAAAAAACACCAGTTGATCGTCCGGATTATTTTTTTTTCAAAGAGGAGGAGGGCCTTTTTATCTTTTATATTGAATTAAAAAATAGGCTAAAATAGCCACGTTTGGCTTACACGATATGTGCCTTGAAAAGGAGGAGGCCCTTTTTATTTAATAGTTCTGGTTAGTTGTCTACTATTTGATGATCAAAAAAACCTGTGCTTATTGAATATTTATATACATGTAGTTAGAAGCATCTGAACTTCTGAAACATCTTTAAAAAAAAAATTATGTCTGAAATTCAAAAACAAAATTGATGTAGCCTCAAAAAAAGGACGCGGGCAGAGACGGTCAACTGTTTTTTTTTTCTTTCGCCTTAGTTTAGGATAAAAGAAAAATAACCCAAAATTTGCAGATAAAAGTTGCATCCTCGAATGTTTATGTGAAGGGAAAGGTTACGTTTTAAAATACTGCTTGTCGTGCAACCTGTTTTTTGTATTGGGGGTGTTTTACACAGATTTTTCTAAAAGCAAAACGGTAAACCTTACTCTATTCCACAACACATTCATCTTTGGAAGTATGTTGTTTCCGATTGCAACTGGGATAAATTCCCAGCCGCCATGCAATACCTCGGGACTTCACCGATGCTGAGTAATAATCTCTTGTACTCTTGACATCTTGAGTTCGTGTCACATGAGGGTCTAGGACACGTTTTAGCTGGAAATCTCCGACCAAAGGCTGAAAGTTTTTACTTTTACTCAATCGTGGAATTTGCAGATCTAGGAATCTATTGTGTCTTTCACAATGTACATTTCCGCTTACATGGGTTGAAAGTATACCCCTGGCGTAATGCGTGAAATTGATCAGCCAGCTTGCCATAATAGTTCTTGCCAGGAACTTGGGAATTTTGCTTATATGGCTGTCTTTAAAAGAAGCCATGAATAGTGTTTACTAGTTAGAACTGTCTGCGTCTAGGCTGTTGAAAGTTTTGTTAGTTAAATAGCCCCCTATATTTATTTTTTTTTCTATTTAGAGTGCAGTTTGAGTGCGGGGTCAGTGAGAATAAGGGGTAGGAGGTCAGGGGGAGGGGTGTCGCCCTACCCCCTCCAACTTTTACGACATGCATGCCATCTTACATTGCGGTGGTTCGTTTGAACCTTTCAAAAGTTTTATACATTAATCAACATTTATTGATGTCATTGTGTAATTGTATATCTGTATTGTCAATATGCCATTCAATTTCCCCTAAAGGACAATAAAGTTTGATCCTTTAGTTTTTAGCCTTTGAAACCTTGTAAGACCTAGGAAGCAAAGCACTGCATGCTATGGTCCATGAAATTACACGTACTAAGTAGATAAGAGATAAGCATGTTGCACTTTGTCTTTGCTTTGCCCCCCCCCCCCCCCCCGCCTAAATTTAATATCCTGGCCTGAACATTTATGACATTCGATGTCTCACATTTCCGCTGATTTTCCCCAGCTACCAAAATACCCATCTATAATTTATGCATAACCACAGCCGTACGTTCGTAGTAAGGTATTACTATTCGTTGGAATCCAGGGCCGCGCGCACGTCATCGGTCGCTGATTGGCGTACTGATAACCCGCCTACTATTTCTCATCGGGGAATCCCTTTCCCCAGCAATACCCATTTTTGACAAGTGCACGCGTACGGCCTATGCGCATACACCGTGTGTTATAACACACATTGCAATCTACACGAATTTAATTTATGCACAGAAAACGCTGGTTCGTTTCTGATGTTGTGTCTTGTTGTAAAAACAGCAGTCTTCATTCTACCGAAAGTCGTGTGCGACCATGGTGCGACATTGCGCATGTGAATTTTGACTCTCTGTTGTGTATAGTTGCGTGCGTGTACAGCGGATGTCCGTTTCTACAACATGCAGCCTACATGTACATGTACATGTGCGTATGACGTTCACAGTGTTGGAACATACCGTGCCTCGGCACTGTGTCTACGCAGCAAGGGACTGCGCATTTCAGATACTTGTGTAAGTCTTACACGTCTTGTATTTAATAGCCTATGTTCATTGTTATCATTGCATCTTCGTATAGTTATCACGTGTACCCATAAACGAATGAACTTTCTTTTAAATAGTTGCTGTGATATTTTAGAGTGCCATTAGTTTTGAAAAGTAAACAATCCAGTCGTTTTATTGCAGTCTTAAATTATATTTTATAGGCCTATAGTATAACTGTACTTATACTATATAGGTGTTCGATATTCGTGGAAACTTTGTGAAGTATAGTGTGATCGTACTCAACGCGTGAAATCTTTCTGTCTTATACTTTTGAATCTTTATCAACGTTATTTGATTTCAATTACGAGCCATTTTCCTTAATGGAAACCATTTTTGTCTAATCTTTATATTTTTTTCTCTTGGGGAACTTGGTGGATTGTTTCTTTAATCCAAGGTCACAATAATGTGCTTACTTTTATTTCGATTAGTTTATGAATAGGCTAGGAAAACCGCAGGAACAATGACAATACAGAGTCTTATACAGAGTACACATTCTGTCTATAGTATTCAGTTCTTCGAGTATCGTTATGTTGTGATAGTTTGCATAATGTCAAATGTCATAGGTCATGGGTCATGTTTTTCTAATATTAGATCTTACTGCACAGCATATTTTGCGATATTTTTGTTTGTGCAGTTACTTCGTCGGTTTATTCAGATTTTAAAATTCTTTTTTGATTTGTGTGTTTATAATTGATAGTTGAACTTAAATTAACATGAGTTTCTTAAAATTGGTTTGGTTTCTTTTAGTTTACTCGGACTTGTTCTTCACTTATATTTGGTGTTTGTATATTTCATCGCTGAACTTAGATTACTGTTTGAGTTTTTAAAATTTAATTTGTTTTTAATCTTTTTTATCCATTTTAGGCCACATGTTATTGTGACTGACTTGTTTGTTAATAAATACATTTGCACATATGCACCCCTCAGATGTATAGGATTTTAACTTTCTGGTTGAATAATTTATTCAATTGTTCAAGCCTCAAGATGTCTCCGAGAGACACTCCTGTTAATCTTTACGTTTGTTACTCATCGTTCTTAGAATTGTTTGTGTTATTTTATTTTTGGTACAGCTGCATTATGGTTTTGTTTTTAATTGTTTCTTCAGAAGTGCATTGAAATTTAAGATTAAAGGGAATATACAACATTTGCTTTTGCTGCAATTTTCAGAAATAAATGGATTTGGAGGATTAGTATGTTATAAAATATTGTTAAACTGACTTGTTTCATGTTTTGGGATTGTAGATGCTGGAAAAACCAAGAAAACCTATCATGTTCTTGTAGTCTGATTCCCTGACCCCACTTAAGATGAACAGTTTTTGAAGAAAAGCCAGTTTGCTCCAACGCTGGTCGGCTGACCAGCGTTGGAAGAATACAGTTTTTCTTGAGAATGTCAGCCCACCAGGAGCCACGATTTTAAAGGATGCTTTCCCTATAAATCCGGTAAGGTATTTTGTGATAAGTGGATCATTTCGTTTTTTGATGTTTGCAAATGTTGTATCTTCCCTTTAATCTCTTCAGTTGAAAACATAGGGGTATCAAATTTTATATTTTGGTCATGTTTAGCTACAAGAAAATTGTATGAATATGAGACCAGTCAAGGCCTTGACACATCAAATTATATAGGCCTATACTTGCCAATTCGAAAAATTATGGTCGAATGTGAATGACATTAATGTGTCATTAAGCAATGGAAACAGTGCTTAGTTTATAGTGTTCATGTATAAATTGTTGAATAAGCTACTGACATATATTAGGAATGATTTTTTATGGAATAAACTTCTCATATTTTACGAGACATTCGTTTCCAGGACAATGCTACATATTAATATCTGTCCGGATAATTTTGTCTTCAAGCTTACAAGCATGCCTACACATTCTCAGGCAATTTCACAGGGTAATTACCCTTAGAGTGCACTTACTGATTTACGCATCAAGTACAATTTCTGTTGATTGGATTCCTAATAATTCATCAGTGCACAGAACTTTACTGAACAAGAGGAAACTTCGAAAATTAGTTTGCTATCTGCAACT
This sequence comes from Patiria pectinifera, assembly GCA_029964075.1. Taxonomy (NCBI): domain Eukaryota; kingdom Metazoa; phylum Echinodermata; class Asteroidea; order Valvatida; family Asterinidae; genus Patiria; species Patiria pectinifera. The sequence continues at coordinate 12,347,660 of CM057150.1, forward strand.
TCGCCATCAGCATAATTGACCTGAAGGCATGAACGCCACCCGTGCACACGCAACTTACAGAATCGTGTTGCTCAGTGCACGAAACAAAATGGCGGCATGCAGCGAACAACAGCGGTTCGGTTAGAGAAACGCTCCATTTAGACTTTTTCTGCAATTATTCTAGAACTGAGGCACTGACATCTTTATCTGAATTCCACAAAGCTCAGCTTTGTTCTTAATCTACATTTGAATTTTTGCAATAACGCGTTTGATTCTGTTTATTGGCTTTAAAACCAGTGCATTTTCTGCATAATCCTAGCCCATAAGCCTAAAACTCGGTCACAGTGCCCTACTCAGTGTCTCCAGAAATCACCCTGCCATTCCTCTGAAATGATTGGTCATATCTGTGTGTGCCAAATGGGCATTCGAGAATGATAATCATAGAGACAAAAATACCGCGAAAAATCCACTGTCGTGCTCATAAATTCCACACGTATCCCATGATTCGAGTGGACGACGATCTGCCCGCGACATGACAACAGTTTATTCGAAATTCCTACCAAGACCGACTCTTCAGATTTCCCCATGCATTAACCGATATCTCAGCTAGCTTAGTTTTTTGGTAGAACACATTAACACCCCTAAACGAAACCCTCCCCACGGCGATCCACTTACCTCTACCGAGTCAGCTACATCCTTCCCCCGGAGTTAACGGCAGACTGTTTCGGTACGTCCTGCCCACACCACGGCTGAACGCGGACTGAGTGTTTTGAGTAGTACAGGCGACTAGGTTATCAAGGCCAATACCACCAACCCACGATATATCAATGACACGCCCGTGATTCCAAAACACCAACAAAACAACCCACGTTTCCCGTGGAATTATGACCAACGAACACATTCAACACTGTGATAAATGCAGAAACGAATGTCACTGAACAGGAGTTCTGTAATCCAATTTTGCATAACTCATGCCATTTTAAGTTTAACCTTTTAAGGATAAAATAGGTTTATCGCTGATGAATCGGCGATCGATTATCTGATATTGATACGTATTGATTACTGTGATACGTAATGATAATAACGGTTTTTGACAGTTTGTACTATTTTAGGGAGACTATTTTAAGCATACTTGAATTATTTTGAAGTTGGGAAAAGATATTAATTACAAATTACAAAGTTATAGTAATTTTACTTAATCGATATTATTTTAAGGAATGTTAAAACTTGGCAAACTTTAGGAATCCCACGGTATTGGTCTTGCTAAATGAGTTTGGATAAAGGAATTTACTTTGAGCTTCATACGAATAAAGGAAGAAGCTAAAAGTATTGTGTACAAAAAAAAAATCTACTTTATACAAGAAAATGTTTTGGGCCAGGGTTGCTTTGATTTTGTGGAAAATCTTTTCCTTAGTTTTACGGAGAGTTTGAGATCGTTACCGCGTACTAAGCGTCGTGGTTGTCCGGTCGTTGTCGCTAAACCACCGTATGGACTCAGCGGGTGTAAAGCGGTACCGACTGGCAAGGCTAGAAACGCAAACACCGGCGTGTGTGCACTGGCGTCGAGTCATGCAGCCACCAGCAATCGTTTTGTGCGAGTTACGGTTGAATTAAGTACACTCTCAAATAGTACCCCAGGGAGAAGTAATGATATCGACAAATGGGATATTGCCAATGCTTTTAAATTGCCGTTGATGTAGGCTAATACATTACTTTTTGCTTTTTACAGCTACTAAGTTTTTATTTCAGAATTGTACGGCCCATGTTGTCATTCAGTTTCAAATATCCATCGATTTCTATTTTGATTAACTGTCGATCTTTCAAAAAATGTAGTTCTTAATATTGTCTTTATGTTAAGGTGGTGTCCCACGTCAGATTATCGTTTCGTGTCTGTTTTCGCTTATCATCGACCTCATGCGTAATATATTTTTCGGGATGAAGGATACTTTTTTTTCAAAATAAGATGCTTTCCTTTGTATTTCATTCATTCGTTTTGTCTCTCCCATCTCTAAAATTCTGTGTATTTTGTTGGAGTTTAACGAGAATGCAGTTTAGGCACATACACAGTTTGTAAGGCACCATATATCGTGACTATAGTCTTCAACATGAAAATTATGACAGCCTACTGGGAAAATACATGGTTGCGGAAAAATTAATACACTAAAAACATAGCTAGGCAAATGGGTTGGCGTGAAGACCACTGCCGGTCAACGTATCAACTGCCGAAACCCTTGGGCAAACCTTCCCAAAACTTGCTTCCCAAAACTTGCTCAAGTTTCACGCAAATTAACCAAGAATTCATTATCATTATTATTATAGCCAAGGAAAATAACATTCCTAACAGTGTTTTACCCATTTTATTAACAGTTTGTTCATGACATACAAACGATCAACGAATGTTACAGTCCGTATTAGGAACTGATTTAACCCCGAGATAGTTTTCTTGCCGTATTTCGTAGATGGATCGTGAGCGGGGCGTAGAACTCGTTTCACGGCCCACCGTGATTGTTTGGAGGGGACGCGTTTAGATCATGAGCGGGCGATAGTTGGCCTACAAAAAAACACAAGACAAACGTGTGTATCGCTTCGGGAAAAAGTGCTTGGATTTTGACATCATTTTCTTTCAATTCGGTTGTCATTTTGAAAATAAAGAGGTTTTCATATTTAGGTATTTTTTAATAAAAAAAGTACAGGTCTATCTGTTCAGTTCATAGTTACGGAATTTTAAACACAACCACCGTTTTAAAGTTCTGTCCACGGATCACAAAAAATAAAGGTGTCCGTTCTTTCAGCAAAACGAAAACAATCCACACACATCCCTAAGTGACTGAACTTTTTTTGTGATCCGTGGACAGAACCTTAAAACGGTGGTTGTGTTTAAAATTCTGTAACTTGAAAAGTACAAGAGTGATTTGAATGATTCTTAAAATAAAAGAAAGCTTTTGAATTGGGCTTTCATGTCCTAGATTTTAAAAAGTGCTACATGCAGAACTTCACTAAAACAATGGTCCCAACATTTGGTTTTTTTTTTTTTTACTCATGCACCCTGTACATCGTCTTCCAAACGGATTTGAAATCCTTACTCATCAGTTATTGGAGGAAAATAACTGAAAAACCGAGTTCGGAATAGTCATATCTGGCAAATTTGTTCCATAATATGAATGCATTATGTCATTTATCATTGATTGATTGGGGGTCTGTAGGAGATTAAAACGATGAAATGCGAGTTCACAAAAGCAAATCACGATTTGTCAGCTTCAGTGGTCTCTTTATAGAATTTAATTACAATTATATGTCATTTAAAGGATTAAAATAGTTTGCAGTTAGCGCTACAAATGTGAATTCATTAATGCATCGGAAAATGTTAACAATTTTCTGGATTTTCCCCACAAACGTTCATCATTTGTCTGTTGAGCTCAAAATTTTGCTATCCTTGCACACCCCTCTCGAATTCACGATTAAATTTAGTTATTTTAGCATATAAAATTAATACACTAAAAACATAGCTGGGCAAATGGGTTGGCGGGAAGACCACTGTCGGTCAACGTATCAACTGCCGACACCCTTGGGCAAACCTTCCCAAAACTTGCTTCCCAAAACTTGCTTAATTTTCACGCAAATTAACCAAGAATTCAGGTTATTTCATTATCATTATTATTATAGCCAGGGAAAATAACATTTCTAACAGTGTTTTACCCATTTTTTTTTAAATAGTTTGTTCATGACATACAAACGATCAACGAATGTTGCAGTTCGTAATATGAACTGATTTAACCCCGAGATAGTTTTTCTTGCCGTATTTCGTAGATGGATCGTGAACGGGGCGTAGAACTCGTTTCACGGCCCACCGTGATTGTTTGGAGGGGACGCGTTTAGGTCTTGAGCGGGCGATCGTGGGCCTAAAAAAACCACAAGACAAACGTGTGTATCGCTTCGGGAAAAAGTGCTTGGATTTTGACATCATTTTCTTTCAATTCGGTTGTCATTTTGAAAATAAAGAGGTTTTCATATTTAGGTATTTTTTAAGAAAAAAAGTACAGGTCTATCTGTTCAGTTCATAGTTACGGAATTTTAAACACAACCACCGTTTTAAAGTTCTGTCCACGGATCACAAAAAATTAAGGTGTCCGTTCTTTCAGCAAAACGAAAACAATCCACACACATCCCTAAGTGACTGAACTTTTTTGTGATCCGTGGACAGAACCTTAAAACGGTGGTTGTGTTTAAAATTCTGTAACTTGAAAAGTACAAGAGTGATTTGAATGATTCTTAAAATAAAAGAAAGTTTTTGAATTGGGCTTTCATGTCCTAGATTTTAAAAAGTGCTACATGCAGAACTTCACTAAAACAATGGTCCCAACATTTGGTTTTTTTTGGGTTTTTTTACTCATGCACCCTGTACATCGTCTTCCAAACGGATTTGAAATCCTTACTCATCAGTTATTGCAGGAAAATAACTGAAATACCGAGTTCGGAATAGTCATATCTGGCACATTTGTTCCATAATATGAATGCATTCTGTCATTTATCATTGATTGATTAAAACGATGAAATGCGAGTTCACAAAAGCAAATCGCGATTTGTCAGCTTCAGTGGTCTCTTTATAGAATTTAATTACAATTATATGTCATTTAAAGGATTAAAATAGTTTGCAGTTAGCGCTACAAATGTGAATTCATTAATGAATCGGAAAATGTTAACAATTTTCTGGATTTTCCCCACAAACGTTCGTCATTTGTCTGTTGAGCTCAAAATTTTGCTATCCTTGCACACCCCTCTCGAATTCACGATTAAATTTAGTTCTTTTAGCATGTAAAAATTGATGTGAGTCTACTTTTTTTCTTTTAAAGAGGACCGAATCGAAATGTCCCTCATTGGGATTGGAATTGCGGCCATCTTTAAAAAAAATTAAAAAAAAATAAATAAAATAGTAACATGTAACAAAACAATCCCTCCAAAGAATTTGTGCAAATGCTAATTGTAACCTTATTTATCGTCCTGTGGCCATCGCTTTCAGTTTAATAAAACACCTTTCACTTTAACGAAAAACACCGTTTTCAAATCAATCTTGCAAAACGTTGGCAACACGCAAACGGACATTCCTTCGGACGCGCTTTATGTAAATTCCTTTCTGGCTTTGCCTACATCGTAAACGATTTCATCCAAAATTGTCCGAAATTGTGACCAACACAAACTAAAAGAAATTCAGTAATACTGCACGATAACTCTGAGCTATAGCTACGTTTGCAAAAAAAAAGAAAAAAGACTGAAAAGTACAACGAAAATAGTTACCTGCACGAAACGAAGTTAAGCCTACTTGGTCTTCGACTGCAAGCGAAATGAAGGTGTGTGCTGTATATCACATAACACAGAGGGCGCTCCGATAGTGTTGGATTTGAAATTGAATGAGCTTATATGCATAAACCGAAAATTGACCCAAAGTTTTATACCAACGTCGTGACGTACAGACACAGAAATTTACCTGAATGAAGATGTCATAAGATTCGAATGCCCTGGTAGAAAATCAACTCTTTGCTCGTAAATCCAGCCTAATCATTGTCATTGGATATCTTGTTGGGCAATAGCGAATGAAAAACGACAAGGTGAACATAGCGCTTTCACGGCTATTTCAAATTAGCGAGTGGTATATTCGGAAACAGTCGTTCATTGACAAGACCCGGTGTTTAACCAATTCAGTTTGGTTCTCTATTTCATGTCTGTTTCCTGACTCTGTTGATTGAGATAAGAGATTGCGAGAAGGGTACTTTCCAAAGGAGACGCAATATAGGGTGTCTTATTTCTTCTCTTTATTTCAGGTGATATGAAATGATATATCAGTTAAATTGATTTACCTCATGAATTCTTTTACTTTTCACGGAGACATCGACAGTCATAACTGATATTTATGACATTGACTGTCTTCGTGTTTTTGTTTTGTTCGTTTTGTTCTGGTTTGTTTTGTTTTATTTTGGTTTTTTGGGTTTTTGTTTTGTTTTGCCTAGTAGTTACCGACAGGAATTTCGTTTAAGTCTTTACGTTTTAGTCCCATCTTTTATGCTTACACATACTTTTGTGCACGTTGCCTTTTCGTTTTTAAAGAGTTGTTATTTCAGTTTATTTACCTAGCAATATAAAAGTTATTCACTTTTGAATGAGACATTGAACGGAAAAAAACTCCACCTACGGTTAGTCGTTGAATTATTTCTTTAAACATTCGAATTCTAGTTGCGTCCCGACAATAATCCGGCTCTTGCATGACCGTGTTCGCAACATGAAAGCCCTTGATCAGAGGGGGGTACAGATGCCCCCAAAACGGAAGAAAAATTATACACTGCAAAAAACTGTGTTTAGAAATTAAACACTTTTTTATTACACTTTCCTGCTATCACTTTGTAAACATGTTTAAATACTAAACATATTTAGCATAAAGACGGATAGTATTCAGCAATTGAACATTGATGTTTAGGGATTGAACACATAATGTTTAGCTACTATGTTTACACAGCGATAACAATATTGTGTTTAATTGCTAAACAGAGCTTTTAGAGTATAGCGTTTTTTCGTTAAAACAAAACATTCAAATTGAATTTGTCAGAAAAATTTATAATTTTTTTGAAGATCACGAGGAACACATCTTAAAGTTACTCTCTTTTGTTAATTTGATTTTGATTTTGATGACAAATGAAGTGAAACAATGATTGATGAGATTTTTGCTTCACCTGCAAGTTTCATTTAACACCATGCCCTATACACTGCAAAAACTGCAGTGTTAAATTTTTACCCATTATATCTATATATAATATATATAGGCAGGCATTTTTTTTTTTCACTCAGCTGATTTTTTTTTTTCTCATTTCTGCCATTCAAAATTGAAAATCACTGTACAAAGTCTTCTGAATTTAGGAATTTCCTCTTTTTTGGTGAGTTTACAGTTGCATGCCTGATATAGGACCATCTGGTGTTAAATTTTACTGATGTTGTCCTATATAGATACCGAATGGTGTTAAATTAACACTACAGTTTGTGCAGTGTATCTAATCCAATACTGAAGATTGTCATTATTTTGACTTGGCCCACGTCAAAATCACAACGTGTACGATGTGTAATGACACAAATCTTGAAAATCCTGTCTGAATCTGTTGCAGGGTGGATCCAAGTTTTGGATCGAGGGGGAGGGGTTAGCTGCCAAAAGTGGGCGTGGTGTCAGGCATTTTCTGCATGGTTTTCGTATATTTGTGTGACAGTCCTATATGAGGGGAGGTTTAGACATCCCACAGTGTTGTGATCAGAGACTCAACGTTTTGGGAAAAATGCGGACAAATTTTGTGGATATCCCAGCAACATGGAATCATTGTTAAATTAATACACAATCTTGGATTACTTTTTACAACTATCGAATCTGTGATATCGTCATCGGACTTGGGTCAGACTTAATTGGTCCTCTTTGTTTCGTTAAAACAATAATTGAATCATGAGGGGGAACATCCTTACAGAAGCTGTCCGCATTTGGATTTGTTTTTTTTAGTTTCCGCTTCATGTCTATAGGCCTATATTTGCTATACATGTAGGCCTATTGATGCAGTACACAACCGACGTCATAAAATTAGAAGGAAAAAAAAATGCTTCCACTTATAGTCCACTTATTGCCAAAATGACGGTCATTATTCTTCACTGAGTTGATCCGACACTGTATTAAAATAATTCTGTAATAAAATAGTGTTCTTTTTTTATGTGTATATATACACACGAGACAAGTTTCGGTATACCTATCACGCCGTGGTCTTGCATGTTCTCGGTTAGGCTCAGCCTGTGTGTCATCCGGTCGAGTTTCGAAAATTGTAAATCGACAGACGACATCTGCATACACAACAATTCTACCTTGAAATGTACAGTTTAAACTGGTTCTTGAATAAATATAATTCACTTGAAATGACTTAGCACAATTTTCTTTGTATAGACCTGTATTTTTTGGTGCATTTGGTACTATTTTTTGACCATAGTGCATGATGACTCGGTGCGTGTGGGTATTAGAGTCTACCGGCTTCATACCGGAAGACACGCAGCATTATTCTCGCCGCAGTGCCGCCTACACACAAAACGCAACTCTAAAAATGTTTACATGATGAGAGAGTTTTTCTTTTTATTTTGAGGGTAATTAGTGTAATCAGACACATCGTTTTCCTGTCACATACAATTAACCTGATTGTTTTTAGCCCGTAATGTGGGACAAAAACAAGGCAAGTAACAACACAACAGACTGTATTACATCCGTTCAAAATCCGTAGCAATTCGAATAAGTCATTATGTTATTAAAGGGAATAATCATTATTACATTGCTTTTGCTTGCTTTTTTTGAAATGGAAATGATTGGGGGTTGGAAATATATAGCAAATATAGTTACACTGACTTTTTTATTTTTTGGAGAGGGGTGCTAAAATGCCATAAAAAAAAAGAAAAACAATCATTTTGTGTAGTCCTGTTCCTGACTCCATATAATTTTTTATTTTAGGAAATGTCGAGATCTCTCCATTTATTTATTAAAAGTAATGGACACTTTTTGCCAAAAAAAGTGTTTTTGCCGATTCAAGGACCAACAATACAATACACTCACACTGGAAGTAGTTTTATTTTTTGATGTTTGCAAATGTTGTATTTTCCCTTTAAAGAAGGACAAAATGGTTGCTTTTCCAGTATGAAATCAGTGTACGAAAGTAGCTAAGGTTTTAATCTAACTTATTTCTGATAACTTATGAAGACTTTTTGAAGAAAACATTCACTGAACCCAATCATGGGAAGAAATTGATCGAATTCTGTGCGCGAACATTTTGTCGAGAGTCAACCGTAATTACATTTTTGAAATATTCTCGTATCCGATTGTATTGATATTGTTTTGAGAATCCATCTCTTTTGGAATTTAGGGAAATGTCGAGATTTCTCTCACCATTTATTAAAAGTAATGGACACTTTTTGCCAAAAAAGTGTTTTTGCCGATTCAAGGACCAACAATACAATACACTCACACTGGAATTTGTATCCTTCTGGAGTCATTTCTTAAAGTTACTAAAGTACACTAAAGTTTTCGAGTTTGAAAGTGAAGTTTCAAAATGCTCCTATTCTAACCAGAATTAATTTCCTGGGCTGAAATTCGGACTTAATATCCCTTTCAATACTTCAATTTGCAACATATCAACACACCTTGAAAATTCCTAGTTTTTGAGTAAAATCCATATGTCTATTTCGTGATAACCTTGTAGAGATAATCTAGGCATATAGGCTTACTGAAAATATCCCGCAACATGCATGTTTGGTCGCCAGCTACTTTAAACTGAGAAGAAAAACGGAAATAATGTTCCACGAAATAACAAATTTACTTTTCTTGTATAAGTTTGTGGTATTATTACTGAACTTGAAATGCTTCATTTAGGGGGCCTATCAGTAATTTTTGAATGTTTTGGCCAATGCATCGCAAGCGCGATAAGTTAGCACCGAATTCCTTTGTTATATCCTGCAACATGCACGTTTGTTCGCAGGCTAGTTAAACAATTATTAAGTCCAAACAATGACTTTAAACTGAGAAGAAAAACCGACATAATGTGCCCTGAACAAAAAAAAAATACTTTTCTTGTCTTAATTGGTGGTAAACTTATGGAATTAAATCGTAAAATTTTTGGTAAACTTATGGAACTAAATCGTATAATTTTTCAGTAATTGCTTTTCAATGTTGCGATTTTTGGCCCACCACCAACGCGATAAGTTAACACCGAATTCCCTATTTTAACAAAGCTTTGACGTCGCTACATGTCGGTGAGGTTAACTTTGTCAAAATTTAGAGTAAATCAAAAAGTAGAATCGCAGAAGTAGTAGAATTTGAAATTAATGTCACCTCGAAGAAAATAAATCAACGAATTTTTAGACAGGTCTTCACACAGACTGCAGATTTTAAGTTTAAACAACATTGTAAAAAAAAGTTGAGTAAAACACTGTCTGTCAGTATTTGCCTACAACATTTGTATGAAGTTAACTCAGTCGTTGGGTATCTTTCGGGTAATAATTGACTAACTATTTGGGAAGAATTTGCCCAAAGTGTGAAGACCAACATGGGGCAAATGCCAACCCATTTGCTAATTTGTAATGAAGAAATGAGTTGCCCACAATAAAAGAGGTTGGCAATGGCAATGGTAAATATAATTATGCTAAATTTTAATATTAGTGTGTGACATGTACAAAATGTCAACTCCGTTTTGGGGTTGCACAAGGAAAATGGCCACACAATCATAATTAAGAAAATTAAAACTTCTTCGTTATTTTCGGTATATTATCGTCTTCTTTTTTTAACTGGGAAACACAAGTTCATAGAGGTGTTTTCCCTTCAACGTTCGAAATAATTTACCGGATGTCATCTCGCAGCGTGCACGTTTGTTCGCCAGCTAGTTAAACAACCTAAACAATGACTTTAAACTGAGAAAAAATGATAATAAATTAACTCATGCAATTGCATATAACCTTAACAATTTCATCTACAGTTTCACTAAATTGGAAAGATTATGAGTTAAAAAGAAATTACGTTATCTTTAAAACTTTCAGGTAAGTGCATGAAACCAGCAGAATTGATGACTTTTTGTCGCAAATCTCTTTTTTTATGCAGTGCTCTGGGTTCCCATGGAGTATGCTAGAAGTTTATTTGGCCCAAAACAAGCAAGGATTAATGGGTGGTCTGACAAAGAAAGGACAACTTCTTCGTTATTTTCGGCATGGCAAAGTGTTAAGCAGTTGTTTACGCGACTTTCGGGGAACGAGCATTGCTCGAGCGGACAGTCGAGTGTCCGCCGCGCCGCGTAGGCCGACTGAAAGGCCCGGTGACTCGATGATTTCGTGCGCGCTTCCCGACTGAAAATTTAAATATACGGCGTCGAAGAATTTGTTTATTTTGAGGATAGTTTGTGAATCAGACACTTCATTTTCTTATCACATACAGATTAAGATTGTTTTGATCCCTTCATGTGAGAAAACTATTGAAAGTAACATAACGCAGACTGTAATGCATCCGTTCAAAATCCCTATCAATTCAAATAGGTCATTTGTTTTTTAAAAACAACAACAAATGAGTGCAAACATCAATTTAAACAACTGAATGATAAAATAATTACACGCAGCTCGAACTATTTTCCCGCTCAAGGGATAGGTTGGGCCTTGTGAATATGCATTAACGAGTTTTTGGACTGGCTGGTCCAGGATTTGATTTGATTTGATTTGATTTATTCGCAATTTCCACACAATGATTATACAGATTTGGTATCGGTTAAGATTAAACAAAACACAACAAAGTTTAGCTAGAATCGTAAACAAACATTAAAATAAAACATAGAAAATCCTCATACAGTGAAAAAAGCAGGGATAACGCATAAAAAAAGTAAGAAAAAAACACCTTATTTCCATTGCGGTCCCGCAGGAGTATAACGTAGTTGGACCATGGTTGGACAGAGGCAACACTGAAAAATTGCCTAGGTTAATTTTAACAAATTCAACCAAAAGTCTTGTATGACCACAAGTTTTGGTTGAACATATCAGAAATTCTAACCCAAACAATTGGTTATAGAACATCCCAATTTTGGGTAGTTGCAGTTTTCACCCTTTCTTGGGTAAAATTAACCCAGGCAATTTTTAGTGAATGCTTGGGCTATTGTCCTTTAGTGAAGCCCATTTCGTTGCAGGCAACTGAATATGGATGTCTGAGTACAACATTGTTGTTGTTTTTTAAACCAAGGTTTTATTCAAACTGTTTATCACTTCTGAATTTATTTTAAAAAGACATCCAATGGAAATTGTGAGCCTGGGGAGAAATTGATCGCATTCTTAACGAGAACATTTTGTCGAGAGTCAACCAAAATTCTCGTATCTGAATATATTTTTGGTTTAAAGATTCTTATTACCGTTTTGTATTTTTGATTATTAGGGGGAAAATCACTCCCTGAAGAATACTTACTGTGTTGCAGCCTTTTTTTCAGGCAGCAGATGCTGATTTATTTTATTTTGTTGTTATGTTTGTTCTTTCTCTTCTTTTTTACGTATATTTTTCCCCGTATGGAGCAACGATTCACGAAATTTGTAAGGGAAAATTGTGGCACCTATGCATGCGCTGTAATTCGACATTTATAATCTCAAAGGTTCTTTCAAAACCGCCTCTAACAGATTTAGCTTCAAGAAAAACAGAAGTTTTGAAAATGTTATTTCATGACTGACGGGGAAAAATAAGAGCTGCCTGTGTGTATTCTGCAGCATGGTGACAGATTATTAATGAACTATGAATGCTTACACTGCTCGAGTGTTCGGGGAAAAGTCTGCCATCCAAAACTCCGGCAAAAATATGACCTATACACGTTGATTGCTAAACGTAAAACGGTTGCGCTCTAGGAATTTTCCCCTTCACCGGAAGAGTGTAGGCATATGTGCGGCATATTTCACTAAGCCACAAGTAGATTTACTAATCTTTGGATAAGTGGTTTTCACTAGAAAATTGTCGTCTTCTTTTTTACCTGGGGAGCACAATTTCATAGGGGTATTTTCCCTTCAACGTTCGAAATACTTCACCGGATGTCATCTCGCAGCGTGCATGTTTTTCGCCAGCTATATAGTCAAACAATTAAACCTAAACAATTGCTTCAAACTGAGAAGAAAAAACAATAAATGCATCCCGGAATGGAACATAAACAATTTCATTTACAGTTTCACTAATTTTTGAATTTGGCGATGTTCTGGCCCATCACCAACGCGATAACTTAACACCGAATGCTTTTATTCTTCATAGAGCTATTTGCTCACCAATTGCTAACGTGTATTATGAGGCTGACAATTTAAAAGTTACAAAATAGTAGACTTTTAGAATGTTAAATTAACGTGAACTCGAAGCAAATGAATCAGTGATTTTTTTTCAGGCAGGTGCTCAGAGCCTCAGACACGGTCATAAGTAAAAATTCTGGTCAAACGCTTGCGCAGAAGCGAATAATTTGGTTTACACTCTAGCTGTGCCGGGATACAGCGTGAGTAAAAAAAAATGCGGAACCCAAACCCCCCAAAATATATTTCATATTTAAAAAAAAATATTTAGCACTGAATATAATAATGACTGGAAAACTAATTTCATAAGCTACTTTTTGATGAAAAAAATTGCTGAAATTGCTCAATCCTTTCAAAGAATATCACCATTTAAACGCAATGACCCTAAAACCTGTTTCGTCCAAAAATCGGTTTATTGTGTATTCTGACTGTTTGAGACAACAAGGAAAATGACACAGAATACTTGTTTCAACAACTGGCAACAACTGTAGTACACAATAGTATTAACAACCCTGATTGGGCAAACAAGATGATTTATAAAATCCAGATTTTTTTAAAAGACGGGCCTTCAAAGTACTTTGTTGAATATTTAACTTTTAAACTGAGGTTTCGTCGCTGGTGATGTTTGAAGACAATTATGATGACGTTTCTTGATATCGCATTTTTGGACGAAAGAGGTTTTAGGGTCATTGGGTTTAAATGATGATATTCTTTAAACGGATTAAGCAATTTCAGTAATTTTTTCATCTAAAAGTAACTTGTGAAATTGGCTTTCCAGTCATTATTATGTTTGGTGCTACATATTTTTTTTTAATATGAAATATAATTTGGGGGGTTTGGGTTCCGCATTTTTACTCACCCTGTAAAAAAAGCTACTCTAACAGCTTTTTCCCACGTTCTCTATCACTTTGGAACTCCTTGCCTAGTGGCTGTTTCCCTCCATTCTATGATCTATGTCAATTCCCACCTTTAGCTTTACTGATTTTTCTTAGCATCGCGTTTTTCTTCTTTCTAGCCCTTTGCCAAGAGTGGCTTTATAGCCTTGCTTGGGGAGATTGGTCATTTTAAAAAGTGATTTGCCTAACATTTGTATGAAATTAACTCAATCATTCGTTAATTTGGGCAATTGAGCAACTTTTTACTGTTAAGACAAAGTTTGCCCATGTAGGCAGTTGTAATGATGACCAACATTGTGGGGAAAATAAAGAAGGCACGCTGTGCAAGGTCCCCCACAAAAAAAGGTTGGCAATATTTCTTAGACTTACGTGGAAAATATGCTAACATTTAATTAATTTCAGATTTACAAAATGTCGGTTTTCGACTGGACAAGAAAAATGGCCAGGCATGAAGTCATAATGATTAAAAAAAAACCACTAAAACTTCTTAATTTCTTTTCGGTATTGAGAAATTTGGCAAAGTGTTGAGCATTTTAAGCGACTTTCAGATAACGAGCACAGTCCAAGCGGGCAGGCAGGATAGGAGTGCGCCGCGCCGCGTTTTGCGACTGGAAGGCCCGATGACTCGATGATGCCACGCGCTCCCTGACTGAAGATTTGAGTAGACGGCGTCAAAGAGCTAACATGAAATAAGCCTTATTGTGAGGATATCCGGAAGTTCTTGTTATTGTGTGAAACTTCTAGGGAGGAAAAAAGGGACACTTTTGGAAACTTTCGGGATTTTTTTTTAGTAAACTTGAATATTTCAGCAAAAGACGTCGATCATGGAAAAAATATTGTAAAAAAATTATCCGGGGTATTTGAAGACGCTGTGGAAGACTATTTTTCTAACTTCATGTGAAATAAGAATTCAAGGAATTTGGTAATCACAGATGGCTTTTTAAATTGCACATTTTGTCTGCGAAAGCGCAGTTAGGTATAGCTAGAACATGTTTATGTTTAGTCGTTCTATATTGTGAAGATAAGTGTGGTCAACAGTCAAGGAATTGGGAAGTGGAAAATGCGACAGGCATGCTAGTTTCTGAAAGTATATAGGGACAAACAATGAAAAACGGTTAAAATTATTTTATTTTATAAATTCTATCACTGCTTTATGTGAAAATATGCAAGAACAAAATTACTTTCCATTTCGGAAGTGCTTGGAAATAATTCTAAATCTAAAACAATTTTCTTTGCTTTGTCAACAACTTTCGTTTTCCTCCTTTAAGAGTCGTCGACGATTTATGAAAGAACTCCAAAAAAATATCCCATTCGCTAAAAATGAAGGCAAATTGTACACTGTGATCAGCAAAAACAAATCACCAGGCACCATGATATGTGTAACCAATATCCAGAACATGAAATGATCCGAATTCGCCTCAGGCTGTTCCTGCTTAATGTATAACACTGACTTGAACTTTCCTTCATGAGCTCAAGAAGTTATTTTGTCACACGATAGCGTCAAACTCAGCGGACATTTTGTGAGTTTGACCCGGTCCCGCATGCATACTGCAAACCCCCAAAAGTGTCATATCTACGATATACATAATGCTGAAAATGGAGTAGAAAGGGGAAGACTGTGACGTCCTCAGGGAAAACTATCATGTCCTACTTTGGCATTATTCACTGTCCAGGTTGAAAGTTGGGTTATTCCGGAGTACAAAGTATTAATTACTAGGCAGTGCACGGAAAAATTAATTAGAGCAGGCCATGACTTTTTGGCCCCTGAAAGTATCGACTGCAGTATGTCGCTTCTAATTTTGAGGAAGTAAACTGTACTTATGGGCCATAGGAAATACATTTTAGCCGGGTTTGTAAATTCTGATTCGAACTTGGTACATTTATTTCCACCGTATTATAGGCCTTTTCAATCAACGCACCGCGCGAGTCCTCCTGTGCTCTATGGATTCTTGTATAGCACCACTTATCTTATTTTTGGCAAAGAAATTTTGTCTATCAATGAGATCGTGTGGAATTATTTGCAGATTTTTCGTGCATATTATAAAATAAAAAAAATCTTTTTACATGTATGTTGCAAAATACATATATTAGTTATCTTATGTGCTAATCTGTAAACTAGTCAGAAGCGATAAACTTGGTGAGAAAATCTAATCGGCAACCCGCCTTTTTTCTAATTATGCAAATATCTTTCTGAGAACCGAATTTCGTGAGGGTGGCTATAAGCAGACCATCTTGCTTGGCAAACAAAGAAATAGTCGGCCTGAACACAAGCAGCATACGTCATAAGGACTATTTGGATAGAAGCCTGATTTTGCCATGAGCAAAGTATTTTCTGTCTTCAGCAGGATATCCGTGCTAAATACGAGCTAAGTACAATTGACCTCATCCCGACTGAGCTGACTCGCACAGTCTTAAAGAAAGTTGAGGTCTTGCCACTTAGGCTGCAGAAACTCAAGCTATATGCAAAACAATGATACCATAATATGCATCTGCATGTTTTTCTTTTTTGAGAGCTCCCACTATTAAGAGTTCCCACTCGCTCCACAGAATAAGCTGATGAGCGTTTCTCTATACCAGTCGTGAGGAGGATGTTGCAAAGCTATAGGGATATTCCTAATGCAGCAGGGAGCTTATATTTCATCTGCACTTCACACACTGCAGAATGCAGATTCAATTTAGGCCACACCAACTTTTAGATCTCACTCCTGAAGATGGTTTTTATGCCTTCTTGAACAACTTAGATTCATGCCTTGAAATTCTGCAGTCATGGCAATACCACCTTCGCAGACGCAGATTTAAAGGCTAAACAATAAATACACACACAAAATTCCTACCTTATGTAGCTTCGATTGATCCAGAGCTAGCCGTGAGATTCCCAAATGATCTCAAATGCAAGATTGCAAGAGGCGTTGGAAGATGGAGGTTGCAAAAAGCTCAGATCTTGGATGTCTGTGGAAGAGCAGCGAGATCCGACTTTTAACCGGAGCAGGCTGGTAAATCCAGCTCGGTGCCGCTACAGCAGCTAGGTACAAGCTGTAAGGGCAGCTCCGTGGTCTGTGATGGCTGCCTGACTTGCAGTCTGCCTAGCCTCTCTCAACTCAGATCCTCCTCAGAGCTCACGTCCGAACCAGTCCGCATCTCCAGCTCAACTGATGCCAGCCATCGCCCTTTCACCAGAAAACCCAGCAAACCCAAAATTTCCTCGAAGGCCTTGTGAGGGCAGTGCGCAGAAAGGCAAACAAAAGAATGCAAACAATACTTTGAACTCCCCGCACAGGTACGGCTGTGCTGCTCACTGGGCCGTGTGGTTGGGTGCCCAGTGCCAAACCTGAATATTGAAACGGGGTACAACCAGACTGTCCGAGACACCTGTCTATTTTTATGCCAAAATTAGACCTGGAATTCCCCGTATTGTGGGTCGGTACATGGAATACACGGGGATTGCAGTAGAAAAGTGCCAGATTAAACTCCCGTAACTAAACCGCCTGGGATTGCTGAGAAGGGGAGTATTGTTCTCAATAACTGGAAAATGTGAAATTAACAAGCTAGATTTAGGTAAAATGAGCAGTCTGGTAAGTATGTAAATCATGACATGGTGAAATGCCTGTATGAGAAGTCGAGTCTTTCATAGTGGTTGCTCAATTCGGTTTGGAGAAATTCTGCTCTGAATTGTGGTTTTGCAACTTTGCCTTTCGGAGAGTTTGTATATCGCAATGGCATGTGCGGATATGCGTGCGGCGCAGCGATGCGGTCTCAAACTCATAGATTTTGTCTGTTCATTTCGTGTACACCAGGGCCGTGCGTTTTTGTTTACAGAATATGCTAATCAATTAAGCAATGTATGCAAACAATAATTATAGCTATCTCCATTGCTTTTTCATCTTTGCTGATTTCAAAAACCACTATGAGAGTCTAGTTGAATTTACTGTCAGCCTCCCGCCGGAGAAGGAGGGGAGTCGTTGCCAGCTGTCCTCGCTGTTTGCTGTTGTTACACAGTGGACAGTGGATTTTTTTTAGAAATGTGAACTGTCACTCATAAATATCGTGTGAACATGTCCTGTGCAATGTTTTTTTAATCATTATGACGAACTTTAGGAAACAGCAGCTGCCAGAGACGGGGAGGGGTGGGGGAGGGGGAGAGGGAGGGGGGCGCCAGCAGAAACGGGAACCGTCGATTTGCAATTCAGCGAGTCATGCCAGTTGAACATTCGATAACGACATTTAGTCAATTTGGTCATTTTGAAACAAGACTTGAGCCGTTTGCATTTTGCCGCTTAGCACAGAAAATATCTGCTTACTAAATGGAGGTTACTAACCAAAATTGTCATGCAATGTATACTGCTTGTGACTGGTTCCCAGTCGAAATTTGTTCAACACATTGATTTGCTAAGCAATTATTTTCCGCTTCACTGGCAGGTCTCACCATGTAGTCACTCCCATTGTGAAAGATCGGGACCATGCAATTTCATAGGGAAGGAATGTTGCAACCTGACGCCACTTTTTGTCTTCATATATCATCCCACTGATCAGTCACTGCTAAAATGTTGAAAAGACATGAATCTGGGCCTGAGAGACAATTTTGTTAGGAAATACTTTGAAAATATTCTTGACTCTCCATAGACTTTGTACACAACCTCTTAAGTGGCGTCTATATGCTACATTCTTTCATTTCAAAGGACTTGGTACAGAAGTTGAATGACCAGCCCCCTCCCCCTAGTATAGGCCTATCCGGTTCGTTAATGTGACGTCAGTTCAGTTTCAACCACGCCCACTGGCCATTAAGTAGCATTGGAACCATTGGAACCGGAAGCTAACGCAACTGGTGTTTATCCAATGGGCGCCTGCCAATTTCATAGAGCTGCTTAAGCAGAAAATTTGCTTAAGCTCAAAAACGTCTTGCTTAATAAAATCAGGTTACCGGCCAAAACGCCATGCGATTGTTATGCTAAGTAAACAACAGCTAAATACCAGTCACAAGCAATGTATATCACATGGAGTTTTGGCCGGTAACCTAATTTTACTAAGCAATGTTTTTTTTTCGTGCTTAAGCAAATTTTCTGCTTAAGCAGCTCTATGAAATTGGGCCGGATCCGGAGTGGTGCGCGCGCGTGTATGACGTTTTTCACTAACGAACCGGATATGAAAAGAAGGGGCTTGGACAAATTTTCCCACTTCAGTTTTAACCCCGCCCCCTCCGACTGAAAAAAAAAATGGTCAAAAAGACTTGTAAACTACATGTGAAGTCATACGCATGAAGTCATTGCTCCCTCTCTTTACTGACGACGTGTTTTGAACACCTCACTAGACCCCAGATACATTCAGCAAGGACTGTATATTTTTTTCTGGTTCAACAGCCTGGGCATTAACCGGCTCACACGGTTACAGGAATTCACCTGTTCGACTTCGAGGTACCACTTCCGCGTATAACAGGTAGCTTCATTGAAATAGCACACAGAGGGCCGACCTATGGTATGTGCGCCTGGATCTATATTTAACCATTCAAGTGCAAAGTTCGTAAAATGTCCATGGGTTGAGTGGTTTCGGGGTTGGCTGCCTTTTTCCTGCTATTTATAATGAGCTGTAAACATCAGTTGAGGAACGTGACCCTCACAGTAGCGCGCACGTAAAGCAGTTAAAAAAAAAGAAGATAAATCAATACAAAATTGAAGAAATTCGTAAATTGTGTAGATCAGAACAGGGCAGACAAGATTTCATGCGACCACTTCGAGACTAAAGAGTGAAACTATAGTACATGTATAGGGACGATTGAGAGTAAACCCCACTGCAGTAATTTTAGATTGAAATACTCGGGGGGGGGGGGAAGAGTCACTTCACTTCAGGCGAAAGCGTTCGATCATATTTCGGTTGAATGAATAACTCCAAATCTATAGCTTCAGTCGGTATATGGGGGTGAATGAATTTTTTTCACGCATTGGAAATACGAGGGTATGCATGTTGTTAATGAGAGCACCTGTTTTTTTCTTCTTCAATTTTTAGCCACGCCCCTCAAGCAGTTGGCGGTGAGTTTGGTCTGCTAATGGACGATATGCGTGTTTGCAAACGAGGATGCGTGTTTACGGCTGCGTCAACAATAATTTTCATGGCTACGACCAGCAGTGTAACACGCGTGCAGTATAGACCATTATCATGTTGCAGCCATCTTGATTTTTCGCATTTAAAAGTATATATAACTAAACCAAGGCTGGAAGGCAATAGACTGGTTCCTTTTTGCACACAAAAAAGTTATCATTCAGTACTGTTATGACAGCTGAAATCATCATGATGGCAGCACTTGATTGGAAGTGAATTCAGCCGCTTCAATAGTGTTACGGAACTTGCTGTAGCCTCATTGCCGTAGAAATGAATTGCGGGCGTCGAGTACCCTAGCTGTACCACACCTGAATGGAATATCATGAGGAGATGCGTCCCCGACTCCAGACTAGACCTTTGTACTTTGCGGTACAGGAATACAGAGCTACATGGTTAACCATCAAACAATCATAGATAACAAATCCAAATATAGCACCGTCATCGATGATTTCCACTTAGGCATAATGGCTACAGAGAAAACAAATCAACATTCACGTGAATTTCTGAATACTGTCCAATAAAAGTTTATGAAGTGCCCTCGTTATAATTCATGTGTGGTGGAACTATATCTGCCTACCTAAATTAATATATAATACATGATGCGCAGTCAACTGCTGGAACAGTGGCGTATCCAGAGGGGGAGGGGCAGTGGGGGCACTTTACCCCCCACCCCCGGCCTTTTTTTTACAATTTTTTTTTAGTTTTGAAGAGCGCCCGCATTTGATGGGTACCAGCCCCCACCCCCCTCCTCACCCCTGCTTTATGATTTTACGGAGGCCAAGTGTCTGGAGAAAAAAACAACATGTCTACATTTCGGCGGGGATGTGCGGTTGCCCCCCCCCCCCCAACATCAAAAGCCGGATAGGCTACTGGGCTGCATGGAAGATATATAATATAGGCTAGATGTAATGGCAAGCTTGGATCGTTCGAATGGATGGTTACTTAATTAACAACGATTAGAAATGATGTTTTACTACACGACCACCAGTACCTCCGGCCATCGCAGAATGATTGCAGCATGATTGTTTTAATTGAATGTTTGGAACTATTTTTTCAGGTGTAATAATGCCTGACTTTTGGAAAATGGAAACAATTAATATATATAACAGTGGGATATTGAAACGAAAGAAAGCCTTCACAGTGAATTCTGCTTGTCAGTCATGTGGTCAATTCAAAAACCGCCAAAATCCTAGAAAATCGTTGCTTCACCAACGGAAAAACCCGCGTGCAAATTTCTCCAATTCATGCTTTACCCCTTAAGTCGCACCCTGGGCGACCGACGGAGCTGTGGTCAGTAAATAGTCGTTCATTCCATGTAAACACATTGTACAATTCCCGCTTTCCGGAAACTGTTTGCGGTCGCAGTTTTCCGGTTATTATTGCACATCGCTGGGTTTTTCTGTTTTCCGTTTGCAAGCGGGCCTTATTGCAAGCGTATATTATGCCTGCAGTGTAGACGGAGCTCATTGTGACAACGTGCCGGGTGTTTTTCTGTTGAGTGTCAAAGGTCAAGGCTCGTATAATGTATAGCGGGATTTCCCTATCGACGCATATTGTATGCCGTACCATATGGCCGTACAAACTGGGATTCCCCGCTTTGTGACGTGCCCGCGCGCATCGTGTACTTGGCAGTCGTAATTGCCTGGCTCAACTGCTGATGTGTTTTTCGCTAGACAGAGACAGTGAAAACCATTTCCCATCTGCTGTACGTAATTATTTCGGTTGTAATTTCTGTTACATGTCTGCTTCTGTCAGGGCCGGTTTGCAATCCCTAACTACATGTACAGGCCGGGAAGGGGCCGGGGGGGGGGGGGGGGGGGGGGGTCGGCTGCACGTCCATTTTTTCCTTGCGATTGATTTGACACATCTGTTTCTGCGTAATCAGCTGGGACGGTTTATAATTAGATTATGAAAAGGTTTGAAGAAAAAAAAACGCCCACGCCCCGCCCCTTCCACCATGGCTACGGTCGGCCCGCGTAATTTTTTTTCCTAGGAAGGTTAGGGGCAACTTAATAATTCAGTTTTTCCTTTGAATCACTGCAAGACTTAGGTTCTCGTTCAATTTTCCCCTAAATTTAAAATTATCTCAGTGATAAATTTGGAGAAGAAAAAAAAGCTGATGCAAATGAGCAGCGACGACGTGGATTCGAACCAGGGATATCTGTATCCATAGCTCATCTCGCTATCCACTAGGCTACTGTGTGGTAGCTCGACGACAACCGTTCTTTAAAATGCTTTAATGTATTGTAACTAGTTGAGTAACTAACAACAATGCTGTTGATGTCATTGTCCGTTCTCATGGATAAACATGATTTATTCATGACATTGCCCCTAACCCTCCTATGAATAAAAATTGCGCGGTCGGCCCTGCATCACTGATCTGGTTGTGTGTCTGCAAAATACTGCTAGCCCTACATAGTGGATCGAATGAAGTGAGCCCTCTAGCACTGATTGACTGCTGAGTAGCCGGGCTGTACCCGTAGCGGGAAATGAGCGGGCTGTTTGCGCTTGCACGTACGTAGGGCCCAAAGTTGGGACATAAAACGCACTTCAGTTACCACTGTACTGTGTAAGGTATTGATTTATAATAGGAAAATTCTTTTTCTCGGGATTTAGTACACCAGCCAAAATTTACAACGGAAATCTCCGTGGAAAAAATAGAAGATTTTCCCCCTGCGCCATTCCACAGTTACATCTGCAGTGTCAAAAAAAAAAAACCAACACTCTTGCATGCTGCATGCTGCATGCATGACGTATGCATTATTACTTTTACTGTACATGATATCATCAAAACTGGCAGACGTACGTAAACGTTTGTCTTTTTTGACTTTGATAGTTACGTCGAGCATTTTGATTGGATAAAAGTTAGAGCGCTTTTGACGCGTAGCGGTTTCACCCACATATAATTACACCACTACAAAGTAGTTCGGCAATCAATGCACATTTCCTTTTACAATACAAGCATTGTTGCTTAAATACAATTTCATTTTTAAGATAATTGATTTATTTTACATTCGATGGGACCGCAAAGTTTTATACTGCACGTCATGTTTCAGAATTAGATAAACAATGAAAACATTCCCTGCGGATGCTTTTTTATTGAGAAAGTGTGCATTTAATCAAGCAGCCATTTTTGCAGCTGGAGTGTACGTGTGCGTACGTACTTTGCAGACTTTGTTTTTGAAAGAGTGACATTTTTGAAGACTTTTGCACCAAGATTGCACTTCCTAAACCTAAGAAAATTGATGAGTCAACTTGTTGCCGCTTATACGATCATCAGGTAAGTCTTTTGTGTAGAAAGTCTGCTTCAGTCTGGTGAATTTTGGCTGGACGAAAAAGTTACATCGATCGACCATCGTGGTGAATCATCATGCATGGCCGGCAATGACGTGTGTGCACGATGCATGATGGGGCTTGCTGGCCGGGCTCAAGTGGGTCGGCTCAACTCAAGGTCAATCAGTCCTTGGTTCACACACTCATGAGAATCAAAACCTTTGGCAGCAATAGCTCCATGGTGTTTGCATGCTGGTACAATATCGTAAGGTTGACGACTGGCGCTTGCACGGACATCACATGACCTGCATGACGGACATGACCTGCATGACGGACATGTTCATGATGTTGATTGTGTTTAACCATGGACTTGGAGGAATAAGAACACATTCCTCCATGGTTTAACGTTGGTTAGTGCATCACTGCATGGATGGGTCCTAACTTAGCAGCTTCTTGGTTTTTTTTGCGGTGATCATGGGTTGGAGGAATGATGTAGGGCCTGGTGTGTCTCTCATAATGTATAGTCTCAAGGCCAAGCATACTGCGGCGTTGTCCACTGCATACACTGCACTAATTTTCATGATTTTACTATTTTTAGGCCTAATAAATAGGGCCTACACTGGGCTACAGTCGTTTTCCTAGTTCCGGATTTTTCCTTGTTCCGGATAGCTTCAAATAAAAACCTACTTCCTTTGGATTAGTCTCCAATAATTTTGTTTCTGACAATGTGCATTTTGAAAAGAAAAATGTAAGCTCCTTGATAGTGATACACAAAGATTTTTCCGATAAACTATTTAGCCTAGAAGAGGAATTTTGGCCAGATTTCTGACTCGCACTTCGACAAGTTTGGACGGTTTGTAGAAAATCACGGGAGCTGCGAATCGACGATAAATTTTCTCCTCAGTATATCACTTGTAGTTGTACCGTGTGATTTCGAATAATTTGTTTATACACTACAGTCGTATAAACTCTTCCATCGAATGTTTTGATCAAAAATAAGTTGTAAAGTCTCTGATTTTTTAATATTCGCCAACGAATGACCGTATGCTTTTGCCTAGTTCCGGATAGCGTGTGCACTTTATACCCAACTACACGCGCGATAATCGATTTTGTATGACGTATTCTAGTGCTGGGTCAAAGATTTTCGGTCCGTGCGCGAGTTCGAGCCATTGCACTGCAGACGAAAGTTTCAAAATCATTTACGTTTTTTTCTCTTTTTAAAATTTGCTTCAGAATTCTCTTGAATGAACTATTTTTGGAAAATGAAATAATACTTTATCAGAAAATATGCTTGATTCAGTTGGTTCTGGCTGAAAAAAAAATTCTCGCATGATTTTTTTTTTGCATGAAGCAGTTTTGATCGTTTTGGAACTGATTGAATCGATCCGGAACTAGGAAAAGTGACATCGGTACTTTTGACGTCGTAAAATCAAAATAAAAAGAGCTTAAGATGGTCTCTCCATCACTCAAGGTACACTTTTTAATCAATGTCACTTGAATTCGTGTAGTAGTTGAGCCGAAAGCAGCCTGATTGGTGTTTGCTATCCGGAACTAGGAAAACGACTGTATTTGAATATTATTTGGAACACTAAAAATGAGCGGTGAAAATGTTGCAAATTAAGTGTTTGCATTAAAAAACTGATTTCTCTTTCACTTTTGCAGTTGATATTGTTGTGTAGGAAGCCGAGATGTCCCATGATGAGCTGAATGCTGCCAGTGGCTCACATGGCCACATCGATAGCAACGACCACCCACCAGCTGACAAACGGAGACTCAGCATTCATCCCAGAATGAGAATGCAGA
Organism: Patiria pectinifera; assembly: GCA_029964075.1. Taxonomy (NCBI): domain Eukaryota; kingdom Metazoa; phylum Echinodermata; class Asteroidea; order Valvatida; family Asterinidae; genus Patiria; species Patiria pectinifera. Next base: position 12,372,535 of record CM057150.1, read on the forward strand.
GGAAGAGCTTGGTGGGAGCTCTACAGGCAGAGACACTCAAGGAAAGACAGGTACCTAAGATTCTAATCGTACGACATTAAAGTACCATCAGGTTTTTTCGACCCCCGTGATCAGTCACCATTGTAGTAGGCAAGAGTTAGGTTGGCAACCACGCTGTGCATTGTAAACTAGAGAGTAGGGCTTGTTTTCACATAAACAGAGATGCCACTTTGCGGGTTTTAACCTGAATTCAGGTTTTTTTTTTTAAATGTGACAAATTAAAAGTGCTGGACTTGGTCTGAAGCATCCAGAAAACACATTCTTGAAAGGGGGTTAGGGTAGTTTCAGGTTTTTAAGTAGTGTTTCAGGCTTTTTATTGATATACTGGTGGCATCTCTGCATAAAATAACTGCAAATTCTTTATCAAATGGAATGGTCACTACAGTTGTCATAATCATGCCGACCCAGCACTGCTTGATGGCTCTACGTTTTTCTTACTGTGTTTATCATCCATCACAGCTTTGGAGGCACTCCTACTAGCATGGTGTGCTTATGTTCTTTGCCTACTACAATGGCGACTCTGACTTTCTGGTTCCTGAATGTAGGCTGGGTCACGTGGGCCAGCGAGAGCCCTATTGACCTATCCCCATCTGCGAGTTAGCCACGCCCCTCAGACAACCCTATGGAATTGTGTGCGTTTTTTTTTGTTCGTCTCAGATTTTGCGCGTTCCGCGTCCAATTGTATCATGTAATTGGTCAATATCTCACAAGCTGCGTTGACGCAATTGTACCGCTGACTCCTTATATTTTTACAACTGAAAAATGAAAATGGTGTTGTTTGGAGCTCAGCTTATGAAAAAAATATGATCCTGTGCAAACTTTATCTTGAACTCAATGAACACATGTACATGTAGACTTTTTTGAACGTGTTTAATGGTAGGGTAGATTAATTGTCAATTGTGCATTTTTTTCATTTGAAGCAACAAAAGTGCTCAAAATCTAAAGACGGGTGCCTAACAACTAACCTGATGAAGCTTTAGCTCTATGAATGCTGTATGTTCCGAGAAACGAATATTCTAGGATCTCAGTTTCAATTCAAAAGTTGCCGAGTCGTGTTTTGAATTGCGCCCGAAATCAGCATCCGGGACATGTTCTCATTCAGCCAACTGCATGCCACGCACTGAACTGACGAATAATAGCAACTGCGCGCGTGTATGTGTGCATCATGTTAACGCTTGCGCGCACCCATTCACGGGTTCGCCGAATTACAAACCAACTACTAACGGAAATTTCCAAAAATGCGTCACTTGACGCATCTTTGGAAATGGCCTTCTTTCATTGCTTTCTTCAAAATGACAGCATGCCAGAAAGAATCATTTCACAGGGAGATTAGTGCCATCTTTAAACCAAGTAAGCTTTTCAACAATAATTTTGTCAGTTACTTTTTGGATAGCTGCAAATGATCTATGGAAGTGCCCAAAACACTTTGATTTACATTCCCTATCATATTAAAACCCACTCTTTTTACATCTTGCTAGGCTCGAGCTAAAGATGCTCGTGAGATGCGTCGCTCTCGAATCTCCCCTCTCCACAAGCACATCTTTGAGATCATCCAGCTGCATACCGGCCTGGAAATACCTGCCATAGAAGAACACATACTGGACTCCTCTGAGGTGACACATGAAGCTTTGCGATCAGTTTTGCTGACGATGAAATTAGATTTTAAAAAGTTGTTAAGACAATCATAGTAAATGGATGGTAAATGTTCGATGTAATTTCATCCTCCGTGTTTGTCAGAAAAAAATTTTCTTTCCTGTTTTGTAGAGCTCAGTGCCGTTATTGTGAATGTGCAGTATACTTTAGAAGAATAAATGTTGATGACATTTTGCTTTCTAGAGCTTGCTGGCTTTTTGCTGTCTCCAGTCGAAAGGTTATAGGAACCCAAGTATTTCAATGTTTGTAAGATGAGAATTTGTGTTCATAACAATGATTGATTGTGGTCTTGTTTGCTTTGATGAAACTACCGTTGTTTTAGTTTGTGTCTTTTCAGTGAACTCTGTAGCTAACAATGTGAGCATTTTCAAAATAATTTGTCTTCTTTGTTTTTAATTTTCCGCCAGCAATTGGACTTAATGGATCGATTCTTTGAGAAAGATGGCTCACGATCGCTGATGTGTTTCCTTCAAGACGGTGATGCACCCAGTCATGGTGAGTGAGACATGTGGGTCAATAATTAAGTTAAGGAGAGTATAACACAGTAATGAATGAATGAATGAATGAATGAATGAATGAACACAGTAATACAATATCTTACCCGAATTTCATGATCTTCTCTGCAATAAAAAAAAAAATGTGCTTAGCATCTCTATGAAATGGCCCCTGGTCATCCTGCTGATGAAGACCAGCACTCTTGGACAAACATTTCAGTAATGGAAGAACTTTGTGTTGAGATAAAAGTTGATGATCATTTTGTTACGTGGATTTAATCCATGCAGATTCTGGTCGCATTGTGACGCTACCCAAAGGAGGTAAGATGCAGCGGTTGTTTGTGACCAGCGGTCTGGAGGAAGGCCTGACTGGACAGTGCATCTTCTTCTTACGGAGCAAGACTGATTTAACTCTCAACCAACGCAACATCCATGAGGTCAGTCTGTTGTCATATACTTGTCATATTTGTACGATTTTGACATTTTATTAAACGTCTTGTTCGGCATGCCAGTGGTGAGCTGTTTTACCCACCAAGTTAATAAAATAGTTTCAAGATTTTGCTCTGCCTTGTTTTGTAAAGGCTCATTTCGTTGTTTTCAAAATATTCATTATTTGACAAGACAATTTGTTTTGTGATACAAGTGTTAGAATTAATCCAGGTTTATCTATGTTGGTTTTGATGAATCTCATTTTCTGTACTGAACCTATTTTGTTCTATATCGGACCAAAATTGTTTACTTTGTTCACCACTAACATTGTTCATATGTTTTTATTTGTTTTGATTGTTTTTGATTAGCATGTTGGAGAATTTTGATCAACAGCTTTGAGTCAATTTCAAGGTAATTGTAATCTAGTTTTGTTTAAGTTTTGTTTTAAATTGTTCAAACCAATGACTCTACTATAATTCAGGATTTTAGTCAGGGTCTTAAAACAACATCAGGGTATCCAATTAACTTGCTAATTAAAACACTAAGATAGTCCAAGTTTTTAATCTGCATGGATATTTTTCTTGATATGTTTGCATGCAAATTTAAACTGATGTCTAACTTCAACATTTTCTGGAATAAAGAATAGGTTGTGAAAATGACAGCCAAACACAAAAAAAATGACCCAGAATTACATGAGCAGGAGCAAGAATTTCAATGTAATAAGTTGCTTTTGATGGAAATAAATATAATTGAATTGAAAATTAAAAACAAAGGTACAATTTTTTTGTGTTACTAAAGGTGCCGTAATAATGCTATTTCTTAGTCAATAATCCCTAAGATTTACGTCTGTTTATGCCGCCAAATGGCAGCATAACAGTACCCTCATTTGCCCAAATATGGGTTCTGTACGCGAACAAGAGAAGGCGCATACTGGTTTGTGTGCGTAAAGCACAAAAGTACGCACGACTACTGTTAAAGCCAGAGTCTATCATTTGCAGCTATCCAAAGAGTAACTGCCGTAATTATTGTTGAAAAACATACTTGGTTGAAAGATTGTAAGGGAACTAAACTCCCTGTGAAATTATTTTTTTCTGGCAAGCTGTCATTTTGAAGAAATCAACAAAAGCAGGCCTTTCTAACCTTGCTTCTTAAGAAGCACCGTAGGAAATTCAAATTAGTAGTTTGTTTTGTTATTCGGCGAAGCGCGCACAAGCATTGGCACGACGCACACGTGCGCTCGGTTGCTATAATTTGTCGGATCAGTGCGCGACATCGCGTAGCTGCAATCGGCTCAGTGAGAACGTGTCTAGGACACTGAATTCAGGCCCAATTCAAAACATGATTCAGCAACATTTGATTTGAAATAGAGATCCTATATAGAATGTTGTTTTTCTCAAAACATACAGCTAAAGCTGAGCTCAAACTTCATCAGGTTAGTTGTTCAGCACCGTTCTTTAGATCTTATGAGTACTTTTGTTGTTTCACACGAACAAAATGCACAAATTACAAATGATGGACTAAACGTTTAATCTGCATGTGCACAAACCCATCATAGTGTCTTTCCATGAGCGTCAGGCATCATTGGCTTTGCGTTTGAATGTCTCTCCCAGTGGTCTCCCCCAACTCTCTCTTTCCTGCCGTTGAGGGGGGTACTTGTGCACGGAGCCCATAAGGCCTATTGACAGGTTGCATATGAGCCTTGTAATGTTACTTAAAGGGAATGTACAACATTTGTTTTAAATAGCTGAAATATACCGACATAAGTGGGTTTGGAGGAATATTGTGTGATAGAAGATGTTGTTAAACTGACTTGTTTCACGTTTTGGGCTTGTAGATGCTGGGAAAAACCAAGAAAACCAATCATGCTCTTGTAGTCTGGTTTCTGACCCCACTTAAGATGAAACAAAGTAATTTATGGACTTTGGGGAATCGTAAGGTCAGATAATTAGTCTAGCAGGCTTGTACCCTTTTCACAGGTGTGTAATCAATTGCAAAGAAAATGGGAATTAACTAAATATGAAAATTTAGAAGCACTTTTTGAAAAAAGCCAGTTTTCTCCAACGCTGGTCGGGTGACCAGCATTGGAAAAATAATTTTTTTTTCTTTAAAATGTGAGCACATCAGGATCCACGATTTTACAGGATGCTTTATACTGTCATTCCCTAGCAATCCAGTAAGGTATTTTGTGATTACTTTATCATTTCGTTGTGTGATGTTTGCAAATGTATCTTCCCTTTAACTCACTGAATTCTTCTTTACTCCATACAGGAGATCAATTACGGTTTCTTTGACACATCAGGCTCTGGTAAGCTGAGCGTCTTGCCTGGTATCCAGCAGATACTCAGCAAGGTCTTCAAACCTGCTGTACACACCCTGGACAACTGGGGAGCGCTGGGCGAGACACCGCACGGCAAGAAAACACAGAAGAAATTCTTGGATTCGTTCGATGGCTTCATGCAGTATGTTGGAAGTAAGTTTTGTCACCATAGGCATGTATACTCTTTAGGCCGAACAGCAAAATGTTCTGCTTCCAATTACACGCCTTTCAAAAATAGGGTTGGTAGGTCGGAATGTTTGTTTTATTTTGCCAATTTTTTTTGTGCTAGTTGAATGGAGTAGTCTATTTTATGTGCATTTTGGGTCTGAATTATTTGTGCCTCGAAAAAGTATCAAAAGTGACCCTCAAAAATGATAAAACCTTGCCTTCGGAAAATAGCAATTGTAAGTAGGAAAATAAACAAATATTACGAGTGTTTTAATGTAAAAAGGCTGTTGGCAAGTGTTTTCCTGAAGACAGAAAATTTCATAATAATTTGTTTTGTACTTGTCGATAAAAACGTTAGGGTTGTGCCATAAAATTAGGGTAGGTCAGATAACCGGAAGCAAAACAATTTTTTTGTTCGGCCTTAGCTTTTATGTAAGATTGTAACAGGCATTTTCAACCGCCTGTTATTATTTTTTTCAGTACTGCCAAAATACTCATTAGTGACCCTCAAAAGTGATTAAAAGTCCAATATTTTCTCTTCAGTCTGATACATGTCATAGCAGGCATTCAACTTTTCCACGGATCGGATTTCCTCTTTTTAACCTGAAAAGTGTACCATTTGGGATAAAACTGTAGAAAGGCTCATGCAGCTTGTAATATCCGTGTTTGTGTGTGTGAGCAACATGTTGCATGTCTGACAATGTTAATGTCATTATCAGGGATTTCATTCAAACATCATGCTGCTTGTGTTCTTAGGCAGGACCCTGCTGCAACTGCATTGATTCTATTATAAGATGGAATTTTGCGTCGGGGTGATGTAAATCAAATTAGGTTTTGCCCTTCACCGATGTTAAATACTGTATACTCGGTGTGTTACCTCCCGAGTGAAAGTTGGAAAAAAATCACTCGGGTGGGACTCGAACCCACGACCTCCTGCTTTCTAGTGCAGATGTCTTATCACTCGACCACCGAGCTAACAGGATCAGTTGGCTGGTTCGAATCTGATGAACATAGCAGCGGGTACCGCATAAACTATTGTGGCGGTTTTCCCTGAGGTCAATGAACCCCTGACTCGCCGGGACCAAGTAACCCGGGAGCTGCGCCGCTCGCGCGTAAATATGGCCAGGGACCGGATCCGTTTGGGTGGAAATATACCGCCCGTTACACTGAGGACAAGGAACTCTGAAGGAGAGGATTATTCTTATTCTACTCATGTCTAGCTAATTTATTTGACTCCACTTCCACTTACTTCTTCCGCTCATTATTTACAAGAATGAACACTACTACACAATAACTACTCCTAGAACTATGAGGCTCCGCGTGAGCGGAGCCTCATAGATCAAGAAGCCCGCAAAATTGCCTGCAGCACAAAACACTAATAAAGTACAAAAACGTCCATCAAAATGCAGCCATTTCACACAGAACCGCTGCACAGTTTGCCCCTATACTCCGTACTTTATCTCTTGACATACTCACGTATCTTGTGCGGAACTAACATAGGTGGATTCTGTCGGTTTTTAGGCCAAAATGATGAAAAATATGCCCTTTCCGCACTGAGCCAACCTGACACTTGAAACGTGCACGCATATGATCGAGCGATGATTTTCGGTTCGCTCGGAGCGCGCCGCGGGGGGTACGGTACAAGCGAAATGATAGTATGGATATGTGCATGCGTACAAGTGCATGTACCGTACCCCCCGCGTATGTCAAATTTTTTAGCATATTTCATGATTTTCGGTTCGCTCGGAGCGCGCCGCGGGGGGTACGGTACATGCACTTGTACGCGTGCACATATCCATACTATCATTTCGCTTGTACCGTACCCCCCGCGGCGCGCTCCGAGCGAACCGAAAATCATCGCTCGATCATATGCGTGCATGTTTCAAGTGTCAGGTTGGCTCAGTGCGGAAAGGGCATATTTTTCATCATTTTGGCCTAAATCCGACAGAATCCACCTATGTTAGTTCCGCACAAGATACGTGAGTATGTCAAGAGATAAAGTACGGAGTATAGGGGCAAACTGTGCAGCGGTTCTGTGTGAAATGGCTGCATTTTGATGGACGTTTTTGTACTTTATTAGTGTTTTGTGCTGCAGGCAATTTTGCGGGCTTCTTGATCTATGAGGCTCCGCTCACGCGGAGCCTCATAGTTCTAGGAGTACACAATAACACTACCACCATTAAAATCATGACAAAAGCAACAGTATAACTGTAAACTCAGGTTACACTGACAGTGCCCTAGATCGAGGTATACATGGTTGCATGTGATTATGTACATGTCATCGTACTCACATAAATTATCCTCCAACCCGCTCGATCCAGTACCAGCACGCAACCCATCTGCTAATCAGGTGTCCTTCTCTAAAGCTGCAACTACACACACGAAGTGTTTCCACTTTATACAAATTGGTCTCACTCCTCTCCAGAACTTCATTCACACTACTCAGCTCAACAACTGACTAATTCACCACTGAGCTCTGCCCCTTCATACCCAGGCAGTCCCATTTTCTATTATTTTCCCAACTTCCAAGTAATCACTTGAATCCAACCAGCCCTGTTTTAAAAGCCCTATATACAAACAGAATTGGTCACAAAATAATGGTGTAACAATAACCATTTTCAGTTCCCTTCCGCTCATAAGATTAATTTGCCCTTCCTAAAAGTGCTCAAAACATACATGTATACATCTGATTGTCTCTTTCTAGCCTAGGTTATTTTACATATCCCCCTTTTAGCTATCCACAACATCATTTACACATCTCAAAACACCCTGTCAGTCTACTGACAGCTACACAGGTAATCCTTAACTTATTCCCTATGACTGGACACGGCTGACGTTCCACAGCTCCCAAACATCCAGTCCCAACCCACAAGACTATTTTTTGTTATGGAACCCTACTCTAGCCACCAGTCTTATACACATTGAATCCTTACCAGGCGCTCACCCTGCCCTGCTTCTGTAGTTCACAAGTTCACCAAACCCATTTGCGTTACACTATTATAAGATGGAATTTTTTGAAAGTTGGAAAAAATCACTCGGGTGGGACTGGAACCCACGACCTCCTGCATTGATTCTGTTTGTTACTTGTTGCCAGTTTCTCATGGTATCTATCTGTCATGACAGGTGCGCAGACCAATGTATCAGGTGCAATCCAGCTACGCGACTGTGAGGCCGTGGACATTGATAGTCTGCAGACTGCAGCAGACTGCATCCTAGCAGCTGCCAATCCTGAGATTGTAGACGCCTTTGATGAGCTGGTCACTTTCTGGTGTAAAGACATTGAACAGGTAACATGTCATCAGTTGTAAACATGTCATTAGTAAGCAAGTCATTACAAGTCTATATCCAGTCTATATCCAGTCTTAAAGGCATACAGGATCATTTGCTTGTCATGCATTTTGTTTGTTACAAATAAAAACACCAAATAAGAAAGTTCAAAACCTAAACTGTTGAGGTGTCTGCTCAGTGGATAATCCCCTTTTCGAGAAAACAGTGAAACACCAGGCACAACCTTTTGATCATGAAATATGATTTCGTCGATAGCACTCATTATTTCCAAATATCAGTCCATTGCTGGAAATCACCTACATTTCTTGATTTCTTCTAAGTAACAGCAAGCCAGATGGAATAATTTCACAGGGTGTTTAGTACCAGTACGATCTTTAATCCAAGTAAGCTTTTTGATGATAATTCGGTAGGTTACTTTTGAAAGAAATGCAGATGATCCTATATGTCTTTAAGTAGGAGCAAGCTGTTCAGATGAACTGTGGCAAAGGCATTGTTCATCACTTGTTACTTCTAATCTGACTTGTGATTGTCCTGTGATGGACTTGTGGTTGACTTGAATACAACTCTGTAAGCAATGAATCCTTAGTTATGTTATATTCGTATGCACACAGGCACAAACTCCTTGCTAACCCTAAACCTTAACCACAAAATCTTTCGCTATGGCAAGCACAATTAAAAAAAACAAGCTTTGGCTTCTTGTCTGACCTCCCCATACTATTATTTCAAGTTCCGTTAAAATAATTACCTAAAGTATTCAACTATGGAAAAAAAATAAACCTGAAACCTAAAACTGGTTCTCAGAAGATAGTTGCTTAGAATATTTTCAAGCAGGGAAGTTCCAGCATTAAGTAATGTTTGCGACAGAGCTTTCAAGAACTCAGTTAAAAAACCTGAAAATGTTCTCTTTTTTTTTTAAATCGTATATTCGTAATCTCTCGAAACGGTTAAGGAGATTAGAGAAGAATGCAAAATTCAACAGGTCGAACAAATGGTACATGACTCGAGGTTTACCTAAAAATTTAACAGGGTTTTGTGGGGCACCTCAGAGTTTTATGATTTCAGACGTGTACTACCATTATTATTTATATAATTTATAGACATTTATTGTAATTACCTTCTTTTTATTTGCAAACTTAATTTGACTTGCTTGTAGAAAGTATAGAAATAAATGTTGCTGTTGAATTGAATTGAATTAAAAAAACCTTGATTTACTCCTGGTTTATATATATGCATTCTTCTATTACAGATTAGGAGTTTTGGATTATTTCTCTGAATCATTAATTACATATGGTTGAAGGGGCACTAGATCCTAATATCCCGGAAAATGTTATGTTTTGGATTGTTTACTAAGCCTATTTCAAACATTTGGTTGAAAGGAAACCAACCTAATGTCTTACCGTTCCCGAGAAAAGACGAAAAAAACCCGCTTGTTTGCATCAGACATGACAGAGTACGAATACGTTTTTCGTGTTGTTCTTAGTGTATGTTATACACGTTGTGTGTCTTTGGAACAGCGCGCGGTGACCAAATTGCCAATGCAAAAAAAATGGTTTCTTCGCAAAAGGCGAACACGATACGAATGAAATCACAACTAGCATCCAAACGGCTCGAATTTATGGGGTCGCAAAAGTGGACCCCGAAATTCGTTCTCGCATGCATAATACAGGAATAACACAAAAACGCCCAGTTTTGAAAGGATAGTTGTGTGGATGCTTATATCCTACTTTTAAATGTTATTTCCGATTAACATCATCTCGTTCAAAAGCGCGTTTTGTAGCCCAATTGGGCTGTTCCAGGACCTAGTGTCCCTTTAATAGTCTCTGTCACGGACATTACACTTCCTTTTGTATTCGCCCAGCAGAATACAAAAGCTTCCTGAGATTGGGCCCTGATAATTTGCTGCTTAATCCTCCCAGGTCTTAGCAGAGAGTGAGCAGATGAGGAAGGAGGCGGATGACACAGGACCGCTGGCTGAGCTGGAGCATTGGAGACTACTCGCTGCAAGGTTTAACTCCATCGTGGATCAGGTCAAGAGTCATAAATGCAAGATGGTCATCCATGTGCTTAACGTGGCCAAGAGTAAGGTCCTCAAGGTATGTCTGTAGAGGGCTCTTGCCGCATTGTTCAAAGTAATATTAGTTTGCATCTAAATTCAATTCAATTCATGAAACGTTTATTTTGTACTCTCCACTGACGATACCGATACAGTGCCATCACAGAAAAATAGAGTGACGTATTATTATAGCAGCAAAAAAAGGGTGTAGCTAATTACTACAAGTTACAAATGAATGATTAGGTTTATATTAATACAATTGACCTATCACCGTTTGCGAGTTAGCCACGCCCCTTAGACAACCCTAGGGAATTTTGTAACAATGAGTTTTGTTTGTCTCAGATTTTGTGCGTTCCGTGTGCATTTGAACATCATGTAATGGACCGATCCAGTAAGCACCGCCCCATGGTATTCTGACCAATCACAGCCGTGATTCATGTCCGACATGCGTGCACGCGCGTATGATGCGCGCGGCTGGAAAATGCAGTGTGGCATTGGAGAGAAGCACGTGTTAATTTGCCCACGTGCGCAGTGGGCGGGGCTTATTGGATCGGGCCATTGGACAATATTTCACAAGCTGCACTGACCCGATTCTACCGCAATAGGTCAATTAACATTGCTAGACATGGAAATGAGAAAATACCGAGTAATATTGGAGAACACAAGGCTGTTCTCATATAAACCAATTATTTGGCTATAGCCCTCAGTAACACATGGAAAATGGCCTCAGCCTCTTCCATGAGGGTAAGACGTCTGCACTAGCAAGCATGAGGTTGTGGGTTTGAGTCCCAATCGAGTAGTTTGTGATTTTTTTTCTCACTATCACTCGGGACGTCACTGAGTATACAGTGTAACTAGAATATGCTGGTGGAGTGCAGAACCCAATATTGAATAGTTTATTCTGTTATCAATTAAACCACCGGTTTGCATCCTTCTCACGCCTCACCGCACCCATCCTTATAAACATCGCATCATCCGTGGAATCCCTCATTCTCCTGACGACGGGCAGAGCATACTGTTCGAAACGTTGAGTCCCTCCGGTTCTTTTCAGAACCACACATACTCACAAACAGTGTTGGAGCAAAGGCTTTGACCCTCAAGGCCAAGGCCAAGGCCAAGGCTTTGACCCCCAAGGCCAAGGCCAAGGCCAAGGCTTTGACCCTCAAGCCTCGAGGCCAAGGCCAAGGCTTAACCCTCAAGGCCAAGGCCAAGGCCAAGGCCCTGTTTTATGAAATGACCACTGATATACATGTAGAAGTAATTATAGTCACATGAGTGACACATCATCATGCAAGGGTGGATCCAGAACACAATTTGGGGGGGGGGCAAAAAAAATTTGGTCCCCCCCAAAAAGTGGGTCAAAAAATTACGGCTTGGGCTTCGGGGCCCGCTTAAGGGCCCCGCAATTTTTTTTGATTCGAGATGCTCTGTGGTGCGATTTGAGGCAATTTCTGACCATTTTAACCGATGTTTTTTGAGGAAAAGATGGTGGTGTACTCATTGCCTGCCTTTATTACGACGTCATATAACAAAAAATGGTTTCGGTTTTTTTTGGGGGGGGGCATGGCCCCTTTTGGCCCCCCTGGATCCGCCCTTATCATCACGAATTGCTCGTTACGAAGAACAACATTTTTAATTGCAATCAACATGCTCGCATAGGCCTACACCGTTTTATGACTGCACTGTATCTAATAAAGTATAAGTTCAGGTCTTCAATATGGTTTAACTAAACAAAATAATGATTTACTTCTATATTGACACACAATTCTCCCAAGTGTAACAAAATGCAAAAAAATGTATGGGCCTTGAAGAGCCTTGACTCAAAATTGCAAGGCCCTGAGCCCTCAAGGCCAAGGCCAAGGCCAAGGCTTTTGCCCTCAAGCCTCGAGGCCAAGGCCAAGGCCCTAAAATCCTGCCTTAAGGCAGCCTTAAGGCCAAGGCCCAGCATCAAGGCACTACATCACTGCTCACAAAAGAGATTTATTCACATGGTGCTGCCGCAAACTTATCTTGTCTTAGTATCTTTCCACCATGCAAACCTTCAAATGTCAACTTAAACCACATGAGGATGTTATACTTAAAGGGAATATACATCATTTGCTTTTGCTGTAATTTTCAGAAATGGATGGAGTTGAGGGGTTGGAAATATATAGCAAATATAGTTACACTGACTTTTTTGAGGTTTTGGGTTCGAAAATGCGATAAATACCAAGAAAAACAATCATTTTCCTGTAGTCTGGTTCCTTGACTAAATATAAGAAGAAACAGAGCAGTTTACATACGTTGGGGAATTGTAAGGCCAGGGAACCAGTCTAGCTGGCTTGTACCATTCATAAGTGTGTAATCGATTGCAAACAAGTGCGATGGTCAATTGGGGCCAGTATTTGAAGAAAAGCCAGTTTTTTCCAACGCTGGTCGGCCGACCAGCGTTGGAAATTGATACAAAAATACCACTTTTCTTGAAAATAACAGTATACCAGGTGCCAGGATTTTACAGGATGCTTTACACTGTCATTCACTAACAGTCCAGCAAGGTATTTCAAAATGATTTGGTAGTTTTATTTTTTGATGTTTGCAAATGTTGTATTTTCCCTTTAAGTCAATAAAAGCTTGAACAAAGAAACTGACTGGGGCAGGATTTCCCAGAGGTCACAGGTTCAAATCCCGTTCCAGTCAATTTCTTTACACAACCTAATATCTGTTTACCCTGCCACGCTGTGTGTGATGATGATGGATGGTTTGCACACAGGTCTGGAAGGAGCTTGATTCCCGCATCACTGACGCAGCCAACGAGGCCAGAGATAACGTCAAGTATCTGTACACATTGGAGAAGTTCTGTGAACCGCTCTATCATTCAGACCCGGTAGGTATTAGGCCGAAAAAAAAAGATATTCGGTCTCTGGTCAGACCAAAGTTCCGGAATTGACCCAGGGACGCGGCTTTTTTTTTTGCTTTTATTTTTTCTTCTTTAAGCTTGGATTGTACAGACAAGGTACTATTTTGCTTTTTTGGTGTCCTCATGTACATTGGTGTCCTCCATAATTTGCCTTGGTGCTCTCGATCATTTGCCTTGGTGCAATTTCCCATTCCTTGGTGCTCTTTGGTATAAAAAAATTGAGGAGGTGCGACAATAGAGGGCGCTGTTGGAGCTACCGCGGAAACATTTTAGAAAAAAAAAAGATTGACGCGCATGATTAAAATTGACGCGCGCGCTGACCAGAGATCGACTTATTTTTTTTTTTGGCATTGCTGGTGTAGTGTGAGTTTTAGACTCTATAAAATACAGACTCCTTGGTATTGCTCATGCCTAAGTGAAGATAATTAGGAAAGTGACAGGTCACTTGTGAGGGTTAGACTCCTAATACAAAAAGAACCCAGATTTTTATAGGTGTCCAAATTCCATATGATACTGGCATGCTCTTCTCAACACTCGGAATCACCTGAGAGAGATTATTTGTGTTAACATGATGAAATACAAGCACTTATTGAGTTGAGATGAATTTCCTGTAAAGAGGATCAAAACCAGTGAACACAGACATAATTACCAGACGTTGGCCATTAATTAATTCGCATAGTTTGCATAGTAGGGGAGTTCCACAGTGTTGGACATAGATTTTGGACAATTTCACAGTGTGCATAATAAAGTGGATGGTAAAACATATCAGTTAGTTACTACAGTGGTTTTTTGCTGTAGTAGAAATTGGTTCAAAACACCATGGTGGCCCACGTTCTCAGACAACTTTTTTTGATGTACCCAATTAGGCAACAACAAAAAAAGAAATTCTGCTTCCGATTACATGGCATATGAAAATAGGGTAGGTAGGTAGGGAAATAATTTTTTTGGCCAATTTTTGTGTGTACGATCATATGGAGGCGTCTGCGTGTAGTCAAGGGTAAAAGGTAGAAATTGATGGTTTTGGGTGATTTTTCCTCATTTTCCCCATAAAAAAATTAGGGTAGGGGCAGTCAAAATAGGGTAGGTATAGGGAAACCGGAAACAGAACTATTATTTTTTTTGGCCTTATTAATTTCTCAGTTGCAACATGCGGAACTGTTCAACATTGTTTCAAAACGACATATTTCGTTTGTGGCATTTGAATTCTGTTAAAATTTTGGCATTGAGGTTTATGATTATAGTTCTGTGGAACTGCCTGATGATATTAATTATGTTCCCCATTCTAAGTGCCTTTAATAGGGTCAGTGATACACATCTATATAGAAGAGTGACCAATGTATAGTGTACGTAGCCATTCCTTAAACAAATTTGCTTCCCTTATTAGGGACTTCGTGCAGAATCAATTGACTGTAGTACCAATTGTTTGCTTGAGAGTAAAGTGATTGAATTATTTGTGCAGGTTGGTATGGTGGATTGCATCCCTAGCTTGATCAATGCCATCCGCATGATCCACAGCATCTCCAGATACTACAACACATCAGAGAGAATGACTTCTCTGTTTATTAAGGTATGAAATACAAGTACATGAATGTGATTTAGGACATGTAGGAAAGATGATGCAGTTTTTCCTCATAAAATATGGCTTAATAGGAAGTTGCATTAATGTTAATGTTACCATAACTTTACAGAATTCATAAATACCTTGTATTCATAATTTTCATCAAAAGTAGTCAATTTGCATCAGTTAGTACCAATTGAAGAAAATATTGGATACATTTTAAGGATTTCGATGAAGTATCAGGTGAAAATAGTTTGCCTTGAATGAAGATATAGGCCTAGAATCAAACATTTGTTGGTGTGTGTAAAATTTGTTGAGTTGTAAAATTTATATCAATGTTGGTCACCCATTATGACCCTAATTGAAAGCAAATTTTCCATTATAGAATTTAGATAAATGATTTTTAAGTAAACATTAAATCAAATTAGGTTTTGCCCTTTACCGATGTATAAACACTGTATACTCAGTGTGTTACCTCCCGAGTGAAAGTTGGAAGAAATCACTCGGATCGGACTCGAACCCACGACCTCCTGCTTTCTAGTGCAGATGTCTTACCAGCTTTCACTCGGGAGGTAACACACTGAGTATACAGTGTTTATACGTCGGTGAAGGGCAAAACCTAATTTGATTTACATCACCCCGACGCAAAATTCCATCTTATGAATAAGTAAATATTAGCTTGAAAATTCAAGAGCGGACACATTTTAATCCATTAGCACCTGTAGTCGATTGTACTGCATTCACTGAAGAATCAATAAAATCATAGAGTACTCAGGCGGCTTCAGGCGTCAGGCTTCAGGGAGTAATAGGCAGGGCAGGTTGGGATGCTACAGAGACTAAAGGGCTAAAGTGGAATTGAAATATTTTTTTCACAAAGTAATGAAAATGTATTTGGAACTTGTTTGTTTGCCGTAGCAAATATTGTAAAAGAATTCTTGTAACAGTTACGAAATTTGGACCTAGGTGACCAACCAGATGGTGACCGCCTGCAAGAACTACATCACCAACGACGGCATGAGTCGCATATGGGACCAGCCCTACCCAGAGCTGCTCGGCAAGCTGCGCGCAGCCACCAGACTCTACAAGGAGTACCAGAAGGGCTTCCAGAAGACCAAGAAGAAGATTGAGGAGATACGGGGTGCCAGGCCGTTTGACTTCTCAGAGATGTACATCTTTGGCAAGTTTGATGCCTTCTGCAAGAGGATTGAAAAGGTACAAGGAAAATAGCAGCACTTCCACAGCAGGCATGCAACTTTTCCTCGGATCCGTTGATTTCCTCGTTTTTTTACTTCTCATGAATGCCATTACAAATTGAAAAACACTGCACAAAGTCTTGTGTGGTTTGGAATTTCCTTGTTTTTTTCTAAATTCCCAGTTGTATGCCTGCCACAGGGTTCCCAGCTTCTCTAGAAATTATCCCAGTCTCTCTGGAAATTATGGAAAACATTAAAAATGGTTTCCTTTTTTCAAATTAGGGAATTTGAGGAAAACACCAAAAGAAATCAGGGAAAACTCAGGAAATTTGACAGTGACCCGGAAGGGAAAGGTTTTTGCTAGTTTGGCATCTGTGAGCCTCTATTGCATATACGGTGTCAAAATGTTGCCTGTGTATTATCAGTATCTTAGTTGCTTTGCTGCATAATTTTTACAGTGATGTTAAGTTCCCAGCAACCTTTTTCAAGTGAAAATATTTCTCATGGAATTCTGGAAATTTATCTGGGAAATATCAAGAAAAACTCGAGGAATTTTGTTTTCCTGAAGTGCTGGAAACAGGTAGTTTAGCTCAAGCTAATAAAGCACATAGAGACTGGGACAACGATGGAGATTCAGAGCTACAGAGTTAATGTATAAATGAACACTTGACTATAAATTCTCTATAAGGGAGAATGTAATGTGATGGTGATATGTTCTTGTATGCAGATCGTTGAGATGCTAGGCACCATTGACACTTACTCCGTGCTGACGACGTCTCGCATTGAAGGCATTGAACCCATGGCCAACAAGTTCCTGAACATCTATTCAGGAATCAAGAAGAAGCCTTACGATGTGCTGGACCACCGCAAGGTGGACTTTGACAACGACTATGAAGATTTCAAGATGAATGTCTTTGACTTGCAGGTACATATACAATGATAGTCTCGGTAAAAGTTGAATTTTTAGGGGAATACAAAGAGAAATATTGAAACTAATATAAAGGGGCTATTCCAGTGCTGTTTGAGGTTAATTTAGGGCCAGGGAACCAGACAACAAGAACAGCTTTTGTTTCTTGATTTTTCAAGCATCTGTGAACTCCAAACTTTAAACAGGTCAGTGTAACAATGTTTGCTATAAAGTAGTAAACCCTCCATCCATTTCTGAAAATTACAGCAAAAGCAAATGTTGTATATTAACTTTTACGATAATTTGGGAAGTCTGAAAGCTGCAGATAGACTGACGTTGCTTTTCTTGTTTTTTTAATCTGCCTGTATAGTGTGCTCTACAGGAGTTTGTGGATGGCTGCTTTGAGAGGATCACCGCTACAAGTCAAGCTTTGATCCTGCTGAAGAGGTAATCAAGCAGTTCACTTGAAGGAAAAAACAATCAATCACACAATCAATCAATCACACACATACAAATCTATCACTCTCATCTTTGGGTTGATTCAAACATGCCTACTAAAGAGCTCTCATCTCCCGATATCTTACGTTGCTTGCTTCTTATTTGTTTTTTTTTCAGCAAATGTGTGTTTTTTTTTTCAATACATACTTTTGTAGTATATCTGTAAGTTTACATGCTTGTAAGTTCTGTCTTGGTCCAACTATCCGTGTGTACGTGGTTTTGTTTCGGTTCTGTGTTAGTCCATCCAAGGCATCTCTCCACAAGCTTGGCTTCTGGAAGATACCTCCATACCTATACGTTCGCTTCTTACGTCTTTTCAACAATTCCATTTACTTATTCATGTATTCCCTGCTTAAATTGAATTGAATTAAAATTACACTTGCATCAATAGGGAGTCAGGTTGGCGTAGCGGTTCCTTCCTCGCCTTCCACCGCTGTGACCTTGGTTTGGTTCCTGCCCTGGCCACGTGTGGATTGGGTTTTCAGTCCCTACCTGATGATTCTGTGTGTTTTCCCCAGAATATTCCTCCGGGTTTTTCCTCCCACTTCTAAAACTGTCATTTCTTATCATCATCTTCTTTTTACAGGTTTCTTCAGGCTTGAGAGCTCCAGTGCCAAGGGCACTTTTGAGGGATCACTGGTTTCATTACCAGAAATAATTAATAAGAACAATAGTAATAAAAACTAGAGCTATGTCTGTTCAAACAGAACGTAGGGCTTTTTCGCATTTTATAAATGTTTACGCTATGTTTGTTCTTTGCATTCACTTTTTAGAGTGTTCTTTGCATTCACTTTTTAGAGTGTTTAATACAGTTAAAGGTTGTTCACAATGCTTAGAATAATTCCAAAAATCCTGCAATCCGCACTCCGCAATCCGCACTCCGCAATCCGCACTCCGCAATCCGCACTCCGCAATCCGCACTCGCAATCCGCACTCCACACTCGGGCAACTTCCCTGAAATTACCCACATATCTTTGGAATGCTACTGACTAACTCTGACTCCAAGTAAAGGGAAATTCAAGGCAATTAACAGTCCGCTCTCTCCCTGTCCAGTTTCTCACCGTGTTTACAACTGGACCTTATATCTTTCAGAATTATCTCTGCGGGTCGCTCTATATCTGCACTCTTTGCAGTATAGGTATTTAATCGGCCCGTGGGACGTCCGGATATGCCTCCACAGGTTTTGCCCTTGCTGGAACTGTGCTTGGCATTCGCTGCACTTAAACACCCTGGGTTTAGGTGTCTTCATTGTTAACTCTTGTCCCTTGGTCGGTACCCTGTGCACACAAACCAAGAAAGAAAATAGGTAATCAAGTAAATTGAACTTCTTTACCAACTTTCTCTTTTTAGGAGGCTTTTTCTACAGTCCCCTAACTATTTACAACAATTATTTCTATTGCCTTAGAGGTAATGTTGAGGCAGTCGATGAATCCTTCTGTGATAGCGCTTTGTTTGGTTCTGTGCAGGACTACTGGACTCATCCTGACCCTGGGCCTCAGAGTTGTCGTCCTGACAGCCTGTGGCCATTTCTGTGGTACTTTCTATCACCTCACCTTGAGGCATGGCTTCATCTTGTGCCTCTCCCTGTGAGATTTCTGTCTTTTCCACTGGAGGGTTTTCTGACGCCCTCTCTTTGGAACTATCTCTCTCAGGCCCTAACTCGCCAACATATGGCTTTAGCCTGTCTACATGCACCACTCGAGGTTTACCACCCCGTTTCAACTTGATGCGAACTGTTAACATACATTATATGACAACTTCTTAACTATCTGCCAAGGTCCCTCCCAACACAACTGGAGCTTGGGGAGATGGTTTTCTTCTTGGCAGGTTTATGCAGCCATACTAGCTGCCCCTCCTTTAGACCTGTCTCTGTCACCTTTCGGTCATAATTTCTTTTCTGCCTACGGGCAATCTTTTGCTCTGTTACGCCATTCTGCTGCATAGTCTGTCTCGGTGTCATATTCTGTATCTGGACACCCAGTAGTAAGGGTATGCTAACCTCCCTACCCAACATCATCATATTGGGGGATTCCCCCGTTGAGTCTTGTGGTGTGCACTGATATGTGAAGGTGGCATATGGGGACATCTCATTTCCAATCTCTTTGCCTCTTCTTCGGATCGATGAGCATAGCCACAATGCTCACTAATGTTTTATTAAACCTTTCGACCATCCCATCCGACTTGGGATTGTAGGCAGTCGTTCGGGTTTTGGACACCCCAAGTATTTGGCACATCTCACCAACAACTCTTGACTCAAAATTGGAGCCTTGGTCGGAGTGCAACTCTTGTGGTTCACCAAACGGGCATATGAACTCTTGCACTTACTTGAGTACAACGGTCTTGGCAGTGCCATCGGGCAGAGGGTATGCCTCCATCCACTTCGTGTGGTAAACTCCCAAACCAGAACGCACTGGTTTCCAGTGTCCGTTTTGGGCAGTGTCCCAAGTACGTCTATGGCGACCCTTTCTACGGGTACGCCTACTCGGTAATGCTGCAGGGAAGCCTTTCTCTTCTTAACTGGTGCCTTTCTCCTGGCATATAACTCGCAACTCCACAGAAATGACCTGACATCTGCGGACATTTTTGGCCTGAACTATCTGTATTTCATCTTGGCCAGTGTCTTACTCGTCCCTAGGTTAACGCTCACTTGTCCACCATGTACCTCTCTTAGGATTTCTTTGTTTAGAAGTTCCTTCGGCAAAACCAATAACCATCTTATCGATTTGCCATCATCTGATTCCCACTTCTTGTACAGCAGACTCTCTCGGACTACCAACTGGTCCCAGTACGACCAGTAAGTCTACACCTCGGAGGAAGAATGTGACACATTCCCCTACTCAGGGCGACCTTTGCCCTCCTCTTTGTCTCTCACGCTCCAACTCATGGTCGTGTCTTTGAGGTGAGCCTCTCTCAACTCATCCCTGGAATTGCTATTCGCCCCTCACCAATATCTCCTCTGTGGGTTGCTCCTCAAGCATTCTACCAGGGGCTTCTCCCTTATCCATGGCCTCCTATCGGCCACACTGCTTACACTGTCGTCTTGACAATCCATCTGCGTTGGCATGTTTCTTGCTAAGTCTGTGCTGGATTTCTATGTCATATTCTGAAATGACCAACTGCCATCTCGCCAGCTGTCCCTCTAGGTTTTTAAAGTTAAGAAGCCACCGAAGAACGGCATGATCATTCCTGATCGTTACTTTCCTACTGTAAAGGTACTGCTTGAACTCTTTCAAGTATACCACTACTGCCAACAACTCACATCTAGCCACGCAGTAGTTTTTCTCCGGTTTACTAAGTTTCCTGCTTGCATAAGCAAGAACATTCTCTTCTCTGTCCCTAAGCTGAGACAACACCGCACCGATGCTTTCCCCGCTAGCATCAGTGTCTAGGATGAAGTCTTCCTTCGGGAATAGGGTACGCCATGACTGGAGCTGTCTGAAGCTTACTCTTAAGCTCTTCAAATGCACCCTGGCATGCTTCACTCCATTCCATCTCCCTCGACTTTTTAGTCAAGGCATGCAGAGGACTGGCTGTCTCCGCAAAGCCTCGAATGTACTTTCTGTAGTAGGACTGAGGCCGAGAAAGCTTCTCACGTCCCGTACACATTTTGGAACTGGCCACTCTGCTTCTGCTCTCACTTTCTCTGGATCTGTGGCCACTCCTGGGGACACAATGTGCCCTAGGTAGCCAACTAATTTCCAGAATAAGTGGCACTTGCTGGGCTTCAACTTAAAGCCCTGCTTGCCTCAATCTTTCCAGCACTACTCTCAGACACTGTATTGTCTCCTCTATCTCACCAAAGACAATTATGTCATCTAAGTAAGCCAATTCTTTGTTTTGGGAATTATGTCATCTAAGTAAGCCAGCAGGATCTCCCTCTCCCTTTGTAACCCTGAACCCTGCCATGACCTTCTCCATGAGTCTCTCGAAAGTCGCCGGCGCATTGCACAAGCCGAAGGGCATGCACTTAAAAGCGGAAGGGCATGCACTTCCACTTGTACAGGCCATTTCTCACCACGAATGTGGATTTCTAGCTGGCTTCTTCATCCAGTGCAACCTGCCAATACCCTGACGCAAGGTCTAGCGTCGAAAACCACTTGGCCCCTCTCAATGCATCGAACGTCTCATATTAGTCGACACAGAACCGCCTCGTCCCATCCTTCTTTGTCACCAGGACAACATTGGCTATCTGAGGGTTCTATGACCCCTCGTCTCTCCAGGTCAGTAACCTGCCTCTGGATCTCTTGCTGGTTGACGTAAGGATGGTGTCTTGGCCTTTCCTTAATGGGTCTCGCATCACCAGTCTTAACCTGATGCTTAACCACATCATTTTTGCCAATGTCATGGTCCCAACTCGAGAAGACATCTTTCAAGCACTTCTCTACTTCATTGTGGTATCTCACCTCCACATTGGTTTTACTCCTCCCATACAAGTTTTGCAAATACTCTGGCAAGCCCTGTCTTACTTCCTCTGACTTGTCCATTTCACTCTGGACTGCCTCGGGTTCCACCGCGGTTACTAGACCTACGATTGTCCCTTTTCTGGCAACTCTCTTGCATTTTCCTGGGTTAAAAACCTGCAAAGGAACTGTCTCGTTCCTGGACCCTACCAGTGATCTGGCCAGCACAAGACCTTTCTTGTCCAAATCTCCTTCTACTACAGCTGGTCCTTCCAGCCCTTGTTCTCTTCGAGCTATCCTGCCTGGCACCACAGCCTTGTGCCCGGGGGGAATAACTGTGGTCTCTGTTACCACCACCCTTCCCACAAAGGGATCTCCGGCACTGATGGTGCACCTAATTCCTTCTCCATTTATTCTCCACTCTCGACTCTGGAAATCCAAGTAACCCCTTGTGGATAACAGAAAATCCATTCCCAAAATTACCTGACACTTCACGTCGATGAAGGCTGCCTTCACTGTGTGCATTGTCTTACCCACCTGCACATCCACCCAAGCAGTACCCAGTACGGCAAGGGGACTCCCATCGACCTGTCTCACTTGAACCTCGCTTGAGTTCAAGGTTGGTCTCTTTTCTTTGGGGATCTGATAGTAGACTGTACTACTAATTAGTGTGTCTGTGGAACCAGTGTCAATTAAACATCGACACTTGGTTCCTCTCACTTCACACTCTACAGTCTGCCTCGGGGACCAGGGCTGGCAGCTGGCAGAATTACTTCCTTTTGGCCACCCTCTGATCTCCTCTGTGCTACTGGCCAGTCTTTACGACTCCGCCGTTTCTTGGGTCCTCTGGTGTTACCAGCCAGCCCGCGGACCCCACGGGTGGCTGGTTCCTATTTCCCTGTTGCTGGAAACTTTTCTTTGTATTCTTACACTCCCTAGCAAAGTGGCCTTTCTCTCCGCATCTAAAGCAGCTCCAGTCACCTTGCTGGTCCTCCGAGGGTTTCTTCCTCTTCTGTGGGATCTTCCCAACTTCCATACTTTGGAAACTCTTGCCCTGCACCTGCTTTGACAACTTCGTCAACAACTGTGTCAAATTATTCAGCTCGCCCTCTAGCTTGCCGATTCTCTGCTCCATCCCTGAGTCTACTGCCCTCGCCATCTTGGCGGGTTTACCATCGAGTGTTATCTACTGCTCGACACTCTCAAAAGTGTCGCTTTTTAGAGCTGCCTGGATTGCTTCATCCAAATTCTTTGGACGAGCCCGGTTTATGCCTTCTCGCACAGACCGACTTTCCACTGCTTCTAGAAAGTGATTCTTTGCCAACCGGTCACGCGATTCCTCCTGAATATCAGGGTACGCCTTGACCACCAGCTCTTGTATGGCTTGACCCAGCTCCTGAGGGTCTCTTTCGGCTTTTGTCGCTGATGCCTCAGCTCAACGAGGTAGTTCTCGCTTTCGCGACCTGAACCAAACCTCCTGTCCAACAACTTCACCAGCTCACTGTATGAGCGCTTTTGGCCAGTGGGTACATCCCCTATTAATCTTAGGCCGTTTCCTTGCAAACTCGCAACCAAATAGGCGCCAGCCTGCTCCTCGTCCCACTTATTCACTTCTCTACAAGACTGAAAGTGCTGGAAATATCCTTTCCACAGCACCTTGCCTGTTTATCTGTCGGGGGTGACATTTGGGCAACGGTTTGACCGTTCCCAGGTCCTACCATCTTTTCACCTACTCTCTTCTCCCTCTTCAAGGGCCATGGCCCTGCTGTTGGGGTGTCTGTCTTTTAATATCCACCGAGCTGCTGCTGACCACGTCCACTGGACGGGTTGCAAAGCTTAACAGCTCGCTGTGGGTTATCTTCTGAGAAAACTTCTCCGTACTTTGCGGGGTCGGGCTACAACTCTTTGCAACCTGATCTGCCCCACCTGAGCCCGAGAGAAAGGACTCGATCTCCTCTATCGTACTAATTGTGCTCCTTGGCCGGATTACCTCCGAACCAGCCACTCTTTGGGGAGTGCTTTCCCCAAACTCCACTCTCTTCCCAGCCTTGGGAAGTAACTCTGGCGAGCCACCTGTAGCCGCCAGACTACTCCTCTCAAATTTTGAGACATAGCCAGAACTCACTATTGGCAATCTGAATTCAATCTCTGAATCCACTTGCTTACTCACACGCCCATTCTTCTTGGGTGTGTCTCTACTTCCGTTGGTGGAAGTCTTCTGATCGTTCATGGCAGCCTCTAATTTTCTTGCCATGAGATCTCTCTCCCACTGCAGGAACTGGGCTTCCAACTTAAGCCTCTGCAGCTCCATCTCAATGCTTGAAGGACTCTGTTTACTCATACTGTTGCACTCTTGTAAACAGCAAAATGTAAACTTTCCTGTTTCTTACAGGGTCTCTAAACCTGGCAACCTTCCGCTGGGTGTTCCTTACACCTTGGACTTACTTGCCGGTACGAGAAATCTCTGTCCCCAAACTCGGGAGAACAACTTTGTCTTTATGTTCTGCTTACTACACTGTTAATTCTCAACAGTGCCCAACCTTGCGGATCTGTACAAGCAAAGTCAACCACAACACTGACCCAATCTACTCCAATCATCCCACTTCTGACACCATTTGTGGCGTAATTATTAGTTTTCCAACGAGCCAGTCTAAGTTTTACCAGTTGAGGAGAGCTATCTGTCGCAATCTGTTTTCAAACCTAAACCTAAACTCTGCCTCAGTCCTCTAACATTGACGAGCAATCCAAAGGCCCAGGAATATGGATTCGATTTGGTGGAAATGTACCGCGTTGATTGGTAGTTGATGGGTTGACTCTCTTGACTCATATTGAATAAAGAATTACGAGACAAAAGGAATTATTGCAATTTCAATGGGAACTGATTTAATATCCTTCTCTGGGTTAACTCTCTTGACTCATACTGAATAAAGAATTACGAGACAAAAGGAATTATTGGCAAGATCAATGGGAACTGATTTAATATTCTTCTCTTCTATTATTGGGAATTATCTATTTACACAATTGGGTTTCAATTATAGTTATACAATTATAAACTGGCGCCTATATAATCCACTCCACAATCCGCACTGTGCAATCCGCAATCCGCACTCCGCACTCCGCACTCCGCACTCGGGCAACTTCTCTGAAATTACCCAATTATTTTTGGAATGCTACTGACTAACTCTGACTCAAAGTTAAGGGAAATTCAAGGCAACAGTCGGCTCTCTCCCTGTCCAGTTTCTCACCATGTTTCTGAAGATGACCTTCGGACAATATAGTCTACAACCTAGCCTACAACTTGACCCTATATCTCTCAGAATTACGCACTATTTTCTGTTCTTACTAACAGACTCTAAGTGCACATTAAATCGACCACTCCAAGTAAAAGTTGATTCCTACAGGCATGTAAAAAGCACTACACGGCACTATTTCACCTACACAGCTATCACTATGGTACAGCTGTTACAAACGTTCCTGCAAATTACGCCTGAACACCGCGGTTGCGCTGTCAAATTTAGCAGATTCTCTCAGCTGGTTCTCCGTACGGACTTGTTGCTTGACCATCTGCCACGCGACTCGCTCCCTACTCTACAATGCTCTAGTTCAGTCTGCTATGCAACGCAGCTCGCTCACATGGCATGGCGCATGCTAGACAAAACATAAACTTGCACCAGTCTCGCGCTGCTGTCTGCATGCACTTTACCAATGATATTTACTCAAATTATTATAATAAGGTCTGAGCACTAATCAGAAGCTTACCTATGCATGCTCAGCAATCTCTATACAAGAATAATGTCATCATTTAATAAATTAATGAGGCAAGTAGACTTGTATAAGCCATTTCGTTACACTATTACCTGACGAACCAAATACAAAAAGAATTTTGAATTTTGCATGTTGCGTTCTTGAGATATGGCTTGAAGGTCCAAAAAATCAAAAATCGTGTACAAAGACTATGGGATTTTTGGCGACAAAAAGAAAGAAAGAAAAAAAAATCTGAACAAAAAGAAAGGCTTTTTCGCAAATTTTGCGAAAAAGCCAATGATAAGTTATTCAACTTACTGCAAATTGTTATGGTCCAAGTGAGAGTTGCGGAGCTGAATTGTGTGTTTGATAACATTTTGTTTTGTAATATCAATAACTCCCTTATCATCTAGGTTTGACAATCTGAAAATCCCCCAGCTGCACATTGAAGAAAAGTACGCAGTCATACTACAGCACTATGGCGCTGAGCTGGAAGGCATCAAAAAGGTAGGTTCATTACTTGGCTCTGAGATGTAAAATGTTGATTGAATACTGAAACAGCCAATTTCTACAGAACAGCCAATTTCTCACTTGAGCCAGACAGCGAAGAGATAACTTCTTTTATACAGTTTATTTATAGTAAGGTGTAGCACAAGCGCAGAAATCTTAACTTTGAAATTAAGAAGCAGACATCGTAACTTTGAAATGCACAACTCTTGATGTGAATTCCCACCATGCAAAAAAGAAACATCTAGTCAACTTTTTTCTTTGACTAATAGAATAAATGTGTGCTTGGGCCGTTTTTAAACACTCTGTTTAAGACTGGTTGAAGTCTGGATGCTGATAATTACCCGAGCCGAAGCTGCTGGCCATGTTGTGTCCAAGGGCAAGCCACTCCACCCCGATTTGCCTCTCTCTAACCAGGAGTATAAATGGCCACCAGCATCCTGCGATGGACTAGCATCCCATCCAGGGAGAATAGAAATATTCTCAGTCGTTTCATTTCACTAAAACTGGAGATAAGCACCGGCCTGACGGGCCATATTGCCTTGTGACAGACTTTACTTGCTGCTTTACTAGGGGTTACCTGATAATGCATTAAGATGTCTGTCTTTGACTGCACCTTGACCATGTTCAATTGAGTTCAGACTGCATTTTGCCATCCCCAGTTGTACATGCAGCACAAGGATGATCCACCCATTCCTAGGGACATGCCGCCTGTAGCTGGTAAGATCTCTTGGGCTAGACAGCTCTTCAGACGCATCCAAGAACCCATGGAAACTTTCAAGGTATTGTCAAAACTTCCTCATCCTCAATGTTAATTCACTATCCATTCAATATGCAAACAGAAAACAAAGTTTATGCCACAAACATTTGCAGTGAAAAATTCAGAGTTGTAGTTGGGTTATCACAAGTCTTCACACATCACTTACATGTCCTTCAGTTTCAAGTCAAATCGCAAGCTATTCATATATATTTATTTAATTCTTATTTTAACTGGGTAGGCCATGTGGAATCTCCCGTGGGGCCCAGTAAAGAAAAGACAATGTGAAGAAATTACAGTTTTTGAGGAGGGAGGAAAACCCCAGAAGAATATTCTGAGGTAAACCCACGGAGTCAGGCAAGGACTGAAAACCCAATCCATATTGGCCCAGGCAGGAATTGAACCTGGGTCACAGTGTCTCTGTTCATATCCTGTTTAATACTTGTGACCGGAGTTGTTATTGACTTGTTGAATTGACTATTGATGGACTCAACTAAAAGTCTTGAAGAATTCACCCGATGAGTTCACGTTTGTTAACTCCAAGTAAGTTGTTTATGTGGAGTGCCGTGGCCTCGCGGTCTGGATAAGGATTGAATTCGTGGTCTTTGGGTGTTTCTGCAGCTTGTGGGTTCAAGTCCAGCCTGGTGCTATGGTGCGTGTGCCTTTGGGCAAGGCACTTTGTCATTCAGTGCTTCTCCCCACCCAGGAGCAAATGAATACCTGTGAGGGCAGAGATGGTTATTGTGACTGCTTTGCATCGAAATGGCAGCAGCGAGCTGTATACTCCCCAGGGAGCTGAGATGGTCTTTGGAATGTTTCCTTTACCCAGTGCGCAGGGTGATACTGACTCTTGTACAGCGCATTGGGTCCTTGTGTGAAATTCTCTTTATAAGCGCGGTTTATTATTGTTATTATGTCACAAATTAGTGATCACTTAAAAGAAGCGTAAACCGACCTCTACTTTTTTTTTAGATGTCTTTGCCAATGAGCTCCTTTAACCACACACACAATATTGCAAGAAGAACCCTCTCTATAACCTTGTTTATACTTCTTTAACCATTTGTTTCCCCTTGATGTCCTTGCAGGAAGTAGGCAGTGTGTTGAAGACCCCTGAGGCACGTAAGGTGATTCGCAACTACAACCGTACAGCAGCCGTGCTGATAGAGTTTGAGATCCTTTATCACAGAGCCTGGATGAAACAGGTGGACACAGTCAAAGCAGGTAAGGGTCCGTCTCAATTCATGTCCGGGACAACTTCCAGAAAAGTTGCCGACATTGTTTGGGGTACGAGTTGCAGGATTCTGAAAAATTTCCTTGCAATCTTCCTGCAATTAAGTTATCAGTATTGATGAGTCAAGCAGTTGTTAATGAACTTTTCCCCGGAACATGTCTGGGACAAATGCAGAGCTTCTTCTAACAAAGTGAATGGTTCTATACCCTCAACTTGTCCGGAACTCATCCCGGATATGAATCGAGATGGGCCTTAAGTGTTAAACAGCCTACACTTGCACTGCATTGTAAACTTTGTACTGTTACGTGACATACTTGTGTTGTATTCATAGAGCTATATTAAATTACTAGAGCGCTAACTCCTCATTCTTGCGCGAGGAGACGCTTTGAAGCCACTCTGGGCGCAGACATTTTGAATTTATGTGAGTGTTTGTAGAACACAATCAAAATAGATTGATTGAATTTTAAAAGTGTACTCTATAAAATGCAACGCGCAAGTAGAAGATACGCAAATAAATTAAGCGTGTCATGATGGTTAAAAAATGTCACGGCGAAAAGCATCTGCAGCGGAGGGATGCGCACACGTTGCACAGTTTGCGTAGAGCAAAATGACTGATTGTGCGTTTTGGTTTTGGGCGTATCGGATTTCGATGACGCACCGGTATGGAGTAAAAACGCAGATATGCAAATAGCCGTACAAAAGCCGTACAAATTTTCGAGTTTTCCATAGGTTTGTGCACAAACATGGATGCACCCATCAGGCATTACATGTACTTTGTACATCGAGTTAGTGCTCTAGTAATGTAATATAGCTCTATGGTTGTATTATATGTTGGAATTTTGGACCAGGTCTTCAAGCAACCCTGCTGATCAGGCACCCAGAGACCAAGGAACTCCTGGTGAACTTTGACCCCATGCTATACCAGGTCATCCGTGAATCGGAGTGCATGCGCAAGCATGACCTGGAGATACCCGAGGCGGCTCACATCATATGCCTGGGTCAGGAACAACTCAAGGAGAATTACAACACACTCAAGGTGAAGCCATGTTGAAGTACTACCTCCACATTCATTTAACATTTTCAGTCCCACTTGCCTAACAGATAGATAAGGCCAAAAAAAAAAATAAGTCGGTCTCTGGTCAGCGCGCGCGTCGATTTTAATCATGCGCGTCAATCTTTTTTTTTCCAAAATGTTCCGCGGTAGCTCCAACAGCGCCCTCTATTGCCGCACCTCCTCAATTTTTTTTTACCAAAGAGCACCAAGGAATGGGAAATTGCACCAAGGCAAATGATTGAGAGCACCAAGGCAAATTATGGAGGATACCAATGTCCATGAGGATACCAAAAAAAGCAAAATAGTACCCCACCTTGTCTGTACAATCCAAGCAAAAAAAAAGAAGAAAAAAGCCGCGTCCCCGCCTCAATTCCGGAACTTTGGTCTGACCAGAGACCGAATATTTTTTTTTTTTGGCTCAACATTGATTCTCATATACATTGAATACACATGTAACCCATCCACACACAGCCCTTAGCATAGCTTCCACACAGCATAGGCCTTGTCTGAATAGCTGCAGCCATCAGCCAGCAGTAGCACACTTGTCTAATGTCGCAAGCCTTAGTCAAGTGATTTGAATGCAGCCGTATCCATTTTACAGGATCTGGAGTCATGAAATCCAAAATCATTTTCTTCAAAAGTTTGAATGCACAGGAATGTAAGTGCTGTAATTTCGGGATTTCACAGGTTTTTTTCCATTTCAGATCATATATCAGGGGTGCGTTTTGGCGGTCATAACCAAGAATTGGTTCGGTGGTTTCTTGTCTGTGAATTTCTTCGGCAATTTTAATTGGATTAGAATTACGCATGATCATGTAGTACTCAAATTCCCAAAACAATTAACCAAAGAGAAACCATCGAACCAATTCTTGGTTATGACCGCCAAAACGCACCCCTGGCAAGCACACACATACTTGCTCCATAATTGTGGGGACTACACCCGAATTGTTCCATGGTACTATGGGGACGGAAGATGCTGTGGGGACAGCAGAAAGTCCCCATAGCGCGGTCCTATTTTACCTAACGATAAAATCCTCCCCATAACGTGGTGGTCGCCGCATTATACCTTTCTTGTGTATCCGATTGCTTGTAATTACTAATTTCTGCTGTTTTAGTAATCCAACAATGTTTTTTTTTTCAAGCTGAACTCTGTTTTTTGTTTATGTTGTTTTGGTCATGAGAGTCATTTCGTAGGGTTTGTTGGTGTACTTGCAGCTATTACTTGATGAGAATGAAGCAGTACGTGCCAAGATCCCAGGCATCTTCCAACCCCTGATGACAGCTCACACTAAGAAGGTGGACCTAGCCATCATGCCCGGCCTGACCATGCTGTGCTGGACGTCCCTCAATCTGCAGATTTACTTTGACAGTATCCGGTCGGCATTGAGAGATCTCAATCAGATTATCAAGGAGGTAAGGTCTACGAACTCTGCACATAAATACCCCCCCCCACCCCCCACCCCCCACCCCCACCCCCACCCCCCACCCCCACCCCCAAGCACTCGGTTACAAAGAGAAAGTTAGGACAGACTCTGAACCCATTGCTGATGTGTGCCTGGTGCTAATGCGAAGACGATACCAGTTTGTGCAAAATGAGTTGTGCCATGCCAGTGTGTATATTTGCACACTCACAAAAACGTGTGTTCACCGTCGATTGTGGACGTCCTATTGTCCCTGTTTTGTTTGTACTTTTTGGAAGACCCCCATAGGTTTTGTACACGACCCTGTCACGGACGTATGCTGGGAATTGTGAACGATATTGTTCTCTTTTGTTCTCTGGTATTTTTCGTCCATGGTTTGAAAAGATGAACACCTACACCAGTGCTCATGAAGAACCATCTGATTAATGCAACGTTAATGCACATAATCTACAAGTAATGTTGGAAACTTGCAGGTGATGTCATGAAACAATTACAATGTGTTGTAACGTTTGTAGTATGGCCTGCAATGTAACACTGCTGTGACACATCCTGAAGAGCATTTTCACAAAACTCATTTTGAGTGCAATATTTACTAAAACCTGTCATTTGAGTAAGTTTTCACTGGATTTGATTACTTGTGATTGACCTTATGGCAACTCCTTTGAAAAACATACTTAGACCTCGTAGGTTTGGGCCTTGACATCTCCTCTCAAAACACCTCATCCTCAATCTTTGGCTGAGCCATCATCAGTTAACACAGGAAAAATGGTTGCGGTCGACTTACGCAAATAACAGTGGCGCACCCAGGATTTGGCTTACGGGGGGGGGGGGACACATTTTTAAAAAAAAATCTATTTAGAAGTTTGATTTTTTTTCTTCAAATGTTGCCCAAACTTTTTGGCCGAAGAAACAAAAATTTTTTTAATTTTTTTACATTTTTTTGGGGTGGGGGGACGGACTATTTTGACGTTGGCGGCGCCATTTACCCCTCTACTATACTGCTCAAAAATAGGCTACATACTTATGGGGGGGCTTACAATTTTTGTTCTAATTTATTAAGAAATTTGATTTTTTTCAAAAAATGTTGCCCAAACTTTTTGGCCGAAGAAAAACATTATTTTTAAATTTTTTTTTGGGGGGACGGACTATTTTGACGTTGGTGGCGCCATTTACACCTCTATTATACTGCTCGAAAATAGGCTACATACTTATGGGGGGCTCACAATTTTTGTTCTAATTTATTAAGAAATTTGAATTTTTTCAACAAATGTTGCCCAAATTTTGCCGAAGAAAAACATTTTTTTTTACATTTTTTTTTTGGGGGACGGACTATTTTGACATTGGTGGCACCATTTACACCTCTATTATACTGCTTGAAAATAAGCCACATACATACCACCACGGTCAAATCGTGGGACTAAGCAAAAAATTGAAACCCCCCCCCCCCCAAAAAAATTGACAACCTCTGGGGGTGGGAGGGGGGCTCAAGGCCCCCCCCCCCCTTTGGGTACGCCACTGGCAACAATGCAAACATTGCCAACGATTTCCCATTGGCCATTCACTAAAAGATCAGAATCGTTAGCAACGTACGCTGGCGTGGAGCGCACCCCTGGTTTCTTGTCCAAACTCACTTAGCGTTAAATCCATTGACAGGTGAATGACATACGGGAGGCCAGGATAGACTCTCTACTGGAGGAGATAGGAGATACAATGCTGTGTGATCTACCCAATGACAAGCCATGGAACGTGGAAGAATTCACCACCAAAACACAGGTAAGCGTCATGGCAAATTTTATATGGATCCAGAAAGTACAGAAATTACTTTGCACAGAATCTAAGAGCTCATTTTTGGCCTAGCATTTAAGTAGACTTAGCAACATTTTCTAACATGCATCTTAAAGGGAAAATACAACATTTGCAAACATCAAAAAATAAAACTACCAAATCATTTTGAAATACCTTGCTGGACTGTTAGTGAATGACAGTGTAAAGCATCCTGTATAATCATGGCACCTGGTATACTGTCATTTTCAAGAAAAGTGGTATTTTGTATCAATTTCCAACACTGATCGGCCGACCAGCGTTGGAAAAAACTGCTTTTATTTAAATACTGGCCCCAGTTGACCATCGCACTTGTTTGCAATCGATTACACACATATGAACGGGTACAAGCCAGCTAGACTGGTTCCCTCACCTTACAATTCCCCAATGAATGTAAACTGCTCTGTTTCTTCTTAAATGGAGTCAGGGAACCAGACTACAGGAAAATGATTGTTTTTCTTGGTTTTTATAGCATTTTCGAACCCTAAACCTCAAAAAAGTCAGTGTAACTATATTTGCTATATATTTCCAACCCCTCAATTCCATCCATTTCTGAAAATTACAGCAAAAGCAAATGATGTATATTCCCTTTCAGCATTTCCAAGTTATTGGGCTCTTGCAAATTTTTTTTAGCACAGTGTATAACGAAAGTCTAATCCGGCCAACAAAATTAGAAGCCATTTTTGAGGTGAAACTCGTACGTAGCCGCACACGTTAAAAGACAAGGCACACACGTATTTTGTTAACCCTATTGGTTGAAGGAGCCCAGGGTGTGTGCATACTACCTGAGCGCAACTTGATTAGCCCGGCTGCTGCTTCAATATTGAAACTGTAAAAGTCATTATATTACTTGTATTTCAAATTTGGATTTAATTGATGATTACGATTTTCTCTTTAAAATTCTTCATATGAAAATTACTAAGGGAATATCTCGCATTAATATTTTCAAGAATAGTTTTTGCCTTTTTGTTTTTGACGCAAATTGTAGTAAAGAAAAAGACTTTAACCATTGAGCATCTTGAGGACGCCATATCAGGAACACCAAAACACGATGCATGTAGATTTATTTAATAAAGTCAACTTATTTAATTTGAAATGACATTGGACATGCTGAATCTGTCTCCAATCGTAGAAAGACAGTCAACTTTCCACTCCTGGACTTCATTAAATTTACACAAATTTATAGCTCTGTCCCCCACCTTCCTCGTGCACCCTGGACTTACAACAAACATGGGTCAAATCTAACTCCTTTTGTTCCCCTGCAAGTCCCCTGTCTTTCTACACTGTTGTCATAATTGTTTACAGAGTAGAATTACATAAAAACAGCGCCGTCTTGTCTGGCTTTGCAGCTACTAAAGTGAATTATTAGATGCAAAGGCATATGAAGGACATTATGGCAGGCAGCATTTCAGCTGTGAGCTTTACAATTAACCTGTATATGCCATTCATTTCATTAAGGGATTAAAGTATAACCTGGGTGGATAAAAAGTACACACACCGTTATCAAGTTCGACACAGAGTCAAGAAAATGTTGTACTAAATTAAGCAAACTTTGACAGGACTATGAATATAAAATAGTTGATAACAGTAATTTCAAGCAAGTTTTTTTTAAATTTTTTTTTTAAGTTGAGCAAAAAAAGTGACTGGAGCGGGATTTGAACTTGTGACCTACAGATTACCATTTTGGTGCTCTACCAACTGAGCTATCCTGCGCTATATTAGCGGTGCTCCTGTTGTTTTTTTGTTATAACTTTTTTGAAAAGCATCAGTGGAGTCCCAAAAAAACCGAAACATTATGCCAAATAAAACCAAAAAAAACAGAAAGCAAAAAAAAAAGTTACATCTTTCCAGTTATACTTAAAGATTTAAGGATTATTTGACATGGTGTTCGAGCGTTCCTGCATTTTTTCTTTAAATATTTCAGTTGTCAGACATTAGTAGCCGTAATGTCTCTGACAAATGATATCTCAGATATTCATCAAAAAAGAAAAAAAACTATTTGTATAACATCAATCATTATTTTGTCTTCAAGGGTGGTTACCCAACTACACAAATCTGCTTATGAGATGATGAATGCCTGGAGGTTAAAAGCAAATTTGTGTACATGACCATCTCTGAAATATTCATAGTCACATAAACACTCAACAGAAACTGTGGAAACGGCTGATGATATACAAATATTGAATGCTTCGAGTGGTGTAGTAAAACTAGCCTCCCGAGGTGATCCATGGACATTCTATTTTCCCGAGGCGAAGAGGTGATCCATGGACATTCTATTTTCCCGAGGCGAAGCCGAGGGAAAATAGAATGCTCCATGGATCACCGAGGGAGGCTAGTTTTACTTCACCACGAGATAAAGCATTCAATATTTGTTTTATAACACTTCACCCACAGATTCTGCTTGGTTATAATATTTTACATTATTTAAATCTGAACACAGTTGAAATAAACTTCAATTTCAATACGAAATTGGTGGAAAATGTATTTCTCTCTTCCAAAACTACCCCTTTGCGAAATGTTTGATTCCAACTCTGTGGCGCGCTCTCTTTGGAATAATACGCGCAATGCGCAACGCGCACATCAGCATGCATTTGCACACAAATGCCGCGCCGTGGAAATAGTACTTTGGTTGCTAATGGTATAGTACTTTGGTTGCTAATGGTATAGTACTTTGGTTGCTACGGGTATAGTACTTTTGTCCGTGCACAGAAAGATAGCAAAAATAGAAAATATCATGTGACTCGCTCTCAGCCAATCAAGACACAGAATTTGCGGGTGAGGTGTCATAATGTTAAATATTGACCAATCACAGTATCACTATGGAATATCTTTGAAGAGTTTGTTGGATGTCTGGTAACTTAGGAAACGCTGGAAATAATTGCTCATGACACTTCATAAAGATTGTCTTTATATTGTGGTAACTAATCATTAGAGATATTTCTAGATTACCAAAACTTTCGGGGGAAAAAAAATCCCTTTTAAAACACAAAGAGCATAAATTCAATTGCCAGTAAAATAGTAAGTAAGACTCCCGCAGTCAACAGATTTTAGGCCTTTTTAAATCACTGATTGGTGCCATGTACACATGTGCAAAATTTTCGAAGACAACTCTTGAACACACACGTACACATCCTTTGCGCTTTAAGGTACAGCGGTGATATTAAGATACATGTACTTGCTAATCCAATATTTTCTTACTAAATAAAATGCTTCATAAGTCAAGTCATACCCACATCAACTCAGTACGTGTTGTTTGTTTTCAAAACTTACTTTGATAGCAGTTGTCATCATGTGTATAAACGCCACTATAACACTATTGGTTAAAGTTGGGGATTTCTGCATGCATGACAAAATATTATGTAGTTAGAATGAAGTCTTAGCACTAACTCCTATCACACAGACAGCATTGCTTTGTGTGGACTAGCAAATTATGCACTGCCTTTTTAAACTCTTTGTTTCTGACGTAGTAAACGATAACATTCACCCAGCTCACGGTGGCCAACAGAATCCTTGTCACAGTAACCAGCACAGAGGGTATCGCATTCCCGTTTGACTCTGCCACGCAGACGATGCTGAACGGTCCCCAGCAGACAAACAGTAAGGCATTGATAATGCCGACTGTTGTAAAGGATCTTCTGTTTGGCGACGCTGCTTCGTTAACCCACGCGAGGTTTTGCTGTGCCGCGATCCGAGCAGCGTGCCGGCCCGCAATTTTTAAAATCCTGAAGTACATCAGGAGATTGCAAAGGAACCACATCAAACCCATGGTGAAAGTGGCAGCATACGTGGCTGAGTTATCCACACCAAATACACATAGCTGCAAGGTTTCGTTAAAGATTGTATGGTCCCGTTCTGAAAGAAAAGAATACAGTGCATATAAGTGAGTTATTAATGCTGTAATGCATGTCATAACCTTGGCGCGTCTTGCCGTCATCCATGTGCCGTATCGCAAAGGATAAACTATCGCAAGGTAGCGATCGGTCGTCACAAGGAGCACAGACGTCATGTTCATTGGAAGACCCTGCCTTATGATCCATGCCTGAACGTAACAAAATGCCCCGAATGGCCAGGACCCGCCAGTAACCGAGACACCAATCATTGGGAGGTAGATGAACACTCCCAAGTTAAGGTCTCCTATAGTCATGAAGGCTAAGAAGACTTTGGTGGCGTCGTTGATGCTGCCGACTTTCGGGAGGATAGCAAGACACACGATGTTTAGCACCAGAATCAGCAGTGTCGTGATGGTCCATATACTGGCAGCGATAATGCTCACAATCACGTCAGTTCCATCCTGATGAGTCGTATTCATGATATCTGTAGTGCACATTAAGAGTTCCATTTCCACTGTCGTTCTATGCAGATCGAGAGCATGGCAGTTCTGCTAGGTATTCAGTACTGTAGTTGTCATAAAAGATATCCTTGGTTGATCATTTTTGTTCCAAAGTGTCCGTCAGGTGAAAGTCGGCATAGTCAATCCTCAGATGTAACTTCCCTGGGCTTTCATCAGTTGACATTTTAGACAGCAACACAATCTGAGTAAAGCCATTGTCCAGTTTATGCGGTGACTTTAAAAGGATGGGCGCAAATAGGATAAAAACATTCACACTTTATTGATCAAAAGGTGCACTGGAGGCAAGGGTAGCAAGGCAGGGTTGTAGCACTGGACAAGGAAAATGATAGAGCGTGCCAACCAGAGCAGACATTGGAATAGCTGACATAAAACTGGCATCACCACTTACTAGCAGCTTCTGCCATGCAGAGTTAGGATAATTTTATTCCAACGTTCCCCAAATCCATCTAATGTCAACAGAGTGAACGGACTGGCAGATAGTTGCCCATGTGGTAGAGTAGAGGCACAATGAGACAGACCTGTTGCATCCTTTGTCAAGGAAAACAATCAAGTTTGCCAACCACTGCGGAGGTTGGAAAAGCCGAAGCAAAACCAGTTTCGTCACTCTATCAGCTCTGCTTGTAGAACTGCTACACACACAGTTAACTCAATCACAAGTCCTCTACTGGTGCATTTTGTCCTCATCAAGCCAGAACAGTCAAGTGGACTCAGTAAACTGTACGTGCACTTTGTTCCACGCAGCCATTTGACTGCCAGCAAGAGTTGCAGTTGTGCCGAAAAAAGAGGTCTCCGTTGTGCTTGCCGCTGCCCAAGATTGTACTTTAGACAGTGAAACTGCTTGATAAGGTTGTTGACTTTAATGGGGCATCATCACAGCGCTCGAGAGCAAAACCAACAGATACTTGTACTTATATGGATGATGCCTCGTTAGCCACTTTCAGCATCTTGTATGTCAAGCGTGATCTCACAGTTATCATTAGCAATATTTCCAATCACGAGCAATCTAGGATCTTATTACGGATCGCAGCTTGTGTCATCTATCATGGGTTTTTCCACGCAAAGCTCTCAAGACTTGCGTACACGCGTCATCAGGATTGAGGCGTGTTTGCTGATGCGGTGAACTAATTCATACACGCCGTGATTGCATTTGGCGGAGCAACAACTTTTGTCTAGGCCACTCCAGTGCAAACCTGAGAACGTTTGCCAATTACTCGTTCCACACATCAGGCCAAACAATAATGATGATAATTCACATCATGTTGAGTGTATTTGTTTTAATGGGTTGTTTGAAGACGGGCTACGGTACACGCAGTAAACATTACTCATTTTGGACTGACATGTAATGATAAAATGAATGCTGGTTGTTGTATCAATCAACGCCAAAGTCTACATAATTGTTTGCAGTGCCTGCATGTGCATGATGTCAGTTGTAAATGATTTCATTCGGTGTGTGAATTATTGAAAGGCTGTATATGATCAAGGAGGGGTTCTTATTGGATGCAAGTCAGGGACTACGGTAGCTACGGTTTGCATGACAACGGCATCATCAGACATGGAATTCTGTTGGCTTGTAACCAGGCAATCAAGGAACTTGCATATGGCTGCTGATTCAATTTCTACATAATTGAAGGACCCATGCAATGTAATTGTTTTGTAATGCAATCCTTGAAAATACACCTTTGTGTCCCATTTTACCTTATTTTCAATTTTCGTTTTGCCATTTTCGAGGGTATTTTGGTGCCTTTTCGGTTTTTATGCTTATGGTTTTAATGCCCAATTTCCATATTCGTGAGTAAATGTGTGATGTCATTTCAGACAGAAACCTCAGTGTTACAGCTATTTCAGCACAAAATGTTGCCAGAATTTTGGATATTTTGCTGTTGTAAAGTTTCTTTCCTTTAGTGATTCGTTGTGTCAGTACATGGCAGTATGCCAATGTGCAAACTTTTCTCACAAACGCTTTCTACGAATAGTTTTTGGGTTCACAATTTGAGCAGAAACCCCCCAAACTGAACAATGTCTTCCTGAAATGACATCACAGCAACAGCGCGCTCAGTTGTCCGGAAAAGCATGGACAATTTTAAATAATGCACTGTTCAAAAATAGCCAAAACGGAATTGTCAAGTAGTTTTCATACACGTTTAAGAGGAGTAGAAACTTGCATAAAATGTGTTCCTAAGACAAATTCGTCTCATGAACCTTTAACTTAAGACTCGACTAGTTGGCAGTCAAGTTTGTGTACAGCAAGACAATATATCAAGTGAAATGGTGCCTATCGGAGACACAAAGCTTTAAATGGTGCCGACCGGAGACAGAAAGCCTATAGACGTCTGCGGACAACATGACATTGTGAATAATTTTGTCTAACTGAGGCAATCAATGTACATGTAGTTCTCAAAGAGTAAAATGGCCACAAACTACAAATGTAGGTACCTCATTTACCTGAATGATTATTACTTTATAAATGACTCTACTGGTACTTAAATCTTTGCTCACACCGGAGCCGCCCTGTAGTCATAGTTAATGATTGCTACGCTGGGAACAGTTAATTCAGTTCAAATTAGGTTTTGCCCTGCACCGACGTTTAAACACTACCTCCCGAGTGAAAGTTGGAAAAAATCACTCGGGTGGGACTCGAACCCACGACCTCCTCCGAGTGATTTTTTCCAACTTTCACTCGGGAGGTAACACACTGAGTATACAGTGTTTAAACATCGGTGCAGGGCAAAACCTAATTTGATTTATATCACCCCGACGCAAAAATTCAATCTTATAGTAGTTAATTCAGTTACTGTCAAGTGTAGACGTGAAAGTAATCGATGCTTCTTGAGGGGTGTCTCCTTGTCTATACATTATGTATGTTTTATGCATTATTCCTTTGAAGCAAATGGCATATGTTTGTGAAGAAGCCATCATCAACACAGTCAGCATCAAAATCGATGAACAGCCGAAGAAGGAATGTGTAATTAGCACATGTCTGACTTGTGTAACTGATGTGTTTTCTTTTTGCAATTTTTACTTTCAGGGAATCAAATTAGGTTTTTGCCTTTCACTGACGTTTAAACACTGTATACTCAGCGTGTTACCTCCCCAGTTAAAGTTGAAAAAAAAAAAAACACTCGGGTGGGACTCGAACCCACGACCTCCTGCTTTCTAGTGCAGATGTCTTACCACTCGACCACCGAGCTAACAGGATCGGTTGGCTAGTTCGAATCTGATGTACATAGCAACGGGTACCGCATAAACTATTATAAGATGGAATTTTGCGTCGGGGTAATGTAAATCAAATTAGGTTTTTGCCCTTCACTGACGTTTAAACACTGT
Organism: Patiria pectinifera; assembly: GCA_029964075.1. Taxonomy (NCBI): domain Eukaryota; kingdom Metazoa; phylum Echinodermata; class Asteroidea; order Valvatida; family Asterinidae; genus Patiria; species Patiria pectinifera. Next base: position 12,412,638 of record CM057150.1, read on the forward strand.
ATACTCAGTGTGTTACCTCCCAAGTTAAAGTTGGAAAAAATCACTCAGGTGGGACTCGAACCCACGACCTCCTGCTTTCTAGTGCAGATGTCTTACCACTCGACCACCGAGCTAACGGGATCGGTTGGCTGGTTCGAATCTGATGTACATAGCAGCGGGTACCGTGTTAACTCGGGAGGTAACACACTGAGTATACAGTGTTTAAACGTCGGTGAAAAGCAAAAACCTAATTTGATTTACATTACCCCGACGCAAAATTCCATCTTATAATACTTTCAGGGACCCTTTTCTATGGGAATCCTTTTTAGGTTTCTTGTGTCTTATTAGCCTTGCTTCCTTTCTTGGGCTAGGTTTCCAACATTCAGCAAAATAATGGACACTTAGCAATATCTTTTTGAATAACTAAAATTGTTTGTGACTTGCCCAGGTAATCAAAATATAATAGTAGTCTGGTGCTTTTCATTTGGACTTTAAGTTTTTTAATATTTTCTATACTTGTATGTTATTTCTATGTTAGTATATAATGAGGGTATTCCCTTTGTGGATCGGTAATAGAAACTCTGATCCTTTGTAGCAGTTACTTTTTTTTTCAAACCGCCTTCCTTTTTTTTTTTTTTACAGAAACACTGTGAGGAGAAGACCAAAGTCACGGACAAGCTGAGCACCAAGATTGAAGACGCTGTCACCGACCTGGTCAGTTTGTTTGTGGAGAAAGCCCATAAAGTGACAGGTTATCAGCGGCCTGGTGACACCCCTAACAAGCAGGAACATGGCTCGGAAGGTATGTCAATGCAAGCTCTCTCTATTGGTCAGCTTGGCAAGAGAGGGTGCACAAGAGCGTTGCAGTGGCGCACCCAAGAGCGTTGCAGTGGCGCTCCCTCAATGGGTACTGTGCAAACCCTATGTTTTTTTTTGGAATTTTTGTTTTTTAGTCCCATGATTTGGCCTTGGTGATATGAATGTGGCCTGTGTTCGAGTAGTATAATAGGGGTGTAAGTGGTGCCACCAACTTCAAAATAGGCCGCCCCGAAAAAAAAAACCATTTTTTTTCTGCGGCTAAAAATTTTGGGCCAATTTTTTTGGAAAAAAAACCAACTTTTTAACAAATTTGTAAACAAATTTTTTTGAGCCCCCCCAAACCAAATTCTGGGTGCGCCACTGGAGTGTTGAGCACCGTGGTTTAGTGTTGATGGTGTCTGACTCATGTTAAGTGGTGCGTTGGTTCGAACCCTGACAGGGAACATGGTGTTTGTGTTCTTAGGCAGTACACTTTGCCACAACTATAACCCCCTCCACCCAGGAGTACAAATGGGTAACCTGTGAAGGTAGAGGCCAGGAGCCGATTTCATGAAACTGCAAGACACGTCTTAGAAAGAGTAACTCGTCCTAACTTGCGACTCATCATAGGATTGATTTCACCAAACTTAAGATGCATTCAACATGTCCTAAATCCCTCGGCAATGCCGCTGAACTTGTCTTAACTAAACGTCTGTCTGTAGGCAAACTCATGATTACGTTCATCAATTTGTATATCGTGTCGAAATGTAGGTCATCATATCTCATGATAACGTTCATGGATTTGTATATCGTGTCGAAATCAGTGATTTGTCTTTTCGTTATTAAGGCGAATTTTTGTTTAAGGGTATATTTTTGCGGCAGTTCAAAGCTAATTTTAACTCAAGAGGAGGAAAACTGCTGTAGAAACACTTATGAAAATGCTTCTGACATGCAGGTAGTTTTAATAATAATTTATTTCTAACTTACAAAATTCCATTGTAGGCCCATACCTGCCAACCTTGTAGGCCTACGCCTTACTAACAATATTTCCGGTTCTCGACAGAGAGGGATGAACCCGGGGAGCTATTCGGCAGTCACAATTAATGGTATTAATTCACTGGAATGCACGGGACAACTTTTTTGCGTATTTCCTACCAACAGCCGTCAAATTGGCAATTTTGTCCTCGTCCAATAAATAGCAATTCCCTTATCTGTGTTTCAGTCACGTCTTACCAGTTTACGTTGGATGACGTGTATACACTCATAGGTGTTGCGGTATTCGGAATGGATGACGAATAAACACGCAACGAGTGAGGCCGGAAATAACTGTCTGCGACCCGCTTGCAGCGAGCGAGGCCGGATATGTCAGGGTGTGCTACCCGCAGATGACGGCCTGAACCCCCTTGCATCGAGGTTCAAGAAAAACAATCCCTTGCCTGGGTCTGGTCACTCAAAATAATCCTGGCGCAAACTGGTGAAGATGCTTAGTAAAATCGGTCCTAAGATGTTCTTAGCTAGGATTGATCTTAGAGCAGGGAATCGTCTTAAGTCCTGAAATGAGTCGTAAGTTTTGTGAAATCAGCCCCAGATTGCGCTTATCTTGAGCTTCACTGCAGAAAACTGGTCTCACGGCCTGATGAACACTTTTAACTCTTTCACTGCCCGCGAAATTTGAAAAGTTTAACCCTAAAGTGCCCAACTTCGAGCGTTTTTGTTAATTGTTCGAAATTCTGTAAAAAAAAAAGTAAATAAGTTTTACTCACTACATTTGTTGTTGTTGCTCTCTGGTATATCCTTGATATATTGGAAAGTCAAAAGTAGTCACCAACATAGTGATACACCCTGAAACACTGGCATGAACACAGGGGAATTCCGCACTTTTTGCAGAAAATACAAGATTTAGGGCTGCGCCCTCTCGCAAGAACTCGAATGAAAAAATAAATACAGGTCGTACATGCATGAAAATTGTACCATTAGAAAGAGCGAGAGCGCCTCCTTTTGATAACATATTTACTCTACCTCGTACATGTACGAGGTTTGGCAATTTTAAGTACGAACATTTACGAACATTACCTCGTACATGTACGAGGTTGGCGCTTTAACAAATATACCTCGTACATGTACGAGTTTGGCACTGAAAGAGTTAATAATTAGTGAAGCCCCTTTAGACTTTGGTTTGAACTTTAATGTAAGCACCACATTATTACTATTATTAGAATTGCAAGTGATTTATGCTGTTGGAAGGATGTTCAGTTGTAAGAGTTAAAATCTTCTTAATTAACTGCTGGATAACAGGAAGGAAAGGGGAAGGGACGAGATCCAAAGTCATCAATTCTTTGCTTTGTCCCGTATAAATCCTTGCAATTTCCTGAGGTGAATAATAGTGACTTTGTCTTGAACTCAATCCTAATCGCCTAAAAAAGGGTAACATATTAAAAAAAAAACATGAAGGAACTGCCATAAGTTGTATGTAAGCTTTTGTGTAGTCTTACTTTTCCTACTTATTCCCAATTTTTTTTTTAGCTTGTAGCTCCTACTTTTCTTTTTTTTTCTAGAAATTCCCTCTTATTCTTGAAATTCCTACTTTTTCCAACTTTTTTATGTCTCACAACTCCTAAAAATAAAATTTCATTGAACGCTTTTCATAACAGTGTTACACACTGTCATGTAAATCACACAATGAAGGGCTTGGGCGCAGGAGAACTGCAACTGTACTTCCAAGAACTTAATTGAGTACAGAGCACAAGTGTTGTGAGTACAGAACATGCAAAATAAGGCTTATGATTCTGTGGACTCCTGAAAGCCCACAAAAGTCCTACTTGTATCCTGATTTTGCCCTCCAAAGTCCTACTTTTGTTGTGTATTTTTGACACTTTTGATCATTTTGATCCTACTGTCGTCTTACTTTTTCACCTGGGTCTGCTTGAAAGCCTATGTGTAACCCTGTTTCAGGTGTACTTTGTACCTTCTAGTGGTACTGTCATTAAGTGATGAGACTTTGAGGTTTTATAATTGCTGGATGCAAACCCGAGTTAAACCAGCACCTAAGGATGATTACTTCGGTGAAATTGCTTGATCTCTTTGTTCGGTTAATGGCTTGCCTTTGATCATAATAGATTGCTTGTGCTAACATCAGAGTGGCTGTAATGTAATGACTTCCTCCGAGGAAGCTACGGGTATTAACTGAGGTTTGAAGAATAATTTACTTCCTAAGATAGGAAGGAGATTGCCCACGGTTATATCTGACAAACTGTATCCTGTATCACGTCTCCCATGTCCTACAGAAACTAGTACGATTTATTAAGCACTTTGCAGTGGTGCCTGAAAACCACTTTGCAATCAAGCAAATACTATGTAGAAACACTATTGAGGGTAGCATATTCTGCATGTGAGCACGATGCTACCTCAATAACATTTTCTAATTGGGGGTGGGGGTGGGGTAGGGAATGATCCTACAGTCCATCTCCTCCTGGTAAAAAAAAATCAGGGAAACATTCTCCTTGATCCTGAACCGCCACCCCCCCCCCCCTCCTGATCTTTGCCCGTGCCAGTAAAGTCTTCTACATTTATTTTGGGTTCTGGATAAGTCTACGGACCAATAAAAGCACATGATCAGTGTACATGTACACTCAGCATCCCAGTACAGTGGAACGCCGCTATACCGAACACCGCTATACCGAACATCATCCTTGGCTCCCGGTTTTAATGTACAAAACGTACCGAACATTGTTGTTGAAAAAAAGTCTACACATTAACAAAAAATGTACCGGTTGTACATGTATTTAACACTATTTGGGCCATTTTTAATTCCCGAACATCAAACGACCCATAGTTACCTACATTGTGTTTGAATGTTGAAGAGTGATACCTATTATTTCCCCCAAGGAATAAAAGGGAAACCACCCATTGTTCAAGTTTCCAACTCCTCGTGCGGCTGCGGGATGTGACAAATACCGGTTCACTATTGGTCAACAGAGGGTACCGGTGGTTCAAAATTGCTATACCGAACGATCGTTATTACGAACACTTTCTGTTGATCCCACGATGTTCGTTTTAGCGGCGCTCCACTGTATTGATGGGAGTATTTTACCTGTGCTTACATCACCTGTGTTGTGCACTATAATAGCTGGCAAAATGCTCCGTAACTTGAAAAGTACATGAGTGATTGAATGATTCTTGTACTAAAAGAAAGCTTATGAATTGGGCTTTCATATCCTAGATTTTGGAAGTGCTACATGCAGAACTTCACCAAATCAATGGTTCTGACATTTGGGTTTCGTTTTTTTTTTTACTCGCCCTGTACACTGCATGAGTCTAAATGAGAAGCAAAATTCTACGCTGAGAGTAGGGTCATTCCATAAATTGGGATCCACTTTTCTATTTACATAGAAGACATCTATGATTTTATGATGCTGATGCACTCCTTAATGCAGTCGTCCTCCAAGAGTGATTATGAATAGCAAACTACCAACCCCACAAATAATACAAATTGTTTGAAGTCATTCTCAAACAGGGACAGTTAGTATGTCACACTTAAGTTGTACCTTGGATTTATAGAATTACCCAGTAGAGTTTATCGTGGGAGTGTAATGCATTCTTTTCCCGCAGAGGAGAAGACCGAGGAACCAAAGGAAGATGATGACACCCAGCGTGAGTCTGAGTTCAGCATCGCCAGCACAGAGAGTCTAGAGGAAGAGGCACAGCTACAGGAGGAATGCCAAGAACTCATCTTGCACTTCAGTCAGCGGCTGCTGGAAGCATTGCTCAAAGCCACTCGCCAGTCGCTGGATAACATCAAGAGGAGGGTCTTCTTCTCAACGTGAGTAGACAAGTTGTTAGCATTAGTAAGATTAGTTGTCTGAACTTGCAGTTGATTTAATCGCAGAGTTGTGTTTGAACAGTCTTAAGTCAGCTAATCACAAGCCATTTCACAAGAAACAGGGGATGAACAATAACAAAGCTATTGATCTGATACACCGTGCCCTCTGGAGACGTGTGTACAATAGGGAACAAAAGATTGTACAGGTCTCCACAGGGCAATTTCTATAGATGAATACATCTCCACAAGGTTTTCACGAAAGAGATATAAGGATTTTACTCCAAAACTAGGAATTTCCAAGGTATGTTGATCCGTCGCAAATAGAAGAGTTTTAGAAAAGGGATATTAAGTCCAAATTTCAGCCAAGGAAATTAATTCTGGTTAAAATAAGAGCATTTTTAAACTACACTTTCAAACTCGAAAACTCTAGTACACAAGAACAAAGGAATTTCTCCACAAGGATACGATACCAATTCCAGTATGTGTGCTTTTGTTATAGATTAGTTGAATAGCTTGTTATTTGGCTCGCGAGTGGATTAGTTGTGATGGATTAGTGATGACTTGTGATTGACACTTCTAGGACCTTGTCAGTCACAAGTCCAATCACAAGCCACAGTTCACAGGGATACAGCCATAACATATCTCCTTCCCCAAGTATATTGAAGCGTAAAAATGTCTGAATACTTAAAGAGATACCAATCAAACAGATTTTTGCTAAGAAATTGGGTAGTAATTTTCAGCAAAGTCTCCTCCTCTGTGGACTTCGACGGGGGAACATGTAGAAACTTGTGTCATTAAAAAGTTAGCTTTTTATTGTTTCGTTCCATGCAAAGGTGCTTTTAGTTTTTTTCTTCGGTAAAACAGCAGTTGACATACAGTGTAATTTTCGATTTAATGGGAACAAGTATTAAGCTTCATAAGCCTTTTTGACCCCATATCTCTTCCAGTACTCGTCAAGCTCATGTTTGAAAGAATTTGTAGTCTTGGCATTCACAACATACTTATTGCTGTTTGGTGATGTTCACTCTTGTTGCAGGCCCATTGGAGGAGGTGGACTCGCCTTTGGTGCCAAACGTGTCGGCAAGAGATCACCATTCTTCCAAGTCAGTGTAGCCCTGGAGATTCCTAACGTGGTACGTACACCGTAAAAGCTCACTTTCCTTTATGGAACTTCTTGTAAGTGCACTTGTAGAGGCACTGTATGGGGCTGAAAACATGGCTGTGCAGGCTCGGTTTGGAAATTGTGTGTGCAGATCCTTCTTAATTCAGGCATGCAACGTTTCCTCTGATCAGCTGATTTCCTCTTTTTTTTTACTTCCCATGTGTGCCATTGAAAATAGAAAAACACTGTACAAAGTCTGGAAAAGATGTGAATTTCCTCTTTTTTTTGTGACTTCTCCCAGTTGCATGCCTGTTAATTATGTAGGACTTAAAGAGGTTGTGGAATGCTGAAAATCGTTTCGTTTTTTATATTTTTATATTGTAGAGTAGACCCATATATAGCATAATGACAAACTCCCATTCTTTTCTGATGTGCGTTTATATGTTTATAAAACTGAAATTCATCGAGTAATTTGTTGGTCGGCGAGCGCATAAATGAAATCAGCAGTCGTCGGGCTCTTCGTAAAATCAGAAAAAGCGTGACGTAATAAACAGGACTCGTTTATACAACGACTGTTTACTGCTGCCCAACCCGCCCCGTCAGCACGTGTGACTCGCAGTCAAGCAGTGAAAAATCAACATTTTGTAAAAGACTCACGGAGATTGATATTCCTTCCCATTGCTTAATTTTTGGATGAGTATATTGAACAAGGACACGGTGACATCTGAGCTGTTCTTCCGTATAAATTTGAGCCCCAACTGCCCGAAAAAGAGACCAGCGAAAACACGGATACTGCAACTGGCCAGCTGAAAACGCCAAGCAACGCGGCTCTGATGAGTTGTTCGGTCTGTGACGTTCGGCGTGAAAAAAAAAACAGCTACGTTTTATCCAAGGACTCAAAGTATTATGTTCATGATAACATTTTTAGATGAGCATCAACAGTCCTATCGCAACTTTCTTCGTGTTTTACCGACAATCTCAAACGTTATTCTGGTAAATATTCAGTCCAAAGAGAAGACAAATCGTCAGGTTGTTTTCGAATTATACGCGTACGGCACGCATAACGCATCACGGCGGTGGATGTGCTCGACCGTGTCCAGAAATAATGTTGTACGGTTAGCAGCGTCGCGGGCCCCGGTCAAGTTCCTTGCGTTGCCTGGTGCTTTTTATGTATACGTTCGCCACAAAAAAAATTAGTCCTCTTCTCTTTTCTTTCCTTGTGCATTTTAACCCTTGTTTTAACATCCTGAAACGATAATTACGAATTTACTTGAATTTTGAAATTTTTAACTTTATTGTTTACCCAAAAAAAGCCGTAAAACAACGCCAGGAGACCATGTAAACCTCGGCCTGTAAACGTGGCTACAAAAAAGTACAATTCATAAATCATAGTCATGCTCCGTTCATAAAACAAAATCTCTGGACTGACGACATGTTCGGGATCCCGGTTGAAAACAAAATTCACTTGTCCCGAAATTTAACGAGCACCATCATTATTTTCAGTACCTAATTAAGACTTTATTCAGTAGCAGAGAATTTGTCATTCGATCAAAAGAAGTTCTTGGGAAAATGGAGGCCCGTCACATAATCGGCACTAACGTAAGGAAAACTACGCGGTCCTTTTTCTACGCATTTACCTTCAATTTGCAACGCGTGCGCGTATGCTGCGCAGATAATGGAGGGTCGAGGATACATTTGAACGGTTCTACGGTTCTTCAAGATTGGCAATGGACAAATGGTCCAAAACAGTCTTCCCTATAAATCATTAACAAATCATATCTCTATTATTTCTTGTCCATGCAATTTCAACAAATCTCTTGAGAAAAGAAGACTCTTGCCGTACGAAATGTACAGTGCATGATCAGCGCTCTATCCGTTAATTTGGCTGAAATCCGATCTCGTGTTTTCGCACGGTACCCTTCGGACAAACTGCATGGCTACGGAGGATTCTTATTACTCCATGCTGACACCCGGACGGGAAAGCTGGAAATTTATTGCAAACAAAATGCGGTGTGATACAGCCAGCGACTGACACAATTATAGGCATGTAGGTTTGCCTTGGCCTAGTGCGTTTGCTACCCGTACACGTATCAACAACGAATTATTTTGAAATTCCAACACCGTTTACCGGTGTCAAAATCTACGGTCCCGGGCCCAGCGGCCGGGCCCGGGCCGGCCAGCGGCACAAGTACACCCGTGAATTTCCAGCCAACTTTACATACATAGCGCGTGTCACGGTGATGCGATATGGCGATGTGCATGTACTTATGTGAACGATCGAACGATGTTGATGTACGCAGACATTTCTTACTCTGGTTGGCCGTTAGGGCAAACACAAAAGAATGATCCCCGATCTATAAATAAAATGATGTGTAACTATCAAAACACTGAATAATCAATAGAAAGTACCAAAAAGTCAATGGAGATATCTTCCTATTAAATTCTAAACTTGCCCAGAATTTCAGGGGTAAAAGCTGTTGCCAACTACGGTTGAATTTATGGAGCATGTGGCTGCCCATTAAAAATGTCGCTCAGAGTAATTGTAAACAAAGTCATGTCGTTGCGCGGAGTGATTTGCAAAAAGTTTCGCTGGAACTACGCTGCATCGGGAGTCCTGTTTATTACGTCACGATTTACTATGTTTTGTTTGCTGCCCCCAACGACGACTTTTACACAAATTGCACGTTCGGGTCGAAACAGGACCTGAAAAACAGCTCGAAAAAGTACCTTTTGTATTCATTTCATGACAGAAACAATAGGCGTTTTTATTTCATCACACCCTAGGCTACATATACCCGAAAAATGACGGAAATGTCTTCGAGCATTCCACAACCTCTTTAAAAATTACTTCAGAGTTAGGGTACCCGGTACCTGATGAGCAATTGTAGCGCCTGGTGGTTCTGCTGCAGGGAACGGGTTCTGTCTGTGGCATAAGTAATGATGTTGATCTTGAAGTGTACTATTTTATTTAATGAAAAGTTGCCACCTCAATGCCCTAGAAAATCCCATTTGGGATAAAGGCTACACATGTGAAAAAGGAGGGAGCACAACATTCTCAGTGTAGAAAGATGATGCATTTGAACTGAGACGGATTATAAGTAGCGGAGAAACCGGTGTAAGGCATTCTAAAATGATGCAAAGTAGAAGAAAGTAGAAAACCGCATTTTACGTTGCTTTGGTATGAAGCCCGTGAAGGGACAGGGTGAAATTTACTAATTTGTTCACACGAATTGCTAATTCGTTCGCACGAATTGCTGACTCGTTCACACGAATTGCTATTTCGTTCGCACGAATTGCTATTTCGTTCGCACGAATTGCTATTTTGTTCGCACGAATTGCTAATTCGTTCCCACGAATCGCTAATTCGTTCCCACAAATTACCAACTCATTCCCACGAATTACTAACGCGTTCCCGGATCCACGAGTTAGCAATTCGTTCCCACGAATTAGGAAATCGTGGGAACGAAATAGCAATTCGTGCGAACGATTTAGCAATTCGTGGGAACGAAATAACAATTCGTGGGAACAAAATAGCAATTCGTGCGAACGAAATAGCAATTCGTGCGAACGAAATAGCAATTCGTGCGAACGAGTTAGCAATTCGTGCGAACGAATTAGTAATTCGTGGGAACGAGTTAGCAATTCGTGCGAACGAATTAGTAAATTACCAAAAAAAATTCCACCCTGTCCCTTCCCGGGCTTCATACTTTGGTGACAGTGACAGTATGTGAATGTAAACAAACAGCAAAGCTATCTTAACATAACGAGGGCATTTGAATTATCTTTGGTCTACCACATGATGCTATCAGGTGATCAAGCCTAGCCTTGATGACATCCAACAAGCCTTAAACAAAGCCACCATCTGCGTCTTAGAGGTCAGTCGTGGCGTGGCTCAGTGGGGACAGAAACGCTTCCTGGTCATGAACTCTCCCAAATCCAGTCACTTCCAGCCCTCTCATATTGATGTGTGTAAAGGCAAAGTGAATCCATCAGGTAAGCGCTTGTCGGTTCTTCTGAAGGGCTCAGGCAGTTTCTAGAACTTTGGCTTTCTCTCTGGTTCATGAGCTCACAGTGACCAGTGTTATAGTCCATCATAAGTCCTCACCAATCCCTGCAAGTCCATCACAAGTCATCCAGTCCCTAGTCGAGCCACAAGCTATTCAAATGAATAGTGAATGAGGCATTCCCTGTTATCGAACTTGTAATGGACTCTATTATATAACCGACGTACTGATCATTGTCATTTCATTGGTAGAACTCACATCACGTGGCATTCGTTATTGCTCCCATTCACGCCGGGGCTCAAAAAGTCCCATTCGCCCATGGTGAATGGGATTTACTATTCAACAGTTAGGATCATCCTTGTTCCATGGCGCGGTATTTGTGTGCAAATGCATGCTGGTTTAAGCGTTGGGTGTAGCGCGTATTGTTCCCAATAGCCAGTAGTTACAGAGTTGGGTTCAAATATTTTGTGAAGGGGTGGTTTGGAAGAGAGAAAAGCATTTCTCACCGATTTTGTATTGAAATAGAAGTTCATTTTATCTGTAAATCAGATGACAAGGATCTATATGTCAGTTATATAAAGCAAATATTGAGTGGCTTTAAATTTTCAAATGAGAGGAATATTATTGCTCGGTAAAATCTGGACTTTTCCATTTCACCCGGCTTCGCCTCGTGAAATAAAAAGTACAGATTTTATATACCTTGCGATAATATCCCTCTCATTCCACTCTGAACCACTCAATATTTGTATACTACAACACCGTTGGCTGCGGTAATTTGGAGCAGGATCAGTGTTTTTCCCCATGATTCCCTCTGGGTTTTCGCCCATCCCTTAGTCAGCAATTAATGCTGTATACCTGTATGTTTTAAAATGCACTAAATTACATAGCTTTCCATTGTCTAAATATTTCCAAAGTACTTGTAAGTATCAGTGTTCTAAGTCGGTTCCACCAATACACTTTTTCCATTTGAATTTTATTTTGCTTGAACTCTATCTTGTAATTTGTAATGTATATAGGGTCCCATTGGAAACCAGTTTGAACTGTTTGGGTCTGGGTAAAGAAATGTATTAAATGAATTAACACTGGTAGTGACATACATGTAGCTACTGCCAACACTCGTCACAATATGTAAGTCTCGCCAGTCCACGTACACGTTTCATGTGAACGTCTTGGGAACAAACACCGATAAGTCTAGTCCGGCCCCATGTTTGAATTTACCGAATAAGCCTCTGTAATGACGTCACACTTTGTTTACATGTGCACTTTCCTGTGGAGCCAGTGAGGGCCCACGGTCCACTGAGCACCATAGGAAAGCACACATGTAAACAAAGTGTGACGTCATCAGTACAGAGGCTTATTGTCATCTACGTGATCGGTTGAACAGAAGTTGAGGTCAACATATTTAATTTATAGTAGTCATCAATTCCCAATATTTTCAAATATGTTGAAAATTGAAAAGCTTTCTTTTCTCTCGAAGTACCCAAATATTGCAGACAAAATAAATGCAAAAAGTAGGATGTTTACACTGTATTCTTGTAAAATCTCGCAGGTTCACACTGTATTTATTCACATTTTCGTTGTGTTGAACAAACCAGTGATCAAGTTGGAGGCCATACCGCCTCAGCAACTCAAGAACTACTACAAGAGCATCGCCGAGCACAAGGACATCTTGAAGCTACAGATGATGCTGAGCAATGCTATCAGCCACACCAGGCCCAAGATACACGATGCACTCAAGATGTTCAGTCACTTCCAGTATCTGTGGGAGGAGGATAGAAACGAAGTAGTCAAGGTCAGGATGAGAGTGATTAATATACAAATAACGAATGTTTTGTGAGTGTGATGGTAAGAATAATTTCATTCGGTGACAGATTGAATGTTCTATAGAACATTCAATCTGTCACCGATAAATGAAATTATTCTTTCCATCGCACGAACGTAAAACATTCGTTATTTGTTTTATACAACACCAGAATAAATTCTCGTCATTTGATTGGTAAATTATAAACTACAATTTATTTTGATTTTAAAGATGTTGAACTACCCCTTCACGAAAATGTTTGAACCCAACGCTGTAGCGCTGGCTCTTTGGAACAACATGCGCTACGCTGAACGCGCACACCAGCATGCATTTTGCACACAAATACCGCGTCATGGAACAAGCGCAAAGTGAAACGGTATAACGCATGGGTATAACGCATGGTCGCACCGTGCATTATACCGAATAATAATATGTCACGTGATCTACAATTCACCAATCAGATGACGGGGATTTATTCAGGTGTTGTATAATAGTGAATTAATGGGCTCTGTGTGCCAACACTTTCGAGAGCCTACTGGACGGGACACACTAGGTGCGCATACTGTTTCCTTGCGCGAAAAGCTGCATGTGCATATTATATTCTGTATGTGTGCTAAAAAAGCCATGGCATCTTCTCGTGAGTATCAGGTGTTGTCAATGCATTTGAATGTCTCTCCCAGTGGTCTCCTCCAACTCTTTCTATACCATTGGGTGGGTACTCGTTCTTACTGGTTAATGTTTGTATAACACAAAGTACGCACATTTAAGTTTATTCTGTATGTGTGCAAAGCCACCGTGTCTTTGCATGAGCATGAGGTGTCATCAATGCTTTCCAATGTCTCTCCCAGTCGTCTCCCCCCAAGTCTCCCTTTCTTACCGTTGAGGGGCAACTTGTGCAAGGAACCCTTATATTTCAAGGTGCTGAATAACTAACTCGTTGTTCATAGATGGAATGCTACTTTCAAGCCTGCTTCTTTCAGCAACCTTTGATGTTTGTTTGGATTTTTGTTTCACATCCAAAATTCTACATTGAATGCAGCCTATGGCATACAAATATTGACTGCTTCAAGTGGTGTGGTAGAACTAGCCTCCTGAGGTGATCCATGGAGCGTTGTGTTTTCCTGAGGTGTAGACAAGGGAAATCGTACAATTCAAGATAAAGAATCTGTGGGTATGAGGTGTAATTATGTCAGGTACGAGGTGTAATTATGTCATGCTGTGTGTGTTTATGATTGCAGGCCTTTATTGAGACACAGCCCATCCTGTCAGAGTGGAAGGCAGAGATACTGCGTTATCAGAGACTAGAGAGACAGATTGAGGAACTGGAGCCATCCGTACAGGTGGATGCCATTCAGCTCTTCACAGGTCAGTATTATACCTCAGCAGTCTCATAGTAGAGGTATTTGTGATGGATCATAAACACATCACAAGGGGACTTGTGATGGATCATAAGCACATCACAAGGGTAATGGACCGGAAGCACATCACAAGTGGACTTGTGATAGATCATAAGCACATCACAAGGGGACTTGTGATGGATCATTAGCACATCACAAGGGGAATGGATCATGAGCACATCACAAGGGGAATGGATCATAAGCACATTACAAGGGGAATGGATCATGAGCACATCACAAGGGAAATGGATCATAAGCACATCACAAGGGGACTTGTGATGGATCATAAGCACATTACAAGGGGAATGGATCATGAGCACATCACAAGGGAAATGGATCATAAGCACATCACAAGGGGACTTGTGATGGATCATAAGCACATCACAAGGGGAATGGATCATAAGCACATCACAAGGGAAATGGATCATAAGCTCATCACAAGGGGACTTGTGATGGATCATAAACACATTACAAGGGTACTTGTGATGTACCAGATGTATCATAAGCACATCACAGGGGACTTGTAATGTATCATTAGCACATCACAAGTCCAGTCACAAGTAAATCACAGGTAACCGTGGAAAAAGAATAGCAATGGAACACCATTTTCACAGTCTATTTAGATATCTTGTGAGTTAACTTGGGACTGGATGACTTGTGATGGACTTGTGATGGACTTGTGATGGACTTGTGACGGACTTGTGATGGACTTGTGATGGACTTGTGATGGACTTGTGATGATTTGTGATTCATCAAAAGTACCTTGACTTCAACACTAATCCTTTGCTGTAAAGTCCACTCATAATTTCATCCTTAGTGGTAAATATTTGAATTATTACAGTTATTGATGAACATTATGTGCCCACACACAGCCATAAAGGGCAAATATATGACAGAAATAGCTTGCACAATGAAATTGTGAAAGTAATCAAAGTGCCATAATAGCATATTTAAAATACCATGATTTATCTGCATCAGTAACCAGACGGTTATGGTTTTAAGGCCAACCCAAGAAAGCTTGTTAACCCGTTGTACCTCCCCAAACTGCCCTGGCTGTTACTCCTCATACCGCCCCAAACTGCCCAATCACGCTATGGTTTTATTGATTCATGGAGGAGTAAATACAATGTAATACAATTTAGTACAAGTGCTTTAGGACAATTTTTGTGGGACAGTTCTGGGACAGCACTGAGTATATGGTGCTTATTTAATTACTTCACTGAAGGGGAAACCCAAATGTTTGTTCAGTTTGTATATTTCCTGCACCATGTATTTTGTTTTGTTGTCAGATCCAATCAAGCTAGCGCTGACCATAGAAGCCCAGGCCTGGAAGATGCTACTGGGCAAGTCCCTGAACCAGGAATACCGCAAGAAGATGGACGACATCTCGGACTTTGTGGCCGAGTATTCCAAGCGTCTGGCCCGGCCTATCAAGGACCTGGACGATGTCAGGAATGCCATGGGTGCACTGGAGGACCTCAGACAGAACGATATACGGATTGATATGACGCTGGGACCCATAGAGGTGAGAACAACGTAGGATGTGGTGAAATTTGAGGCTAAGTTAGCAATTGTCTAATGCATTAAGCCCTGCCCTATGATGTTTTGACCAAACATAGTCGTGAGCCATGTCTGACGCAGGTCTGACGTGTACATCTGACTATGATGCATCTATCTGGAACATGCAATATTACTGCCCAAGTGTGTGGTGGGTTGTACTTACTTACTTGGTACTTGGTTGGTTCTTCTCCTAAGGACTTCCACAAGGGAATATAACTAGGAGGCCAGAAACACCGGGGCAATCCCCTTCTCTAAGTGTTACTGGGTTCTTTTACGTGTGTTAGGCCTACAACACACGGGACCTCCGGCTTAACGTCCCATCGGAAGGACGAAGCAATAATGGTTAAGTGCCTTGCTTAAGGGCACAAGTGTCCGGGCCCGGGCTTGAACCCACGCCACTGTTGCCTCAGAAACACCAGAGCATGAGTCCGGTGCTCTTAACCGCTAGGCCATGGCACTCCACTTGGTTGTGCCAATGGATTGGTGTATCGTTGACATTTAAACAATCACAGTCTCATCAAAATTGAAAAAAAAAAGTTTTTTTATTTCATACTAGTCCTTCTTGTTTCACTTTCACTATCTTAGTGGTCTACCTAACAAGAAATTTACGTTAATAAAATCTGACTTGGTGTCGCACTGGGTTTTTCACTCTTACCTTCTTGAGTGCAGGATTTAAACATTTGATCCACTTTTTATGAAGCATCCTGCCTTTTAAGCTCAGTAACCATCTTGTTGATGATGTGTCTGCTGTTCTAATTTGCAAATCTTAAAACAAACAAAAAGAAATTACTGAGCACATCGGGTTTGTTGTGGTTTCGTGTTCCAGGAAGCGTACAACATGTTGCAGAAGTTCCAAGTGACTGTTGCCAAAGAGGAAGCTGACCGAGTGGACACGCTCAGATACTCCTACCAGAAACTCATTTTGCAAGCTGTGAGTACTTATCGCAGACTTACCAGACATTGAAGCCGTATCAATCTTACAACAAATCTCTTTGACTTTATAAATGGGTTGTTTCTTGCACTTCTTGATATGGACTGAAGAAAAAGTACTCAGGAGTACAAAAAATGTCTACCGCTGCAGAATAAAAATATCTATCGCTGCAGAATAACATAAACTGGTTATAAGTAACTTTAATTATTTTGATATAACCACCAATTTGGGATTTTGAAACTAGAATTTAGAAGGTTTCTGAAAATCAGAAGTTCACCGATCTTGCACATGCTTAGTGTGTATATTTGGAAGGAAGATCTGATACACCGTGCCCTCTGGAGACATGCACACAATAGGGAACAAAAGATTGTATACGTCTCACAGGGCAATTTCTATAGATGAATACGTCTCCACAAGGTTTTCACGGAATAGGTATATGGATTTTACTCAAAAACTAGGAATTTCCAAGGTATGTTGATCTGTCGCAAATGGTAGAGTTTTAAGAACTTATAGGATATTTAGTCCGAATTTCAGCCAAGCTAATTGTTTCTGGTTAAAATAAGAGCATTTTGAAACTACTTTCAAACTCAAAAACTTTAGTACACGAGAACAAAGAAATGTCTCCACAAGGATACACATTTCAGTATGTGTGTTGCAGATTTGTTTATGCTTGGCTATATCAGATTAAAGATACATGGTTGTTTATGTGTGGTGCGGGTCATCACCATGATGTAGGATTACTGCGTATTGTTTGTTGGTTTGTTGCAGGGTAAGACTCAGACCACGTTGGTCAAGATCCAGCCTGAGTTCAAAGCTGATCTACTGGAGTCTGTTGAGACATTTTCCAGCACCACACAAAACTTCTTTGACGATTACGATACGGTATGTCAAATATTCCAGTAGAAATGGTTTCAAAGTAATCCTTGTAAAGTTGAAGAAAGCATGAACAATGGACCTGATGGGCTCAGTGCAAGTAGGGTATAGACAGCGCTTTTGTACCACTTTTGAAAACCCCAGTGGGAGTGGTACACCGCGTGCGCATACTGGGCCCAATTTCACGGCGCTGCTAAGCACACGATTTTCTGCTAACAGAGCCTCCGTCTATTTCATGGAGACCGTAAGCAGTAAGCACAGCAAAAGGCACGCTAACCTCAGAGGAAAAATTTGCTTAACTTAGTGACGTAACGATAGAAATCTCCATGCACGCGCAACGGTTAGCACACACACGCCGTGGAATAGTGCTAAGGGTTAGCAAATTTTTCTGCTATGCTAAACACACACCTTTTCTGCTAACTGTTAAGCAGCGCCATGAAATTGGGCCCTGGTTTGTGTGCGTAGGGCGCAAAGTACGCATGACTAAGTTTATTCTGAATATGCACAAACTAGTTGCATCTTTGAGTGTCAGGCGTCGATGGTAATGCGTTTGAATGTCCCTCCCAGTAGTCCCCCAACTCTGTTTTTGGAACCGTTGAGAGGGAACTTGTTCATGTGACTACATTGTGACTCATTGTGACTTGATTAAAAATGATGAGTGTTAATAGATATGGAGTCCCATGCATATACCCTCTCGGCTGTAAAAATGTGACGTGTCACCTTGCTGGTTTGCAGTTATTGAATGTCAGGCAAATCACTGAGATAAAGTGCTATCACTTCTTTGTTGGTTTCCACTCCCCTTAGTGAAGTATATGAATGCAATAGTTTGAGGTCGCGAATGAAGTCTAGAATGTAATGCATTGATGGACTGGGAAGCAGCCTCACTTTGCTCTTGTACAGCTTAACCGTGCCTTCCCTGGTAGGGAAGCTGACGCATGGAACATTTCCCATGCCAAGGTAAAGTATTTTAGTTCATCACCATCATTTTTGTGACCAGTGTTTGTTGTGTTCATTTCAGGGTGGCCCGATGGTGGATGGCATTTCCCCACAAGAAGCCAGTGACAGACTGCAAGTGTATCAGGTATGTTAAACTTCCTTCGCATTGTTTGGTGAATACTCACAAGCAATTAATTTTGAGTCTAGCTCAGGGTTTGACTTTAGCTGTAGCCTGCTAACCAAATGCTAGTCAAAACAGCGGCAGGCTAGTCAAACTATTCCTTAAGTAGCCCGACTGGCGAGTCAAAAATTATTGGGCTACGGCAAAGATGAAAGAACAGGAAGAAATATATCATTAAATTCAGATATCAAACCTGTATCAATTTGTGTCTAATTTCATTACATGTGAGCACATTGTTGTTTATGAGACACTCTTTAAAAGAAAAACATGTGGGCTAGGGAAAATGTCCGCGGGCTAGTTAAGAGTCTGTGTCATCAGTAGCCCGGCTGGCTAGTGGAAACAAAAGTAAAGGTCGAACCCTGGTCTAGCTGATGACCAGTATCATTTTCTACATTAAACCAAAGGACTTGTTTTGAAGTTTCAGCAGCTAGGAACCCCTGCTGAGCTTTTAAGTCATTCAGCACAAGCTATACAGACTAGTCTTGCAAACAAAATTAACAGCCATTACTTGTGTGAAACCATGTCACATGCACATCTCATGCATTCTCAAAGTCATTGCATTTTGGCAACCCTATGGGCTCTGTGCACCAACGAAAGAGGGCACCCTTTTACCTAGCAACAACGTCCCAGGGGTGGGACATTTGGCACCGTTCCTTGTACTTTGTGTGTGACGCACGTACACCAGGGGATTTATATTATGTACACGCAGTGGTACAGCCGCGCGTCGCAGCAAAATTGCAGTCAGGCAAGATGGCGTCGGTCGGTCACCCCCAACTGTACTTTCTTTGCCCGTGAGGGGGTACTTGTGAACGGAGCGGATTGATTAAAGAAGTGTTGATTGCGTGCTTACCACATGTCTGCAAGTGTGGTTCCACAGCAATGGCTGGTCACTGTACTTGTCCATAGGACTTGTTTGAGTATTTAAAAAATAATTGGCCCTATCGTTGAAATAAAATCCATAATTTTTTTTTTTTTAAATTTGACAAGACTCGTTTTGATGAACTGTGGCGTAAATTTAGCACCTACTCGGCCGGCGAACAACTGTTTGGCCTAACTCAAACCGAATACCCGACGCTGGCCAAGACCAAGAAGGAACTGAACTTACTACAGAAGCTGTACGGTCTGTATAACGCCGTCATCGATGGGGTCAATGGATACTATGACATACTGTGGACTGAGGTGGACATTGAGAAGATCAACAATGAATTACTGGACTTCCAAAACAGGTCAGTTGCTCATAGAATAGTCCATTGTATGTTGGTGACCATCTCGCCTAAAAAGTATGAGGTACAGGTTGCAAATTCTGTATTTGTATTTTGTATGTGGATATTTTTTGGGGGGGGAGGGGGAATTTTTGGTAAACAATTCGAAATTCCTTACACAAATGGTTTCATCAGGAACTAAATACTATGTAATACATCATACAAGTGGTAATGGATAAACCTAGTGATGAGGAATAGACTGTTTGCATTCGGCGCCATCTTTGAGATGTTTTGTCATTTTTAAAAAAGTATCGATGAACGCACAAAATGTCTACTCACGTTTGCGTATCCTTGTGGAACAAAATCACGCATATCAAGGACGGCCGCAATTGAACATTTCTAATTTTTGTATTCAACTGTCCTCCAAAATACCAACAGTATTGCAAAGTCTCTATTTTTTGTGATAGATTTTTCAGACTTAAATCTGAAATCAGGGTTTTTCAATCTGAGAGGAAGGTATTATCGGTATTGGGAAAAAAATGCATCTTTCAGATCTTTGGGTTGCACGAGTGGCTTGTACGTAAAGAGCTCGCCTCTCACCACTGTGGCCCTGGTTCGATTCCTGTCCGTGGACCATGCATGCATACATACATGAGTAGAGTTGTGCATAACCATGAGTAGAGTTGTGCGCTGGTTCTCTCCTGTGCCAGGAGGGTTTTTCTCCAGGCCCTCTTGTTTTCCTCAAACAAGAAATCAAACACTTTCGATCTCAGGCTGTGCTCTGTGGTCGTAATGGGTCAATGTAGCTGGCAGCCATAGGCGCCTTTACATGCCAGTGGCTTGACCACGTTGTAGCCGCGTCCTTCGCAATTCAGCTTCTCAGCTACCAGTAAGGATGATTAGCCTCCCAAATTATTATTATTATTTCATCCAATTTGTAGACTTTTAACAAAATTGACAATTTCATCATTATCAGCTGTCTTCCTTAAACAAAGCGATGCATAACAGCAGCTCTTGTTGTTTTTTGTTTAGATGTCGGAAGCTGCCCAAGGGGCTGAAAGAGTGGCAGGCCTTCCTGGACCTGAAGCAGAAGATTGATGACTTCAACGAGACCTGCCCGCTGCTGGAACTCATGGCTAACAAAGCCATGAAGGAGAGACACTGGGAACGCATGGCTAACGCCACGGGGCACACGTTTGACATCGAGTCAGATACGTTCTGTCTGCGCAATATCATGGAGGCTCCTCTGCTGCCACACAAGGAAGACATTGAGGTATTCAGTGTGACTCATCACCACAAAATGTGATGCGATCAAGCTACATGAGTCGTTTGTCAGGAATTTTCATTTGGAGATACAGGCCAAAATAGGGCCACTTCATCACATCACTTCATCACATTTCTTGGTGTTCCGACTTCCATAATTTTTGAACTAAAGTTGGTATCAGCATGCGGTTTTCACAGCAGTAATGCTGAGATTGTGCCCTTTTCAAATCTGTAATAAAAAAAATTGGACTGGGTCGACAAACGACTCATTTACCTTGATCGCATCACAAATGAGCATGAAGTTGAACTTCTTAAGTATTGAGATGTTTTTAATTCAGGATTATTCAGATCGAGAGGTTTCTAATTGTACATAACATTTGAGGTACTAAGTTTAGTAACAGGAAATATAGACCACCAGTTCAAGTTGTAAAACCAATTTTCGAGAAAGTGACGTTTGAAGATCCCAGTGTTGTGTCACAGTGCATGAACAGTCAACCTATAAAGCAGGATGAAAATAGGTTTAAAAGATGTTCAATGGAACCAAATAAAATTGGGAAAGGTAGAACACGACTTGCAGATTAAAAAAAACAACCCAAAATCAACTACCCCTTCAAATGTTGGCTTTGCCCCACTGTACTGATGTTTGAGACAGAAGAGTGATCCATTGAGCCCTGTCACAGTGCACATGGGCAACAACTGCATTTTGACACTGCATGTTCAAGAGATGCGTTCTCATAAACTTCATTTACCTGTCTTGAATAATAAGACATTTTCCAGCGCCTTGCCTTGTTGGTAGATATGTGTGCTATATAAGACTCCGGTATTATTATGCGTGTCATAAGCCCAGAGTCAGAGTTTTGTGCACGCTTGTTGGACATTGGTTTGGGCTTTAATTGGTCAAAATACAGTTTGGCGGGGCTTAGTGGATCGGTGTATTTTGAGCAGCTATTCATGAAAGATCGACGGTTGCAGTTGTATTAACTGACTCCAGAGTCCAGTCAATGGAATATTAGTACATAAAGTTCTCCTTTCTGCAAGCAAATTCTATTTTGAGTGACGTGAATCTCTCTAAAATACCTTTGAACTCTGCACGACTCTCTGGAACAGGTGAAATTGACAAAAACTTAGCTCTCAAATAGTTTAATGAGCCAGATCTGCCCACTCCCCTCCCCAGGATATCTGCATCTCAGCAGTCAAGGAGAAGGACATCGAAGCCAAGTTGGCCCAGGTGGTGGTAGAGTGGACCTCCCAGCAGCTCTTCTTTGCCAACTTCAAGACCCGCGGGGAGCTGTTACTGAAGGGAGGCGAGACTATGGAGACAGTGGCACTCATGGAAGACAGTCTCATGGTGCTGGGATCTCTGCTCAGTAATAGGTAAAGTAAAGTCTGTCGCGAGCCAATGTGGCTCATCAGGCCGACGTTTATCTCCGGTTTCAGTAGCATGAAATGACTGAGAATATTTCTATTCCCCCCTGGATGGGATGCCAGTCCATCGCAGGTTACTCCCCAGCTAATGCTGGTACCCATTTATACTCCTGGGTGGAGAGGGGCAAGTGGGGGTAAAGTGGCTTGCCCAAGGACACAACATATGACCAGCAGCTGGATTCGAAACCCCGGACCCTCTGATCATGAGTCACGAACCCTAACCATTAGGGCACACACTTCCCCTTCAGTAATAAGTAAGGCCTCTAGTATTCTTGTCGTTGCTGTTAGCGCAAATTTGAGCTGTTACATGTTTATATGTTAGTAATTTAAAAAAAAATACTCACGAAGTACATGAATTCACATTGTAAAATGCTGATTAATTTTCATGAAATTCTTACAACCCCCGGCCTTGTTTTTCATGTCATAACCCTGCCCATTACACTCAAACAAAATCCTGGTGGTAACCCTGACATCTCAATAAAGTTAACAAAAAGTACATTTTTGTTGAACCGGCAGAGTTGAAATTGAGTCGTCACAAGTCTATCACAAGTCCGTTTCAGTCTCAAGTCATTTGGCCTGTGAACAATGACAAAGGCTTTCTATTTTCTTCATCTCATGTTTATCTGATCGTTTTTTTTTTATTGAATTGTGATTGGACTTGTGCTTGACTTGACGACAATTTGTACAACTCTAGACTAGACATGACTTTGTGTTTCTTGCAGATTTAAGATTGAAGTGAATTCATTTGGGTAATGATGAATATCACAAACTATAATAATTTGTATCATAACTTTTTTTTTCCCCCGTTTGCATAAATCAACTGTGACTCCATACCTGACTCAATATTAATGACATTGGCTTGCTCAGGTACAACGCTCCGTTCAAGAAGGACATTCAGACGTGGGTACAGAAACTGTCCAACTCCTCTGACATCATTGAGAACTGGCTGACAGTGCAGAACCTGTGGGTGTATCTGGAGGCTGTGTTTGTGGGTGGGGATATCGCCAAGCAGCTGCCACAGGTAGGGAACAATTGCCTTTATGAAGTCCCTCAAGTAGCCTTCACACAGTATTTACCATCAAAGACGATACAGTGGAACGTCGCTATAACGAACATCGTGGGATCCACAGAAATTGTTCGTAATAGCGATCGTTCGGTATAGCGATTTTCACACATTAGTGGCGCCCTCTTTTGCTCATTGTTATTGTGTAGTTGCATTTACAAACCACGCACGGAGTCGCCAAACTTGTCCATTAATATTTTCAATTCCGTAGCAGAACTTCACCAAGTACGCCCTGGTAGTTACCAACGCGTGCGACGATTGAATCATGTAATTACACAGTTTTTAATAATAGCCATTTGTCGCTCTTCTGTTGACATTTCCAACAACAATGTTCGGTACGTTTTGTACACAAAAATTGGGAGCCAAAGATGATGTTCGGTATAGCCGAATGTTCGGTATAGCGGTGTTCGGTATAGCGACGTTCCACTTTTTGAGTTTGTGCATGTTCAGAATAAAACCAATCTTGCACACGTGGCTAAATGTTCGCGTGAACCAGTGCATGCACTGTTACTACCTTGCTGGATTGTTAGGGATTGACAGTCTAAATCCTGTAAATTGTGGTGTCTGGTGTGCTGACATTTTCAAAAAAAAAATGGTAGCCAACGCTGGCAATTCAGCCAGCGAGAAAGAAAAACTTTTTTTTTTCATATTTAGTATTTCGTTTTTCTTTGCAATTGATTACACACTGTGAAGGGGTACAAGCCGACTATACTGACTCTCTGATCTTACAATTCCCCAAAGATCTTAAGGTGGGTCAGGGAACCTTTAATTGGGATTTCTTTACCTATCTGTAGGAAGCCAAGAGGTTTGGCAACATTGATAAGTCCTGGGTGAAGATCATGCAGCGTGCTCATGAGAACGACAACGTGGTCCAATGCTGCGTGGGGGATGAGACGCTGGGACAACTGCTGCCTCACTTACTGGAACAACTCGAAATCTGCCAAAAATCACTCACTGGGTAAAAAAAATCGGCTTCACTGTTTTCTTGCAAATTGTGCCACAACCTTGCTTTGACAGTTTTGTTGATAATCTGATTTTCCCGTTGACTCAAAATAGCTCGTAGATTTCATTGATTGTACAATTTCACTAAATTTGATGCCATACCACAAAGGAATCTTGAGCTACTGTAGGCAAGTTCCTACTCAGCTAAAAAAACGAACGCAAATTTTTGAATATGTAAATGTCCAACAAGTTTTCACGCAGCAAATTCCCAAAACAGCTTTCAAGAACGGCAAATTTCACATTTCATGATGGCAAATACACTTCGCATTCGCATGAAGTGTGAACCAGCTTATCTCCTTTCAGACCAAAATTCTCTCATATATTTTGTAACTTCCATATTTTCCCAATATTGCAGGCATGCAACTTTTCCTTGGATCAGCTGATTTCCTCTTTTTTTACCTCCCATTTGTGCCATTGAAAATAGAAAAACACTTCACAAAGTCTGGGAAAAATTTGAATTTCCTCTTTTTTTGTGATTTCCCAGTTACATGCCTGAATATTGGAAGATATTCTATCAGTCAAAACCAGCATTTTTTTATACCATAAGAAAGCATTTTGCTGTTGTGTCAATATCGACATCTTACAACTTAATTTTTTTGTTACTTCTCTTATAAGGGTGGTTTCTGCCTCACGTGAATGCAAATATGATTTAAGTTGTTTTTGGCGGAAAAAGTCAGTGGGGCTTAAATGGGTTCAACTTTTGCGAATTTAAAACGGCAAAACATGTCACGACGTCAAAAATTTGTAGATCACGTGTCGGAAGTTGATCTATTTTGTTTAAATCATCTTTACTTAGATATTGTTTGTTTGTCTTTGGTACAACAGGTACTTGGAGAAGAAGCGACTGGTCTTTCCACGTTTCTTCTTTGTCTCTGACCCTGCTCTGCTGGAGATTCTGGGTCAGGCCAGTGACTCGCATACCATCCAGGTAAGTCCCAGTAAGTAGGTTTGGGTCCCATCCAAGCCCTGCTTGTGATGTGAATCTATTCTTGCAAGCTCTCATCAGGCAGCACTGAGTGTCGGTGAAGGGCAAAACCCAATGTTAAATTTACGTCTCCCCACACAGCTCCATCATACATGTCAAACTAAACCCAAACTATACTAAATTTATATATTTATGCGTGCCCTGCTATGTAGAGATTCGAACCAGCCAACCGATCCTGCCTAATTTAAATAAAGTTTAATGTTGTAATTTACACATCTTTCTGATATTAAGGGTTCTCAACCTCTAAATCTGAAGTTGAATTTGGATTTGCCAAATACAACTCTAAAAGCCTTTGGTGCGTATTGATATTTTGTATTAATTTTTATAACACCTCACCCATCAACTGTGTTCAGATGGAAAATTAAATGTCTGTTTTCCATTGATTTTATAATTTGCCATCAGGTTAAAATAAGTGTACATGTATTTGAGTGGGTTTCTATTATGATAATATTTCATTGTAGTGTGAATGATTTTCAATTTTCCTTCCAGGCCCATCTGCTGGGAGTGTTTGAGAATGTGAACGAGGTGGAGTTTCATGAGAAGGACTACGATCGCATCATTGCCTGCATCTCCAAGGAGGGGGAGGTGGTGCCTGTAAGTCTGCGTTCAGGTCTTGTAATCGAGTGCATTCTGAGTCCTTAGTTTTATCACAATCCATCACAAGTCCTCCAGTCCCAAGTCAAGTCACAAACTATTGAAATGAACTATCCAGCAGGCATTCCTTTGTTATTGTTCATCACTTGTTACTTATGAATTGACTTGTGGCTGGACTTGTGATTTGATTGTGACTGGTTTTGTGATGGACTTGTGATGGACTCAACACAATATGTGACCTACTGAGGCGAAATGAGGAATGTCCCCCTAAACCTTGTTTTGAGTAATAGACGCCCGAACTCGGATATAATCAAGTCAAAATTGATAATGCTTGTATTTTTTATTAGTCGAGGTACCCAAGATTCACACTATGCATTTTTATTGGGAAAAAAATACCCCCAAAAGTGGAAAAACTGAAGAACGTGTAGCACTGCCGTTGGTTGCGCAATGCGTTCTTTTTTTTTCAAAACCGTTTTTCTGGAAATGAGGTCGGCGAAGATTGGCAGGACACTGTTGGAGTTCCTGCGACATATCTTTGGAATAAACTCAGCTACAAAAATAAATTTGGTATCTTTGGCAAGCCAATGATTTGTGCTTTTACGTGATGTATATAACTTGAAAAGTCAAAGGTGGGGGTTATTCCTCATTATGCTATGGCAGGTCACATATATATTGTAATTTCACTTTTATTCTTTTCAGGATTGAAATGTGTTTTTTTTTTTTTTTTTTACTGTTTTGTGGAACTAAGCATCTCTGGAAATACTGTTACGTTCATGCCCTTTTGCCGAAAAGACCAACATTCTGAATTTCAAAATTGAATTTTAGTCATCTTTACCATAGAATATTTATTGTGGGCACATGTGGTTAAGCAGTGGAGCACAGGATTAATGATCGTGAGGTTGTGGGTTCGAGCCCCATTGTGGACATGCGTGTTGTGCCCTTGAGTAAGGCGCTTTACCTCAATTACTCCTCTCAACCCAGGTGTTAAATGGGTACCGGCATTATTCAATGCTGGGAAGGTAACAGACTCGCTGTGGAGGAGGTGCGGCTATCCCCCCACAGCAGCATATGAGTCTGGCCCAATCATTAAAGAAAGAGAGAGGGGCACTCCGTTCCTGTTTACACAGGTTTGCCCCCCCCCCTTCACTTTTTTTATCATGCTGGATGATTTTATGAGCCAATTCAAATTGATAAGTGTTGATGATGAGTGTTTTTTCTTAATGCAGTTGGACCAGCCAGTGATAGCTAAGGGTAATGTGGAGATGTGGTTAGGTGAGTTACTGACCCTACAGCAGAAGTCTCTTCACTCTGTCATCAGAGATGCCTTCCGCGTCATCAATGATTCCTCCTTTGAGCTGCTGGGATTCCTCAATAACTACATTGCACAGGTCAGGCTCAAGCTGATATCATTCCGTCTTGTCAAGTGAATACTTTTGGTGTCAATTTATGCTGGCTTTTTGAGACATGCGGACGCAGTAGGAGGGCACTGTTAGGTTTTGTAAAATCTGTTGTAATTACCCAAACTAAATAGTGCAATCCCAATTATTGTTGATGCAATTTTATGGGTTTGCTTCTAAAGTGAAATACTACTCATGAATGCAAAGTAAGTTTGACATCACAGAACTTGTCACATACAGTGAAATTCATCGGAGGCAATTTGTATTTAACTATTGCAGGATGAATACTTGCCATGATGCCACAAATTTACACTTTCATTTGCTTTCATGGAGGAGTGTGAACGTGTCTTTAGATACTGTCTTAAAACTTTCCTCAATTTGCAGTTTTTCCATCATATTTTATGCTGCACGCAAACGTGACTACATCATAGGCTTTGCGTCTTTACTGTGCATCAAGTTTGCACTTGCACTCATGGAACTTACAACATTATTCCTTGTCCACTGAGGCTCGTGGGAGAACTAATGATAAATCTACATTGTACCATTTCAGGTTGGTCTGCTAGGCATTCAGATGCTGTGGACCCGCGATGCTGAAGACGCCTTGACTGTGGCTAGATCAGACAAGAAGATCATGCAAGTCACTAACGTCAAGTTCCTGGACTTACTCAACACACTGATTGAACAGACCACACACGACCTGACCAAGATGGAGCGAGTCAAGTATGAGACGCTGGTTACTATCCATGTCCATCAGAGAGATATCTTCAATGATTTGGTAAGCCCATTCAGAGGGTTCATCATTTGTATTACATTGTATCACATTGTACTCATTTCCTGATGAATCTGTAAAGCAACACAGTGCTGGAGTGGTTTAGATTGATACAGGGATTGACAGGATGGTTTTGGGTGGTGCAGTAACTGTTGGATTCAAGTCTGTAGCGCATCAACCTTCAATGACCATAAGTCAAAGAAATCCACTTGAGATTGTTAGTAGCAGAAGAGCAGACTGTATTTTTCCATGAATACTTTCATTTAATCACAGGTTTGTGTAATTTTTAAGATTTTGTAATCCAGTTCTAATATAAGAAGTTTTGATTTTTGCTAATCCCTCATTCTTTCAGCTAAAAAATCAAATTTGTGCTCTTTTTGACAAAGTTATTTCTTTGTTTCACAGTGCAGAGATAGATTATCTCTTGCTGATGTAGAGTTGTCAATAAGGTGCTTTTCGGTAATATGCCCCATCTTGCAGACGGGGCAATTTAAACTGTTGGTGTGTACGCATCGTCAATGGAAAACTTTGGCGTATCCAAGTCATCATGCGGTCATTCCAAAATGCGCCTGCGTCTAGCAATGCGTGTTCTTGTTGCCCCGTGAACAAGATGGCGCATATTACCGTGAAACTTATTCAAGCTACACTCATTTTCCTTCACTTTTTTCTTTGATCACAGACTATCCACCATATCTCCTACTGGTATTAAATTGTCAGTGAAAGCTACAAGTAGACCACTAATGGCTACGGCTGGCCCTAAGATGTGATCATTGGATGCGGCTTACGCCACTTCCATAACTGCATGTGTAATTGTAAGCCATAGCCAAGTAGTTTAATTTAATAATTTAATCTTAATACCTATGATCCTTTTTGTATAACCATATACCATGCACAGACTGTGCAGCACATCCGATCTCCCACTGACTTTGAGTGGTTGAAGCAAGCCAGATTCTACTTTAAGGAGGATACTGATCAGTGCATTGTGTCCATCACTGATGTTGACTTCATATATCAGAATGAGTTCCTGGGCTGCACGGATAGACTGGTTATTACACCACTCACCGACAGGTATATTCAATCAAGATCAATATTTAGTTTCATAATGCTGTTAGGTCTGTAAAACATTGAAATAATAACACATGTCATAAATTATAATAGAAGGTAGATATGAATCACATTTCCATTAGATGTCAAATGAATAATGGCAGTTATGAAATGAAGTTCATTAGGTACATACATACATGTAGTATAGGTTCTTATGACTTGTGGTTGACTTGTGATTAACTTATGACTTGACTTGTGATTAACTTACGATTTAAGTTGTGATTGAGTTCGATTTGACATGTATTTGACCCACCATTGGAGTTGTGATGTCTAATGGGTTGATTTGTGATTGACTTATGATTAACTTACAGTTTGCCTTTTGATTGACATATGATTAGCTTGATCACATCTATGCTTCTTTGGTAGATGCTACATCACCTTAGCCCAGGCTCTGGGTATGAGCATGGGTGGCGCCCCCGCAGGCCCAGCAGGTACAGGCAAGACAGAGACCACCAAAGACATGGGCAAAGCACTGGGCAAGTATGTAGTGGTCTTCAACTGCTCAGATCAGATGGACTACAGAGGACTGGGACGAATCTATAAAGGTAAACCCGGTGTTAGTGGATGAGGGAGTTTTCAGTGAATCCATTAGCATGGGTAGATCATTTTGGGAATCAGGTTGGCGTAGCCGTCATTCCTCGCCTTCCACCGCTGTGACCCGGGTTCGAATCCCGCCCGGGCCAATATGTGGATTGGGTTTCAGTCCCTGCCTGATTTCGTGGGTTTTTCCCAGAATATTCCTCTGGGCTTTTCCTCCCACCTCTAAAATTGTAATTTCTTCTCACTGTCTTCTCTGGAAAGTTTTCTTCAGGCTTGCGAGCTACAGTGCTTAGGGTACTTTTGAGAAATCCTTGGTTTCATTACCAGAAATAAATAAAATAAAATTGTATTACAGTGTAGCTATTTCCTGATGAATTTATAAAATCATACAGTGATGGAGCACTTTCTAGTTACAGGGAATAACAGGCAGGTGATTTGGAGTGGCATAGGGGGGAAAAATTCCATACTCGATCGCCACTTTTTTTCAATTAATTTTCTAGCACCAAAAGTTACATCTTTTATGGTTATTCCCTCCACTTTCCCTCCTCTACTCTCACATTCTCCTTTCCTTAATTTCTATTTATCAATCAGTTCTTACTTCATCGAGATTCGAACCTCGGACGCTTGCTTGATACACGAGACTCTTAACCGCTAGGCCGCGCACGATCGCTGTTGCAATGATCTTTGGACGTATTTGAAGTATTCATTGAAATAAACTAAATATTCATGAGAAAATACATATTCATAATGACGTATTGCACTATCATTGGCCGGCTCATGCGACGTCATGGTTATCGATGTCATGCGTATAACGTACCGCTGTTCCATACACTTCAATCAGTTTTGACCGGCTGCTTCAACTTGGTTCTGCATGACGTGTGCATCCAAAAAGGTGCTCTAAAAACACATTTTTTCTAATTTTTTTTCACCTTAACACAGCTTCCTGGATTCCTCTTGGTTGAAATCACATAGTGGGCCCCTTACTGTACACTGGAGATCTTTCGAGCTGTGATGAAGCACCATCCACAGTTCATACTCGGATACAGTCCATTGTCCACATTGCTCTATGTTCTTGCAGGTCTAGCCCAGTCAGGTAGCTGGGGCTGCTTTGATGAGTTCAACCGTATCGAGCTGCCAGTGCTCTCAGTAGCTGCACAGCAGATTGCCATTGTCTTGATTGCTCTATGTTCTTGCAGGTCTAGCCCAGTCAGGTAGCTGGGGCTGCTTTGATGAGTTCAACCGTATCGAGCTGCCAGTGCTCTCAGTAGCTGCACAGCAGATTGCCATTGTCTTGGTTGCTCTATGTTCTTGCAGGTCTAGCCCAGTCTGGTAGCTGGGGCTGCTTTGATGAGTTCAACCGTATCGAGCTGCCTGTACTGTCAGTAGCTGCACAGCAGATTGCCATTGTCTTGATTGCTCTATGTTCTTGCAGGTCTAGCCCAGTCAGGTAGCTGGGGCTGCTTTGATGAGTTCAACCGTATCGAGCTGCCTGTGCTCTCAGTAGCTGCACAGCAGATTGCCATTGTCTTGATTGCTCTATGTTCTTGCAGGTCTAGCCCAGTCAGGTAGCTGGGGCTGCTTTGATGAGTTCAACCGTATCGAGCTGCCTGTACTGTCAGTGGCTGCACAGCAGATTGCCATTGTCTTGATTGCTCTATGTTCTTGCAGGTCTAGCCCAGTCAGGTAGCTGGGGCTGCTTTGATGAGTTCAACCATATCAAGCTGCCTGTGCTCTCAGTAGCTGCACAGCAGATTGCCATTGTCTTGATTGCTCTATGTGCTTGCAGGTCTAGCCCAGTCAGGTAGCTGGGGCTGCTTTGATGAGTTCAACCGTATCGAGCTGCCAGTGCTCTCAGTAGCTGCACAGCAGATTGCCATTGTCTTGATTGCTCTATGTTCTTGCAGGTCTAGCCCAGTCAGGTAGCTGGGGCTGCTTTGATGAGTTTAACCGTATCGAGCTGCCTGTGCTCTCAGTAGCTGCACAGCAGATTGCCATTGTCTTGATTGCTCTATGTTCTTGCAGGTCTAGCCCAGTCAGGTAGCTGGGGCTGCTTTGATGAGTTTAACCGTATCGAGCTGCCTGTGCTCTCAGTAGCTGCACAGCAGATTGCCATTGTCTTGGTTGCTCTATGTTCTTGCAGGTCTAGCCCAGTCAGGTAGCTGGGGCTGCTTTGATGAGTTCAACCGTATCGAGCTGCCTGTACTGTCAGTAGCTGCACAGCAGATTGCCATTGTCTTGGTTGCTCTATGCTCTTGCAGGTCTAGCCCAGTCAGGTAGCTGGGGCTGCTTTGATGAGTTCAACCGTATCGAGCTGCCAGTGCTCTCAGTAGCTGCACAGCAGATTGCCATTGTCTTGATGGCCAAGAAGGAAAGGAAGAGTGAGTTTATCTTCTCAGACGGTGACGTCGTGTCTCTCAACCCAGAGTTTGGCCTCTTCTTGACCATGGTAAGTTTTATATGGATCACTGGGGCCATTTTTACCGCGCTGCTAAGCACAAAAATTAGCTTAGCACAAAAAAGTCTGGCTTATGAAAAGCAGGTTACCAGCCAAATGTCCATGTGATGTATATTGCTTGTGATTGGTATTCAGCTGCTGTTTGCTTAGCATGAAACTCACGTGGAGTTTTGGCTAATAACCTGCTTTTAATAATAAGCCAGATTTTTTTGTGCTAAGCAAATTTTTGTGCTTAGCAGCGCCGTGATATTGGCCCCAGATACTTGGAGGAGGAAAGAAACCCAATTTAGATATTACCACATCTCAGAACAAAAACGTTTAAAAGTTGAGACACTACCAATGTAGATAGGGCTTAGATGATTTTGTAGAGGTAGCAGGTTTCGTCATACACTAGGATGTAGTCGAGTACATCACAAGTCCAGTCACAAGTAAATCATGAATCCATTCACAAGTCCAGTCACAAGAATCATTAATATTATTATTATTATTATTAAACAGAACGAATCAGGTAAAGTGGGAAACGTGCAAGCACTATAAGTTGCTTTACAGCACCCCCCACACAGCTGAAGCGTCGACGAAGAAAACAAAAACAAGAGACAACAATGAAAATTAAAGAAACAAGAAAACAAGAACACGTGTGATCGACAAAAAAAACTGGACAATAATGAGCAACACTAGGAAAAAATGCTTGAACAACAACAAAGGAATGCCTTTGTCATAGCTCATGTGAATAGCTTGTGAGCTGAATTGGCCTGGAGGACATGTGATGGACTTGCAGGGACTTGTGGTGTAATCGACTACATCCCTGGCCATACATTTCATCAGTTACTTAAATAAGTGATGACAAATGGTCTCAAGCCAGGACTTGAATATTATTGTTCACAGGTATCAACTCATGCTTGACAACACAATTATGATAACATAATCAAAACGTCTCATTAACTTAAGATATACAGAAAGTTATAGCTGTTTGACAGAAGTATAACTTACGAGTTGCTGCTTGCAGAAAAATGTTGACTTTGAATTTACTTGTTATAAACCTGTCTAAGGGAAGCGTTGTACTTAAATATGAGGGAATTGTGATATTTATGAATTTGAATATAAGCTTTTGCCCTGCACTGATGTACCTTTACAAGCACTGTCAACTCAGTGCTCAGTTTCCAAGAGCTTGCAAGAAAAATGTCACAAGCTTGATTAGTTGGGACTCGAACCCTCAACCTCCTTCTTACTAGTGCAGTCGTCTTACCCCACGACCACTGAGATTCCAGAAGCAAGCTGGCCGATTCAAATCAGATATGACTGAAATGACTTTAAAGAGGTTCTTATATAGCGCTTTAAACGATGATCAAAGCGCTTTACATTATTATTCCCCCTGATCATTGGGCCAGTGAGACATTCCAAATACCATCTCAGCTCCCTGGGGAGTATACAGCTCCATGCTGCCTGTTAGGCGCAAGGAAGCTAATTCAATCACAGTAACTATCTCTGCCTTCACAGGTACCCATTTACTCCTGGGTAGAGAGAAGCAATGAGTCACAAAGTGCCTTGCCCAAGGGCACACGCACCATAACCCCAGGCTGGACTCGAACCCACAACCTGCAGCTTTACCTGCAGACCACGAATCTGATGCCCTTAACCACGAGGCCACAGCACTCTACGACTTGTCCATCAACATCTAAAGAAAATTCCACTGAAAGATATTTGTGTACCTGTTTCTCTGTAGAACCCTGGCTATGCCGGCCGTCAGGAGCTACCAGAGAACCTGAAGATTCAGTTCCGCAGTGTGGCCATGATGGTCCCTGACAGACAGATCATCATGAGAGTCAAGCTGGCCAGCTGTGGATTCCAGGAGAATGTACTCCTGGCTCAGAAATTCTACACACTCTACAAGCTCTGCGAGGAACAACTCACTAAGCAGGTAATGAGAAATCACAAAGGGGTTGTCAGTCTGTCTGTCTGTCTGACCTATTAGTTTTCTGACTCTTGATTGACTGGGAACATTTCATGATGCTAACTACAAATTAATTCCTTTCAAGTGTTCATCAGCCACCGATGTATTTTGTTGTTGTTGCTGCAGCAAGCCTTGAGGATCTTCAAGCAGAATGCTTGTATAGTATAGACTGAAGACCAGTTCAAACTTCATGCGAATGTGAATGTGATGTGGATTTGACATCATGAAACAATCGCAGCAAAAATTCACCGGAGTTGAAATGTGTTCAACCCTTTGTGAGTTCGCAGCATAAAAACTTGACACGACGTGACATGATGGTGCTATGTGGCTTTGTTTCTTGTCCACACAGGTTCATTATGACTTTGGTTTGAGGAACATCTTGTCAGTGCTTCGTACTCTAGGAGCCAACAAGCGAGCCAGGCCTGAAGACAGTGAGTCTACCATCGTCATGAGGGTCCTGCGAGACATGAACCTATCCAAACTGGTAAGTAATGAATAATGAAAGGTTTGCAGAAACTGGTAAGACAAAAACAGTGTTGTAGTCGAGTGTATCGCAAGTCCATCACAAGTCCTAGTGTCACAAATAAATAACAGTCCAGTTACAAGTAATACATGATGAGCAAACAAAAAGGAATGCTGTGCCACAGTTCCTTCTGAATAGCTTGTGACTTGACTTGTGATGGGCAAGATGTAAGCGGGAACAGGCACTGGCCACACCTGGTCTTTATAGAATGAACACTTCGTTCACAGATTCTTTGACAGAAGAAGTACACTTTTACGCTGCATTTTGGGTGATTTGCAAAAACTAGCTTAACCAGTTTGCGCCGGGATTATTTTGACATTGACCGGACCCAGGCTCGGGATTGTTTTTCAAAAACCTCGATGCCAGATGGGTTTAGGCCATATCATCTGCGGGAAGCACACCCTAATATTTCCAGCTTCGCTCACTGTGAGCGGGTCGCAGACAGATATTTCCGGCCTCGCTCATTGCGTGCTTATCTGTCATCTGTTCCAAATACTGCAAAACCTTGGCGTGGTTAAGGAACCCCAGGGAAGAAAGAAGAACGTTTTCCCCAACCATTTGCCGAAAATCCTCAGAACACTTCACTGTCATTTTCTTCTTGGAGACCGTCTGCAACAAATTGCCTATTAGTGCACCGTTCCAAATTAAATTATTTATTGGTCATAAGCCCTGTCCACCTTTTTGGTTTGTGTACATTTCTCACGGTGCTTGTGATGAGTTTGAGCAAGCTATCTTGGTCACCTGACCCAAAACTGGTGATCTAATTGGTCAATGCACAGTATTTGATTGGCAGGAAGGAAGTATCCATTGCCTTGTGAGACGGCCCTTCATGCACTTTTTCAATTCTTTCAATTTCCATCTCTGTCTGTGATTAGGTTGATGAAGACGAGCCTCTATTCCTGAGCTTGATCAGTGATCTCTTCCCCGGCATTCAGCTTGACAATGCAAGCTATGAGGAGTTACAGGTGGCTGTGGCCAATCAAGTAGATGCTATGGGAGTCATCAACCATCCTGCGTGGAATCTCAAAGTGGTTCAGGTATTTGGAAACTCTCATTTCCCATATTAACTCTTTTCAGTACCCAATTAATTGCCATAATTCGACAAAATCAGAACAACGTGGTGTGACCTTCAAACAAAATGTTTTGGCTTGCCATAGAGATCAATCCATACAAGCTATCGCTTCTAACACAGAGGCCCCCTTAAATGGTGAAAGCATTGTGCTAGTTATAAGATTTCAGGCTTTGCATGGTGGAGTATCAGTATCGTTTCGGTTGGCGGCAACACCGTGTGGTAATAACTACTGTCGCTCAGTAGATATTTAGTTCTGATAAGAGCTTGTCCTGCTTATTATCAACTTTCACTAAGTAGTTTTTAGGTCTGATAAGAACAGTCCTGCTTCAAGTTCTAAAAGAACCTGTCTTTGGTCTCAACGTTTCGACTAGCCTGCTCTAGTCATCGTCAGGAGACTGAGGAGAGTTGTGCTAGCTATTGTGCTAGCTATTGTTCAGATAATCCGTCATGGGGCAGTTGCCTTGTACAATAGCTAGCGCAATGGTTTCTCCATTGAAGGGGGCCTCGTGAGTGTAAAGTGATCAGGTGCCCAGATATTTACAAAATATCTGCGGACTCTTTGGAGAATCTGTTGATGATTTTTCATGGCCTATTTACAAAAGCTAATTGAGACTGCATTGCATGCAAGCATTTGTCCATTCGCACAAATGTGCGGAGTGTGAACCACCCATTCCTAACTGTGTGTGAGTATGTAAACACCGGCAATCGTGGACCTAGGACAAAAGGGTTAGGGCACAAACAATACATCCACAATTGACCAAATGTCCACGATTGAAATTCGTGTACAAAACCAATGAGAGCTATAGCTAAAAAGTTAGAGTACAAACATAGGAATGAGGATTAGGGACAATAGGGCAGACTTGTATGACTCGTGACTCAGACTCGGACTCGAGTCCGACTCGAGTCACATTTTTAGTGACTCGGACTCGGACTCGAGTCACTTTGACTTACGACTCGGACTCAGACTCGGACTCGGGGCTACGGACTCGGACTTGGACTCGAACTGACTTGTGACTCGACGGAAATTACCGCACTGCACACGCACACATACATAGAAGTCTAACAAAAGATATTTGAAACACCTGAACTTTAAATGCATAAGTTTGGCCAATACCAGTTTTGTCTGAATTGCCTCTATAACTGTTTTTGCAAATGAACTCCTCATTTCCAGAGAAAATTCCAGAGAAAAGCTGTGGGGAAAAATGGAAATTTACAGGACCTGAAATGTACGTATTTCCAATACTATATCAAAGGTGACTCTGAATTTCTGAATTCCATAAAATGTACGTTTTTCCAATATAATGTTAGAGGTGACTTATGACTCGGACTTGCAAGTCCGAGTCACGAGTCCAAGTACTTGGACTCGAACTTTGTGACTCATGACTCGGACTCGGACTCGACCTGGAGGACTCGGGACTCGGACTTGGACTCCAGAAATGTGACTCGGACTCGGACTTGGACTCGATGTTTCATGACTCAAATACAAGTCTGCAATAGGGGGTCTACGATTGCCGGTGTTTACGAAGATGTGTGTGTTGGCGGGATTATGTCATGGAAAGGTGAGCCAATGGAAACATCATTTCATTAGCACATGCGTTTTCATCGGTTTCTATGTGTTGCCATTCAGCACTCCGGACTCAAGTTTTAAGTAAATACGTCTGAGAGCTAGATAAGCCAATGTAAAAAATTCCTGCCTGTCCTTGCCGGCCTATTGAAAAGCAGACACTTTAAAAAACGGAAATAAGTCAGCCTACCTATGTCCACCACTCCCCAGCTGTTTGAGACCCAGCGCGTGCGTCACGGCATGATGACCCTAGGCCCCAGCGGTGCAGGCAAGAGTGTCTGCATCCACGTCTTGATGAAGGCCATGGGAGACTGCGGTGCCCCTCACAAAGAGATGCGTATGAACCCCAAGGCTATCACTGCGCCGCAGATGTTTGGACGGCTGGACGTAGCCACTAACGACTGGACGGACGGGATCTTCTCTACGCTGTGGAGGAAGACGCTCAAAGCTAAGAAAGGTCAGGCAAGGTTAAAGATGAGAGATAAGTTTTTTTTTAATCCAAGTTGCCCTTTACATGGCTAAAGCCACTCAAAGGTACAGGAGGCAGGGATGCAGGGAAACAAGACAATGACAGAAAAGTATGTGGTAGCATAACCATATCTAAACATGGTGAGAAACCACCTAAATGACTGTTAACCACTTCGTGCCGGGATCATTTTTGCTGAAAATTTCGATTTTCGCAAAAGTCAAAAATTGTCCAGCCAACTTCTGATATACAGCCAAAAGCCACAAATACTGATTCGCAAGAGTCATTTCAACACTATTTGTACGACATTTCTTGCTGAAACCTCATATGTTTGAATACTCAGGGGTGTGCACTGCAGCGTAAATTGTACAACAATAGGCCGCGCACAACGGCTAATTCAAGATCAACACACGGTCCGACTTCACAGACTTTGTGTGTGTACAAAAAGCACGATGGATTAGCGTGTGTAGACGTCACCCGGAGGCGAGTCGAGGCAATCTTGACGTCTTAACCAGTCAGCTGTGCCTGTGTATAAAAACAGCCAATGCGTGTTATCACGCCCTCCGACGCAAACTGGTTAAATTAACAAGCATTGCTCACTGGTAACTGTATTTAAAGATATCATTCGCTTAAGAGAACCATTTTATTGTTTTATCTTTTTGTTAGGTTATTGTTCATATATTTAATTTCGGTGAGCGGGAATGAAATTAAAAGTAACTTCAAATGTGCATTCACTGACTTCATTTGTCATAAATCCCCGCTGAGGTTTGTGGCAATAACCACACATGATCCTATTGCTTCATGGTCATTGAGAAAGTATTTTGTACATGTAACAAATTTTATTTGCAGGATATTTGTTTGATTTTATATTCATAAATACAGTAAAAAATATAATTGACAGTTTCCCTTTTGTTTGAGAGCCGTCGGTGACTTTAAACTGCTATTTAAATACATCTCAGCACACTACTGCGCATGCTGCACGCACCATGTAAATGGCCCAAACTTGGGGTAAAATGGTAGAACAACATCATTAGAAGTTTGTCAACTACCGACTTAAAAAAAAAAAAAAATTTGACAAAAGTATTTATAAATGGGGATGATAGTGTTGTGGAACAGTGATATGATAGGCAGTGCTTAGTCTGAATGCTACGAGAGTAAGTCAGTCCTGTGGTCTGGTTTCTGCATCTGTTGTAGCGGTAGAGGCCGATTATAGCCCTTGCCTTTGGCCTGATCCATTATCGACACCTAGGCCCTTTCTTACACAGTTATTGACTGCTCCATCACACTATTATTGCCTTATTTAAGTCGTCTCAAATCATTCAATAAGGTTGTCTTTGTGGTCAATAAAAAAAATTGTTTTCTGTCACTTTTTGCATCTGTTTAGGTGAGCACATCTGGATTGTTCTGGATGGTCCCGTTGACGCCATCTGGATTGAGAATCTCAACAGCGTCTTAGATGACAACAAGACCTTGACTCTTGCCAACGGGGACCGCATCCCTATGTCTCCTAACTGTAAGATTGTCTTTGAGGTGCACAACATTGACAATGCCTCGCCGGCCACAGTGTCTAGGAATGGTATGGTGTATATGAGCAGCTCGGCGCTGGATTGGAGACCAATACTAGATGTGAGTAGTGCTTTCCCAATCTTGTAATCGATTTACACTTGAAACTTCAATTGTTGACATCAAAACAATTCAGTGTAAAAATTCAATTGTTGACATCAACAAAATTCAGTGTAAAAATTAAAAAGACTGCTGCAAAAAAACTAACTGGATTTACCTGAAATATACAATCAACGAAATTTAAAGGGCCTAATGTTTCAGTCCTGGCAAGTTTTTTTCTCAAATGTAAAAAAAAAGAAGACCGCGTGCGGGCGTGTTGTGTGCTAAGCACAAGTAGCATTCAGCCTGGAAATCAAGTCTATCATTTCAGCTATCGGTGGTTTCCGATCGCAGTGATATATGTGAATACAAAAAATGCGGGTGCCAACCATGTTTTCGTTGAGCGCACCGCGTAGTGCAAGGATCATGTACACCGACAGCAGTTGTGGAATCGTGCATGTTTCGTGTCGAATATTACGTTGGAAATTCGGGTAGGCAGAATGAATAATAGGAATATGGAAAAAGTCAAAGTGATTGAACGAACCGACAGCTTTAAAGGCCATAGAAGCAAAATTAAAAAATAAACAGAACTTGGCTTGGCTACAAGATAAAGATGACAACGGGGACTTTGTGTTGGACACGGAGTGGCTTTTTCACACCCAAAAAAGTTCGGTTTTTTCAAGCAGCCGTTCCGTTTTGGGTTTTTTTCAAGCAGACCCAGTTCCGTTTTTTTCAAGCAGACCCTGTGGAATCTCTGGGTTTTGAGGTGCATCAGTGCATCAGCAACAACATGCTGCATTACCGCAACAATCCCCATAAAAAAATCTGACGGGCCTGAACCCCGCAAACCCCCCCCCCCCCCACGCAAAAATTCCTGAAATCGCCCCTGACCACTCTTTTGTCACAAATCTAGTCACAAGAAATCACTAGTCAATCCTCAAGTCAATCACAAGTCAATCACAAGTCCAATCGCATGTTACAAAGGATGAGCAATATCTAAGGAATGCCTTCGTCTATGGTGATTTGAAAAGCATGGGAGCTGACTCGGGATTTGGTGACTTTTGATTGACCTGTGATCTTATACAAGTACCTCAACTACAACACTGCTCTACACCAGAATTTTTGAGGGGATCTAAATTTTAAAAGTGCACATAGTAGAGATAGTAATATTATTCTTGTTTTTACAACACTACTCTACAACAGAATTTTTGAGGGGATCTAAATTTAAAAAGTGCACATGGTAGAGATAGTAATATTATTCTTGTTTTTACAACACTGCTCTACAACAGATTTTTTGAGGGGATCTAAATTTAAAAAGTGCACATAGTAGAGATAGTAATACTATTCTTGTTTTTACAACACTGCTCTACAACAGAATTTTTGAGGGGATCTAAATTTAAAAAGTGCACATAGTAGAGATAGTAATATTATTCTTGTTTTTACAACACTGCTCTACAACAGAATTTTTGAGGGGATCTAAATTTAAAAAGTGCACATAGTAGAGATAGTAATATTATTCTTGTTTTTACAACACTGCTCTACAACAGAATTTTTGAGGGGATCTAAATTTTAAAAGTGCACATAGTAGAGATAGTAAAATTAATCTTGTTTTTACAACACTGCTCTACAACAGAATTTTTGAGGGGATCTAAATTTAAAAAGTGCACATAGTAGAGATAGTAATATTATTCTTGTTTTTACAACACTGCTCTACAGCATAATTTTTGAGGGGATCTAAATTTTAAAAGTGCACATAGTAGAGATAGTAATATTATTCTTGTTTTTACAACACTGCTCTACAACAGAATTTTTGAGGGGATCTAAATTTAAAAAGTGCACATAGTAGAGATAGTAATATTATTCTTGTTTTTACAACACTGCTCTACAACAGAATTTTTGAGGGGATCTAAATTTAAAAGTGCACATAGTAGAGATAGTAATATTATTCTTGTTTTTGTCGGATAGGGTTGGCTGCGAGGGCAACCACCAGGTGAAGCAGCAGTCTTGAGGGATCTATATGACAAGATCTTTGATGATCTGTACCGTTTTGTCTCACTCAACCTCCATGCCAAGATGGACATACTGGAGTGTAACTACATCAGACAGGTATGGGCCAAGATTGATCAAAGACTATACATTGATTGGAGATTGTTTTATGATGTAAGTTTTGCCAGTGCACTAGTATTTGAGTATAATTGGTGGGCAGCCGTGCCAGTCAGGCAGAAATACACATAGAAAAAGAAGGTAGCACTTTATTATTGTCATTATTATTAATCATTTTTGGTAATAAAACCAAGGATTCCTCAAAAGCGCCCTAGGCACTGTAGCTCGCAAGCCTGAAGAAACCTGTGGAGAGAAGACAATGAGAAGAAATTACAGTTTTAGAGGTGGGAGGAAAAGCCCAGAGGAATATTCTGGGGTAAACCCACGGAATCAGGTAGGGACTGAAAACCCAATCCACATATTGGCCCAGCCGGGATTCGAACCCGGGTCACAGCGGTGGAAGGCGGGGAAAGTACCGTTACGCCAACCTGACTCCCAAATGACTTACAAGAATAATTGTGTGCATAAGCTTTCATAGCTACATCTACTTTATCAGATGCAATGAAGCGTACCATCATACAAGATTATATAAATGTACATGTGCAGTCTAAACAAACGGTGGTGATGATTCAGTGGTGTAGTGTTCAAGTGCAATTGTCTCTAGTCAAATGATGATCAAACATCATCATGAAACTACTCAATCCTGGCTCCCATCAAGTTACACATGTCTATGGGTGATCTGCGAGTGACCAACCATAATGTTGACTAGACCAGCTAGTCCAATTATGATGAAGTTGGTGGAACTTGCTCTAAGTTGCCCAGCGATCTTACAGTCGATTACTTGGCAGCCTGATCATTTAAACTTACTTTCTAACCATATTCGCTGAGACTCTTCCCGAATCATCCCACATCTGCCACTAAGCAGGAACTATTTGCATGTTTTGTTTTAACATCCAAGGAGCATCAAGCCACATGTAAAGTAAATATGTCTAGGCTGCTGACTAGTGCAGACGTCTTACCACTCAACCACCGAGCTTGTCAGGGTCGGCTGGCTGGTTTAAATTTAGCAGTGGGTACTGCAATGAATCACTTTTTTGTATGATGGAATTTTTGTATCGGGGAGGGGAAATGATAATTCAGTATTGAATTTTTCGCATTCACCGAAGTAATTTCATGAACACTGTACACTCGAGTGGCATGCGAGGGCTTGTTTGCGAGAAAAATTCACAAGTTACTCAGCTGGACCTGAAACCCACGTCCTCCTGCTTACTAGTGCAGTATATAGCAGATGAGGGTAACACAGTCAATCACTATACAGTGGAACGCCGCTATACTGAACACCGTTATACCAAACATTTGGCTATACTGAACATCATCCTTGGCTCCTGGTTTTAATGTACAAAACGTACTGAACATCGTTGTTGAAAAAGTCAACAGATTAACAAAAAAAAACCTACTGGTTGTACATGTATTAAACACTGTTCGGGCCACTTTTAATTCCCGAACATCAAACCACCCATGGTTACATCGTGTTTGAATGTTGGAGAGCGATAGATGGCTATTATTTCCCCAAGGAATAAAAGGGAAAACCACCCGCTCTAAAGTTTTGTGACAACTCCTCGTGCGGCCGCAGGATGTCAGAAATGCCAGTTCAGTGACTTCACTACTGGTCAAAAGAGGGTACCGGCAGTTTAATCGCTATACCGAACAATCGTTATTACGAACACTTTCTGTGGATCCCACGAATGACGATGTTTGTTATAGCGGCGTTCCACTGCAGTATGATGGATTTTTTCCTTTGCTATCGTGAATTCTCACCCACAGTCAGTTGACTTACTGGACGGCCTGATCCCAGTCAAAGACGAGCACGACCACAGCATCCTACCAGCCTCGCACCTGGAGAAACTCTTCATCTTTGCCCTGATGTGGAGCCTGGGTGCCTTACTGGAGCTGGACGACCGAGTCAAGATGGAGGAATTCATGCTGGCTCATGAGAGTAAACTCCACTACCCTCAGATAGAGGAGGGCAGCGGACACACTATCTTTGAGTTTGTTGTCAATGCTCAGGGTAGGTATCATGATTGACAGCAGAGGGCAAAACTGTAACGTAAGCAGACAATTTCTGTATTTAACCACATTTGTCTGGAGGGGGTGTTTTGCCTAGTGGTTAGGGTTTGTGACTCGTGATCAGAGGGTCAGGGGTTCGAATCCAGCTGCTGGCCATATGTTCTGACCATGGGCAAGCCACTACACTCCCACTTGCCTCTCTCCACCCAGGAGTATGAATGGGTACCGGCATTAGCTGGGGAGTAACCCGCGATGGACCGGCATCCCATCTAGGGGTGAATAGAAATATTTTCAGTCGTTTTATGCCAGGGAAACCGAAGATAAATGTCGGCTTGATGGGCTTGTAACAGATTTGAATTTTAACAGTATGTGGTCAGTTAGAATTTGAATGTTAGTGCATTGTGGATACTCAAAATTGGTTGTGCCACTTCATACGTCTGTACAGTTTTGTGTCTGATATCACCCTCTGTACTGA
The DNA here is from genome assembly GCA_029964075.1 of Patiria pectinifera. Lineage (NCBI taxonomy): Eukaryota > Metazoa > Echinodermata > Asteroidea > Valvatida > Asterinidae > Patiria > Patiria pectinifera. The sequence continues at coordinate 12,456,581 of CM057150.1, forward strand.
ATTCAGCCAGTCAGTGAGTATTGAGAAAAAAAATCTGGTTGAAGTATATATTTTGGTGATGCCAGCTTCAGGTTTTTTTTTTGTAATGCGAGATAAGTTTGGCTATTAACAAGTTTGAAAAAGACAACTTCGATGCAAAGCCACACCTCCAGACATTTCCAGGGCAAAAGCTTTTAAGAATACGATTCAAGGTCTCTGAATAGCCCGCAGATAGGGTTAAGGCCGACACAGGGTTAAGGCCGGTTGATATTTAGTGCAAAAGCTAATTCAAAACCTGAACACATTGGAACTCTAGCGACGTTTGCAGTGAATATTTCGTTACATCAAAAAATGTCACTTCGTAGTCCCATTCTCATGACGTAAGAACTGGCCTTTATTCACAACGAAGCTTTTACTTGTTGTGTGTATCGCAGGTGATTGGGAGCATTGGTCCAACCGAGTCCAGGAATACCTGTACCCCAGCGACTCAGTGCCTGTCTACACCTCCATCCTGGTCCCTAACGTTGACAATGTCAGATCCAACTTCCTGATTGATACCATCTGCAAACAGCACAAGGCAAGTAGCAATTACCATTTCCACCCCAAACTGTGTAGAGATAAGAGTTATTGTCAGTTTTCTAGTTGTCACATCTTCAGTACATAGAGGCAGTACCTATTCCATGCAGGAACTGCAAATAACACTTGAGTGAACTTTATGGGCTCCTTCCGTGCACAAGTACCCCCTCACCGGCAAGAAAGGGACAGTTGGGGGAGACCGTCAGGAGAGACAATCGAACCCATTGCCAACGACGCCTGATGGTCACGCGAAGACGCTATGGCTTTGTGGACATTGAGAATAAAATAAGCCTCGCATACTTCGAGCTATACGTGCACGAAACAGTATGCGCAGGCGGTGTGTCCCGTACACGGGGCTCTCAAAAGTGCTTAAAAAGCGCCCTCTCTTGTTGGTGCACTGAGCCCATACCAAAAGCTAGTAAAAGACATAAATTGTGCTCGTACTGGTTTGTAAGGCTGCACGGCACAGTGTCCGCGAGGCCGGGTTTCTTTTTTTGACCTGTGGTTTGCATCTTCTTGTATCATCGCCACATTGGGACAAATGCATCTGAGCAGAGTTGCATGACAACCAGGCACAGAATTTTTAATAATAATAATATAATGATAATAATATCGGAGTCTTATATAGCGCACGTATCTACCAACTAGGTACTCAAGGCGCTGGAGATATGTCTATTATTAAAGAAAGGTAAATAAAGTTTATGAGAAATATGAGACCCATTATGTAGCAACTTATAAGGGTTTACAAGGTGCTGCGGCGCATATTGCAGCCACTGCCAGAAACACCGGGACAAACCCCTTCTCTTAGCGATAAGTGTTACTGGGTTCTTTAACGTGCATTACACAACACACGGGCCTACGGCTTCACGTCCCATCCGAAGGACGAAGCAATAATGGTAAAGTGCCTTGCTCAAGAGCACAAGCACCATGTCCCACGGTCAGGATTCGAACCCATGCACCACGGCACACGAGTCGAACACCGTAACCATTGGACCACGGCACCCCACATGTATTTTTCCCTGTATCAGCTAAATGCTTCAATTTCAAATTCCCGTTGCGTCATTAAAAAAATATCAAGCACTTAAGAAAGTCTGTAGGATTTCCTCATTGTTTTGTTTGTTTGCATCCAGTTGCATGTCCAAGTAACGATGGCACTCAAGAGACAGTTAATGTTGGAGCACTTTGTTATTTTCGATACTCGGGGGTTCATGTGCGTGTAGTCTGTAATTAAAAAAACTCAACTATCAATCCTGGAGTATTATTAAAGTTTGTCTTTTTTTTCTTTGGCCAAATATTAGGCTGTGCTGTTGATTGGTGAGCAGGGCACAGCCAAGACCGTCATGATCAAAGGCTACATGTCCAAGCACAACCCTGATGTACACATGAGCAAGAGCTTCAACTTCTCCTCAGCCACTACCCCAATGATGTTCCAGGTAAACCACTCCGTCCAAATTCTGAGAACTCAATAAACCCGCTGCAGTCTTGATGTTCTGATCGTAGACGGATTTTCTACTTTTCGAATCAAAATATCAGGCCCTCCTTACTGTAAAGGTTTCAGGTCACTCTACTTCATAGTCAGCTTTTAGAAGCTTCGTCTTCCTGTTTTTATGAGAGTTGCCCATCACAAGGCCCTATCTAAGGGCAACTCGAAGTGAGGGCCATAGAACAAAGGGATAGAAAAAAAGAAGGTTAAAAATAAAGAGGAAAAATTACTCCAAAAGAAAGAAAAGCATTTATGTTAGGCCAAAAAAAAAAATTACTCGGTCTCTGGTCAGTGCGCGCATCGATTTTAATCATGCGCGTCAACCTTTTTTCCCCTTCAAATTAACACGGAAGCTACAACAGCGCCCTCTATTGTCGCACCTCCTCAAATTTGTGCACCAAGGAGCACCAAGGAATGGGGAAATTGCACCAAGGCAAATGATAAAGGGCACCAAGGGAAATTATGGAGGACACCAATGTATAATGAGCACACAAAAAAGCAAAATAGTACCCACCTTGTCTGTACAATTTAAGCTTGGAAAAAAAAAGGGAAGAAACACCAAAAAAAATCAACAAAAAACGCGTCTCCGCATCAATTCCGGAACTTCGGTCTGACCAGAGACCGATAATTTTTTTTGGGCCTTATGCTTGAACTGGGACAGTTCCATCATGATGGTGAAGCAGTGTCTCAGAAGAAACTGGATGAATACTTGTTTTGGAAGCAATGACTGTATATGCATGTGATTGAATGGAGAAGCATGTAGTGCACCTGAAGGGACGGTTAGGATTAAAACTCAGAGAAAGACTGTTGGAGCACATTGCGTGATAGTATCTGTAAAACAAGTACAGGTCGGCAACGGGTCGGCATTTGCGAGAGGTTCTAGATTCTGGTAGTTTAATGATTAGATCCATTTATTCAAATCTTCAATCTGCAGCGTACCATTGAGAGCTACGTGGACAAGCGCATGGGCAGCACCTTCGGTCCACCGGCCGGCCGCAAGATGACGGTCTTCGTCGACGACGTCAACATGCCCATCATCAACGAGTGGGGCGACCAGGTGACCAACGAGATCGTCCGTCAGATGATGGAGATGAAAGGCATGTACAGCTTGGAGAAACCCGGCGATTTCACCAACATCGTGGACGTGCAGTTCATCGCTGCTATGATCCAGCCTGGAGGAGGCCGGAACGACATCCCAGAGAGACTCAAGAGGCAGTTCTGCATCTTCAACTGCACGCTGCCGTCTAACATGTCCATCGATAAGATCTTCGGTGGGTGAAATATAACGCAAATTGTTTTATAGTTTTTTTATGTATCAATTTCTTATTCAGCCATTGGCCAGGATAGTCCACGGAAGTCTTTAAGCTTGTTTCCAGTGGGGTCCCCTGGTAGAAGATGTGGAAGGAGATTACAGTTTTAGAGGTGGGAGGAAAACCCCAGAATGACATTCTAGGGGAACCCACGGAATCAGGTTGGAATTTGAAAGCCCAATCCACATTTAAGCCCTGGTGGGAATCGAACCTGGGTCACAGCAGTGCAAGGCGCAACCTGATCCCCACTGTGTTTCAGCTTCAGAGGCGCAGCAAGGTTGTCACTAAAGCCGGCCTCAGGCATGTCAGGTCGACCTTGCCACGACACAGATCAGTCGGCGACTGACTTTTTAGGATCAAGCTGCGTCTGAGCTACGATCGTCAGGAACATATCAGTCGCCGATTTTGTATGACCTGAGTGTAATTGCGACGATATTAAAACGATCGGCATCAGCCCGCATTGAAAAAAATCACCAGTCGCAAGAGTAGAAAAATTTCAACTTCTGTGACGTGTTCCGCAACCATCACACGATTTCTCAGTTTTGTGACCTGAGCGGTATTTTTCTGCTTGATGCCGACGGTTCCGTCGTGGCGCAAGCAAATCGCGGGTCGACTTGAGGCCGGCTTAAGACCTCACAAGTCAATCACAAGTCTTCCAGTCACAAAAAGCTGTTCAAACAAAGTTCAGTAAAGTCTCTTCTTTGACGTTGCTTGTCCCAATATTTGTGAAGTTTGATTTTACGTATGATTGCCTTGTGACTGATTGAGGGTAGGTTCAAACTCTACAGGGTGAGTAAAAAAAAAAATTTAAAAAAATGTCAGGACCATTGTTTTATTGAAGTTCTGCATGTAGCACTTTCAAAATCTAGGATATGAAAGCCCAATTCATAAGCTTTCTTTTAGTACAAGAATCATTCAAATCACTCATGTACTTTTCAAGTTACGGAATTTTAAACACAACCACTGTTTTAAGGTTCTGTCCACGGATCACAAAAAGGTGTGCGTTGTTTCAGCAAAACAAAATCAATTCACACACATCCCTAGGTGATTTGTTTTTGTTTTGCTGAAAGAACACTCAACTTTTTTGTGATCCGTGGACAGAACCTTAAAACGGTGGTTGTGTTGATTGAAAAGTACATGAGTGATTTGAATGATTCTTGTATTAAAAGAAAGCCTATGAATTGGGCTTTTATATCCTAGATTTTGAAAATGGTATATGCAGAACTTCCCTAAAACAATGGTCCCAACATTTGGGTTTCGTGTTTTTTTTTACTCACCCTGTACAAGACAGGTTTGAGTATTTTGGTGAGGTTTGAAAAGAAAATTCTAAGATAATTTATTTGGTCAAGAGAAAACTGCTGAGTGCCAGTGGGATATGTAGTAAACAGCAAGTGATTTACTTTGATCTCTGAAATGAAAAAAAAAGTTATTAAAATACGAATTAAAATAAAATATTCAATTAAAAAATGGATTAAAAAAGTCAAACTGATCCTCACTACTAAGATGGAGAAGTCTCTGGATGGGTGTTACACCAGGATGCTGCGAATGGCCCTGAACATCCCGTGGCAGGATCACATGAGGAATGTAGACCTCTACGCTGCTTGCTGAAGGTGACGAAAAAGATCCGGGAACGCCGTCTCAAGCTTGCAGGACATGGCGTCCGTCACCTGGCGCTGGCCGCTAGCCTGGTCATTCTCTGGGAGCCCACATTGGGCACTTCCTCGTGTGGGAAAAGAAATATCTCCTTCGTGGACATGCTGAAACGGGACACCGGCTTGACCACCGCTGAGGAGCTGCGCTCCTGCATGCTGGATAGACCGGGACATGTGGACCGAGTTCATTGGGAGGGGTCGAGCTGCAAAGGGCCTCGACTTGATTGATTGCATGAAGTGCCGTTCCACTGTTGAATTTGAATAGTCCTAGAAGTTTTTTTCTGTCAGACATAACAGTGTTGATATATTTCAATAAATGTTGGTTATTGCAGGTATTATTGGCTGTGGCTATTTCTGCTCGTCTCGTTTCAAGGATGAGGTGGTGGAGGTGGCTAAGCTGCTTGTGCCTGTCACTCGCAAAGTCTGGCAAGCTACTAAGGTAGGCTCAAACTGCTGTCATCACATTTCAATGATTATACGTAAAACCAAGCACACATGGAAGGATAATATGGGTTTTTTTAACACCTGAGGGGCGCATAGAACCTGAGGAGAATAAAGATATAAATTTGAAGGCACAGCTGTAAGACGTAAGAAGACAAGACAAGCAACATTTTGACCTAAAAATGAGCTGAATAAAGTGTACCCTGATTTTTTTTTCTTCTAATGTGGTTGTTATTTTGTTGAATTTTACAAGAATTTGTTTCTGGCATGTGGGATCAGCTTAACACATGCCCTACTTTTTACCTAACATCGATTTGTGAATCTGCAGTCTAGCCAGTCAGTACTGTCATGTCATAGCCTACATCATCATCATCATCATCTAGCGGTCGCAACCGAGATCTCGTTCACAACACCACGCCAGGTGTCTTAATCCGTCATTATGTACGGAAGGTCTTCAATTTCACATTGGGTGTCTCTGCCAATCACATCAATGTAGTTGAAGGGTCTTCGTCCTCTATTAGGGCATGGAAGTCTCCAACATAATACATCAGATATGACCTGGTTTATAGCTCGGTAGCAGTGGCCAGCAAAGCGAACTCGTCGTTGAGCAACAATAGCAGAGATAGCCTACATAATACCACGATTTCCTTCCCATGTGTAAATGTTTCATTTACTACTGCATGATTTGCCACCTTTTGTTTCCACCTTTTGTTACTGTTCTTCGGTGTAAGTAATCCCAGAGGCTTACCATCTTCTAACCGTCAGGTTAAAATGCTACCAACCCCAGCCAAGTTCCACTACATCTTCAATCTACGTGACTTGTCTCGTATCTGGGAGGGCATGCTGCATATCGCTGGTGATGAGTGTCAGGATGCTACGACGATTATGGCACTGTGGCACAATGAATGCACCCGAGTCATTGCAGACAGGTACAATGCTATCTCTTTGCCTACGGATTTCAGTGCCTAATTAACCCTCCAAGTCCTTAGCCTTGGTCAAGGTATTCACAGACAGTGTCCGATGAACAGTGGCCGTACACTATACAGGGTGAGTAAAAAAAAACGAAACCCGAATGTTGGGACCATTGTTTTAGTGAAGTTCTGCATGTAGCACTTTCAAACTCTAGGATATGAAAGCCCAATTAATGAGCTTTCTTTTAGTACAAGAATCATTCAAATCACTCATGTACTTTTGAAGTTACAGAGTTTTATACACAACCACCGTTTTAAGGTTCTGTCCACGGATCACAGAAAAGGTGTGCGTTCTTTCAGCAAAACGAAAACAATTCACACACATCCTTATGTGATACGTTTTCGATTTGCTGAAAGAGCACTGAACTTTTTTGTGATCCGTGGACAGAACCTTTAAACGGTGATTGTGTTTAAAACTCTGTAACTTGAAAAGTACACAAGTGATTTGAATGATTCTTGTACTAAAAGAAAGCCTATGAATTGGGCTTTCATATCCTAGATTTTGAAAGTGTTACATGCAGAACTTCACTAAAACAATGGTCCTGACATTTGGGTTTTTTTTTTTTTTACTCACCCTGTACATGCTCTCACACATACTGTATGAAGCGCGAACAGCAACCTCACGCGGCTAGGCTACAATATGCAAATCAGTTGGTGCTAGTTGAACACCTTGGAACAACCGATACGGTTGCGATGGCCTATCTTTTTTCGGGCAATTTTTGTTATTTTCTCCGCTGGATTAATTTCCCATTTTATTTGGTCTGCGGACTCCTAACTTGTTGGAGAATGTAGCCACACTATCCAGCTCTCTGTCCATGTAAAATATGAACCTCCACAACCAAGTACTGAATAATAACCTCATCTTTATTCGCATATGAGAAAAAAATAAAATTCGCTTAAATAAAGAAAAACATACTGCCTAAGTCAGCATAGATTTCTCCCTTTAAACAGTCAATGGTATCATAAAATAATAATAATAATGGCTTCTTGTATAGCGCTCATGTCCATCACGAAGTGACGCTCCTGGCGCTCTATTATTACCGTGGTTTTAGCACAGCTGCCATTACGGCGCTCAAGCATTGAAGGAATTTTGTTCCCACCAGATACCCATTTACTACACCTGGGTGGAGAGAGGCAATCATAGTAAAGTGCCTTGCCCAAGCGCACAAGCACTATGTTCCCCGTCATGATTCGAACCCATGTACCACGGCACACCAGTCGAACACCGTAACCACTGGACCACAGCACCCCACAATTATCCCAACCATTTAGAAACGAACGTTGAAATATTAGTTCCGAACTTTGACATTGAATACCTACAAATGGTAATTAAAAAGCGTTTGTAAATTCAAGGTGAGTGAAGGAAATAATGACTGGACTGGAATTCTCCACAGATTCACCAATTCGGAAGACAAGCAGTGGTTTGAGACGGCCATCCGACGCGTAACCAGAGAGGAGCTAGGGGAGGACCTGGCTAAAGTCATCCCCGATGAGCCATACTTTGTGGACTTCCTACGAGACCCGCCGGAACCCACAGGAGATGAGCCTGACGATGCCGTGCTGGAAGCGCCTAAACTCTACGAACTGGTAAGGGTTGCTCTCTAAAACTATGACTTTTTTTGGAGGGGAGACATAATTCAACATATCTGGAATATGACCGGTTGGCCTTGTTCTGGTACATGTATTTACTCAGTACTACTGTGCTAAACAGATGCCAGCATGTCGCCCTCATATATTTTAGTTGTTAAATGTATGGTGTAAAAGTAATACTTGACCTTTAGGCCAAAAAAAAAATAGTCGGTCTCTGGTCAGACCGAAGTTCCGGAATTGATGCGGCGACGTTTTTTTGGTTTTTTTTAGTGGTTTTTTTTTTTCAAGCTTGTATTGTACAGACAAGGTGGGTACTATTTTGCTTTTTTGTGTCCTCATTATACATTGGTGTCCTCCATAATTTGCCTTGGTGCCTTTTATTATTTGCCTTGGTGCAATTTCCCCATTCCTTGGTTGGTACAAACATTTGAGGAGGCGCAGCAATAGAGGGCGCTGTTGTAGCTTCCATGTTAATTTGAAGAAAAAAAAAAGGTTGACGCGCATGATTAAAATCGATGCGCGCGCTGACCAGAGACCGAGTATTTTTTGTTTTTGGCCTTATACATTTCATAATGTATCAGCCCGTTGTTGAGTAATTTTCTCTGCAAAAATTCAGGCTGGTTCATGTTGGTGAACCAGCCTGAATTGGCAGTGAATTCACTTCAAAACTAAACTTCAGACAAAGGTCACAATTAAAATCCGTTTGTATTTTCTCCGGTTAACCAAATGACGTAACATTTTAACATTGCCGGTTTTTTCCTCAAATATAGGAAGGGATGGTAGCCTGCAGTTGCTTTTCAGATTTTGTGCTCTGCAGGATGTTATTGTCATGTTAATGTCATCCTCATGTTAATGTCATTGTCATTTAATGTCATTGTCATTTTATGTCCATGTCATTTAATGTCATTGTCATGACAGGTTCCAAGCCTAGAGTTTCTAGCCGAGAAGCTTCAGCAATACATGGCAATGTACAATGAAGCAGTGCGAGGGGCTCATATGGATCTGGTCTTCTTCAAGGATGCAATGACTCACCTTATCAAGGTACCAGTAGACATTGGGAACTGGGGCTAATTTCATGGAGCTGCTAAGCACAAAAAATTACTTAGCACAAAAACATCTGGCTTAGTAAAAGCAGGTTGCCAGCCAAAACTCCATGTGATTTTCATGCTAAGCAAACAACAGCTGAGTTTTGGCTGGTTATCTGCTTTTATAAGCCAGGCTTTTTTTGTGCTAAGCAAATGTTTGTGCTTAGCAGCGCTGTGAAATTGGCCCCTGGTTGTGACATTAGTCTTTGATAAGCATTAGAGCATGTTAGTCTAAGCATTAAATGATGGGCTGCATGCAGGAACTGTATGTGGAGGTGCCTGTCAGGCCATGAGACCAGTTTTTGAAACAGCTCGAGATCAGCCCATTCTGGTCTCTACCTTCACAGGTACCCATTTATACTCCTGGGTGGAGAGAAGCAATTGTAGTAAAGTGTCTTGCCCAAGAACACAAGCATCATGTTCCCCACCGGGGTTTGAACCCATTCACCCCGGCACGCGAGTCGAACACTGTAACCATTGGACTGTTATCATAGGACAAATAGTATGTGCATTGTTTTCAATAGTGGGCGATATGAATGTTTGGTCACAATTGAATGTGCAGAATTAAAATTGTAGCTTAATGGCAATATTCAATTTACAAAATTTGTCTAAGTGTTTGGAAAATAATGGAAGATGACTGAAATGTCCTGATTTCCACATTCTCACTTCAAAATGATAGAACGTAAGAAATTTTGCCTTGGAGAAAGTTCTTGCTCATACCAAAATCTCATGTCATACTTTTATGGTTTTGAATCACTGGACATTGATGTTGCTTCCAAATTAACTGTGTGGATGTAAACATACATGTTTTATTGACAAGTGCCGACCCCCCGAACCCCGCCCGACCCTCCCCACCCCCACAACAACAAAAAACCCCAAAAACCAAAACAAACATAAAACCCTGGGAACCAAATCATGATCACCGAGTAAATGATAAATAATAATGATGTCTCTCCAAGGGCCTTGGATTTTAATGGAAGCATTGGACAGTTGATTGTTTTCTTGTAGAACGCCATGGTCCAGCGGTTACAGTGTTTGACTCATGTACGAAGGTGCTAGGGTTCGAACCCGACCAGGGACATGGTGTTTGTGCCCTTGGGCAAGACACTTACATGTAAGTGCAATTGCCTCTCTCCACCAGGAGTATAAATGGGTACCTGTGAGGGTCGAGGACCGATTGAGCGCTGATATCGGCTGCCGCGTGGTCTCATGACCTGATGAACAGGGTAATAATTGTAAAGCGCTTTGAGATTGTTGATACGATGGAGAGCGCTATATAAGCACAATTATTATTATTATTATTTGTAGATATCCCGTGTCATCCGTACCCCGGTAGGCAACACGTTGCTAGTCGGCGTGGGTGGTTCCGGTAAGCAGAGCCTGACTAGGCTGGCCTCATTCATTGCCGGATACAAGATCTTCCAGATTACTCTCACAAGGTACGTCACACAAAACCACATTCTTGTCAGTGTTCTAGTTGGGTCCATCAAGTTCTCAAAGGCCCATCACAAGTCTGTCTTAAGTCTATCACAAGTCCATCACACGTCATGTCATCCCAAGTCAAGCCACAATCTGTTCAAATGAGGTGTGACAGTTGCATTCCTTTGTATTGTATTCATCCCCTGTTACTTGTGACTGGACCTGTGAAGTACTTGTGTATGACCAGACTTGTGAAGGGCTCAACTGTTGTTTGTTAGACTCGACTATGACACTAATTTATGCATTGCCTTGCAATTTGTTTATTTGTGCATTAATACATTGTTAATTTAATAAGTTTCTACGTTAAAAAAAAAAGTTGTTACGTTGTTGTTTGATTACTCAAGCTTAAAGGTACAGTCCATCATTTGCAGCTATCCATAAAGTAACTGACGTAATTATTGTTGAAAAGCATGCTTGGTTTAAAGATAGTAAGGAGACTAAACTACCTGTGAAATTATTCTTTCTGGCAAGCTGTCATTTTGAAGAAATCAATGAAGATGCATCGTTGGAAATTTCCATTAATAGTTAGTTTTTTTTATTCGGCGAAGCACGCGCAAGCATTGGCACAACCCACACGTTCGCGCGGTTGCTATAATTCGTCGGATCAGTGCGCGACATCGCGTAGCTGCATTCGGCTCAGTGAGAACGCGTCTCGGGCGCTGAATTCAGGCCCAGTTCAAAACATGAATCAGCAACTTTTGATTTGAGATTGAGATCCTAGAATGCTGTTTTTCTCGGAATATACAGCATTCACTGAGCTGAAACTTCATCAGGTTAGTTGGTTCAGCTCCCTTTCTTAGATTTTGAGCACGTTTGTTGCTTCAAACGAACAAAATGCACAAATTACAAATGATGGACGCTACCTTTTACACTAACAAAAGACAGTATTTACATTTGTATAATGACCTCCTTGGAAATTATACTGCTTCAAAAAAAATTCGTTTCAAATTATACTGTTTGTTCATTTAGAGTTAAGGCCATTTAAGGCCACGTAAGCCTGGAATTTTTCTTTTTTAACTCCAGAAAATGATGTTCATATATTTGTTGGTATTTTTCTATCTTTAGTATTTTCTGGTTTTCAGTTTTATATGATCTTGTTTTGTCATGTTACATTAACCTCAGTGTTTTTTTGCATTCTTTATTTTACACACTGAATCTAACATTTTTGATCATCGCCGTACAGTTGAAGTTTCTGGTTCTTGCTTCCAGTGTTCATGGTGAGTATACGTTCTTAAATTAGAAACTGAAAATATTAATGGACATTTGTAATTGTTTGAGTTAAGATTTCTGTCTCGAGAAATTTTCTGAATTTTTAAATGTACAATGTAAAGTTGCCTTTATTCTTTATAATGCATGCTAAGTTTTTTCATTTAATGCAAGTTCCTCAATTTCAGTGTGTGCTTTTAAAAAAACCTTATCGAAATTCCTGCCATGTCCATTTACATTTAATGTAAAATCTAAAGAACTCACAAATGAAAATTACCCTTGTTATAACTCGGTACACATCCTATTTCCCATTGCAACAGCCATTGAACAACATGCATTTTCATGATTTGGATAACTTTGAACAATAAGCCTCTGTACTGATGACGTCACACGTTGTTTACATGTATGCTTTTCTATGGGAGCCTGGTGGGGGTCGGACGGTTCGTAGCTCCATCCGATCCGTTAGTGTGACGTCATCTCAATTCAACCATACGTACTTCACACGATGTAGCATAGCACGAATGGAACCAGAAGTTAACGCAACTCGAGCGTTTATCAATGGGCGCTAGTAATCAGTGGTTCGCGCGCGTGTATGGCATTTTTACTAACGAACGGGATAGAAAAGCGCCCATTTACAAATGTAAACAAAGTGTGACGTCATCAGTACAGAGGCATGTTCAAAGTGTCATTGTGAAATGTCTTTGGTTGTAAACTATGACGTTTCAAAAGTCCACATATGATCGACTAGTAAACATGTTGTCAAGGACTTGGTTTTGCCTAAGTGCCATCCCGCCCCACCCCCAGCGCATACAACAGCCATGGACTACATCACGTAGACAGCAAATTGATTATGATGCAACACATGTTTCCTGGTTGCAGGTCCTACAATGCCAGTAACCTGATGGATGATCTGAAGTATCTGTATCGTGTAGCAGGCAGCCAGGGACAGGGCATCACATTCATCTTCACTGATAACGAGATCAAAGATGAAGCCTTCCTGGAATACCTCAATAATGTGCTGTCGTCAGGAGAGGTTAGTATGTCATGAAAACTCCTGACATTAACAGTATGTTCTATTTGCATAATGGAGTTTTTGTGTCGTAGAGATATCAGTGTTAGGTTTGTCTTGCAAAACCTTTGACAACACTAAGATACAGTCTTTACAAAAGTATATCAATGAAGGGCAAAACCCAGTACATGTATTCCATTCCTCCTTAACGGAAGCAAGATCAAGATAACCTTTCCTTGAATCTTGAATATCTTAATGATGTTCTGTTATAAGAAGAGGTTACAATGCCTTGAAGTTTGAAGTAGTCTTAAGATTATTATCTTTATCCAAAATATTAGAAGTGTTACCGGTACATTGTAGTAACATAAGTGAATTGCACCCTCGAAAGGGTTTACGAGCAAAGATACTTGGTGACAGTATTCTCATTTTGTGCAAGCTGTTTAAAAACATAAGGAGGGTTCATTCAAAGTTTTTGAAGTATTGTTTGGCTGTAACTCACAATCAAAGAGTCATTTTGTTGGGTACATGTTTTTTCCAGTGTTTTAGTCACTGTACTTCTGATGGATCATAATTACATCACAAGTCCAGTCACAAGTAAATGTACAAGTCCAGTCGCATGTAACAGGTGATACACAATAACACTACAGAGGAATCCCTTCATTACAGTTCATTTGAACAGCCTGTTTTGGGTTTGGATAACTTATAGATAACTTGTCATGACTTGTGATTGGCTTGTGATGACTTGTGATTGGCTTGTGATGACTTGTGATTGGCTTGTGATGGCTTGTGATTGGCTTGTGATGACTTGTGATGGGCATCTTTTCCTCGATTCATTTCCTCAAATCAAAAGACAATTCCTTTCCTCTTATAAAAGGTGTCCAATCTCTTTGCCCGCGATGAGTTGGATGAGATCACTCAAGAGTTGATATCCGTCATGAAGAAGGAGTTTCCCCGCCGGCCACCCACCAACGACAACCTCTATGAGTACTTCATCTCCAGAGCTCGCAACAACCTGCATGTTGTCCTCTGCTTCTCTCCGGTAAGTTACAAAAGGCATAAAAATGGCATAAATATTTATAAAAAAAGGGGGAGTATTCGACCACTTAACCCTAAAGGGGCCGGGTTATTTTGACCATCTCTCAGCCGGGGGGGGGGGGGGGTTCCGCCATCGAGTGACGAAAAATTTTGAAACTCGGCACATGCATAGAGCAACTCTTCCTAAACATACCCAAGAAATTTCATGACTATAGGTCAAAGGGTTTTGGAATTATGGCTAATTAATTATTCATATGTACGAATGGCAATTCAGCTCTGTGTACACAACGTACATGCAAAAATTCAGTTTTCACGGCGCGTAGCGCCAGAAAATTTTTCGCTACACGGCAACCCGTGGTCCGATTTTTTTGTTTTTGGTATCAAAAGATGCGCAAAGCTCGAGGCTAAAAAGTCATAACAGCTCGGGTCGCGAAAAAATTTTTTTTAGAGGCTATCACGGAAAATGTTGAGTGGGGGGCGGATTCCGCCCCCGGCCCCTTTAGGGTTAAGGAAAAGTGGCACTGCCTAGTGTAAATGAGAGAGTGAGATCTTAACCATAACCACTCATGACATGATCATGTACTTGCTATGTTTGCAGCATATCATCAACCCTAGTCAGACCCAATGTTTTTGCTTAATAACAATCAGTCGGATTCTGCCTCCGGTCAAATATACCCCCACTTACTGGTAACAGATGGTTTAGTAGGAGAATTCGACCAGATAAGGAAAACCAGCACATCCGAGTGTAACTGAGAGAGCGAGATCTTAACTGTTATTACTTATAACATGACCACGCACTTACCTTGTTTGCAGCATATATCAACAACAGAAGTACACAATATCTTTATTAACAACCCTGGTTAGGCAAACAATATGATTTATAAAATCCACTTTTTTAAAACGACGGGCCTTCAAAAGGACTTTGAATATTTTAAACGTACTGTCCACCGACTGACTGAGTCTCTGACTGACTGAATGACCGACTGAGATAAAATTATTTGTTTATTTTAATACCTTTCAGGTCCATCTGGAGTAGACAAGCCCATTCTTGTTAAGCATCAACAGAAAATTTAATAGGTTCTCTGTGTATTCTTATACTATTGATAATTGTTCTTTAGGTAGGAGAGAAGTTCCGTAACCGTTCCCTGAAGTTCCCCGGCCTGATATCCGGCTGCACCATGGACTGGTTCACCCGCTGGCCCAAGGATGCCCTGGTAGCTGTCTCCAATCACTTCCTGTCCAAGTTTGAGATTGTCTGTCCTCCTGAGACCAAACAGCAGCTGGTGCACACCATGGGGGAGTTTCATGACGGGGTGGCCGAGACTTGCACTGATTACTTCCAAAGGTAAATCCTCACTTTGCGATTCCCTATTCTCCCTCCCAAAATTCTGTTTGTTCTTCACTAATTAACTTAAGGCTGTTTCATACCTCAGGAAACTGCTGTTTCACTTGCTGTGATGTTACAAGTTCGTGATTGCATTCGCGTTCGTATTTGCGTTGGGTCTCAACTGGCCTTAGCAGTGTGGCTGGGATTTGCACTATTTCCAAAGGTTTTTCCTTGCTCTGCAATTCCCAATTCATGTAATTGTACTAGGCATACATTTTATTTTTTAAGCTTTTTGTCCATATCCACGAATCACATTATGTTTGTCAGGAATAATTTGTGAAATTATAATATCTAAAATTCAACTCTTTGCCTTAGAGTTGCAATTTTTGAGGCGGAACCACCTCAGCTCGCACGCCGCATGGGTTTTTGAAAGACAAGATTCACACGCATTTGATAACCCTGTTGGTCGAAGGAGTGGATGCATGTTACCTGAGCGCAACTTGCACAACCCTGGTGCTGCCACAGAAAATGGCTGTCACCGAATTACTCCATACCTAGTCAGTGCTTCAGCCTTCCTAAATATCTTTGGTGCATATTCTCACCATATGTTGTTCACATACGTCTTTAATGATGCACAGGTACCGTCGCCAAACCCACGTGACACCCAAGTCCTACCTATCCTTCATCGACGGCTACAAGTCCATCTATCTAGAGAAGTACGAGATGATCTCAGAGTTAGCTCGTCGGATGAACACCGGCCTGGACAAGCTGATTGAAGCCAGCGAGTCTGTGACTCAGCTGTCCAAGGATCTGGTGGTCAAGGAGAAAGACTTGGCTGTGGCTTCCATCAAAGCAGACAAGGTAAGATGCTATCGGATTAACCCAGCAACTAGTCTAGGGTCAAGCCATTGTTGTAAATTGGAAACGCGATCACCCGCCTAAAGAGGGTGTTACCAAGATGAAGCGTTATCACCCACAAATCGCTATCACAACATTGTCTTGGGAATCTTTGTAAAATCCCCCCCCCCCCTGAAAAAATTGGGGCAACTAGTGTGCATGTGCTACTTCTGCAAGCAGGCCTAAGAAATGGACATAATTTTTCTGCACAGGCAGCTCTACTCAGGCATGCAACTTTTCCTTGGATCAGCTGATAATTTTTTTACTTCTAATGTCGCTATGAAAAAAAAAAAACACACACAGGAAAAAAATATGTTTTGAATTTAGAATTTCCTTGTTTTTTTTCCACTGACTTCCCAGTCGCTTGCCTGCTTACTCTGGAGTCTTTTTTCTTCAATTTTTCACCAAGCTGAGTTTACCTTCCTTTTTTTACGAAATGCTTCAAAAACGTGGTAGATGTTGAAGATTAGGAGGGGTAATCACCCTTTGTGAAATTGCTTTTCTCCTAACTTAGAATTGTTATTATTATTGTTTATTCGACCTCAACAGCACAAAAAAACAAGAACAGACAAAATATATACATGTACAGAACCAATTCAAAAACTATAAAAATACAAAAATAACAAGACAGATACAGACCAAAAAACTATATACATGTACAACAAAGACGATGACAACAGGGCAACTGGACGAGCATATAGTGAACTTAGGTAAACACATGACTAATGAGAGGATGAGTGTATGAGGAGAGCAAGCAAGTATGAGAAGTCAATCAGTAAAAGGGACACCAAAAAACTCAAGTAAACACACCAAAAAAACCCACAATACTATGCAGGTCAGGGATAACAAAAGTAAACTAAATTACTGTTGCTCAGAAGCATGTTATCCCACACATAGTAAGACAGGAACACTGAAAAAAATCCACAAGACACGAACAGGCAGGGAGAGGAAGACTGATTAAATTTCCATCATTGCATGCTCCTGGGTCAATAGGGGTAGATTAAAAGTAAAACAAAATTAGTCAGGATTTAAGCAGATGTCTTTAAATTGGCGGAGAAATGTCGGAAGGAGACAGATTACAGCAGCATCCCGAATATGTGGTGGAATAGTGTCCCACAACCGTAATGCCAGTCATCATATGGTTTTTCAATTTATTTACAGGTATTGGCTGAGGTGACAGTGTCAGCACAGGCCGCAGAAAAGGTCAAGAGCAGTGTCCAGAAAGTCAAAGACAAAGCCCAACACATCGTGGACGAGATAGCCGCAGACAAATCCATAGCCGAGACCAAGCTTGAAGCAGCCAAGCCGGCCTTAGAGGAAGCCGAGAACGCCTTGAATACCATCAAACCGGCTCACATCTCCACAGTCAGGAAGCTAGCCAAGCCGCCGCATCTCATCATGAGGATCATGGACTGCGTGCTGCTGCTATTCCAGAAGAGATTGGATCCTACGACCATGGATCCTGAGAGGCCCTCGCCTAAGCCATCCTGGGGAGAGTCCCTCAAGGTACAAGGGATCGGTCTCAAATTAAGGGCTAATTTCATGGACCTGCTAAGCATAGAAAGTTCCCGACTTTTCCTGCCTTTTCCTAGTGTTTTAGCCACGCTGTTACTTTTTTTCCTATTTTTTTCTCGAAATTCCTTCTTTTCCTACTATTTTGTTCCACAACTCTGAAAAATGAAATCTCATTGAATTCTTTTCATAACAGTGTTTAACACTGTCATATGCAAATCACACAATGAAGGGCTTCAAATTTTGTTTGCCACAGCACTCTCAGTCCATACACTCTTGTTTTACTATACTCTCGAGGACAATGCTTTGTGTTTCCCTTTGTCCCTGTAATATTACATTCTCCTGTAGCCTAAACACACAAATTTACTACAGAAGACCGTTTCCAACAAAAGACCCAACTCCCGAGGACTGAAAGGATCTGTTGTTCTCCCTTTGTGTGTGGGTCCTCGGGGGTTATGTAGAACACACACAAATCAGTAAAGTTTATCATCACAAATCCTCAAGTTGATAAAGATCTCAATCCGAGATGATTGATTGTACCTGGCAGGTGATGAGCGGAGGAGGTTTTGTCTCCATGCTCCAGACCTTCCCCAAGGACAGCATCACAGAGGAGACAGTGGAGCTGCTCGGCCCATACCTCGACATGGAAGACTACAACCTGGCTAGTGCTAAGAAGGTGTGCGGTGACGTAGCCGGCTTGTGCTCATGGACCAAGGCTATGGCTATGTTCTTTGGCATCAACAAGGAAGTCTTGCCACTTAAGGTTGGTCTTGTAGTCGTAATTAGTTATAGTAATAATAATACTAATGTGGTGTTTACATAGCGCTTTATACCTAAGGTCTCAAAGTGCTTCACAATTGTTACCCTACTTTCATCATGCCATGAGACCAGTTTTTTGCAGCAGCTCGACATCAGCGCCTTCTGGTCTCAAACTTTCACCTGTTAATGGTACCTTCAGGAGACATTTCTTTGTCATTTTTGATAGCTTAGGGAGGCACGGGACATATTATGTCACAGCTCTTATTTAGAGGCAAAATGTTGCTGTCATAAATAGGCTAGATCGATTTCTCGTGGACCAAAACATAAATATACCAAAATTTGTTGGGGTAGGATAAGGTCAAATTGTGGTTAGGGGTCAATATATAGTTAGAAAAAAGTTGTGTACACAAGTCTAGGGGAATGTCTCCCATATTATTATACATGTAATGGTACCTTTAAGGAGACACGGTATCGTAATTTCTTCGAACGGTGGGAGACATCGGTCATTAGGGAAACATCACAGCCCCCCTTTAGAGGCAAAATTGTATTGTCGCAATTAGGTTTTCTTTGTTGCTCGCGGTCTAATTAGTAAACCTACCGAAATTTGTGGAAAAAGGACAAGGGAATATTGGGTTAGGGCACTTTTACATGTAAGTTTGAAAAATGTTGTGCACTAGTCTATGGGGATGTCTCCCAAATGTACGTGTAATGGGGATGTCTCCAAATGTCCAATCCAGGGTAATTAGTATTACCCTGGCTGGATTGGACATTTGGGAGACATCCCCATATTATTATTACTTAGTGTCGCTCAAACGTTTATGATTTCCATTGGCAGGCTAATCTAGCGGTGCAGGAAGTGCGTCTGAACGTGGCCAATACTGAGCTGTCTAAGGCCCAGGCAATCCTGGATGAGAAGCAGCGAGAGCTAGATGAGGTCCAGGCCAAGTTTGATGCCGCCATGAAGGAGAAACAGGTATAAAAGTAACAATGTTTCTTTACAGTTCCCCATGCCCCATTAAAGGGAATGTACATCATTTGCTTTTGCTGTAATTTTCAGAAATGGATGGAATTGGGGGGTTGGAAATATATAGCAAATATAGTTACACTGACTTTTTTGAGGTTTTGGGTTCGAACATGCTATAAAAACCAAGAAAACCAATCGTTTTCCTGTAGTCTGGTTCCCTGACTCCATTTAAGAAGAAACAGAGCAGTTTACATACATTGGGGAATTGTAAGGTCAGGGAACCAGTCTAGCTGGCTTGTACCCGTTCATAGGTGTGTAATCGATTGCAAACAAGTGCGATGGTCAACTGGGGCCAGTATTTGAAAAAAGCCAGTTTTTTTTCCAACGCTGATCGGCCGATCAGCGTTGGAAATTGATACAAAAATACCACTTTTCTTGAAAATGACAGTATACCAGGTGCCATGATTTTACAGGATGCTTTACACTGTCATTCACTAACAGTCCAGCAAGGTATTTCAAAATGATTTGGTAGTTTTATTTTTTGATGTTTGCAAATGTTGTATTTTCCCTTTAAAACTAGCTGACAAAGATAATGACATTGCTACACGCACGGTACGTCATATTTCAGCATGAATTATGCATAGTTTTCTAACGTTGTTAGACATTGAATTTGTTTTTCCGTCGGCGTGGTAGCAGCACCACCCATAAGTATCCCCGATGAGCCAACTATTATAAATTGTAGGTTAAATACACTTGCAGAACATAGTTTTTACATACTCTCCGAAAACATTGGGCATACTTTGCTTGTAGCATCACCTCAAAAGTCTGCAGTTATTGCTGAACCTGCTATTATGAATTTGAAGCACTGACTGACTTTGCTTTGAAGTTGTATTTACTTTGGACTAACCGGTTGATGCTGATGAGTTCGTTAACTCATGAACAGCATAACGACCGATTGAAAGTTTCAGGTGGATTTTTGACACAGCTCTTCTGTCTTTTGGTTGTTGGACTTTTGGGACCTGCTGGATGATACCGATTCCTGTAAAAAGAACCTCTAATTAAAGACACTTAAAAAGTCCAGGGGTATTATTGAGCCGGCTCTATTTTTTATATTTTAGAATTTACCTACACGATGGTGAGTCGTGTATGAAGAAGATGTCATAACAGCTTAATAAGAAATTATTAAAAAATAAGGATGAATTTTGATCTGGTACTGTTTTTGTAATTTTAGGACTTGTTGGACGATGCGGAGTCTTGTAAAAAGAAGATGTTAGCAGCGTCTGCCCTGATTAATGGGCTGGGAGGAGAGAAGGTGCGATGGACGGAGCAGAGCAAAGAATTCAAAGAACAGATCAACAGGTCAGGCTGTCGGAAAATGTCTTCAAGTAATATGTGATCTTGATGGTATCTAAGGCTTTGCATGTTGGAGATACTAGATAATGAAAGGTTTGCGGAAACACCATCTGTGAATAATTTCTCAACTAAGAGAATGGTTCTGAAAAGAACCAGAGGTATAAACCCCTACTGACCGGAACATCAAGTTTATACCTCTGGTTCTTTTCAGAACCATTCTCTTAGTTGAGAAATTATTCACACATGGTGTTTGCTACTTAAGTGTTTACTTTCTCAGAGTTTAGGCACTCTCCTGAAGACAGTCCGAGCATACTGACCGGAACGTCGAGTTTATACTGACCGAAACATCGAGTTTATACTGACCGGAACGTCAAGTTTATACCTCTGGTTCTTTTCAGAACCATTCTCTTAGTTGAGAAATTATTCGCACATGGTGTTTCTGCAGACCTTTCATTATTTCATGGCATCTGTTATACGGTACTGTCAAATAAATTATGACTGTACAAAAGTAGGGAAGGTCCCACAGAACCATTATATTGCTGAAGTGCTTGGTTGTTTCATTGTCGCAAAGTTTCAAACCACAAACGATTATTCATCGGGCTGAAACAGAATAGAAAACTGCCTGATAAATCTCTGTCCCCCCTTCCAAAAAAAAAGAGCAACAAAAGAATAAGCCCTTGAAATTAACATCATAGTTTAGCAATGTTGATACACCGAAATGTTGAGACCTGGCATTAGTTATGACCATTATGCAATTTAGTTGACACTTGTTCTGTAAGTGGAGCGATTCTACAGTGCTTCACTATAAGACTTTGCCACAGAAAGCGCTGTCCTGCAGTGGGGGAAACTACACCTTCCATGAATTTTTGGCCAATTAGCCATTTTTTTTAACTGAGCAAACAAATACAGTGCTTAGGCCAACAACAGAAATAGTTCTGCTTCCTGTTTCCCTACCTACCCTATTTTGACAGCCCCTATCCTATTTTTTTTATGGGGAAAATGAGAAAAAAACACCCAAAACCATCAATTACTACCTTTTGCCCTTGACTACACGCAGATGCCTCCATATGATCGTACACAAAAAATTGAAGAAATTTTTTTTAAAATTCCCTACCTACCTACCCTATTTTCGAATGTCATGTAATCGGAAGCAAAACTAATTTTTTTTTGGCCTTATTTAGTAACCCCCGAAATTCCCCCCCTATTGGTTGATTGTGCTGATCCCTACCTACCTACCCTATTTTCGAATGTCATGTAATCGGAAGCAGAACTAATTTTTTTTGGCCTTATTTAGTAACCCCCGAAATTCCCCCCCCCCCCTATTGATTGATTGTGCTGATCCCTACCTACCTACACTATTTTCGAATGTCATGTAATCGGAAGCAAAACTAATTTTTTTTTTGGCCTTTAGTAACCCCTGAAATTGCCCCGCTATTGGTTGATTGTGCTCAGATTTAATGTCAATTTGAGACAACCCTAAATGATTGATTTGATTGGTGTGGTTATCCAGGCTTGTTGGTGACGTACTCCTAGCCACAGGTTTCCTCTCCTACTCCGGCCCATTCAACCAGGTCTTCCGCCTCAACATGAACGAAGACTGGATGAATCAACTGACTACCAGGAAGATACCGTTCACTAAGAACCTCAATATCACCAGCATGCTGGTGGATAATGCCACGGTCAGTGCTACGGTTCATTATAGCTTTCCTTATTAGAAATTTTGTTGAAATCTCAGTTTTGAGGAGCTGATTGTAAGAATTTTTAAGAAATATCTGAAATTTTGGGGTAACTTAGTTGATTTGAACAAATTCTTTGAAAGTGCACTTTAGAAAAATGTACCTCTTGGGCAGGATTCCCAGCACGGCCGTTTCACTCACATAGACATAACGTAAATAAAGTTGAGCGATTTTGTCCGTACAGCGTTTCTTAACTCCAGTGCCGCAAAGTTATGACGTCATGAAATTTTGGAAATCCAAGATGGCATCCGAAAATTTCACGAAATCAAAACACGAAAAACATGCTCCAAATTTGCCTCGAAATCATGACTTGCACAATGAATTATGGTGCCATACAGTAATTCGGATAGATAACTATAGTTTACACATTTCGGGAGATTGAGCTGGCCCACAAACTTCAGAATATCTGTAAAAATCGGGTTTAATTACGCTTCGTGCGTCAAGTTTTATGTCGCTGTTCGTTTAGAAAGTTGTTAAAAATCCCCGAGGAAAATCCCGTTTTGTTATTGATACGAGGTTTTCCCCAAGTATTCCTTGGTCACTTCTTGTGAATCATGACCAAGTTAAACGACTCATGAAATTTCATCTAAAGGACAGCGGTAGATTTTTTTTTAAGAACCGATAAAATACACATGTACTGCCACTTTTCACAGACCACCGCATGGTACACACACATATCACACGGCGCAATAGCTGTAGAACGTGAACGCATGCACACACCACCGGGGCACGCGCGGCGTTGACACGGCGTTGTCGCCCTGCCCTACCCGCTGAGCTTCAGCGCAGCAAAGCCGTGCGCTGAAGCTCACAGGCCGGCGGTTTGTGGGGGAAATTCAGCAGAACTCCGGCCAGATCAAGCATGTAAAGAATAAAAATAGTTTCGTATGGACACCAATATTATTAAGCATGAGCTTTCTACATCAGACTCCTGATGGTCAGACCTTCTGAAGTTAATTAGTGTTCCACGTTTGCTTGGAATGGTTTTAACATTGCATGAAAGAAACAATATCCTTCCCCTATTTGCACAGCGTCAGTCTATATCTATGAACTAAAACCACTACTGGTGCAACACTTAACACTTCAAACATTTTTCATTAATTGAAAAGCTCGAGCAAATGCAGTCCTGCATGTCCACAAGCGTACATCCCAAACCAACTTAATCCAATCACCGAAACCTCCCGTCCAGTAGGCTTGTGCTTTGGGTCGGGTTAACCAGGCCAAACCGACGGAAACATTATAGATATAATCCGAATCCTGCATTGTGTGAATTTTCAAACTGTATCCGTCTTTTTTCGGTTTATTTCAGATTTTTAATTTATCTGACCCGACCCGACCCATCGCGACCCAATCTGAAAATTGCAAACATAAAACTGACCAACCCGACTGAAATGATGGACATACCGAGCCGGCCAGACACGAAGTCAATTTTTGGTCGGGTCGGTTACGGTTTCGAGTCGGTCTGCACAATACTTCTGTCCAGAACCCTTCCAAGAAGCAAAAGTAACCAGCAAGGTTGCTGAAATCTATGGCCATCACACAGCACATAGAGGTTGCTGCATTCCCCCAGAGATAGTAGAGTCTGCTGCCAGTCACTGAAAGTGGCACAAGCAGAGGCAGACTCCAATATTAGATTAAACAACTGGCAGGGTAATATTCCTGTTTTACTTTATTTCATTATTTATGTTGGCTGCCCATTTCGTGAAATCCACTGTCTCCCATTTGTCCCAGTATACCTGAAAAAGACAACCAACATTCACATACACGTAAGAGTCTCATCGTTTTAAAGTATGGAAAAGTAGGCCTACTTACTTTTTATTAGAAGCGTAATTACTCACTTTAAAAAAACAACACTGATAAAACTATTTAATTGAAGAGAATTTTAGTAGTGTCAACAATTAGTTGATTTTCAGTAAAATTAATATGCAGTTGTATTTCAATTCATAATTTTGGCACTTAGGAGTGTAAACTAGCCTAGGTCACAATTCTGCCCCTAGGTACAAAATCACAATGATAATGTAAGCACGGATCCAGCCCATTGCAAAATGGCAACAAGGTTGTCCCTAATACAGTTTCAGTAGAGACACGGCCATTTTGCATACTGGTTATGGTTCATGTATTGAGTCAGTTTTGCCATGTATTCAACTGCCATCCATGCACAAGAATGTAAATATCATTTTCAAAAATAACAAAATGACACCGCACATTTGCAGAGAGGTGATTCAATCAATGGCCATAAATGTGCATTAACATGTAAACCTGTTCGATATTATGGGAGCGTGAACCAGTCCATCACATGTGATCATGTGTGACGTGTGAATCCCAAGCCTCAATTCCAGAGTGATTCCTTGGCAAGCAGACAATACTCGGAAGTTCTGAATGTATTATGTATGCACAGAGTCAGATCAAGGCGGTGCAGGAGAGTGCATTTTTTTTGTTCAAATCTAGCAGTGCACATGCCATCACACAGTTTTGCACACATTCAGTTACGAAAAATACACCCAACATATGCTCATGTCTGTGTAATCCTGATCCTCCATGCACAAATGTTGGATGAAAGGTTCACTTCCACTGTACGGCTCATCACGACTAGTCAACGGCTCACGCCACCATCTCACCAGAGCTCCAGAAGATACATGAACCCTCTTCTCAGGAGAATGATACTGCAAACCTCCTGGAAAATCATAACAAAATGGGTTTTTTTCTTCAGAAAACAGGATCACATGTACAATTTTGTTATTACGGGGTGGGGGTGGGCCGGTGGGCCATATCGCATGGGAGAAATGTAGCCATACATTCCAAGCTCTACATGTTATACTAAAGCAGTGGTGCATGTACATGATGTATCATGCTTGTCATGACAACAATTAACAATATTCATATTACTTGTGTGTATATTATTTATTTATGAGGGGGGGGTGCACAGGTAGGCCTGTGCAAAGTCTTGGCTGAACATTTTTGGAAGCTTTGTGATCCAAAGAAAAGATCCACTTGTATGGAACAGGAACACACAGAAACAAAACACCCTCATTTAAAAATTGCCCATTTACATGTCCCTGCTGAAGCTGAGGTAATGTGTTTACATGTAAATTAAAATGAAATGAATTTGGCTAAGCATGACCGAATAAACATGCAAAACCTGAAATTAATTTAACGTCAAACATTCCAGAATAAGTTCTGCGAACACGAAAGGTGGCATGAACAATAAAAAAAAAAGAGTAGTCGGACATGTAAGGCCTACCTACTTTCAGTTTCATCATGTTCATGACTGTCAGAATCAAATTGTACTGAAATGTTTGTCCTCTCTTTTTCTGTGAGTGTCATACTCATATTATAATTCATAGCCTACTGTTTTTTAATTTTACATTAAACCTTCAAGCACTAGAGCTATGCGTGCTGTACACGCGTGTACAATGTACGCGTTACAACAAACCCGACCGTTTGGCATTCCGCACACACACGAAAATATGTCACTTTTTGCATCTAAATATCAACAAATCTACCGCTGTCCTTACCTTCAAACCGAACACATATGCAGCACGTATCTCCAAAACAAAGTTGATGTGGGCCTTACATCGCAGAAAACCTCTTGTTTGGAGAAAAACACCTTTTAATGTGACAGATTTGTCACATACCCGCACACCGCGGAAATCAGCTCGGCCGAACACCAGTTTTGCCCTGAGCCGTTTTTAGTTATTTAATATTCATGAGCTGATATTTATATATGGAAATGAGGGGAAAATAACAAACTTTTAAATAAGAAACATTTTGAACTTTGACCGATTCATCTACCAATCACGCAACCAAAGATTCTAAGATATAAATATTCATAAAATAAAACTCGCTTGGCCCGACCCACAGAGAGTGTTGATGACGTCATTATACGGAGATTTTCGACTGGCGCAATTAGAACGACAGAGGGCGCCTTTATTTTGCGCTGGAACAGCCGTGCCAGCCACTCTGGAAATCGGGGAAAACCTTTGAAAATGAGTTTCCATTTTTCCAGTCAGGAAAAACTCCGGGAATTTGGGGGAAACACCAAAAGCATGGAAAACTCAGGGAATCTCATAGTGAGCCAAAAGGGAAAAGTTTTTGGCGAGTTTGGCGTATGTGTGTCTTGTGCCATGTGTCCAAATTGTGTCCATTGACTGACTGGCTATATGCTATTAAGTGTTTTGTTTGTGAAGTGTTAAGCAGTGTGAATATTATCGGTATCTCAGTTGCTTTGCTACAACCACCTCTTGACTTCCCAGCAACCTCTTAAAGTGAAAAAAAAATATCGGGGGAATTTTGTTTTCATAAAGTGCTGGGAAGCTTGGTGGGTCAAAAGCCTCCTTATAGAAGATGTTTGCTGAAATATGAGGTGGAAAACAGCCCAAACACTTGTATTCCTATTCACTCAGATTGATATTCACTCAACACAGCCTAGGGTACATTCCTA
The DNA here is from genome assembly GCA_029964075.1 of Patiria pectinifera. NCBI lineage: Eukaryota > Metazoa > Echinodermata > Asteroidea > Valvatida > Asterinidae > Patiria > Patiria pectinifera. The sequence goes on from CM057150.1 coordinate 12,483,383, forward strand.
TGATACAACGTAATTTAACCTTCAATTTTGGACTCAGAGAAGGACTTGACTCCAAAGGCACTATCTAGCAGCTGTACGATCGCTCACCCATGCTGGTGTTTTGCTCAACAGATAGGAGAATGGAACCTGCAGGGTCTACCCAACGATGACCTGTCTGTACAGAACGGTATCATAGTGACCAAAGCCACTCGCTACCCACTGCTGATTGACCCACAGGGACAAGGCAAGACATGGATTAAGAATCGTGAGAAGGAAAGCGGATTGCAGGTAGGCACTCATCTACTCCTGATATGATTTTCAATAGACTCGATCCAGGCATGCTATCACTACTATCATAATGGTCCCCATTTAAAGACATAGTCCATCATTTGTAATTTGTGCATTTTGTTCGTTTGAAGCAACAAACGTGTTCAAAATCTAATGAAGGATACTGAACAACTAAACTGATGAAGTTTCAGCTCAGCTTCAGCTGTATATTCCGAGAAAAACAGCATTCTAGGATCTCAATTTCAAATCAAAAGTTGCTAAATCATGTTTTGAATTGTTTTGATTGCAGCTTTACGCGATGTCGCGCACTGATCCGACGAATTATAGCAACCGCGCGCGCCTGTGCGTCGTGCCAATGCTTGCGCGCGCTGCGCCGAATAACAAAACGAACTACTAATTTAAATTTTTCTACGGTGCTTCTTAAGACGTTCCGTTGGAAATGCCTTCTTTCGTTGATTTCTTCAAAATGAGAGCTTGCCAGAAAGAATAATTTCACAGGGAGTTTAGTCCCCTTACTATCTTTCAACCAGTATGTTTTTCAACAACAATTACGCCAGTTACTTTTTTGGATAGCTGCAAATGATGGACTATAGCTTTAATGATGAAAGCATTGTACTATGTATTCAGGTAATCCGTCATGGGAAGTTTCTTTGTACAATAGCATGCGCAATGGTTTCTCCATTGAAGAGGGCCCTCGTGAGTGAACAGTGATCATGAGCCCAGATTTATCAATAGACCTGTCCATTAGGCCAAGCCTCATCGTGTTTGACCATATGGCATGCCTGAATATCTGGCATGCGTGCTACAATGTCTGACATGGGCCAAGTTCGCGCAAGGACTATAGTTGACCAATGGTGAACTAACGTTTGCCCGAACTCTGTCTAGTCAACGGTTGTTGACTACGCTAGTCGACTATTAGGAACCAGCCTACTGGGGTTGGTTGCTTCGCTGGTAACCAATAGCCGTGCCCATTCATAGCGCTAGCAGAGAGCCAGGATCCAGAAGTTTTGCGATGACATTTTGACCAGCGTTTGACTAGAGACGTTCGCACGTTGCTATCAGTGCGCAGGCGTAAGGTACGTCACAAATCAACCACTAGTCGACTAATGGTCCTTGCCCGAACTTGGCCATGTGTGCACGTGCTGGTATGATGCGCCCGGCTGCAACATGTATGCAGTGTTGCATTGGATTTGTGCACATGTATGTTGTTGCCCACATATGCGAGTCAGTGGGGTAAGGGCGGATCCAGAACACAAGATTGAGGGCTGGCCCAAATTTGTTTTCCCTAAAAAAGTGGGTCCAAACAAATTTTTGCTCCAAATTTAATATAAAAAGCAAAAAAAAGGGGGGGGGGCACTACGACTTTTCATGGCAATGGTGCATGGTGGCATAATTCTAATGCTGTACGCAGTGGCTGTATTTTTTTTTCGACACCACTTAAAAAAAAGTTGGAGTTGGCGGGTCTTAATGGATTGGTCTATTTGTCACTGTTTCCACCAAGGGGCAAATTTAATGTTACGTTTCATGTCAAGTCAGTGATGATTTCTTTTATGAATTTTTACCTGATTTCATCATGAAATTTGTTGAACAGAGAGAAGGGTCATTCTATAAATTTGGGGTCCATTTTTTTCCCCGTCCCTGTTACATCTGACATCCATGATTGTATAAATTTGATGCACTCCTTAATGCAGTCATCCTTCAAGAGTGATTGTGAATAGCAAACTACCTACCCAACAAATAAACAATCATTTGAAGTCATTCTTAATGATGCTTGAATGGCAAATTACAAAGGGACGGGAAAAATGTCACACTTTGGACCCCAAATTTATTATAGAATGACCCAGAAGCAAAACAGATCGCACGTATTAACCCATCAACTCTCTTCACATGAGAGGAAAATCAGCGATGTGAAGAGATTCAAATGCACCTCTTGTGAAAATATCTGAATGATATTGTACATGCCAAGGCATACGCTGTACATCATTTTTAAAATTTTACCAAAGGAAAACATATAGCAGATTTTGTTTTAAAAAACAACAATGGGTTAAATTTTTGGTTGAGATCAAAAGAATACATTTTCTAAGTTGTCTTTATTATATTTGTTTGATTTAGTATTTGAAGTATTGTCTTCACACAGCTTGAACCTGCATTATTCAAACTATTCAAACTATTCAAGATGCCAAAATCATGAAAAATTTGAATTCAAGTAGTTAAATTTGGTCCATTTGTTTTCATTCCATTCCTTATTTCATTTCTCGTGTACAGGTGACATCACTAAACCACAAGTATTTCCGAACTCATCTTGAAGACAGTCTGTCCTTGGGTCGTCCATTGCTTCTTGAGGACATTGGGGAGGAGCTGGATCCAGCCTTGGACAATGTGCTGGAGAAAAACTTCATCAAATCTGGATCCACCTACAAGGTAACAAACTCTCGTAAGGAACTGTGAGATGAAGAGATCCCAATAAGCGTGATAATTCAGGACTCTTAGAATTCGGGCGATTCACAATGCAGTGCGCCACCAAGAGTTTGCCACGGAGAGTTCATTTTTCCCAGTGCATTGTGGGAGATGGTCGACAAATTCGCAGCGCGGGACATTTGAAATTGTTAGTTTTTCCGCCCGGAAAAGTCGTGAGCGTATGATTCGAGTATCTGTTTGCCCTTTTCTTTTTCGTTTTATCAATATGGAGTTTTTTGTAAGGCGGCAGAGCGCTTTGCCCCAATCTATAACAAATTAGCTCAAGTTTTCTACAGACACTCGTTCAAATGGGCCATGTTTTGTCGACCGTAAACTTGAAAAACTAACTCTCCGTGGCAAACTCTTGGTGGCGCACTGCATTGTGAATAGCCCAAATTCATTTTTATGTTTCTTTTAATTGACTTACAACAAATTGAATGAAATGGTACCACTGCTTAGCTTAGTGGAACATAAAACCCCACCCTACAAGATGGCTATTGTGCTTAAATCTATTGTAGTGCTAAAACAGTTGACTTCAAGCAAGTAGATCATCAGACATCATGGAAAAGTAGGGTAGGATTTATTAAAACTAATGTAAACTGTATAATTTATCATTCAATTGATTCTTAGCACCAATGTTATCCTGAATGTGGGCCATAAGAGTGAGGTGGGAAGTGTTGCTATGTAATTAAGTAGCATTATACAGAGATGAAACTTTTCAGATTTTAATCTGAAATCAGATTTTTTTACTTTTCCACTAAAAATTTCAGATTTTCTTAATCCCACAAAAATGATTAGCCTATTTAACAAATTTTCCACAATTCTTTTTTTTTTTCATTATAATTTCCAAAAAAAATCCATAAAAAGTCAATGAAAACGGCACGTAAAAATTTTCACAAGTGTAGTAGTTTTTATCTCTTTGACCAGTCGTGAACGGAGTGATTCTATGGTAGAAACACACCTAGGCCAACGCTGATCAGATCCTTTTCCAGCTGGAGAAAAGGCTAAATACTGACCTATGACATGGAAAAATTAACTGGGTCCCACGTTGATGCGCTGCGCGCTGCAGTGCGCAACGCTGGGGCAGCTCGGACCCAAGGTCCAATTTCAGATTTTTTTTGCCAAGGCCAGTTTTATCTCTGATTATAACTGAAAATGAATACAGGTGCTGAACGCTGCTTACTGACTGGCTTGATGTGGAATAAACAAATCAGAAAAGTTGGAGGGCCTTTTGTATGGGTCCAGGTCAAAGGCAGAATGACAGGGGTACAAAAACAACAAGAAGGGGACACACAGGCATGCAGGTGTGGAAGGAAAAATACAAAGGAGGGATTAAATAGGGGGCAGGGACCAAGGGAGGGTGGCAGTAGTTGAAGAACAAAGGGGATTAAGACAGGGGATGGGCAGGGGAAGGAACAAAGGAGTGTGGTGGTGGCTAAAGATTAAAATGGGTTGTTATGAGAGGGATTAACTAAATTGTGAATGGAAGGATTAACTGTTAACTGCTAACTGTAGATGAGCTTACCTCACAATGGATTGTTAGCAGCACTCAGATTATCTGTGGTTATGGTCAATTAGGATGGAAAGTGTTAACTGCTTACTGTAGATGAGCTTACCTCACAATGGATTGTTAGCAGCACTCAGATTATCTGTGGTTATGGTCAATTAGGATGGAAAGTGTTAACTGCTTACTGTAGATGAGCTTACTTCACAACGGATTGTTAGCAATCAGATTATCTGTGGTTATGGTCAATTCGGGTGGAAAGTGTTGCAGTGCTATTTTGTAGCACAATTAATTGTAAATTGTACAACAGCAGGGTTCAACCTTAACTTTTTTTTTCACTAGCCAGCTGGGCCAATGAAACAGACTCTTAACTAGCCGCGGGCATTTTCACCAGCCCGCGGGCATTTTCACCAGCCCGCGGGCATTTTCACCAGCCCGCGGGCATTTTCACCAGCCCGCGGGCATTTTCACCAGCCCGCGGGCATTTTCACCAGCCCGCGGGCATTTTCACCAGCCCGCGGGCATTTTCACCAGCCCGCGGGCATTTTCACCAGCCCGCGGGCATTTTCACCAGCCCGCGGGCATTTTCACCAGCCCGCGGGCATTTTCACCAGCCCGCGGGCATTTTCACCAGCCCGCGGGCATTTTCACCCGCGGGCATTTTCTTCCTGTCCTTTCATCTTTGCCGTAGCCCAATAACATTTGACTCGCCAGCTGGGCTACTTAAGTAATACCGTAGTTTGACTAGCCTGCCGCTGTTTTGACTAGCATTAATTGGCTAGCAGGCTACTGCTAAAGTTGAACCCTGATGACAGTAACCATTGACTGCAATTCCCTCTTAGCACCTGTTAGCACCTGTGCTACATTTTATTACATGATATATTAATTGCCTGATGAATTCATAAACTATAGTGTGTTAATGGGTTTGGGCAGTACAAGAGAAGGCAGGGTAGTTTTTGGCAGTACAGAGTCTAATGGGTTAATATACAAATATTGAGTGGCTCAGCGTGGAATGGGAGGTAAAATCTGGACTTTTCCATTTTATGAGGCGAAGCTGAGTGAACTGGAAATGTCCAGATTTTACCGAGCGATAATATTCCTCCCATTTCACAATTTAAAGCCACTCAATATTTGTTTTATATAACTGACATATAGATCCTTGTCATTTGATATATTTGAACTTTTATTTCAATACAAAACTGGAGGAAAATGTATTTCTCTCTTCCAAACCACCCCTTCATGAAAATGTTTGAACCCAACGCTGTAGCGCTGGCTCTTTGGAACAATACGCGCAACGCTGAACGCGCACACCAGCATGCATTTGCACACAAATACCGCGTCATGATCCTAACTGTTGAATAGTATTTCCCATTCCCCATGGGCGGATAGTACTTTTTGAGCCGCGGCGTGAATGGGAGCAATAACGAATGTCACGTGATGTGAGTTCCACCAATCAAATGACAAGGATCTGTATGTCAGTTATATAATTGTAACTATTGCTACACTTTAACAAAGAATACATTCTCTCACTTACTCAAAATCAAATCCATTAACCTCCTTCTGATTTGAAATCGCTTGTGTACATTCCCCTCGTTAAACCTATTTAATTACTATGTTTTTAATTTAGGTGAAAGTAGGAGACAAGGAGGTGGATGTAATGAAGGGTTTCACCCTGTACATGACCACCAAGCTGGCTAACCCTACCTACACACCAGAGGTCAGTTATTCAGGTTTCCTTATATTTCATGGGATCTAAGGAATTTTAATATTGGAGTTTGCCCCACGTATGTGTAACAGTCACTGTGCACCATGTGCAGCTGTCAAAAGAGATTTTGAGAAATAAAGACAGGCAAAAACCCAATTTTGAAATATTTATGTCTCCCAATGCAAAGTTCCATCATACAAGCTAAACAATATTTCTAAATGTAATGTGTAAACATATTTCTAAATGTAATGTGTAAATTATCTCGTATTGTTATGTCTTTAATAGTACCTGCATGCACACCCATTTGCTGTTGTAGTCCTTTGTCCTGTCTGTCCCATTGTCTATCCCTAGGTTAGGGTTAGCATTTTTGCTTCACCAAAAACTAAATGTTGTTCTTTGTGTAACAATTTGATATAAAACTTAACCTGTAATATTGTATTTCAACTTATTGTAAACACTGTACATCCAAGGACAGCATTGAAATAAATGTACTACTACTACAAGGATGTGAGAAAGCTTTTTAAAGCTCTTCGCACAACGGTTGTTGCGTTTATGCATCTGTTGCCTGTGTTGTGTTTGATTGTAGGTGTCGGCCCGTACCTCCATCATTGATTTCACTGTCACCATGAAGGGACTTGAAGACCAGCTCCTGGGCCGCGTCATCCTCACAGAGAAACAGGTACATCTGATCAACTCTGTCATCATGCAACATATTGTCTGGAATTCTTTTTTTAATATGAGGCTTCACCTTGCCCACTTTGCAGGGTAGGCAGCTTTGCTGCCTGTCGCCCTGCCTTGATGGTGATCAACTCGTGAATACATGTAGTCGTGTTCACACCGTCGATCGTGGACGTCCTATTGTCCCTCTTTTGTTTGTACTAACTTTTTAGGAAGACTCCCGTTGGTTTTGTACATGACCCCAATCGCGGACGTATGCTGGGAATCGTGGACAACAGTGTTCTCTTTTGTTCTCTGGTATTTTTCGTCCACGGTTTGAATAGATGAGCACGCCCACACATACACACCCTTTGCGCTTTATAGTATAGCGGTATAACTGCCTGCACTACTGAATGATGTAATAAATTTCAGTATTTCAAAGAGTGCACTCTGCCTGAAGATAGCCAGGCTTTCCCCCTCAAACGCAGTGACAGAGAGGGGTAACAGACGCTTAATGCATTTTTCAACATTTGTGCACCCATTGCCCATGTGAAGACATTAGAGGTTTGTGCACGTTTAGATGAAAATCAGAGCAAGAACTTGCATGCAGTGTGTCCTGGTCACTGGAGCTCTCATGAGTAGGCCAGCCAGCACCATTGTTCCTGCACAGAGTTTGAAAAGACTGCCATAGTTGTTGTTATTCCTAGCACCGCCACTTCCCCCCAAAAAAGCTTCTTATACATGTTTAATTGTCTCATGTGAGCTCCCCTTTTTCTTTCCTACATACCATACAAAGCATTAAAACCCTAACTCCCTAGGCCTTTTTGCTAGGATGTAGCATCAATCCTGCAAAATCCTCCAATTGGCCTCATGGAAAAATAGCATATAGCCTCAATCCTGCAAAGTCCTCCGTTTTTTCTTGAATATGGTCCATGGAGGGGTGACCACTGCCTGAATCCTGCAAAATCCTCCGGCTATGACTGTCAATAGGCTGAGGCAGAGGCAGTGACATCCTGGAGCAGTGCGGAGGATGTCAAGTATAATCAAGGACTAAATTTATACACGGCTGAGCATAAACAACACAAGGTCCGGCCCAAGACCTTGACACAGTGCATACTCCGAAATCAGCAACGCACTTTGGCCATGTAACCTCAATCCTGCAAATTCCTCCGATTTGCAAAAAAGATTTTGGAGGATTCAGGGCGGTTGGGGTTAATTAAATCTTCTTTGGTATTCATGCGCATGTTTTCTTATTGATGTATGTCTCCTTGTGTTGTTAGGAGTTGGAAGCTGAACGGACCAAGCTGATGGAGGACGTGACAGCCAACAAGAGGAAGATGAAGGAGCTGGAGGACAACCTGCTCTTCAGACTCACCAGCACACAGGTCAGTCACTGGCAAAAGAAAATATATACAATGCGATCAAGCTACATGAGCCGTTTGTCGACCCTGGTCAAAACAATTTTCATAACAGATTTCAAAAGAGCACAATCTCAGCATTACTGCTGTGAAAACCGCATGCTGATACCATCTTTAGTTAAAAAATTATGGAAGTCGGAACACCAAGAGATGTGATGAAGTGATGTGATGAAGTGGCCCTATTTTGGCCTGTATCTCCACATAAAAATTCCCGACAAATGACTTATTTAGCTTGATTGCATCATATATGACCTGCTATAGATCGTGAAAGAAAATCCAATGCCAGTGATCAGGCGCGGATCCAAGGGGGGGGGGGTCCCCAAAAAAACAACCCGCTCTGTCCAAATCTTTTTTTCCCGTAGACATGCATTGTTTTGCTGATTGCATTATCCAGGGCTCCCTGGTGGAAGATGAATCTCTCATCTCGGTGCTAGCCACAACCAAGGAGACTGCAGAGGAAGTGACTGACAAGCTAGTGGTGGCAGCAGACACTGAGATTAAGATCAACGAGGCAAGAGAAGAATTCAGACCAGGTGGGTGCTTTCCCCAACAGCAAACTTTGAATTCTGTCATCAAGGAGTTTTTTTTTCTGGCAAAAGTTGCATATTTTCTGATTGAAACAGTACATTCATCTGAGAAGCATGGATACCGAGAATGGTAACGTTCTGCAAAGATCATGTTCATCATGACATGGAGGGTTATGTATAGATGTCTAAGTTTTTAATTATGAAGAAAATGCAGAGCGTATTTTGAAGATGTTATTTTGCTGTGTGGATCCAAAACCTAGTCACCTTTTACAAGCTGTGCAGGCCTCCTGATTTTTCCTATCTATGTAAGTTTTGGATGTGCAGCCCTCTCGCGGTTAGCTCTTGTAAGCCTGTGGCTTTGTCTTTGTTCAACATGGATCGGATCATTTTTAGCCACATGCTCTACACGTTGTAAGGTAAGTAGCTTGGTTATGGATCAAGCTGCAGGTCACAATGTTAAAATCACCACTAACCCTTTAGTCACTGTAGCGCCCGAAAGCGCCTGGTCCGTTACTCCCTGTACAGGGTGAGCAAAAAAAAATGAAACCCAAATGTTGGGACCATTGTTTTAGTGAAGTTCTGCATGTAGCACTTTCAAAATACAGGATATAAAAGCCCAATTCATACGCTTTCTTTTAGTGCAAGAATCATTCAAATCACTTACGTACTTTTCAAGTTACAGAATTTTAAACACAACCACCGTTTTAAGGTTCTGCCCACGAATCACAAAAAAGTTCAGTATTGTTTCAGCAAAACGAAAACAAATCACATAAGGATGTGTGTGAATTGTTTTCGTTTTGCTAAAAGAACGCACAACTTTTGTGTGATCCGTGGACAGAACTTTAAAACGGTGGTTGTGTTTAAAATTCCGTAACTTGAAAAGTACATGAGTGATTTGAATGATTCTTGTACTAAAAGAAAGCGTCTGAATTGGGCTTTTATATCCTATATTTTGAAAGTGCTACATGCAGAACTTCAATAAAACAATGGTCCCAACATTTGGGTTTCGTTTTTTTTTACTCACCCGGTAGAGCCTGAAGTTCCCGAGCACAATCTACGGTTAATTGATTCTTCAGTGAATAAACACGGTGTAATACAATATAATGGTGCTAATAAGTTAAAAGGGTAAACAGAATGAGTAAAAACACACTAATTGAAACATTGAGCTCTTACCCATCTCTTCTCAGAACCTTCTTCTAATTACTACTCCCAAGACATTCCTTAGTGTTACTACAGACTGTTCACAGTTTTCAGATGAATCTATTGGCATTTGATCTCTTGTGTATAGTTGCATCACGAGGCAGTATCCTGTACTTCCTGATCACTGAAATGAGCATGGTGAACATCATGTACCAGACCTCTCTCAAGCAGTTCCTGGGCGTCTTTGATTTGTCCATGGCAAGGTAGGACTCCTGCTGTACTTTTACTGAGGCCCAGCAGGTCATATGTGATGCGATCAGGCTAAATGAGTCGTTTGTCTGGAATTTTTATTTGGAGATACAGGCCAAAATAGGGCCACTTCATCACATTCATTGGTGTTTCAACTTCCATAATTTTTTAACTAAAGATGGTATCAGCATGTGGTTTTCACAGCAGTAATGCTGAGATTGTGCTCTTTTCAAATCCGTAATAAATAATTTTTTGACCAGGGTCGACAAACGACTAATGTAGCTTGATCGCATCACATATTGTTTATCGATGAGCTAATTAAGCTAGAATCAACAAAAAAACAACAAGTGATGCAAACCATGGCTGGAAACCTGATTTGGCCAAGCAAATATTTTCTGTGCTTCTGACTGCCTGGGGAATGTGATCTCTCTCTGTACGGCGGCATCCGAAATACTGCTGCGGCTGGAAATAACAAACGGGTCTAGTGGAGTGCTGTGGTCTCGTGGTTAAGGGCACTGGATTCGTGGTCTGTGGGTAAAGCTGCGGGTTGTGGGGTCATGGTGCGTGTGCCCTTGGGCAAGGCACTTTGTCACTCATTGCTTCTCTCCACCCAGGAGTAAATGGGTACCTGTGAGGGCAGAGATGGTTATTGTGATTGAATAAGCTAGCTTGCACCTATAACAGGCAGCATCGAGCTGTATACTCCCCAGGGAGCTGAGATGGGATTTGGAATGTTTAATTGGCCCAATGATCAGGGGTAATAATAATACTGTAAGCGCTGTGATTTAGTTTACTAATAAGAGCGTTCTTAAATGCCGATTATTGTTATTATTATGGGAAGTGGCTGCAGCGGCTTCCATATGCGCTTGTGTAATTTCAAGCTGTAACCAAGTAATTCTGACACGGCTTATCATTATGGATTCTTTGAATGAATGGTAGATCGTGCTTGGTGACCTCCAACCTCGTTCCCATGGGTACGAGATCTTGCTGCCCTATGTTGTTTCCCATCATGCCTCGTGCGATCTCAACCCCTGGAATTGTGTAATTTAAATGTGTCAAAATATGGCACATTATAATTAGGCTGCAGTTTATCCGTTTTACGCGCCGACGCCATCTTTAAAAAGTTGTGTTTTTGAAGAATCAATGCTTTCAAACATAAGGTTTGGACGTTGCATTATTTAGCAAAGATTTGTATTAAAGGTACGTACCCCTTTCGTCCCTTTACAACCGCAGATACAGGTGGGTTTTTTTTAGTGAAAAACGAGGCTGCAATAATCCATATTGTACAGGCATCGCACAGTTTTGAATATTCGTACGTGACATGACGTGCAAAGCACGCGAGCGCATTATGGGCGTGCCCGGCGTGCAATCTTCGAAATGCCTGCGCAGTATACACTCTGAATAGCTAGCCAGCATCATTTACATGTACATCACGGCCAGGGGTTAGTTAAGGAATGCGCACGCGCCCATTGAGTCGACAAGAGTCATTGACAATATTTGCCTGTGACAAGGATCCTGCAAGTTTCAAAACATTAGGGTCTCTAACTTTTTTAAAATTTTCTTTGTAAAGCTGAGTCAAACTGAGTCCGTGGATCGTTTCTTGATTCATTTAACAGATCAGAGAAGTCTCCCATTCCAGCTAAGCGCATCTCCAACATCATCGAGTACCTGACCTACGAGATCTTCAAGTATTCCTGCCGTGGCTTGTACGAGAACCACAAGTTCCTCTTCACCTTACAGCTGGCTCTCAAGATTGACCAACAACTCGGCAATGTCAAGCACAATGAGTTCCAGACACTCATTAAAGGTGAGACTAACTGGAAGTAAGAGTTTGGCTTCAGGAATTTACTTAGATTGTTGTGAAAATGCCGGAACTGTAGACTGATGCGGCTATCAACAGTTTTTGAGGTGGCACCATGGGAGTGTGGCCTGGTGGTTAGGGTTTGTGACTCACCATCAGAGTGTCAAGGGTTCATATCCAGCTGCTGGTCATATGTTGTGTCCTTGGGCAAGCCACTTCACACCCACTTGCCTCTCTACCAAGAGTGTAATGGGTACCAGCATTAGCCGGGGAGTAACCTGCGATGGACTGGCATCCCTCATGCTACTTTAACCGGAGATAAACGCTGGTGTGATGGGCCATATGCTCGTGACAGACTTGACTTTGGCTTACCATGCTCGTGCCAGTGTTGTAGTCGAGTACTTTTATCCGAGTACCGAGTACTGCCGAGTACTTAGGTTGCCGAGTACGAGTACTTGTACCTCCGAGTACAAGAACAGGTCTCCGAGTACGAGTACAAGTACGAGTACTTGTACTTCCGAGTACGAGTACAAGTACGAGTACTTTTACTTCCGAGTACGAGTACTTGTATTTCCGAATACGGCCATACGGCAAATGGTTCATTGTGCATAATTGGCCCAGCCCCAGTCAGACCATTGTCATGATTGTACAGACTCACTCACGGCTAGCTGTTAAATTTGTTTGTCCGGACATGCACAGAGAAAAATTTTGAAACTTTGATTTCTCCACAAACCAATCAACCATTTCAAACTGATAAAATAAGGCCGTGGTAAGTCAAGCTATACCATTTTCCCCCCGAGTACTGCTTTTCGAGTACGAGTACTTTGATGGTCGAGTACAATTTCAAAATGTCGAGTACGAGTACTTTGCTGCCCGAGTACGAGTACCGTCATTTCGAGTACGAGTACTTTGACATTCGAGTACAAGTACGAATACTACTAAAAAAGTACTCAAGTAGTACTTGAGTACGAGTACCGAGTATGAGTACTACAACACTGGCTCGTGCTAATTGTATGTGTATGTGTAATTTGAAAACTCAGTTGGTCACAGGAGGACTTAGTGCTTACATACCACCTGCGCGCATGTATTTCCACTAATTTTGCTTTTCGGATTAGCCCATACATGTACCACGTCATACAGCGGAAACTGCAAAGTGTAAAATGTGCATTCAGTTGTGACTTGAATTCTGATGAAACGTGTGCATCCTTTAGATAAGTATTAAAGAGGTTGTGGAATGCTCGAAGACATTTCCGTCATTTTTCGGGTATATGTAGCCTAAGGTGTGATGAAATGAAAGCGACTATTGTTTCTGTCATGAAATTAATACAAAAGGTACTTTTGAGAGCTGTTTTTCAGGTCCTGTTTTGACCCGAACGTGCAATTTGTGTAAAAGTCGTCGTTGGGGGCAGCAAACAAAACACAGTAAATCGTGACGTAATAAACAGGACTCCCTATGCAGCGTAGTATAAACGAGTCCTGTTTATTACGTCACGATTTTTATGATTTTACGAAGAACCGGACGACTGTTGATTTCAATTATGCGCTCGCCGACCAACAAATTACTCGATGAATTTCAGTTTTATAAACATATAAACGCACATTACAAAACAGTGGGAGTTTGTCATTATGAGATATATATGGGTCTACTCTACAATAAAAAAAATATAAAAAAACAAAACGACTTTCAGCATTCCACAACCTCTTTAATATTATATAATACCATCTTCAGTAGATTTCCAGACTGTTATGTGATTATGAGTTACAATGCTTTTTCTTGTAATGATTTGACTTAAAGGGAAAATACGACATTTGCAAACATCAAAAAATGAAACTACCAAATCATTTTGAAAATCCTTGCTGGACTGTTAGTAAATGACAGTGTAAAGCATCCTGTAAAATCATGGCACCTGGTATACTGTCATTTTCAAGAAAAGTGGTATTTTTGTATCAATTTCCAACGCTGGTCGGCCGACCAGCGTTGGAAAACACTGGCTTTTTTCAAATACTGGCCCCAGTTGACCATCGCACTTGTTTGCAATCGATTACACACCTATGAACGGGTACAAGCCAGCTAGACTGGTTCCCTGACCTTGCAATTCCCCATTTTATGTAAACTGCTCTGTTTCTTCTTATATAGAGTCAGGGAACCAGACTACAGGGAAATGATTGTTTTTCTTGGTTTTTATAGCATTTTCGAACCCAAAACCTCAAAAAAGTAAGTGTAGCTATATTTGCTATATATTTCCAACCCCACAATTCCATCCATTTCTGAAAATTACAGCAAAAGCAAATGATGTACATTCCCTTTAATTCTTGCAATTGTTTTGACACTTAGGTGGAGCTGCACTGGACCTGAAGGCTGTGCAGCCCAAGCCATTCAAATGGATCACCGACATGACGTGGCTGAATCTGGTCCAACTCAGCAAACTGCAACAGTTCCAAGAAGTCCTCAACCAGGTAGAAACCTTGCAGGCAGAACAGTGTGCCATAGATTCACAGTCCTAGTCATTCAGCGTGTGAAATGCTTAGGGGCTAGTCTTGTGCTTACATAATTTCTGAACCCATTAGTCGCTGCACTGCCTCAAACCGTGCATTTGATTCATTAGTTATTCTGGTGTAGCCAGAGGTATTGGAATTGAAGGCCTTCGGGCCACAGTTTTTAGGTTAACTTTTTTAATTCCGGGCATATGCCCCTGGCTTTCGTCATGTTCGTTTCTGTTTTCTTGGTTTTTGGTTTTCTCTTATTTTGTGAATGTTTGTTGTTTGTGTTTTTAATGCCGAATAAATAATAATAATAATAAGGTGGAATTTTTGCGTCGGGTTGATGTAAATCAAGTTTGGTTTTGCCCTTCACTGACGTATAAACACTGTATACTCAGTGTGTTACCTCCCGAGTGAAAGTTGGAAAAAATCACTCGGGTGGGACTTGAACCCACGACCTCCTGCTATAATGATTCACTTATAGCAGGAGGAATCACTAATGATTCATTAGTGGTGCTATATCTGAAAGTTGCCCTGGAAAAATGAGAGGGCTGTCTTCTAACCATGAAGAAATAAGACAGCGTAGCTCTTTCACTCTTTTTTAAAGCCAATATCGAAAAAGCAACTGACGTAATTATTGTTGAAAAACATACTTGGTTGAAAGAGTAAGTGGACTAAACTCCCTGTGAAATTATTCTTTCTGACAAGCTGTCATTTTGAAGAAATCAACAAAAGAAGGCCTTTCCAATGGTGGGTCTTAAAAAGCACCGTAGGAAATTCAAATTAGTAGTTCGTTTTGTTATTCGGTGAAGTGTGCGCAAGCATTGGCACGACGCACACGCGCGCGCGGTTGCTATAATTTGGCGAATCAGTGCGTGACATCGCGTAGCTGCAATCGGCTCAGTGAGAACATGTCTCGGACGCTGGATTCAGGCCCAATTCAAAACATGATTCAGCAACTTTTGATTTGAAATCAAGATCCTAGAATGTTGTTTTTCTCGAAAAATTCAGCTGAAGCTAAGCTGAAACTTTATCAGATTGGTTGTTCAGCACCCTTCTTCAGATATTGAGCACTTTTGTTGCTTCAAACGAACAAAATGCACACATTTCAAATGATGGACTGTACCTTTAAGCCACACCTTCAGTGGCCTTGGGCCTTGTTGCTGGCATATCTCATGAAAAGAAAGGCACCCCGCCCCCCAAAAACCCCTGTAATCGCTTGACATGCTTTGTGTGGTGTGTGTTGTAGATCCAGCGTAGTGAGAAGGCATGGAAGGTGTGGTATGACAAGGACGCTCCTGAGGAAGAGGTCATACCTGACGGTTACAACACGCTGGAGACATTCAAGAAGCTACTCCTAGTCAGGTAAATACAACAGATAATCAAATCCTCAATCCTCTGTAATGTGGGTGCTACTCTTGACACCTATCCAAAACTAATTCCCAACCCCTCAAAAGATCAAGTATGTAATCTCACCCATTGGTCATAACTTTAATAAAGAATATATTTGTGATTCAGAAATTGTATAGACACAGGAAGATAAACAAGTTTAATCTGACAAGTACATTTTAAAATTGTGACTTTCATTTCATCAACATTTGTGATGCGATCAAGCTACACGAGTCGTTTGTCGGGAATTTACATTTGGAGATACAGGCCAAAAAAGGGCCACTTCATCACATCACTTCATCACATCACTTCATCACATCTCTAGGTTTTCCGACTTGCATAATTTTCCGACTTGCATAATTTTTTAACTAAAGATGGTATTGGGATTCGGTTTTCACAGCAGTAATGCTGAGATTGTGCTCTTTTCAAATCTGTAATAAAAACTTTTTTGACCGGGGTCGACAAACGACTCATTTAGCTTGATCGCATCACATTTGATGTGTCATTTGAAAGCCATTGTGGTTTTGTCATGGGCATCATATTGGCTCATAATTGTCGGCAGTAAGTTGTATTGATGTTGATTTGAAAGGGTCAATTCCTAAATTCTGCAAATATCTTTAAAAACAAACCTGCTAGATGGGTCGTTCTATAAATATTGGGTCCACTTTACCCCCGTCCCTGTTACATGTGACATCCATGATTTTTATAATTCTGATGCACTCCTTAATGCAGTCATCCTTCAAGATAGAGTGATTATGAATAGCAAACTAACCCAACAAATAAAAAAAATCATCTGAAGTTACTCTCAATGATACTTGAATGGTAAATTGGAATTGTACCAAGGTAACAGGGACAGGAAAAGTGTTACGCTTCGGACCTTCAATTTATTTGGAGTGACCCAGATTTGAAAGGATCTAGCAAGATTAGGATTATCAAATAACTGAATGATTGCGTCGCATTTTGATTCCTGAAATGTACCATTGGTACTCCGTAGGAGTTGGTGTACAGACAGGGTCATCCCCCAAGCTCGTAAGTACATCGCTAACTCCATGGGAGCCAGATACGCAGACCCGGTCATCTTAGACTTGGAGAAGACGTGGGAGGAAGGTGACATCAGGACGCCTCTCATCTGCTTCCTGTCCATGGGTAGTGACCCCACCAACCAGATTGAAGGACTCGCTAAGAAACTCAAAGTTGGTAGGTCGGATGTATCAATTGCCAAATTACATCAATTTCTTGTACGGGAATGATAGGTGTATCTTGTTTTTGGTTTTTCTGGTTTGAGTAAACTTACAATAGACTATTTTATTCATTACAACCCTGTTATCGTGGAGTGCCGTGGCCTCGTGGTTAAGGGCATTGAATTCGTGGTCTGTGGGTAATTCTGCGGGTTGTGGATTCGAGTCCAGCCTGGGGTTATGGTGCGTGTGCCCTTGAGCAAGGCACTTTGTCACTCATTGCTTCTCTCCACCCAGGAGTAAATGGGTACCTGTGAGGGCAGAGATGGTTATGTGATTGATTTAGCTTGCTTGCGCCTAACAGGCAGCATCAAGCTGTATACTCCCCAGGGAGCTGAGATGGTATTTGGAATGCTTAATTGACCCAATGATCAGGGGTAATAATAATACTGTAAGCGCTGTGATTTAGTTTACTAATAAGGGCGTTCTTAAATGCCGATTATTATTATGTTATACTTTGGATGAAAACTATAGACCTATGTTAAGCTTTAGCCCTTTTATCATCCCAAACTGCCCTGCCTGTTGATACTCCTCATACCGCCCCAAACCGGCAAGCACTCTGTATTGATTCCTTGAGGAGTAAATCGCCAGGTGCCTGGCAGATCAGCGTTCTGACGCAGAATCACTTTTCAAGAAAATTGCATTGAAAGGCTCCAATGTTCCCCCACGCGTATTATGAATCCTTAATGTTCTCCCACGCGTATTAATAATCGTACGAATTTGAAATTTGTCACACGTATTAATCATAGTTTTTGGAGCAACTTGTGTTAATTTCTGGCGGAAACGTTTAGATTTCATTCAAAGAGAGGCCCTTTTCTGCATATGCCCTTTTGCTGGGAACATTTTGGTGATTACGCGTTGGCGCGATATGCCCTTCTGCCAGGCACACAGCGGAACAATGTAATACAATGTAATACACATGCTAAAGGATCAATTACACTAGCAGCTGATTTTTTACGCCAGCATGGAAATTTACACAAATTGACTGTGCATGTGTTCAATGTAATTTTTGGTTTTTGGTTTCTATCAGAATGTAGAGCTATCTCTATGGGTCAGGGGCAGGAAGTTCATGCCAGGAGATTGGTGGCACAGTCCATGGCTGGGGTAAGTAACAATGTACAATCGGACATCAGTTCCCCCTTAATTCAGCTTTAAAGGTACAGTCCGTCGTTTGTAATTTGTGCATTGTGTTCGTTTAAAGCAACAGAAGTGCTCAAAATCTAAAGAAGGGTGCTGAACAACTAACCTGATGAAGTTTCAGCTCAGCTTCCAGGAAAACCATATTCTAGGATCTTGATTTCAAATCAAAAGTTGCTGAGTCATGTTTGGAATTGGGCCTCAATTCAGCGTCCGAGACACGTTCTCACTGAGCCGATTGCAGCTACGCGATGTCGCGCACTGAACCGACGACTTATAGCAAACGCGCGCACGTGTGCGTCGTGTCAACGCTTGCGCGCGCTTCGCCAAATTAAAAATGAACCACTAATGGATATGTACTAATGGAGGTTAGTCCAATTACTATCTGTAAACCAAGTATGCTTTTTAACAATAATTAAGTCAGTTATTTAATTAGCTGCAAATGATGGACTGTAGCTTTAAGGTCAGTCTGCATTTAAACTACTTGGCTTTGGCTGGTAGTAACACATGTTACTGCGGACCAATCCGAGCACACTATCAATTTTATCATGAAGGCCGCCATCAATGGCGAAAGCATTATGCTAGCTATTGTTCAGATAATCCGTCATGGGGCAGTGGCTTTGCACAATAGCCTACACAGTGGTGTCTCCATTGAAGGGGGCCTGGTGAGTGGACAGTGATCACGTGCCTGGATTCATTGGTCATCATTGGCCAGAAATAGGTTTCAAAAATACTATTGGAAGTGGCCTCGGTCACTTAAATTGGTGCATGATATTCGAAGCCGTAGCCAAGTAATTTGGATACGGCAAAAAAAAATATCAAAATGTGGTAAATGGATTTGAGCAATTCCACGGTTACTCACGTTACATTTTTGATGTACTTTTGAGTTTCCTTGGGCTGTAATTACCTTACTGAAAAGGTTTAATAACTGTTATCCCCATGGTACATAGAGTAGACCTAGACTTACCTAAGCACCAAAGATGACATCCAGAAAAATGTGTTATGTATGATAAACAAGATGCAAAATCAGTTACTCACGTTACAAAAATGTAACGTGAGTAACCGTGGAATTGCCCAATTGGACTAGTCCAAATTTGAAGATGCAACTTAATAAAGTACTCTTTATGCCTTGCAGGGAGGTTGGGTGCTACTACAGAACTGTCATCTTGGTCTGGACTTCATGGATGAGCTACTGGAGACAGTGACGACTCATGAACCTGTGCATGAGACATTCAGAGTCTGGATCACCACAGAGGAACACCCACAGTTTCCTATCAGTCTCCTGCAGGTAAACACATACCCTAACTCCCCTGCACAGCAGTGGCGCAACCCCCCCCCCCCCCAATGCACACATTTTTTTCAAACTTACATGTGTCCCATTACGTGAAACTCCCTTTAGCCAAAAACTCTGGATTCTTCTCACTGGTTTCACCACTGTGACCCCTACCAGCTGTAGGGTCCCTAGGGTCAGTGACCATTAGCTGTGGTAATTGCCCTATCAATCACAACATGTGCATCGGCCATCTGGCATGAAAAGCATGCATGAACCATGGAGGTAGAATTAGAAAGAAGTCCGACTATTTCTTAATTCCTTTCTCGAGATATGTTCGGTCGATTTTTATGATTCAAAGTTGCATGCATAATAACTTTTGACACTTTCCATTACTTTACAGTATAAACAACAATCTAGTACATTTGTGTAGATATTTTTGGTCAGTAAACTCACAGGCAGTGGTGCCATAAACCACCTGTCCACGACTCGTAAACCCTAACTCCCTAGGGGTGTGCAAAATCATATTAAAATTGGAGGACTTGGGACTGTTATTAGGGGTAAATGGAAGGTCGTGTTGAAAACTGCTCCGTCCCAAACCGGTGAGTACAGACCCGAGTTTGTCATAGGCAAACTTGGGTCTGGTTCTAATGGGTAATTCAAGTAATGCTACCCCAATATTCCCTTGTCCTTTTTCCACGAATTTCGGTATGGTTACTAATTAAACCACGAGCAACAAAAATAACCTAATAGCGACGGCAAAATTTTGCCTCTAAAGGGGGGCTGTGACATAAGCGAGACATGAAAATGTCTCCCTAATGACCGATGTCTACCACCATTCAAAGAAAGTACGACACCGTACGAAAGTACGTCTCCTTTATGGTACATTTACATGTATAATTATGCGGCCAAAAACATTTGGGCAACCTTTAAAAAAAAAAAATGAACTTCTAAAAAATTTGAAGAAAAAAAATGTTGAGTCCCTTAAAGCCAAATCCTGGGTGCGCCACTGCTGCACAGCCTCCTAAGTTCATAAGTATTGCCTCCTAATTATTACTAGAAAAGTCTTTTTGAGGGGTAACAATCTAAGATAGCATGGGCTGCACATCTTTAAGATTGTCTTGTGTGTTTCCTTCAGTCCTCCATCAAGTTCACCAATGAGCCTCCTCAAGGCGTCAAGGCCGGACTGAAGCGTACCTTTGCAGCCATCACCCAGGATCAGTTAGACATCAGTAATCAACCGCAGTGGAAACCAATGCTGTATGCTGTGGCATTCCTCCATACCACCGTACAGGTACCCAGCCTAAATGTCTTTACCTCTCACAATTAGCATAATTTTTTTTCAAATGTCTTTGTTCAATTTGAGTACAGGAAGAGCTAATGGTGGCTTTTACCGTTGGGAGGTTTTTTTGTTTTTGTTTTTGTCTTCCCCTGGCTGGGAAATGCATGTGCCTGATATGTCTGTCTTGGTCCTGTCTCCCTGCCGTATAATATGCGCCCGGCTATTGGTAACCAGCGTTTGCTCGTACCCACCGCCCAAACGGCAAAGGGCTAATCTCCTTCACAAAATTTTGTGAAGGAAGCATCAGGCGCGCAAAGCATTGTGTGGAGCTAACTACCTCAACCAATGCACATACATTTAGTGCGCACGTGTCATGCGCAGGCTTGACCCGTGTTATTGTTCCAAAAATTCTATCCATCGAGGACTCAAAGAAATTACGCCATACATCCAGACAAAATTAGCCCTTCCCAGCACCCTGTTTGAGCGGTGGGTACGAGCGAAAAACAGCGATGCCACTGACCTCGTTAGGCCGGTCCTGAATTATCAACTAAACCGACTAGAGAGAACTAATTAGTCTACCTATGGCTAATACCAGTTCTTGCTCAAACTTGCTCTGTTACAAAGATTTGTTTTCTTCTCCAAACTGTTATTAACAGGAGCGTCGCAAGTTTGGTCCTCTAGGCTGGAACATCCCATATGAGTTCAACTCAGCTGATCAGACAGCCAGTGTGCAGTTCATTCAGAATCACCTGGATGATATGGATCCTAAGAAGGTATAAGAATAACTAAGATTTTTAATTTTTTTATGTTGTCAATTTTTAATTTCCATCATATTAATAGTGAAAAGAGGGAAGTGTGGCCTAGTGGTTAGGGTTTGTGACTCATGATCAGAGGGTCAGGGGTTCCAATCCAGCTGCTGGCCATATTGTGTCCTTGAGCAATCCACTTTACCCCACTTGCCTAATTTCCATCATATTGATAGTTAAAAGACGGAAGTGTGGTCTAGTGGTTAGGGTTCGTGACTCATGATCAGAGGGTCAGGGGTTCCAATCCAGCTGCTGGCCATACTGTGTCCTTGAGCAATCCACTTTACCCCACTTGCCTAATTTCCATCATATTGATAGTTAAAAGACGGAAGTGTGGTCTAGTGGTTAGGGTTTGTGACTCATGATCAGAGGGTCAGGGGTTCCAATCCAGCTGCTGGCCATACTGTGTCCTTGAGCCATCCACTTTACCCCGACTTGCCTCTCTCCCCCTATGTGTATAAAATGGGCACCGGCATTAGCTGGGGAGTAACCTGCGATGGACTGGCATCCCATCCAGGGGGAGTAGAAATATTCTCAGTCATTTCATGCAAGGAAACCGGAGATAAATGCCGGTCTGATGGGCCATATATTGGCACGAGTCATACTTTACTTGCTGGCTTATGACATGTGTGGCCGGAGCATGCAGTGCAGCATTGGGGAGATGAGCCAAGTACAAAGTGGATGAGGCTTATTGCCAGTTATATACAGCCGACTCTCGTTAGTACAAACTCTGTTAATACAAAATTCTGGTTATAACAAACATAAAGCCTTGGTCCCGACTGTGCATTTATGTGCACAATGAATGGGACTGATGTTCCGCTTAATACAAAATTCTGATATAACAAACAATTTGGCTAGGTCCGAACGAGTTTGTTATAACGAGACTCGACTGTATTATTATCTTGGTCGTTATTGAATTCATGGGTTGCTTTCTACAGGGAGTCTCCTGGAACACAGTACGCTACATGCTTGGTGAGGTGCAGTATGGTGGAAGAGTGACAGACGACTACGACAAACGCCTTCTCAATACATTCGCCAAGGTGTGTATAGGCAATAACAGCAATCTAAATAATGAAAGGTTTGCGGAAACATCATGTGCGAATGATACCTCTTTTCAGAACCATTCTCTTAGTTGAGAAATTATTCGCACATGGTGTTTCCGCAAACCTTTCATTATTTAGTATCCCCAACATGCAAAGCCTCAAATCTACTTAACAGCAATCTACTCAAATGGTCATTACTTACCCTACCGGACGGCATGTAACCAAGTCCTTGTGTTCACATACGTCCTGTCAAATGTAAACCACACATCAATTCACAGGTCTGGTCACGAGCAGGGATGTAGTCGAGTCCATCCCAAGTCCCTGCAAGTCCATCACAAGTCCTCCAGTCCCGATTCAAATCACAAGCTGTTCAAATGAGCTTTGGTGTAGGCATTCCTTTGATATTGATCATCCACTGTCCCTTGTGAGTGCACTTGTATCATAGACTTGTGATGGACTTGATCGCATCCCTGGTCAGGAGTAACAGCTGATGAACAATAACCAAGCAATGCCTTTGCCACAGTTCAGTCGTGACTTTGGACTGGGTGACTGAGAAAGTGACTCGTGATCATAGAGCTGTATTAAATTACTAGAGCGCTAACTCCTCATTCTTGCGTGCGGAGACGCTTTGAAGCCGTCCTGGGCGCAGACATTTTGAATTCATGTGCGTGTTTGTAGAACATAATGAAATTAAATGGATTGAATTTTGAAAGTGTACTCTACATGCAACGAGCAAGTAGAACATGTGCAAACAACTTAAACGCATGACAGTTAAAAAAACATCACGGCAAAAAGCATCTACAGCGAATACGCGTACGCGTTGCACTGTTTGCGGACAGCAAATAAAACGCTCATTTGCTGATTGTGCGTTTCGGTTTTGGGCGTATTGGTTTCGATGACGCACCGGTATGGAATACAAATGCAGATGCAAATAGACGTACAAAATTTCTAGTTCTCCATAGGTTTGTGCACAAACTTGGTTGCGCCCATCAGGCATCTATTTGTACGTCGAGTTAGCACTCTAGTTATTTAATATAACTCTATGCTTGTGATAGACTTGATCACAACATGAAAACTAATCAGTCATGTTATGATCACAGGTGTGGTTTGGAGAGCACATGTTTGCAGACACCTTCAAGTTCTACACAGGTTACACCATCCCTAAGTGTAAGACACTGCAGGAGTATCATGAGTTTATTGACAAGCTGCCGTTGACTGACACACCGGAGGTCTTTGGGTTGCATCCCAATGCAGACATCACGTAAGTCAATCGTACAGGACATTTGAGTGCCAGAATTTAACCCTAAACATCTGGTGTGGTTTTTTGGGGGGCAAAAAGAGGGGTAATTAGTGGAAAACATAAACTTGCTGTATCAGTAAAGGGTCTTCAATTTATTAAATGGATGATATGTTCCTCGCTAGAGCCCTTCTGACTTTGTGCCATGCTGTGGTTATTTAACAAGTGTTGACTGCTGTGATGTGGGATAGACGTTTTTAACACCCGAGAGATAGACGTTTTTAACACCCTCAGGGACGCATAGCACCCTCGGCTTCGCCTCGGGCGCTATGCGCCCCTCGGGGGTTTAAAACATCATATCCCACATCACAGCAGTCAACAATTTCTTTGTTATATCGTGCCAATCAGTCAAAAAGATATTAACATTGTTGTAACTAATTACTGTGTGAGAAATAAATAAAACCACTGTGATACAACCTTTGATAACTGAAAGTTTTTGATGTTCTGGGGACATTATTATTATTATTATCCATTTCTGGTAATGAAACCAAGGATTCCTCAAAAGTGCCGTAAGCACTGTAGCTCGCAAGCCTGAAGAAACCTGTGGAGAGAAGACAATGAGAAGAAGTTACAGTTTTAGAGGCGGGAGGAAAAGCACAGAAGAATATTCTGGGAAAAATCCACAGAATCAGGCAGGGACTGAAAACCCAATCCACATATTGGCCCAGGCGGGATTCGAACCCGGGTCACAGCGGTGGAAGGCGAGGAAAGTATCGCTACGCCAACCTGACTCCCCTGACATGAGATTGAGCAGTTGATGCTGCAGTTCTCATTGTGCGAAGCTAGCACGCCGTCACGTTCCATATGTGCACGCAACGCGCGCAATGAACGCAGTGCGATATATCACTGATCTCCACGTAATAATGGATATTAGTGTGTGACATGCATTTTTATAGACCAGACGTGGCCGTTCTAGACCAATGAAAGTACAGTATCCAAGCACAATATAACAATAAAGACTATCGAATAGATGATCCTCAACAATTCTCAAGTTATATATCAAGAATGGACCATGCAAGGTTCTCATCGATACTGTCTTGTCAATTTGTGATCTTACAGGTATCAGAGCAACACCGGTATCGAGGTACTGAACACCATCTTGAACATTCAACCCAAGGATGTCGGAGGAGGAGGCGGTGAGACTCGAGAGACCACCGTCTTCAAGATGGCTGAAGATATGCTGAGTAAACTACCACCTGATTATAAACCACATGAGGTACGTTGGAAAACATGATGATACACCACTTGGCCTTTGGCCTTGTGGCGTATAGGACACAAAGACCAACTGCATTATTCTGTGTTCCACTCGTGCTCCTGGAATAACTAATAACATAAACAGCATGGCATTTCGTGATCAATTTCCTGTCTGTTTTCCTCTCCAGTATTAACCGCGACTTGTTGCTACCTCTAAAGCTTATCTATTTGGTGACTTTTTTTGCATCAAGGGCTTTTTTAAAGGGAATATACATTTGCTTTTGCTGTAGTTTTCAGAAATGGATGGATTTGGGGGTAAGCATTTTTTAAGCTGGAAAAAAAAAAAAAAAAAAAAAAAAAAAAATCATGTTCTTGTAGTCTGGTTCCCTGACCCCACTTAAGATGAAATGGAGCAATTTACAGACGTCAGGGAATTGTAAGGTCAGGGAACCAGTCTAGTAGGCTTGTACCAGTTCATCGGTGTGTAATCGATTACAAACAAAAATTCAGACTAAATAAATATGGTAAATTGGGGGCAGTATTTGAAAAAAAGCCAGTTTTTTTTTCAACGCTGGTCGGCCAACCAGTGTTGGAAATTGATACAAACTTTTCTTGAAAATGTCAGCACACCAGGTGCCATGATTTTACAGGATACTTTAGACTGTCATTCATTAACAGTCCAGTAAGGTATTTCGTGATAATTTGGTAGTTTTGTTTTTTGAAGTTTGCAAATGTTGTATATTCCCTTTAACCGGGAGTTGTTGCTACCTTCAAAGTTTATCTGTTTGTTATCTGGGGGTTTTTTTTCATCAAGGGCTTTTTTAAAACTGGATTTTTTTTTTTAAAATTTGGAGTCAGTTGGAAAACAACCTGATCTCGATCCATGAGACCATATATCACCATAAAATTTAATTGCCCTTTTTTTGCACATTGTAATATGGCATGTTCCCCACTGAGCTGTGCCTCTCCAAGAAATTGGCACCCACATATTCCTTAACAATTAACATTGTTTCCGTTACTTGCAGGTGCGAGCGCGTCTGGTCAAGATGGGAGCCCTGTCATCCATGAATATCTTCCTGCGTCAGGAGATCGATCGTATGCAGCGTATCATCAGCCTGGTCCGTAGCACACTCACTGATCTCAAACTGGCTATCGAGGGAACTATCATCATGAGTGAGGTAAGCTGAACAAGCTTAATCTGTGGAGGGCACAGTACCCAAACAGGAAGGGCCAGTGGTCCACCAATGGTGCACTAATGCCACAAAGGGTGGCCCACCATCAACAAACACAGGTGTCTAGCCAGCGTCCTTGCTCATCGGTTTACTGGCAGACCGCTGGTGGCAAAGTAACGACTATTCATTACTGGACCGAGCCCAGTCTAATGTTGCTTTCTTAGATGTAGGTAGCTCTCCAGCACTTAACTGGCTCGTCACTCGTCACTCAAATTCTGATGGGTGGCAGGTGGCTCTGGACAACGACGCACATACATTGGGGATAGCCTGACTGTATGATCATGGAGCTATATCAAAAAAAGGCTCCATGGTATGATCAAGGACAAACCATGCACTCCCGCCGTATGTGCGAACATATTTATGGTCGTTAACTGATTGAGAAGCCATTATCTCAGTATCGCAAAAGCCACATTAGACTGGGCTCGGTCCTGTAATGTAACCGGTGGGTCACCATACCAGCAGTCAGCCAGTGGCTGACTATCAACGCTCCTGTGAAAGATTAGTGGCTCACCACTGGTGAGCCTCTGGATACTAGTTAATGCACGGCAGTGGTCCGACGGCACCCTACCAATAGTAGTGAGTTTCATTTTTCACCTGAGGGATCAAGTGGGCCACTGGCATCCCACTGGCGGCTGCTCATGTCACCGATGATGTCCTGATACCACCGGCGGCCCCCAGGCCCTTGCTGGCTTGGTATTGTATTAATCTTGCAAACGGATGAAGATCATTTAATTGGGCGTGGCATATTTGATTATTGAAGCATTGAGGCTCAGAGATGAAACTTTTCCGATTTTAATCGGAAATCCGACTTTTTGAATTTTCCAACAAACTTTTCGATTTTTTTACAGTGTGTCCCACAACATTTGATTTTGTAACGATTTTTTCACAAAATGTCATTTTATTTCAATCATAATTTCGAAGAAAAGTCGATGGAAATGGCACGTTAAAATCATCGCGAACGTAGTTTTAATCTCTTTCATCAGTCGTTATTGGAGTGTTTAAACGGTAGAAACACAGGGCATAACACTGATCGGAGCCTTCTCCGGCTGGACAAAAGGTTAAACATTGACAGGTGACATGGAAAAATCACTGTGTCGCACGTGCGTGCGAATATGCAATGGTACCAGCGTACGTACCGCACCGTACCGTCAGCGGCCGCTAGCACATGGCCGGTTGGGAACGGGTAGCCTTGTGAACGATCCAGTGGATAAAATCATTATGTTGTGCGATTTTCGGAGGTTTCAGATTTAGTTGTACAAAATGCAATGCTTTAAAAATCATGATGATTATCTCGAGGATAGCGAAGAGAGCATTAGCGAAACATTTCACTGGCATTTGTTGGAAGAGAAAGACGATAATGCCTGATTTTTCCCTAGTTTCATCCCTGGAGGCTGAAATTAATTGCTGCTTATCATATTGCATGTTTACTTTCTACATTGTCTTATTACATGTACATATAGAATCTACGTGATGCTCTTGATAACATGTACGATGCCAGAGTGCCTGCCTTATGGAGGAAGCTATCCTGGGAGTCATCTACTCTAGGCTTCTGGTTTACTGAGTTACCGGAGAGGAATAGTCAGATATAATGGTTCACTAGCTTACTCTCTACATTGTCTTACTGTCTGTAGAATCTACGTGATGCTCTTGATAACATGTACGATGCCAGAGTGCCTGCCTTATGGAGGAAGCTATCCTGGGAGTCATGTACTCTAGGCTTCTGGTTTACTGAGTTACTGGAGAGGAACAGTCAGATATAATGGTTAACTAGCTTATTCTCTGTATTGTCTTACTGTCTGTAGAATCTACGTGATGCTCTTGATAACATGTACGATGCCAGAGTGCCTGCTCTATGGAGGAAGCTATCCTGGGAGTCATCTACTCTAGGCTTCTGGTTTACCGAGTTACTGGAGAGGAACAGTCAGATATAATGGTTAACTAGCTTACTCTCTACATTGTCTTACTGTCTGTAGAATCTACGTGATGCTCTTGATAACATGTACGATGCCAGAGTGCCTGCTCTATGGAGGAAGTTATCCTGGGAGTCATCTACTCTAGGCTTCTGGTTTACCGAGTTACTGGAGAGGAACAGTCAGTTCTCCTCCTGGTGCTTTGAAGGTAGACCCACCGTCTTCTGGATGACTGGATTCTTCAACCCGCAAGGTTGGTTTAAGTTAAACTAAGTGCCATGTAAGGAGTAGAAGCAAAATAATTGCTAATTGTACAAGATGTGTTTTGTTCAAGAACTACTGAAAAAACTCAGTTTGTTTTATGCAGCAACTCTACATTTGCCCCGCAACTTGTTGCTTTCAATTTTGTTTTTCTGCTAAAGAATTACTGATTTGTATTTTTTTTCAACAAAACATAATTTTTAGTGTCTTCAAAGCCTAAAAAATAGCGTTCCCAGTGAGTAGAATGTTCCCAGTGAGTCAGAGCAAGTGGCGTTCCAATTACAACGTTCCAAGTCTTAAGATGTCTTAATTCTTGTTATAATTAAGTCAACATGATTCATACATTTCAGGATTTCTGACCGCGATGCGTCAAGAGGTGACCAGAGCACACAAAGGCTGGGCCTTGGATTCAGTCACTCTGCATAATGACGTACTCAAAGCCTTCAAAGAAGAACTCACATCCCCTCCCACTGTAAGTAGAACACTGACCAACTCACCCTGTCTCATTTCAATCCTAGTTCAATAGAGTACCCAAGTGAATACATCACGCGCACAATTATGTGTGTAAAAGACATTAGCGCATGATTCAGCCCGTGAACCAACACGCTCGCGTACTCCATTCGTTTGCACAACGATGTCACTAAATGACGTCACACTTCGGTACTCTATTTACACACATTTCATCGTCATCGATCGACTGCAACTTGCGCTTGTGTCGGGCACGATGATGGACGCTGTTGAAATGACTATATCAGATGCTGGCTGGAATATTTTGCCTTTTGCGAAAATCAAAATTTGCAGCAAAAATAATCCCGGCGCGAAGTGGTCAAACTCAAACTGATAACAAAACAAATGGCAAACACAAACCCCTGGATGAGGAAAGTTCAACCTAGAGTAGGAAATCACCTGGTTAATCAGACGGTCATTTAGGGGATTAGGGATTGATTGTTCCCCTTGATTACTTCAGGATTTACATCACTTTCCTGAATCGCCAGAAATAAAGTGATGAGCTTAATGTTTGATGTTACAGGAAGTCAAATTGGGTTTTTGCCCTTCATGTTACAGGAAGGAGTGTACATCCATGGTTTATACCTTGACGGTGCCGCCTGGGATCGTAAGAATTGCAAACTGATCGACCCCACCCCTAAGGTCCTCTTTGTCAACCTGCCGGTGGTCCACATGTTTGCCATCAACTCAACAGCACCCAAGGATCCGCGTCTCTATCAATGTCCCGTCTACAAGAAACCACAGCGTACTGACTTGACGTACATCACTCCCATATGGCTCAAGACCACACCGAATCCTGATCACTGGACCCTCAGGGGTGTGGCTTTACTCTGCGATATCAAGTAGAACCTGGTTCCTAAGATATAAGTTCCTTCTTGTTCACACAAGTTCCATTGAGTAGAACTTGGTTCTAATTGTTAGATATCGGTTCCGTCAAGTGAATACTGGTTTCAATAACTGCACAATGTTCAGGGGTTTGGCTATTTACTCTGCGATATCAAGTAGAACCTGGTTCCTTAGTTACAAGTTCCTTTTTGTTCACACAAGTTCCATTGAGTAGAAGTTGGTTCTAATTGTTAGATATCGGTTCCGTCAGGTGAATACTGGTTTTAATAACTGCACAGTGTTCAGGGGTTTGGCTACTTACTCTGTTACATCAAGTAGAACCTAGATCGTTGGGTTTCAGTTCCTTCTAGTTCACACAAGTTCCATTGAGAAGAAACTGGTTCCAATTGTTAGATAGTAGTTCCATCAGGTGAATACTGTTTTTAAAAAAAATTGGCTTAATCGCACATTGTTCAAAATGAAACAAAAATTGAAGCCCATTTTGAAATTGCAAGTTCTTTGAAATTTCTTTTGTATTAGTTGTTCCCTCAAGTAGATCTAATTACATTGAATCTTTCTCGAGCAGTTTCCCTGGTTCAAGGCAGATACTTCTGTATCTGTTCATTGAATTTGTAAAATTTTAATTGAATGAATTTTTAATTGATTCAAAAAGGTCTTGTTGGTTTTGACAAAATGAAGAGATTTTCCTGCATGAAAATTGATTTCTTTGCCAGTCTTTGAAAAATGTACATGTAGTTAATAACCCATATTAAGCAACACTGCTATCTTTGAAGCTACTTGATCCAAAAAAAGTTTACATGGTAAAACAGTTCAAAAGGATTTCATTTGAATTTCAAACTCCCCCTCTCAGATCACACCTATGCTTTTTTTGGGCGTATTTCTATGCTGTTTACTGCGCTTTCTTTTGCTATCAAATGGATGGCAGTTTAAAGATATTAATAGATATTTTAAAGTTATTGAGTTTCTGATATTGATATCTTCATTGCATTGTACAGCAACGCCAAGATAAAGAACATGCCCAAATGTTTGTTGTCAAATTGTTTTGCCAAAGTTTGTTACACTTCTTGTTAAGAATTTGAACCTATTGTGGAACTTGCCATTTACATGTAATTGGTTTTGGTTTTTGATTGAAATTAAAATAAAATTTCCTGTTGAAGATGATGCAGTTGGATTTGTGACAATTCATTCATGTAATTAATTGTACATGTATTTCCATTTGTGGCTTTCTGGGTTTTTCAGAAATATTTGAATTGCTCAGAATTAAAATGGTTATATACACATAAACACTGTTTGCAAATTTTCTTTTGAATGTCACATCTGTCCCAAACTCGAGTGGGAATGTGTTTTATGGCTCTTTGGCATCTTCCCTGCAAGTTTCAAGGATCTTCATTTTTTGGCCAAAAGTGAAGAAATTGTAAGGGATTATCCTTACATTTTAACTCAAATTCGGCCAAAAATTGTCATTTCTCCAAATAGGGCACAAATTCTTTTAGATGCAAGAGGAGCATCAAATAATACTGAAACACCCATAATTTTGAAGATTTTTGCCAAGATCATTGAATTATTGAGAAAAAAAAAATCACATTTTTGACTAAAATTTTCACATATTTTCTGAGCAAGTTTTCTTTTGAATGGCACATCTGTCCCAAAATCGAGTGGGAATGTGTTTTATGGCCCTTTGGCATCTTCCCTGCAAGTTTCAGGGATTTTCATTTTTTGGCCAAAAGTGAAGAAATTGCAAGGGGTTAGCTTTACATTTTAACTCAAATTCAGGCCAAAAATTGTAATTTCTCCAAATAGGGCACAACTTCTTTAAGATGCAAGAGGAGCATCAAAAAATACTGAAACACCCATTATTTTGAAAAAAAATTGCCAAAAAACATTGAATTATTGAGAAAAAAAATCATATTTTTGACTAAAATTTTCCCATATTTTCTGAGCAAGTTTTCTTTTGAATGTCACATCTGTCCCAAACTCGAGTGGGAATGTGTTTTATGGCCCTTTGGCATCTTCCCTGCAAGTTTCAAGGATTTTCATTTTTTGGCCAAAAGTGAAGAAATTGCAATTTCAACTCAAATTCAGGCCAAAAATTGTCATTTCTCCAAATAGGGCACAAATTCTTTAAGATGCAAGAGGAGCATCAAATAATACTGAAACACCCATAATTTGAAGATTTTTTGCCAAAAATCATTGAATTATTGAGAAAAAAATCATATTTTTGACTGAAATTTTCCCATATTTTCTGAGCAAGTTTTCTTTTGAATGTCACATTTGTCCCAAACTCGAGTGGGAATGTGTTTTATGGCCCTTTGGCATCTTCTCTGCAAGTTTCAAGGATTTTCATTTTTTGGCCAAAAGTGAAGAAATTGCAAGGGGTTAGCAACTTTCAATGATTTTCATATTTTGGCTTAAAAAAATTCAAGGGGGTTAGCCTTTCATTTTTACTCAAATTCGGCCAAAACCTTGGTTTTTCTCCAAATAGCGTACAAATTCCTTTGGATGCAAGAAGAGCATACATTAATACTCAAAAACACCCACGCATTTTGAAGATTAATGGGCACATATTATCAATTTGGAGACAAATAATCATATTTTTGACTGAAATTGACATAATTGTCGGTGTCCGTTTTCTTTTGAATGGCACATCTGTCCCAAAATCGAGTGGGAACGTGTTTTACGGCCTTTTAGGCATCTTCCCTGCATGTTTTAAGCAATTTGATTTTTTTTGGCCAAATTGAAAATATTGCAAGGGGTTAGCCTTACATTTTTACTCAAATTTGGCCAAAAAAAATGTTTTTCTCCAAAAGCACACAAATTCCTTTTGATGCAAGAGGAGCATCAATCAATAGTCAAACACCCATAATTTTAAAGATTTTTCCAAAAATCATTGATTGATTGAGAAAAAAATCATACGTTTGACAACTCAACTTACATTTCAACTCAAATTCAGGCCAAAATTGTCATTTCTCCAAATAGGGCACACATTCTTTAAGATGCAAGAGGAGCATCAAATAATACTGAAACACCCATAATTTTGAAGATGTTTTGCCAAAAATCATTGAATTATTGAGAAAAAAATCAAATTTTTGACTGAAATTTTCCCATATTTTCTGAGCAAGTTTTCTTTAGCATGGCACATCTGTTCCGAAATCAAGTGGGAATGTGTTTTATGGCCCTTTGGCATCTTCTCTGCAAGTTTCAAGGATTTTCATTTTTTGGCCAAAAGTGAAGAAATTGCAAGGGGTTAGCCTTACATTTTAACTCAAATTCAGGCCAAAAATTGTCATTTCTCCAAATAGGGCACAAATTCTTTTAGATGCATAATTTTGAAGATTTTTTGCCAAAAATCATTGAATTATTGAGGAAAAAAAATTATATTTTTGACTGAAATTTTCCCATATTTTCTGAGCAAGTTTTCTTTTGAATGGCACATCGGTCCCAAAATCGAGTGGGAACATGTTTTAGAGCCCTTTAAGAATCTTCCCTGCATGTTTTAAGCAATTAGATTTTTTGGCCAAAATTGAAAATATTGCAAGGGGTTAGCCTTACATTTTACTCAAATTTGGCCAAAAACAATTCTCCAAAAAGCACACAATTTCCTTTTGATGCTAGAGCAGCATCAATCAATAGTCAAACACCCATAATTTTAAAGATTTTTCCAAAAATCATTGATTGATTGAGAAAAAAATCATACGTTTGACAGAAATTTTCCCATATTTTGTGTGCAAGTTTTCTTTAGCATGGCACATCTGTTCCGAAATCAAGTTGGAATGTGTTTTATGGCCCTTTGGCATCTTCCCTGCAAGTTTCAAAGATTTTCATTTTTTGGCCAAAAGTGAAGAAATTGCAAGGGGTTAGCCTTACATTTTAACTCAAATTCAATGTGTTTTATGGCCCTTTGGCATCTTCCCTGCAACTTTCAATGACTTCAAAACTCTAAGAGGAACATCAATCAATACTCTAACAACTATAAGATTACATTTTTTGGGCAAAAATCATCAATTCATTGAGAAATAAATCATATTTTGGACGGAAATTGACATACATGTTATTTTCGGTGTATGTTTTCTTTTGTATTGCACATCTGTCCCAAATTTGAGTGGGAATGTGTTCTAGAACCCTTTATGCATCTTTCCTGCAACTTTCAATTTCATTTTTTGGCCAAAATTGAAAATATTGCAAGGGGTTAGGCCAAAAAAAAAAGTCTCCGGTTTCTGGTATGCGCGCGCGTCGCCGTAGCCATGCGCGTCGGCAAAATGAAAAAGTTTTTTTTTTCAATACAAGATGATGTTTCAAAACCGCCAAACTCACTGGTTTGACTGGAATTCTGCTGCTGCACAATTTTAACGTGTTTTTAGAAGGGGTTATGATCGAGAATAAGATTTATGTGGCCTCTCTGGACTCCCATATATTTGCACTAAGTTTAGTCGGGCACCATTTGCAGTCATCAGCCGACATTTGAAGCCAAAAAAAAAAAAAAAAAAACAGGTAAAAAAAAAAAAAAGGCCGCGTCGCCGCACCACTTTTGGGGCAAGCTCCATACCAGAAACCGGAGACTTTTTTGGGGGGGCCTTAGCCTTTCATTTTTACTCAAATTTGGCAAAATAAATGTTTCTTTTTCTCCAAAAACCACACAAATTCCTTTTGATGCTAGAGCAGCATCAATCAGTAGTCAAACACCCATAATTTTGAAGATTTTTGCCAAAATTACTGATTTATTGAGAAAAAAAAATCATCACATTTTTGACTGAAATTTTCCCATATTTTGTGCGCAAATTTTCTTTAGCATGGCACATCTGTCCCAAACTCGAGTGGGAATGTGTTTTAGGGCCCTTTAGGCATCTTCCCTGCAACTTTCAATGATTTTCATATTTCTGCCAGAATTGTAAAAAAAATTGCAAGGGGGTTTGCCTTGCATTGTTACTCAAATTCAGCCAAAAAATTGACTTTTCTCCAAATAGCATACAACTTCCTTTGGATGCAAGAGGAGCATACATCAGCTACCCTTCTTGTAAAAGTAGGCCTGTTTAAGACAAAGTTCTACCCTGTATGCCAAACTTGTATAAGCGATTAAATCATTTCAAATTGTTTAATTTTACATGTATTTACAAGACAAAAAAGGAATGCTATTATCAAACTACAAAAAAATCTATAAAACAAATAGCTGAGCAAACTCACTTTGGTAATAAACTCAACAAAAGAGAGTACGGACTGGATCTAAGTTTGGTTTATACTTTTTCTAACAATTTTTTTATTCATGCAATAAATTATGTCCAAAATTGTAAATACATTGTAAGAAAAAAAATATTGAGCTACATGTACTTCATTTATGACTACACAGCTAAGGTAATACAAGATATCACAAATCAAGATGAAAATTTTCAATGTGAACAAATACTGGACTTGTGGAGGCCTGGACTACATTATTAATTGTTGCTAATGAGTTGAATCACATACAAAAGTGAAGAAACCCTCTGAAAAAATCTAACATTTAACCATAAATAACGGGAAATGTTATGCATCGTAGTAAATACAAAATTGAAGGTAACAAACAAGCTATTTATTAAACATTTTGTTCAGAAGATGGAATTTTTGCGTCGGGGTGATGTAAACCAAATTAGGTTTTTGCCCTTCACCGACATATAAACACTGTATACTCAGTGTGTTACCTCTCACTACTTTCTTTCACTCGGGAGGTAACACACTGAGTATACAGTGTTTATACGTCGGTGAAGGGCAAAAACCTAATTTGATAAACATTTTGTTAACGGGACAAACATGCGCTTGGCCGGTGGCCTTGTAAACGTTCTTGTTTACTGCAAGCCGAGCGCATATTGTACTCCCGTTCATAAATATCTATCAGTTAAAAACAAGTCACAAATTCACAATTTTCCAACAATTTGGTTCATCACTTTTTATCTCAAGTTTTGTGAAATGCCCCGTAGCTGGCCATGTCCATGGTAACTTGTACATGTATGTGCCTCCAGCGCATAGCTATAATTTCCTTTTATGGAGATTCGCATGCACACGGCACATACTGCGCGATGTTGCGCAGAACGCAGCGGTACCGGAAAACAGTGTTCAAAACCAGTTGATTTTTTTTCAACCATTTAAAACCATCCACATGACAGGCTCTCACTAACAGGAATGGGTTAAATTAATAAAATATTTCATCAAATACAATTTGTTTCAACAAATGGCCAGGTTTAGCTTGTCTTGAAGTTTACTGGCCTCATGCAGCACTTTTATTTCACAATACAATGTACTTTCAGGATCAGCTGGCAGATTTTGATCTCTGACTGTAACGCATTCTAAAACAAATGTTTCTTCAGCTGAGTATGAGGCAAGTACAATGGACAAGAAACCACCGACTTTGTATTACATTGTACTACACTGTATTAACTCCTCGATGAAGCCATCAAGCCAAGAGTGTGAGAATAACCTCAAATGCGCGAGTCTCAGCGCGTGAGAGTTATATATAGAGCGTTTTCGAAACGACCGGCTTTGGCTTCGTCTTCGGCTTTATGACTATGTTAGGCCCCGACTTCGGGGACTCCAGCTACATTTTGGTGCCTGTTATGCTTCAGAAACATTCAATCGGTTGATATGAAGACAAAAGTGGAATAATTTTGTTTAGTTTGTCTCTCAGTGATTCAGAAGTAGGAGGCAAAGCCAAAGCCAAAGCTGAAGCAAAGGTTTCGAAAACCCCCCTAGCAGACTTGCCGTCAAATACCAATTTCTTAATTCCTGTAAATACCATGAAGGAAAACTTTTTTTCCCGTCAAGTTATACCTCAGGGAGACAATGTAGATTAAGGAGACATCTCAATGCCTCCCTAATGTCACAACTCCTATTAAGAGGAACAATTTTGATAGGATTTTATGTCACAAAACAACCGCTGTACAATTCGCTGAGGTAGAAAATGTGTTCAACTTTTGCGAATGCGCAGTGCAAATACTTGCGAAATTTGTGTTTGCAGTTCGCTTCCGTGCTGAGTAGAAACCAGCCTTAACTGAAAGAAAGGTTATTCCTCCATGCTTACACTGAACTGATAGAAGCAGAATGGATACCATATTTTCCTCATATATACAGAGTTATAATTTACCAAAGCTATTCACAGAGACAATGTGTGATTTGCATAGCTGTGAAGGCAGAGTTAGGGTTTGACACAAAAAGGTTACAACTATTGTACATTCATTAATCTTTTTACAAATCGACTAGAAATACAAGTATGAACCCATCATTACTGGTCCATCGTTACTGGTCCATCAATAAATGCCATCTTAGGCAGCACACACTATTTACAGATTCAGTCAAGTTTTGAACTTCAATGTTCACTCGTACCTTGAAACTCAAATCAAAATAAGAGGATAAACCAACTTTTGTTTCTTTTGGGATTACTGACAAAAAAAACTTCTACAAATGATTAATTGGAATCCTTTTCAACAATGGTATCATCCACTGATACAAAAAGAAAAATTTAACTTCAAAACATATCCATTGCCCTATTTTACTTCTGTTTAATGCTCTTTGCTTAAGACTCAAAAGATTCACACTTCAATTGCATTTCTTGGTTGAGAAAAGAACTTAACTACTGAGCTAAGGACATGCCTCAAAATGCCGACCGCCCAGTTCCATCTCACACAATCCATTTTAAACACAGAACCTCCCCAATGGAACAAGGAATGTCTTAAGCATGTTTTCTTCTGGATTGGCATATCAGAACTGTGTGTGCACATCATTGGGAAATGTGCTAAGTGGAATACGTGTCAAAGTCATCACGTAAAATGCCAAACTGCTCAGCGTCATCATGACAGACTCACTTAGTATGTGACTGATCAGAGCTTCTCAGTGTACGCCTAACATTATGCTTGGAAGATCTAACACCTGCCGCTCCAAGAGCAGTGTCAGAAGTGCTGGACTTATCTTCTGCAACCTTTCTGTGCTTTCTCTCTGCTTGGAAGGTCTCATGTACCGGTGAGCTTGACTGCATTGTAGTTGGCTGTGGTACTTGTCGTTTGCTGCCAATGCTGATAGGAGTGAGTCTGACATAGCAGTGGTCCATAGCTGCCATCTGGTCCTGAACGTTTTGGGGGAAGCTGGCCGAGTAAGAATGGTCATGGCTACTGGCATGGTCTTCTACGCTGCCTCTCAGATCCTCGGTTCTTGGTAGCTTCCGGTCTACTTCAGAAGTCTTTTTTTCAACACTGACTGTTAAATCCTGTCTGCTGCCTGCATCATCAGAGTCTCCATTTGCCCTCATTCCATCCTGAGTTTTCCAGAAGTAAGAGTGGTCCATCTTTGATGTGGCTTTTAGCCTAGGACTGCTTCTCTGAGGTCTGCTGCCAGTATAAGAGTGATCATGTGGAACCAAGCGTCGGTCTGCGCTGGTCTTACTTCCAGTGCTTTCTCTCTTAGCCTCTCTTGGCATCCCCGATCCCTTACTGCGCTGCCGAAGAGCTCTCAGTTTCCTTCTATTGTCACTGCTGTCTGGTTGGGGATTTTTCATGTAGGAGTGGTCCACTGTTGTCTTTCGCTTCTTATTGTTGAGCTTATTAGCAGGTTCTGTCTTCCTCTTTCCATCCCTTGTACGTAGTGACCTCCTTGTTATATTTGTTTCTTCTGTGGTGTCTGGATTGGTCATTTTAGAGTTCCTCTTGCTTGTAGCATCTGAGCAGGATTCCTCCACCAATTCTTCAGAGCTGGTACTTGTCTTCTCCTCTTCCCTAGTTGATTCAGCTGCCTGCTCTGTCTGCTCTATCGTTGGCCGCTGCTCGTCATCATCCTCTACACATGTAGTACAAATGGAGTGTGGGTTCCTCTGGTTTGAATTCGAAGAGGTTCCTGACTTCTCCAATATCTCTGAATCAAAAACCAAGGGCTGGGCACAGAGTAATTTATTAGGTAAAGCTTCCTCACTGCAACAGTCATTCATCACTTTACAAACTTTTTTCTGTGGTGTGCCGACAGATTCTGAAGAAGCTCGCTGCTTACTTTTTCTCTTAAGAGTGTTGACCGTTGAATTACTATCATTTTTATCAATGTCACAAGTCTGCAGCTGATCTTTGCTGTTCACCTCAGTGCTTCCATCTGCCTGATTTAGGCTTCCACGTGGTAATGGCTTATACGCAGAAAACCTCTGTACTTTTCTCTTTGCCATGATTGCCAAGACATCATCCATGGTCAGTGTCATCTTCCATTTACTTGCTGTCGAGTTTTGCTTGTCACCTGCACTGACCTGAGTGGACAGAGGTTGAGTGGACAGAGTTCTCTGAGGAATCAACTGCTCCTCACTTGGTAGAGAGCTAAAGCCTGGACTAGTGGACACATCAAGTTCATGAGTTACATGCTCCATATTCTTGTTGGTATCTGGGCACAGAACCCGATTAACCAAAGGATCTGAGCGTCTGCTTCCCAAGCTCTGAGGATTTACTTGGACCACAGGAGCCTTCAATGACAGACCAGGTAGTATCGTGGACTGATCAGGAAGACGTATTGGCTGTAAATTGACAGGTACTGAATTTGTGAAGAACATTGCCCTGTTCTGAGGCACTGCTTGCCCTGTGCTGAGAAAAGATCCATTGTTGGGGGCGATGAGTCTTGGCACATTGCCACCATTTAATCCATGGAGCGGGTGTCTTGCCATTCTGGTCTGAATCACCCCTTCTCTGTCGATCGTTTCAGCCAAGATGCTGCCTGGCGGCAGCTTGGTGTTCAAAGACAACATTGGCAGCCTTGGACCTGGTACCATTTGGAGCATTAGATTATGTTTGCTGTTGACCTGCTGAGTTTGACCGTTTGCAGATGACCCATTCTTTGGAGCCACTGCAATGCCTGTAAACCCTAACTGAGGTAACAATGTTGGGTCAGAAGGCTTAGGTAGTGACTTCGGGTTTCCGTGATCTGTTCTGTCTTCTGCGGTCTCTGACTGGCCGTCTTTACATCTACCTCTGTACGTTGGCTTTTCATTGTGTTTTGTCTTCATTTCATCTGTGCGAGTTTTTTCTAACTCAGGGTCACTTGTGCCATTATCCACGGTTGTCTTTGGTGTACACGATTTCTTGCCCTTTGATTGGTCATTCTGCTTAGGTAAGGTATCACACTTCTCCAAATCAGCGAGGCCATTAGAAGATCCTGATGAAGATGGCAGGTCTCCCGCACTCTTAAGCAATCTTGGCGACCTTCTCACAGGTACGCTGTAAACTGCTGGCTTTATCTTGGTGGATTTAGTTGCTGCTGGGCTCCTTTTGACTTTGGGACCAGGCTGAACCCTTTTACCACTTTTGTCTTGTGATGACTGAGTGTTTTTTCCGCTAGCTGCCATGCCTGAAGGCTTGGTTTGGCTTACAGCTGATGGATTAACAACTGTTGCCGCAGTGGGAACTCCTAAATTACAAGTACTTTCAGAAGGAAATTTGGAGGGTGACGTATTTAGCAATGTCGTGGTTAATTGAAGTGGACGGCTGACTACAATATTGGCCTGCATAGGGGCCCCACTGGCATTGACTGCTGATGGCTGTACTCCCATATACTTAACTTTAGCTACTGGAACAGCCGATTTTGTGATCACTAGACGGATTGCAGGAGGCCTTGATTGAGCCCCACTGGGCCCTGCACCGGGACTGTTTACAGTGCTGATAGACCGGGATATGGACTGCACGACGGGATTGTTTGTAGCACCAATTGACAGGGGAATGGGTTGAGCGCCAGGAGGTTTCTTCTGCTGATTCTTGACATACTGCGAGACGATATACCGCGACAGGCTTGATGTTATGTCCTTTCGATCATCTATCCGTTGCTTCCTCACGTAACGCTCAATTCCTTTGATGGTATTCTCGCTGAAGTTGTTGATGACTGCGGAGTCAACTAATGAAGAGAGGTAATTGTGGAAAGGCTTTGCAAGCACCCCTCTGTAATGCTTATTAATGAGTGAGGTTGGTAGTGTCTGCAGGTTACCAAGTATCTTTGCTTCGTTTGAGGAGGGAAAGAGTGGTATCTCCTTGAATTCTGGGTGACTATAGCCAAGGGGGATCTTGTATTTAAACTTTGCTACCTTTGAGCTCACCATCGCTGGATCTGATGTGGGAAGGGAGTGTGGTTGGGGGGAACCTGTGATCATCTGCAGGGCAAGGCGGTAGAGGTCTGACAAGTCAATAGCCTGGAAAAACCTCATAAGGACAGTGGGTTGCAGCAATGGCGGATGAGGATTGGTAGAAGGTGCAGGTGGTTTGACTTGCGCATGCTGCCCCCCAAGTCCAGCAGCCTGACCCTGAGGACACAATGTTGGAGCTTCCTGTACAGATTCTGTTTGACCATCTTCCCCCTCACTTGACGTGGGGGAAGAATCTACAACAGAGTTTTCAGTCAGCATAGCCTCTTCTGATTCTTCTGAATCACTGCTCTTATCTAGCCAACTGCAGCTGCTGTCATCATCACTGCTGCTGCTTATCACATCATGCTTGCCATAAACAGGAAGCTTACTACCCTGGGGATGGTTGATAGAAGACTTGGAGATGATTTTGCTAGAAGCAGAGGTAGAACCAAACCCTGAAGTTGAAGGTTTGGATGGTTTAAGTTGACCAGAAGGAATTGTTGACACTGTTTGAGAATGGGCAGGTTTTAGATTGCTGGATGCAGGTTTGACTGTCTCCTCTTGCCTATGAACAACAGTCTGGTCAACACCTTTCTCAGAAGAGGCTTCCATGCTCTCATTCTGATTGGTATTATCCACATGAGGATCGGCCTCAGAACCAGCCTTTTCTTTGATCTCAGGATGGTCTGCTTCCAGTTCTTGTGACTTCTTACTAGAGGCTGGTTCACTGATGGTGGAGGCACTCTCTTGGTTATGTACCATCTTCCCTGAGCTCGAGTCTAGCACTATGGGTGGATGGCCCAAAACTTTGGGTTCAGCTGTTGTTTTGTGCAGACATGTTGGCTCATGCTTCAGGACATGTTTGCGGATGCTGTTTGCAAAACCACATCTGTACCTACATCTATAAATGGTTCTCTCGGGGCAGATTTTATCCTTAATGGATAACGTGTACGCTATCCTGTGAAACTGCTTCTTGTGCAAATGCAGTTCGTCCACGGAGGAGACCTTAGAGTCGCACATGCTGCAGGTGTATGGGGGACCCGTGTCTGATAATGCTGACACAGGAAGAGGTTGGCTTGGTTCAGCAATCTCCTTTCGGGATATGTACTCATACTCATCAGGGTGATGCGTAATCTGATGCTCATTGCATTCTTCCAGTGTGTGATGCAGTGTGTTGCACAGCAGACAGCGCCATTCCTGATCTTCTTCGGTTGGTTCAGCTTGCACTAAGGGGCTGGTTTCCGTCTTCTTCATTGGCCGGTGATTGAGCCTGATGTGGAGTTCAAGCAGTCTCTTGGTCGGGAAAATGACATTGCATGTGGTGCAGTACCAGTGCTGTACAGCTTCGGTATTCACATTCACAATGAGAGGCCGAGTCTTGTCTTGCTCGTGTACCTCTTTGATGTGCTGCTCAAGACCAGCTTCTGAATATACTCTTTGATGACATTGCACATGCGGACAACGATGTTCTTGATGGCTTGATACACGCTGTTCCTTCAATTGTTTTGGCGACTGGATTCCTTTGTCAACGCTTTCTTTTTTTCCAAATCCATGGTGAACAATTTTAGTGTGCTGGTCCAACAGCCCCTTGTTTCCAAGTTTCCAGTTGCAGACCAAGCACCAGTTATGAACCTGTCGTTTGTGGCATGAAAGATCACAGGCTGAGGTACCCCTGTAGCCACACCATACGCAGGCTGGCTTGATTGCTACTTCGTAGGCCTGCCGATGTTGGACAAAAGCCTTGTCTTTTGGTGGAAACAAAGCCTTGCACTTCTTGCATCGCCTGCTAATTTTGGAAGTCCTGGGCACAACACAATAGAACTTTTGCTGAAAGCTTGCGTCAGGTTGTCTGTTGCTCTCTCCAACAGCATCAGAACTGCTTTTGCATGCACTGCAGTCTGAAACAATCATATGCTGCAATTTCAAATGTTCAGTCAATGTCGAATGACTGGAGAACAGACCTTTACAAAGTTTACAGACATAGTCCACGGGCTTCGAGAGATGGCACGCTTCCTTGTGTCTGCGTAGTGTGCTCTCCTGTAAAAATGTGGACATACAGACGTAGCACTGGAAAAGTAGAACTGGGTGACGACTAAGCTCATGCTTTGTGAAGGCACCTGGAGCAGAGGATTTGTAGTTGCACTTTGAACATTTGTACATGTGGTATTGGTTGCCATGTTTATTGCTGTGGAACAAAAGCGATGGCAAATAACTAAAGGATAGGTGACACTCTCTGCACTTAAAGGACCCGTAGTATTTTTTGTGATGTGGCCGATGGCAGAGGCCTGGTTTCCTTGTATCCCCAAAATACTTCTTCAGGATTTTTACTTTGGTATTTGTTGCGATTATTTCCGAGTACAAATCGTCATCCTCGTTTGTAAATTTGCCTGACGTTTTCATACCCGTCATAGAATCACTACAGCTGGCTTTAGCTTGGACACCTTTTTTACGGACAGGTGTTCCGAGATTGGTGGATGACATATTTGTGGCTGACGTAGCGGTGGAGTCAGCACCAACATGAACTGGAACTTGGAA
The DNA here is from genome assembly GCA_029964075.1 of Patiria pectinifera. NCBI lineage: Eukaryota > Metazoa > Echinodermata > Asteroidea > Valvatida > Asterinidae > Patiria > Patiria pectinifera. The sequence continues at coordinate 12,526,628 of CM057150.1, forward strand.
ATCTAATGCAGCTAGGGAGCTTACTTGAGGAAGTTCACTGGATTTGGAGCCTTTTGTAACTTTGTCGTCTTCTCGAGTGTGAGAACCCTCCATAGCTTGGGAACCTTCCACATCTTGAGAAACTCCCGTTGCTTGGGAACCGTCTGTAACATGGGAGCCTCTTAAAGTTTGGGAACAATTGGTGGCTAGAGAGTGTTCTGTCCCCGAGGAACCCTGTGAAACTTGTGAGCCAGCTGTAGATTGGAGTCCCCATGACGCATAAGTAAATTCTGAAGCTTGAGTGTATTCTGTAGATGGGCAGCCTCTTAGAGATTTGGAACTTCTTTTGTCACTGGAACCCTCTATGGCTTTGGAACCTATGGCAGTTTTGGGACACTCTGCAGGATGGGAACTTTCCACTGTTTGGAAAGCATCTGCAGCTTGAGCACTTTTGGTAGCTTTGGATACTTCCGTAGCTTTGGAATCTCCAGCAACTTTGGGATTATCTGTCATTTGAGAGCCTCCTGTTCCTGATTGACAGTCAGGCTCAGAGCCTGACACATCAGTCAAGGTTGTGCTGACCGGACAGCACCTGATGTCATCTTCGAGAAGGCACTTGGATGAAACAGAGGTCTCCACGATCTCCGCGGCTTCATCTGTAGCAGTAATGACACCATCACTGGCTGGTTCCTGGACTGAGGAAGCATCACCATCACTCCTGGCTTCACTGAAAGATAAATCGCAGAGAGAGTCTACTGCAGTGTCTTCCATAGCTTGCTGAATGGCTTCCGCATGGGTAAAAGATTCGTCAATGCAGTCACTGTTGCCTGACACTGAGGAGCTTCCATGGCTGCCACTCAAAGCATGCTGATCTCTTCTTGGAACATCCGACAAACTTCTCTCCTCAGAACCATTGGATGCAAGAGTTATTTCCATGGTTTCGGGGACCTCTTGACCTGACATATCAAGGTAGTCTTCAGGTATCTTGTCACTGGTGGAATCTGCCTCCATTCTAAGCATCTGTTGTCTCAGCCATCAGGGTATCAAACAAAATTCTTGAAATGGGTGACATCATGGCGGTAAAAGCAAGAGACACACAGCAAATCAGGACCTGTATTGAAAAAACAAAACAAAAACAGTTGGTATTGGTGCTGTGGTCAGAATATATTCACAGACTGTAGTATTTCAAAAAACTTAAAATAAAATAATATAACCCTAACTCCCCAGCCTAATTTACTAGGAACCATACCCATTCAGGCAAATTCCAACACCCACATGGGAAATTGTACACACACACTGTTGGACTTAGTTTCTGGAGGTATGCCAACCCCAGTGTAAAAGACCATCTGTTTAGGGGTACTGTACCTATCCCAACAGATTTAAACACTAACCTACTGTTGGAGTTTGATTGGTTATGGGCTGTTAGGGTTAAAGAACAGGTACCGGATTGGGTGATATTCACCTCGTGGAATGGAACATTCCATCTGTCACCTTATGAAATTATTCTTACCATTGCACTCATAACATTCATTTTTTGTATGATATTACACTGGCATTGATTAGGAAATTGGCACCACTCAACATACCAAAAGGTTGCAAGGTCATGTGGTTAAATACTTTCATATGACCTTGCTATAAATTCATGCATAGATGCAATTTTAGGCTGGGTCCGAATCTCTAGTCTACAGCCATTGTCTAGGTCATCGCCCCATAAAACTGTGTGGGAACAAGCCGACAGTAGCCATAGCCGTAGCTCTGGAAGCCCGTTTTGGACACAGTCTTAAATAACAGTGTTGTACAGTGCATTTCAAGACAAAATACCACACATGGGGTACTAGAGAGTGTAGAAATGAGACTATAAAGAGTCAGACATAAGAACCCAAAAAACGAAATGGGTGCTGCGTAGCACTAATACACAAGTAAGGAAAATAGTGCATGGAAATAGTGCTCACCAGTAGTTCTTGGCCGAATTTTCGGACTGGTGTCGTTCTACAGGGCGTAGCTTGTAATGAGGAAACACAGAGAACTCGATGTTGCTGCCACGTGGTAACAGCGTTCCAAGGCGGAATAACACTGACAGAACACTCCACCACCTCCTTCCGTGTTTCCTCAGTCTGCGTGGAGTCAAGACGCAGATCTATGCGCATATCTTCAATGGTGTGGGGTGGGGTAGTGTTGCCCAATGAAAGAAACGAAAAAACATGGCCACCGTTGTTGGGCAGCACTTCACTACCTCACCCCACACCATTGAAGAAATGTGCGTCTGCGTCTTGACAACCACGCAGACTGAGAAAATGCGGAAAGAGGGGGAGAAGCATCTGATATTCCACCTTGGAACGCTGTTCCCGCGTGGCATCAATGTCGAGTTCTCCGCATTTCTTCATTGCAACCTACGCCCTTGAAGAAGGACACTAGTCCGAAAATTCGGCAAAGAACTTCGGGTGAGCACTACTTAAATTTATACTTTCTCTATAAGAAAAAAACCCACATTTATACTAACTCTAAAATTCTGATGTGCACTTGTTGCAATATTTCAGCAGAAATGTAAACCTCGTCTTCACGGTAATATAAGATCTATATTACAATCAATTGGTAGATGCGATGGAAATGAATCAAACTTTTGGTGAAGTATTTTGGTCTTTAATCATAGTGCAATATGCGATTTGAACATATTTGTTCATAAGGCCAAGTAAAAAAAAAACATGTTTAGCGTCGTGCCTTTTTGAAGAAAAGGAAGGAGGCACTTTTTTTCCCTTCTTTTTTTTCTTCAAAATGGCCGTCTGACCGGGCTATTTTTCAAGATGGCCGCCAGCTGTTATTTTAAAAGGCCCACTTGGACTCAGGAAATGACATACCAGCTTTATAAGGGCTAGATGCAACGGACAAAGAGGTCAAAATGATGTCACTGTTTAAAATTTATCATTTTGGTTGTTTTTTTGTTTAATTTAAAAAAAAAATAATAATAAAGGAGGCAGCCTCGAAAAAGGAAGCGGGCGGGACGCCAAACATGTTTTTTTTGTTTAGCCTAACGATACTAAATTAAAACTTACAATATCGAACAGGTAAGCATGCCAAAAAAGGATATCACTCCGAACTCTGCGGTCAAAAACGGCTAAATGCGATGAAAAAATCGACTGTGCTTCCACTTGGTATTGATAAAAATCAACACAAGCTGACACATGAATGCTTTTTTGTGTGTGATGAATACGAAATATGAATCTCCAACACACTGTACAGTCTGCACCAAGTCATTATGTTCCTGTTAATCACTGCCTCGAGTTACGTGTCTCTTCCAGCAAGCGATGCCATTTTATTTATCTCGGGACCCAAGAATTTGTGACGACTTACGCGAATGCCGATATATGCTATAAGTTGTCATTTTGCCGACTTACATGAATGGTCTTTTGCACACATGATTCATTGCACTAATTGGCTTCCATTTTACCCTGGATTGTCTCCTTAATGCTTGAGTTGAATCCAGCAAATTAATCCTCGAATTGTTTCACCACGTTTGGGGTATTGATAGTGGAGACCACGATACATATGCACGTGCACAGTAACAAAGATCATAGCGCCACGTAGTGGTATGCAGTAGGACAGCCTTTTTTCGACACCGATGCATGCAGCGATCACGGGCCGTGCGAAACCACTTTTCACTCAACACTTTGCCAACCGCAGTACAGGAAGTCGATGCCAATGCGTGATTTGTTGAATGCCCACTTTCACAAAGGATTTTGTAATGCTTTTTATGGAAAGGGGACCGAGAGTAACACGACGACTTGAGCAAAATGGCGACTTATAAAAGCCGACTTGGAAATAAAAAAATCAATGGAAATGCATTACGGACAATCGGGACTTAAGTCAGACGGCCGACTTGAGCGATTTGACGAGTTGTCGGTTTAGCCGGAGTTTACCGTAGCAAATATGTATTTATATGATGAATTTTAGACGGATATAAATTTAATATTGTGTTTTGCCCTTCTCTGGCGCAATTTTGGACAACAATTTGTTTGTCTAAAAGCTTGTAAAAAATGGACAAGCTTAAACAGGTGGAAACTGAGCTTGCCGGGATCGGCTTGCTGGTTCAACATTACGTTAATGGTTTTGCTGGTTCAAAATTACATTAGTGAAGGGCCAAACTCAATATGGAAAATTAAAATTATCAAAGTAAATAAACAAACCTTATTTCTGTCCGTGAAAGCCTTGTTACAGACAGGAGCTAACATAGATGAGTGCCTCTGCACCTAGTCCGCCTTGTGAATTATGTCTACAAATAAAAACACAGAGAGGTTTGAATAGCAAGTAACATCGTCACAGCAGGAAAATAACAAAACTGAAAGGTTTTAATAATTCGCCTTCCGATAACATCCACTTGAACAAGGCTAATCTGAAGGACTTTCACACTTTATCCACCTGACTTGAACAGTGCTCAAATGCATGGAGCTAACTAGATAATATTGCTGAAGGCAGGAATAATTATGTGCTTATATAGCGCTTTAAGCCAACGGTCTCAAAGCACTTCACAATTATTACCCCTGTTCATCAGGCCATGAGACCAGTTTCTGCAGCAGCTCGAGATCAGCGCATGCTAGTCTCTGCCTTCACAGGTACCCATTTATACTCCTGGGTGGAGAGAGGGAATTGTAGTAAAGTGTCTTGCCCAAGCACACAAGCACCACGTTCCCTGTCAGGGTTCGAACCCACGTACCACGGCACGCGAGTCGAACACCTTAACCATTAGACGCATTATACACTGAATGATATGAAGTGTACATTTCCAAAAAAATATATATCCATTCGGAAAAAAAAACAATGCAGTTGTGAAGCTTTAACCCTCCATTTGTTCTTATCAGTCAGACTGTCAAAAATTCAATCCTGTTCTCCTGCCATGCCTTTTACACAGGCTAGTCACCAACAGTCAGATCATATTTCTTGTAGGCATTTTGACAATTCGGGCGATTCACAATGCAGAGCGCCACCAATAGTTTGCCACGGAGAGTTCATTTTTCCCAGTGCATTGTGGGAGATTGTTCGACAAATTCGCAGCGCGGGACATTTGAAATTGTTCGTTTTTTCCGGTCAGTAGTTTCGTAAGCGTATGATTCGAGTACGTTTGCCCTTTTAATTTCTTTGTATCAATGTGGTGATTTTTTGTAAGGCGGCAGAACGCTATGCCCTATCTATAACATAATAGCTCAAGTTGTCTACTGACACTCATTCAAATGGGCCATATTTTGTCGACCGTAAACTTGAAAAGTTGACTCTCCATGGCAAACTCTTGGTGGCGCACTGCATTGTGGCTCGCCTGAATTGAATTCCATCAAGAGACAAAAGCAGAAGACTGGTAGGCACAGCTGGCTTATCAATCTCTTACAGTCAAAGCATAGCTGTAGCAAGTTCCATAACAGTCACAGCCAGTCAATCCTGAAGGCAGAGAGCACTCCTGTTAAAAACAGTCACTTGATTTATTTTGACTGCTATTTCTATGCTGTTTTCTACGCTTACTTTTGTCATAAAACAGGATGGCCAGCTCAGCAGTCAAAATAAAGCAAGTGACTGTTTTTAACAGTTGAGTGCTCCCTGCCTTGCCTTCTTATAGCAGATTGACTGGCTGTGATTGTTTTGAACCCTGATATAGCTGTGTTTTGACTACCAGAGAGGTAGTCAAAACGAATATAAACAGATATAATAGCCAATTCCAAACTTTATTTTCGCTCTATTGTATACTGAAGTTGTGTTTTGGTACACAAATGTATTAACAGCCATCAAAATTAATTTTGGGCAGCCAGGAGTCAACGGGATTCTAGAAGGAAAATGGGAGCGGAGCGTATTGGCTCCGTGCGCCAACAAAAGAGGGCGCCCTTTAACCTAGCAACGACGTCCCACGGGCGTGACCAATGGGCGGGACACATACATTTTGCTGGTTGACGCACGCGCACCCTTCCTTGTGTGTGACGCACTTACAGGGATTTGTACTATGTACACGCAGTGGTACGGCCGCGCGTCACGGCAAAATTGCAGTCAGGCAAGATGGCGTCCGTCGGTCACCCCCAACTGTACTTCCTTTGCCGGTAAGGGAGTACTTGTGAACGGAGCGGATAGCATTTTGAAAATGAACTCTTCACATTTTGGCTAGTAATTCGTTTTTGCTCCTGGGTTTTTCCAATTTTTAATAGCATATACAGGGAGTTTAAAAAAAGGACATCTGCTCTTCTGAGGGAAAGATGCATGCCTGGTCCTTGCAGTCATCATTCACTGAATTTTGTATTGTGTACAATCAAATGGAGGCGTCTGCGTGTAGTCAAGGGTAAAAGGTAGTAATTGATGGTTTTGCGTGTTCTCATGTATTCTCATTTTTCCCATACAAAAATTAGGGTAGGGGCGGTCAGAATAAGGTAGGTAGAGAAACCAGTAGCAGAACTATTTTTAAATTAAATAAAAGATACTTTTTCAGACTTTGGTTACAGAGCTCGTATCAGGAACTTGCGACACCATCACGGTGTCTTTATCAACTGGTGTAGGAGCTGGCCCACGTGTACGACCCCCTCCTGTCGTGTGACCAAGCTTGGTCACGTGACGGGTCACGCGAGGGCCTCAACAACACCAGTTGACAAAGACACCGTGATGGTGTCGCAAGCTCCTGATACGAGCTCTGTAACCAAAGTCTCAAAAAGGTATCTTTTATTTAATTGAGATGATAATGGGACAGGAAACGAACTTTCATGCTCGTGAACTATTTTTGTTTGGCCTAAGCTCAATATCACTGGCTGTTTTATAAAAAGAAAAAATTGGGGGAGGGGGGGTGATGAGTGGTAGGTGTTTCTGCCTTTGTCCCCATTTTGTGTGACACAAGAAAAGCTAATCAATATAAATTTACCCTCATATACGTCAATCTTTGACTTTTGAAGCAGCCAGATAGAGAAGGATATGATGACAATATTCTGCTTGGTAATTCTTTACGGCAACTCTGCATGAACCTGCAACATGTGTCAAAAAGAAAAAAAGTATATAAAACAAAATTGTTAAAGAGAGCACATGTATTGGTTTTACAGAAGTTTGTAAATTTTCAATGTGAAGATGCACAGATGAAATGTTACAATCATAATCAGTTCATTCATTTTCTATTGCAAACACATTGTATTAACAAAAAGGACCAGCAATGCAATAAGGAATGCGCACTTTTCAATCGAAACAGAATCAGATTCTAAATTTTTAATGCGACTTGAATTGAAAAAAACACCACATTTGCTACATGTATTTCCAAAGTTGGCAGCAATTTTATTTTTTTTCTAATTAAAGAGTATTAGGCCAAAAAAAAAAAATATTCGGTCTCTGGTCAGACCAAAGTTCCGGAATTGACGCGGCCACGTGGCTTTTTTTTTCTTTTTTTCTTTTTTCTTCAAGCTTGGATTGTACAGACAAGGTGGGGTATTGCTTTGCTTTTTTGGTGTCCTCATGTACATTGGTGTCCTCCATAATTTGCCTTGGTGCTTTTGATGATTTGCCTTGGTGCAATTTCCCATTCCTTGGTGCTCTTTGGTAAAAAAAATTGAGGTGCGGAAATAGAGGGCGCTGTTGGAGCTACCGCGGAACATTTTTGAAAAAAAAAAGATCGACGCGCATGATTAAAATCAACGCACGCGCTGACCAGAGACCGACTTATTTTTTTCTTTTGGCCTTATTGCTGGCATCGGGAGTTGCGGCGCGATCCCTGGTTACATGGCATTAGAGGTTTATGTCTTCTGACAAGCAACCCTTGAACAAAGACACTGACAAAATGGGGCACCGCCAACATAGGTCTGGGTAGCTCAGTTGGTGCCCCCGAACAGTAATTCGGTTCAAACCCCACTCCAGTCAATTTCTTTGTTAAACTTTAAAAAAAGAAATAAATTCAAAACATTTATTTAGCCTACAAATGGGTTTTGTGAAGGGGTGGTTATCGGGGGGAGGGGGGGGGGAGGGGCTAGGCTTGGGAAGGGAATCTTCAATTTGTCTAGCGTGATAAAGTCAAATCAATTGGTAAGCATATTAATTATTTCCTACCAAAAAAAATAGCTCAATCAGGTAGGTGTGCACAGTTGCATTTTGCAATATTTTTTACCAAACGACGTACTACAAAAACGTAGGCATGACAAATGTTGACAATGCGAACAAAGCCAAAGACGAGCTCAGCAATTTGAAAAGTCTACTGAAAATAAAATGTGATTAGACTCGCCAAGTCTAACACAAGGTAATTGACATGGTATTGCCAAGTCAAAGTTCCACGTTAAAATTTTAATAAAAACCAATTTTCTCCCCAAAATAAGTAAATTAAAGCAACACTCTCAATTCAGTAAGCAAAGTGAGCCATGGCAGCCATTTTGTAAGCAAAAAGAATTATGGAATATTCCATTTTATAAATTAGGTATGGCAATAAACCATGTGCCAAATTTATTTGTACAATGTACAAGAAGCAAAACAAACTTGGCACACAGAAGCATGCATTTCATCATTCTTTAATTAAGGGCAATGTTACATAACATTTCAAGTCTGATAAATGTACAGCATTGGTTTTTAAGCTTAAATGACTTGTGACGTTGTGTGCAGTTAAACTTCCCACTGCACAACCAACCGCATCAACGTGCATAGCGCATGGTACTTAGCAGCGCAGCTTGAAGAGAGGAACACCCCTATCATGTGAGAAATGGAATAACCCATGAAAACTGCTTTACAAACGGAATTTGACTGTTCACAGTAAAACAAGGAGGCACGAAAACGGAACAACTAAAGACAGATTAATTCAAAGATAACACGTTATTTGAAAGGGCTGACACCTTGACACAGAAGCGAATAACCTATGAGATCACTGAACCGATGTTTCATCTTGCAAAATAATATAAAGAAAGGAAAACCGGTCACATGCACAAACTTGTTTCGAGTTTGATGTCCTATCGTTTCGCGATACGTGGTCGCAGCCGATCGCGTAGCCGGTGTCGTGCCAAAAACCGTCCGGTGCCAAATAGTGTCCGCTGAGCATGCGCAGTAGGCGCCAGACACTATTTGGCATGTAATACATGCCAAATAGTGTCCGGTGCCAAATAGTGTCCGGGCGCCGTCGATCGAGCGAGAACAAGGGCGCACGTACGTCGGTCCTGCCGGACAATATTAAGCTGGAAAAATCTGACAGTATTTGCAGGAAAAATCGGACAGTATTTTGCAAGGGGGAATCGGATAATATTTGCAGGGCGGGGAATCGGACAGTATTTGTTGGCAGGAAAAATCTGACAATATTCAGTGGCGGGGGAATCAGACAATATTTGGCAGGGGGAATCGGACAGTATTTAGCAGGAGAAATCGGACATTTTTTTCGCAGGGAAATCGGACACTATTTGGCAGGGGGAATCGGACACTGTTCAGCAGACAAATTGGACAGTATTTGGTGGGAGAAACCGTAACAATAACGTTGGTTATAATGCTACACACAGAACAGTACGTACTACACACACTTCACACGGCGTTAGGCCTACGTACGTACTGCATGCCAAAACAGGTGAACTGACGCGAAAAAAACACACAAACATTTTGCACAAATATAATGTTCAAACTATTAGGGAAATCAAGTCAAATAGTTATCACAGATAACAAGGAAAACGTTAAAACAGATTGTAAAAAGCAAATTCAGGTGAAAAGAGAACTTTTCTATACCATGTATTGACAGCTCGACAAGACACGCAATAGGATGCACGCTAAGCGCGGACACTATTTGGCAAGCGTCCGTAAACAATGTGACGTCATAGACGCATGACCAATCAGATCGCATTATACTAATTAGCGGACACTATTTGGCACCGGACGGTTTTTGGCACGACACCGGTAGCCGGCCTTGCCGTGTGAATTTCGTTTCATTGTAACATAAAATTTATTATTTCTGCTTCCTCAAAAAGTTACTCCTGTATTTTTTAAACACAAAGCTCTTTCTAGAAAACCAGGTTTCTATCCACCAGCTTACCCACATTCCAATCACTTGGTTAGAAACTTACAGAAAATACACTTCTCTGAAGAAGACCCGACTCGACTTGCTGTACGTCCGTACGTCCGTCCATTAATGGAGCTAGCGCATGTAAAATACACGTACACGTACGACATGTATAAATTCATTGCATGCAGATAACGCACATACACGTACGGTGTACGTACGGGCGGATGCCTTTATGATGGCCCAGAATGGACATGTGCATTTTTTTTAACGATATCGATTTTTATATCAAAAGTATTAGGCCAAAAAAAAAGTCTCCAGTTTCTGGTATGGAGCTTGCCCAAAAAGTGGTGCGGCGACGAGGCTTTTTTTTTTTTTCACCTGGTTTTTTTTTGCTTCAAATGTCGGCTGATGACTGCAAATGGTGCCCGACTAAACTTAGTGCAAATATTATGGGAGACCAGAGAGGCCACATAAAGCTTATTCTCGATCATAACCCCATCTAAAAACATGTTAAAATTGTGCAGCAGCAGAATTCCAGTCCAAACCAGTGAGTTTGGCGGTTTTGAGACATCATCTTTCATTGAAAAAAAAACTGTTTCATTTTGCCGACGTGCATGGCTACGGCGCGCGCGCGCGCATACCAGAAACCGGAGACTTTTTTTTTTTTGCCCAAGGTGTATACCTGTAGTTTTCATCTGCAGAACAGACCACCATCATGGAATAGTTACTGCTATTATTGTTTTAGAAGTTGTGTACTCCAATCAAACCTCCAATTATTAATGGGAACTGTTTTGGGCTACATGACCCCCCCCCCCACAAACTTCAAACTAATTATAACCATGGAAGAATTCTATCTCCATGGCTTTATACACAACACACAGAAAGAACCAAAATTCAACAATTGAGGAATATTACCATATAATCTGTGTATATATTTTCATCTCATAAACAGTATACATGCACACACGATCCTTTACTATGAGAAAGAGCCTCCACATTATATAAAACCTGATATAGAAAAAGTCACAAAGATTAAAATCAGACTTTTTGATTTAAAATGCATTTACAAAGGGCACACACAAGCTTTTCACATCAAAACTACAATGATTTGACTAAAGTGGCATTTTCTGCCTCATTTTGCATTTGTAGGGGCCATCCACTTTTTTCATCATTTTCACCAGTGTACGAGTACTCTTTTTTTCTGGACCCCCCCCCTTCTAGAGAGTACAAACTGAAAAGGAAAACAACTGCTCATTTCTCTGCTTATCAGGGAGGTAGGTGTTACAATTATCATCATTTTAAATGATTTTTGAAAAACATACATATATGTACTTATCATGGAGGTAGGTATATAATCATTTTAAAAAAGCATACATGTGCACCCCACTCCCCCCGCACGATTTGTACGCTTGTGAAAGTGCTGAAAAAAATACATGGCCCCTGCATAATAATACTAGGTAGGACCTGAAATACCCTGACGAAATACTTTTCACTCAATCAAGAAAATGCTTCAGAGTAAACAATACAACGATCCAAATAACCTGCAGATTGATACAATTCCATTACATTTCCATTACACTTCTATTTTGTTGGTACTTGTACACGCAGCTAAGTACATAATAGATTCTGAAAATAAGATTAATTATTTAGAGGTTTGAACATGGCTATAAACTGTATTTCAGTATTAGAATACACTGTATATTTTTTCCTGTCATATTCACAAACTTAATAAAACAAAAATGAGATTGGATAGTTTATGCAAACAACAAGGTGATAAATCTTTCAAGTTAATGGCTAAAACCCCCCTATCATCATACATAGTTGTAAAGGGAACTCCTCCAATTCATTATGATACAGTAAACAACAAGCCTCTTTCAGTATAAATACCAGTAGGATAGTTAACAAACATGAACAGAAATCATCCAACCATGACCACCACAATGCTCTATCAATGCACTACTACCACATATGACTTCATCAATCCAGAAAGTATGAGTCACAGAATCGGAACTGCAATTTATGGCATTAAATACCACACATCTCTGTGGCCACACTACAATACTTTTAGTTATCATTGTAAACACAAAATGTATCACAGTTTTATCTACTACATTTAAAATAGTATTCAACGTGGCAACTTAGTTTCAGAAATCTTTTACAAAACAAGTTAATGTATAGTTCCATAGGGATTTGTTTTTTTACAAACTTGTTAGTTTAATTAGACAAATACAATGTAGAATGCACAAAATTAAAGGGTACATGAAATTAACTTTACACTAGATCATATTTGTTTTAAATATCTGTTCCTCTGAAATGTATACAAAGTTACAAACTATGAGACATCACTATGTTTCATTTTTCCTCCTGAAGTCTGAGGAGGTAGTTGCTGTGATGTCACTTTAGGCACACAGTATTCGGATAAGGGTTTTTCTCTTCAAATTTAAACACCAACTTTTGCTCAATAAAAGTATCTGTGAAGAAAGTTTTCTCGTTGTCTTACTGTCGTGCACAGAAACAACAAATGAATCACCTAAAACAGCAAAAAAAACCACCCAAATTCTGGTGACTTTTCATGCTGAAGTACATGTAACACTAAAGTTTCTTCCTTAAATGACATCACAGTTTTGTGTATTAGCAGAAAAACCTAAAATGCACCAGAACACCATTGAAATGGCAATATGAAGATTAAAAATTAAGTTCAATGGAACACAAAGGTACATTTCAAGGTTGCATATTTACAAAAAGTCCATTTCATGGGCCCTTTGAGCAATTAATTTTTCGTTAAGCAATTTTTACCACAATGTGTCAATAGTAATATGCTTAAAAATACTCTGAATAAATAAGTGAGAAAGCTGTGTAAAAAGATACAATATCACACACATAATATAATATGAATATTTCAAAATACCACCAGATAAAATAACAAGTGTCATAAATATGAAAACCATGAAGGCACAACTTTTATAAGGCACACAGGTGATAAGAGTTTCAAGGCACAGTTCAACAGCCCTGAGTTGAATAAAATGTTATTTTATAAGTACTTTCTGTGAAAAGTTCACAAACAAGTTGAAAATGTGAAGTGTTTTAATATAGAAAGTTCATGGCACTCGACACCCACTCCATATTAACAATGGAACCAAACACTCATAAATACAATGGCCATTCAGATAAATACAAGTGCACGTATGACATCACTGAACAAGCATGTGGGCCAGCACTGCTAGACAACTTCCTGTATTACTTCAAATGTACAAAAGGGTATTGAATAGTACTTTCAAGTGAAGTTATTAAAAAATACCTTAAAGGGAAAATACAACATTTGCAAACATCAAAAAATAAAACTACCAAATCATTTTGAAATACCTTGCTGGACTGTTAGTGAATGACAGTGTAAAGCATCCTGTAAAATCATGGCACCTGGTATACTGTCATTTTCAAGAAAAGTGGTATTTTTGTATCAATTTCCAACGCTGGTCGGCCGACCAGCGTTGGAAAACACTGGCTTTTTTTCAAATACTGGCCCCAATTGACCATCGCACTTGTTTGCAATCGATTACACACATATGAATGGGTACAAGCCAGCTAGACTGGTTCCCTGACCTTACAATTCCCCAATATATGTAAACTGCTCTGTTTCTTCTTAAATGGAGTCAGGGAACCAGACTACAGGAAAATGATTGTTTTTCTTGGTTTTTATAGCATTTTAGAACCCAAAACCTCAAAAAAATAAGTGTAACTATATTTGCTATATATTTCCAACCCCCCAATTCCATCCATTTCTGAAAATTACAGCAAAAGCAAATGATGTATATTCCCTTTAACAATGGAACCAAACACTCATAAATACAATGGTCATTCAGATAAATACAAGTGCACGTATGACATCACTGAACAAGCATTTGGACCAGCACTGTTAGACAACTTCCTGTATTACTTCAAATGTACAAAAGGGTATTGAATAGTACTTTCAAGTGAAGTTATTAAAAAAATACCTGAAAAACCTAAACTATACAAGTATTTAAACAGACCACTTTACAGACCACTTTACATGTCACTTATACATGTACTTCCCCTGTACTGTAGTTGTAACGAAGTAATATTCTTCTAAGTGTTAATAGCATGGCAAGAAGCTTTTGACCTCAAATTTTCCTGCCAATCTATTACCTTTTAACTTAAATACGTACAAAGTTGTTAATAAAGAGTAAACTAAAATTTAGGGCGGCTTTGAAGGAATCGGCTTACATTAGGAAGCAAATCCAAGATTTATAAGTTTTTTTTTCAGTTATTACATCCTAATCATTTTCATCTCACTTAAAACATGAATGCCAGAGTAATTTAATTCTTTTTAAAAACGAGTACTGTAGACAACTTGATAAAAGCACAAGTAATAATTAAGTAGCAAACGACTTACTTTACTCTATTTGGTTTAGTTTACACAACAAAAATCCATAGGAAGAGTTCCTCTTAAGACTAGATTTTGAATAGCAAATGGATTGTACAATACCAAGCCTTTACTCAACCTTCTATATTCTGTGTACATGTACATGCAGTAACTCACAGTAACTTACTTTTGCTTTGAAAGAAGTCAAAGAGATCAGCAAAAATGTTTGGCAAACTGATAACGGAAAGGGGATTTGGAGGATGTGATTTAAAAAAAAGTCTTGCCAAATTTAATCAAACCATCATCTTAACCACAAGAAGAAGCAACTTTCTAAACATCTAAAGGCCAGTTCAACTTCATGTCAATAATCGTTGTTTCACTAATGTGACATACAGCGTGTCCCAATAAACACTGTGCATGAAGAAATCGCTGATTTTTCTCAAAAGTTGGTTAGAAAAGCTAATCAAATTTTATAGCACTTCAAGCCTATGGCTATGGTCTTGTTTATAATTGGTGAAAAAAATCAAGAAAATCCAACGATGCAAACCAGAGATATCTTTGATTTGGTAAGGCTATGTATTTTACGACCTGCATAATGTAATTTCCACACTTAGTATTTGCTTGTATGTACATGTACCAATAATTGGCTTTTTGGTATGTGTTACAAATGGCTTGAAATATTGCATGGCCTTTATGTTGCATTCGGATTTGTACATAGATAACATTTTGGGTACATAACATTATATAATCAAATCTAATACCACTTGGAATGCCTAATAAAAGGTAATAACAGGTGTTTAGTCTTTGACAAAGATTTTGAAAGGACAATGAACATGCAATCTTCTTTGACATGTTTGATAGCTGAAATGTACTGGCCTAAGCTTAACTACAGGATTCTAATTGTGCAGGAGAAAAATAATATAATAGCCTTACAAAATCAAAAATATCTCTGGTCTGCATTGATGGATTTTCGTGATATGCTCAGGGTTTCAAGGTGTTAGTTCATCTGGATCATTCCAACAATTCCGCCAGCTTGGGTTGGTGAGCCTTGACCGCCAGCTTGAATTGCCGATAAGCTGAAGGCCCTCGCTCGGGGATCATGTTGACCAGCACTCTGGCCTTGTCCTCCTTGGTCATTCCCGCTCGGACCTGGTTGCAATCTTCCTTGCTGAGAATGCCACCCTTCTCCAAAACGTCCATGATGCTGTCCGTCTTCAGATTCAGGATGAGCGAGTCTCGTCGCTGGAAGGCGATTTTCTTCGCAACTGGGGTGGTGTTGTCGCGTTCGGGAATGGCAGACTCGGTGTCCAGTTTCTTCACCAAGTGGGCGTAGCGCTCCTTCAGTGCGTAGCGGAAATGCTGGTAAGCCAACGGGCCCTTGGTGACAAGAATGTCCAGCAAGGACTTGGCCCGGTCTTTTCTCGTTTTGCCGGCGGCGATCTTGTCGCACTCGTACGGGGTGAGGACCGTTCCGTTCAGATACAGCAAGACGTGCTCCGTGTTCAGCTCCTGAGTGATTGCGTCGTAGTGGTAGCACAGCTTTTCCCTGTTGCGTTCATCCATTTCGCTGTGGATTTCTTACACTAAAACAAACTCAAACGGTTGCTGTGTTGTTTGCTTGATGCCTGTGATAAAAAAGGGAAACCTGTAATTAATTGACAGTTTGACACATAAAAAAAGCATTTATATTGATTTAGTTTAAGTATTGAATACAAACTAAAGAGAGTTTGACTATAATTTAATCAAAAAGTGTCACTCATTAATTATTACCAATTTACACACTTCATTTTGCATTGACCTACATGCCCTAGTATTAGTAATAAAAAGAACACTTTAAGCAAACAAAAACCACAAAAACTTGAACTTTTAAAGTCACAATAAAAATAAATAAACAGTTATAAACGGTGAGTGTCACTCCTTGATGAACCAATTTAGTTTGTCAAAGTCATTTACAAAACAAACATTAAAAGATAAGCATTATAAAAACGAGAAAACTTTCTGTCTCAGTCATGTCAGTGTGTACCAGGCTACTGCATGACTGCCTGTGCTACGGCCATGACAGCAGTGCAGGATGAAGAGTCTTGGAGTTGGAGAACACAAAAATGTTGCAATGACATGTACTGGGGCCTACCGTCAACATTTTCTAACCAACACTACAGACAGTAATGGTTAATAAGTTTAATAAATTAACTCAACATAATCAAACTCACCGCCTAAATGGTGACAGTTTGTCTCCGTTTCCTTCCCTTCAAGTTTCACTAGGCCGAGTGGGACTAGTGATGGTATACCGTACGTAGTGCGCCCACAACAATCGTTCGTCATCATCATGCATTCCGTACAAACACGCGCGTACGCACCCACGTACGTATCCGATCCGCATTCGGTCGTTTTCAAAATACTTGCAATTAAAGTCTGTCCCACCTGTGCATAACAATCCAGTCCACGCAGGATGAGTTTGGGAACTAGACTAGCTTTTGATTCCCAGCATGTGGCATATTTATTCTACCGTGTAGTTTGTGTCAGGAACGAGCTGGGAGTCTTGCGCTCATTCATTTAAAAGATGATCATTCTCCAGAAAAGACAGGCTCGATAAATCGAGACTCGCGATTAATTAATTTGTTTGATTTTCCGCAATGTTTCAATTTTGTCCCTGCATCGCGTTACCGCCATGCAGTGGCTCAACGGTTACAATTTCTGAGGGGGCACCTTGGCCTTGCTTATATATTTGTCATTGCTGATATTTTTGTCAGTGCGCCTTATTTTTTTCTGTACACATGCATATGGACGTATTTAAGTACGTTGAGTTGCAAGAGGTTTTCGGACTTTATTTTCCCTTGAAAAAAAATCCTCCAAACCACATATTGGTAAAAGAAAAATGTTCAAAATTCGCTCTTTTCACACTCCGCCATTGGGCACTTGCACATCCTTGATTTGGCAACTTTATAAAAATAGCCACCGCGGTTCTGAACCCCGACACGGGAATCACTGAACCGGCTATATTTATTGTGTACAGTTGCCAGATCGAGGCTGTGCATGCCCATGGCGGAAGTGTGAAAAGAGCGAATGACTAACAAACCTTTTTAAGAGAAAAAAAGAAGTAAAGAAGAAATAAAAAAAAAAGCATCCAACGGGAATCGAACTCGCTTCATCGGATTTGTAATCCAATATATATCCATGACAATACAGCATTGACTCGATCCATGTGGTAGTTTTAAACATTCAATATACTATTGCATAATACCCTGCGGCATAATTCTATATACTAGCGAGCGTGTGGTATGGGAAAAAATCGCTGCCTGGGCACATTTTTCAAGGGGGGCATCTAAAGGCAATTGATATTATAGGCCTACTTTTGTTCAATTCACTATTTCAAATGGCCCGAGTGGGGCGGGGGGGGGAGGGGGAAGGGAGCGCAGACCCCCCCCCCCCTTTCAATAGTTACACCACTGCCCCACTGCTGCTTGACAGTGGGTGGCAAAACAACAGTACTGTCGCAGAGTTTCACCTTGAAAAATATAGATTGTTTTTATTTTCGAGCAAATATTATTCACTTTTGATTGAGACATCGAACGAAAAATGTTAAGGTAAACCAGTAATGTGTAGTTATTCAATTATTTCGTCACAAAATTCGAATTATTAGCTGCCAGACATGTAATTCGGCTCGCACAGCTAGACGGCACTGAGGTTCTTTCTGCGCAAAATGAAAGCCATTTTTAGAGGGCCCTACTGCAGACGCGCACGCCCAAAATCCGATGAAAGTAGTTTTTCCTTGACAACAATACAGTACAGCACCTAAAAGTCGGTATCTTAAAATGTCAACGCAAAACCCCCTACACCGGGGGTTTGTGTAGAAAATATTAGACGGTTCTTTTATTTATTGCTCCCCATCACGCTCAATTAACTTTGCCAGCGACCGCAAGTTTCATTTTAAAGAACAAGTTAAGACAGTACGGAGGTGCCAACTTTTACGACTGAGACAACGTGCTATATACAAACTGAACAAATCCAGTTATGTTAAGAGCATGCATGGGGTCACATTTTGGGGCAAAGTCATTAAGTTAAAAATATATATATATATTAGCCTGGTACGTATACGTTGTATGACTGAAATTAAAGCCCCCATGTCATCTTATCGTTGGCTGTATGTAACTGATGTTTCATCTTTTTTTGAAATTTAGGTATACCTCCGTCGATCCCCAAACAATAAGATGCCACTCATTTATGGATATAGCTATTAAAAAAAAACTAAGGGCGAGTAAAAGTAAAATATTTTGAAGCTGCTGATAAAGTGTACAATTCTAGATCGAATATCAAGTAATATTTGCTGCTAACCTTCACTTACCCCGGTGCCCGCCCCACCCATTTATGGGCCACTTCCATATGTCCCCGCCCATTTATGGCCCACGTACACGAACTACATGTTGCGTATAGTTGTTTTCACCTTGATTGATGTTGCAACATACAATATTCCTTCATAAACTAACAAAAATAAATTCATTGGAGTGTCAAATTAAATATAATTTGCCGGAAAAAATATTTTTAAGTGTTATGCATCAAAATAATATGTTTTTATTCCGCACCCCCAAAATGGAAATTTTTAGCCGTACGAGGCTGTGTCGTCATGACTACATCGAGTAAGCATATTATCATTGCACGCATACGGTGAAGCGATTGTCCCGTTTTGATGTCCAGATGGAAGCGATTTTTAACTCAGAAGTCAAATCAATGATGATAACTTGTTGAAAAATAAACTGGGAAAGAAATCAGCAGTATGTCGGTGGGACAGACGATGCGAGCGCCTAGGGTGCAGCAGACAAGAACTCACGATTATCTTTACGGTGAGCTGCCGTCATTTTCAATCGTCATCTTCTTCATTGGTGTCAACAGTCATGCCGTTGCGCACACGATTGTATTTGTAGGTCAACTCGCCCCCAATCAACTCGCCCCCTTGCCAACTCGGGAAAGAATTCCATACACGGCCTCCACTCAGACCTCCTGCACAAAGTCTATGGACCATGACAGAAAAAGTTAAAGTAGGCCTATATGATCAAGGAATTTTTGCACTCCTAAAAAAAAGGCGAAAATAGTGTTTCCCTAGCTGGAGTTACCCAGCTCTGAGTTTTATCATGGGTTGTCATCTAGAGCTGGAGCTCATTTTTCTCAAAAACGATAGTATA
This sequence comes from Patiria pectinifera, assembly GCA_029964075.1. Taxonomy (NCBI): domain Eukaryota; kingdom Metazoa; phylum Echinodermata; class Asteroidea; order Valvatida; family Asterinidae; genus Patiria; species Patiria pectinifera. The sequence continues at coordinate 12,546,123 of CM057150.1, forward strand.
GGCAAAAAAAATTGGGAAAATGTTGAATTTTGTCCCCGTTACACACTAATTGCAACTGCAACTCACCCCAAACTTGCCTGGAATAACCATTACACAGGTCCTTGAAGTAAAAAAACGATCCAGGATGAAGATTCAGCCCACAATTGCAGTGAAAACAGGAGGAATAACCGCTAACCTGACAACCTTGCGACCATGTCCACGAACGCCAATGGTTTGTGCACACAAAAAATTTGTGTACGATTGAATGGCGGTCGGTTACCGGTACCAGGCTGTCAACTAGTCGTTTTTGCCGGCTGGCGATTGGCTGTTGGCGCATGACGTCGCGCGGAAGCGTAACACCCGATGACTGTTTCATGTACTCATATTAAGTTTACCACTCGCATCACAGCTGCGGTACTGGAACCGCAACCGATAGTGCATGAAACAGTCATCGGGTGTTACGCTTCCGCGCGACGTCATGCGCCAACAGCCAATCGCCAGCCGGCAAAAACGACTAGTTGACAGCCTGGTACCGGTAACCGACCGCCATTCAATCGTACACAAATTTTTTGTGTGCACAAACCATTGGCGTTCGTGGACATGGTCGCAAGGTTGTCAGGTTAGCGGTTATTCCTCCTGTTTTCACTGCAATTGTGGGCTGAATCTTCATCCTGGATCGTTTTTTACTTCAAGGACCTGTGTAATGGTTATTCCAGGCAAGTTTGGGGTGAGTTGCAGTTGCAATTAGTGTGTAACGGGGACAAAATTCAACATTTTCCAAATTTTTTTTGCCTATACTATCGTTTTTGAGAAAAATGAGCTCCAGCTCTAGATGACAACCCAATGATAAAACTCAGAGCTGGGTAACTCCAGCTAGTGTTTCCCAAATTCCTAGCCCCTAGCCTAAGCACTAGCTGTGGCCGCGGTATGCTGCGCTGAACCTCTGGCCACACATCTAGCCCTGGTGGACTCCCTTTCCTCCCTACGTTACGGAGGGAGTCCTGAGTACACATGTGCTCACAACCGAACGAAAACACCTTACCAATAATTCTTACCAATAATTTTAATATTTTACCTTGTTGGAGAAGCTAATTTTTACGTCGTAGTATTCTATGTGTCCTTATCTGTTAGTACGCTGGGTTCAGGAATTCCATATGCGATGCTGACTGACGTCAATCAGGAAAATAAACTCGAAAGCATCGTTAAACTTGTACGTGTTTAGTCTCTTTTCATCAGTTTCTCACCGCCGAGTCTATTCTAGTCGTACATCATGTACGTCTGTACTGTGCAGCGTGTAGTCTGGTTCCCTAGACCGGACAATTATTCTCGACGCTCATATCACATCTGGTCCGGGGGACAGACTATGCCGCATGAATATGCAGTGCGCACGCGCGATTTGCTTGGTAACCACCCTCATACGCACGCGCACTTACTTGAAGGTGCGGTCGCTAATCCAATGACCGAGCGTGTTTTCGCGCCAGTTACCAGAAACACGTTTCGGCTTTGGTCATTGGTTGAGCGTTTTCCTGACATCGGTTGGCTGGAGTGACGTCACGGTTCCAACCAAAACTAAACAAATGAGGGCGCTTAGCGTGCGTGCGCGCTTTCGGATTGTACGCACGTACATTTGTACATATCATGTACATTGTACATGACGTACGGCTCTGGGAATAAACTGATGAAAAGCGACTACAAACACGTACAAGTTTAACGTTGCTTTGGAGTTTATTTTCCTGATTAACGTCAGTCAGCATCGCATATGGAATTCCTGAACCCAGTGGCCAATAAGGATACATAGAGTATGTAGGCGTGAAATAAGCTTCTATAACGAGGTAAAACATAACAAAACTCTGGTAAAAATGTTGGGGTGGTTTCATGTAGAAAAGTCTTGTCCTGGACGTTAGTTGTATTGCAATGAAGACTTCGTCCAACCTGGGCTAGCCACACACCGTGGTACCGCATACTACTGAGCGGTCATACTAAAAAGCGTCAACACACTCCAAAGCGTCAACACGGCGTCAACACAGCGTCAACACATCCAAAATGCATTAAAATTACAAAAGCAGTATGTAACCCATACGGTATGGACAGAAACAAGATTTTGCCTCAAAATCAATAGGTTAAACGTCTGAAAATTGCGATTTTCAGTTCAAGAAAATTGGCTCTCCGTGCCGCTCCGAGATCGGCTGCCATGTTGCCTCAGTGGCAGCGCGGACCATACCATTATGCTAAAGGGTGATAGCGTTGTACAATAAACCTCAGTCCCTCACAGATCAGAGTGCACTGGTGTCCCTCTCTGCAGCAAGACGCCCTCTTTTGTTTATGACAAGATTACTTGCACACCCCTACTTGAAATGGTGTAGTCCAAGCTTTGTGCGAAGTCAAAATGGTGGACAACGGCCGTGCAAGTGAAGGGTCATTTTTTTCGCGTGAAAATACTATATTTCTAACAACAAAATGGAAACTCAATCCAATGAAAATTCTCTTTTATTCTATGCTTTACAATTATATACCTTTTCTGTTAATTCAGAATGTGTTTTGGATGTGTTGACGGTGTGTTGACGCTTCTGTCATGTGTTGACGCTGTGTTGACGCTGTGTTGACGCTGTGTTGACGCTTTTTAGTGCGACCCCTACTGAGGGCGTTTTCATAAAAATTACAGGCAGTTTCTTACGTATGGTTGTATTCTATGATGTCCCATCTATCACTTCTGGGATGCTTAGGAGTAATGATGTTCAATTTTCCGAGATATTCTTGAATCTTTCTGGAGCCCGTATGCACTCGTGATACTCCTAGAACTATGAGGCTCCGCGTGAGCGGAGTCTCATAGAGTCAGAAGCCCGCAAAATTGCTGTCAACACAAAACACTAATTAAGTACAAAAACGTCCATTCCAAATAAGCCATTTCATACAGAACCGCTGCACAGTTTGCCCCTAAACTCCGTACAATACCTCATGACATACTCACGTTATGTGCACCCAATAAACATCAGTGGATTCTGTCTGTTTTCGGCAAAAATGATGAAAAATATGCCCTTTCCGCACTAAGCCAACCTAACACTTGAAACGAGCACGCACGGTGGTCGGCCGACCACCGTTGGAAATGTATACAAAAATACAATTTTCTTGAAAATGACTTCACACCAGGTACCCTAATTTTACAGGATGCTTTACACTGTCATTTACCAGCATCCTAGTAAGGTATTTTGTAAAATCTTGGTAGTTTTATTTTTCGATGCTTGCAACTGTTGTATTTTCCCTTTAAGGTATATGTTTGTGAGATAATGAATTCTTTTTAAATAAATGAAGTTTATGGCAAGATATTCTTTATGTTATATTTTTCAGACAATGTGCACACACTATCTAGCGAGAAGGACCATGCCCGACACATGTTCAAGGCCCACACCAGTGTGGACAGGGTTGTAAGTGAAACAAACAAATTAATACTCTATTCACTGTATTTGTGTTTTTGTTGCTTTTGTAGTCGTCTTGTTACAATAGTGCTGTTGTGCATTGTTACTGATTAAGTTAATTTTAAAAAAATATTTTATTGGGTTGCTGTTGTGATAAATGCTTTAAAATTAATGCAGTTAACCGAAATGTAGCATGTCTATGGTACAATCTAAGGATAAATTTTTGAAACCAAATGGTAAATATATGTCTACTAAACTGAACATCTTAAAAATTTAAGCCCAATGTGCAAAAAAAACCTAAAGCTAATTGAAAAGATTCAGCATCACTCTCTCAGGCCCTGAACTTTCATGCACAGCACAAGCTTAAAGGGAATGTACAACATTTGCTTTTGCTGCAGTTTTCAGAAATAAATGAATTTGGAGGATTAGTATGTTATAGCAAATATTGTTCAACTGACTTGTTTCACGTTTTGGGCTTGTTTATGCTGGAAAAACATAGAAAAGCAATCATGTTCTTGTAGTCTGGTTCCCTGACCCCACTTAAGATGAAACGGAGCAACTTGTAGACTTTGGGGAATTGTGAGGTCAAAGAATCAGTCTAGCAGGCTTGTACCCCTTCACAGGTGTGTAATCAATTGCAAAGAAAATGCGGAATAGCTAAATATGAAAAACTAGGAGCAGTTTTTGAAAAAACCCAGTTTTTTTCCAACGCTGGTCGGCCGACCAGCGTTGGAAAAATACAGTTTTTCTTGAAAATGTCAGCACATCAGGAGCCACAATTTTACAGGATGCTTTAGACTGTCATTCCCTAACAATTCAGTAAGGTATTTCGTGATAATTTGATCATTTCGTTATTTGATGTTTGCAAATGTTGTATCTTCCCTTTAATATTTTGTGTGTGTTTCACACATACTATCTCTGCAGAAAAGGGTTCCCCTGTACAACACCATGTTCAGTGCACTACGTCACCACCCACGGTTCCAAATGCGTCTGGAGACCACAGACCCCGTGCCGCGATTCATCTCGCGTCAGTGGCGCGGCTACTCAACTCAAGCCAGAGAAGCCATGGTTCGATACAAGACGTGAGTATGGAATCGGTACACAGCTACTCCCTCATCGTTGAAAACTGGGATATTTTTGATGATCTGTATTTTGTAAACGTTATTTTCAGGTTTAACTACGCCCCAGATGTCAAGCTTCCTGCCGTCCAGTTTGCCAAGCACGATGTCGGGGGCCAGGACCGATACAAGTTTTTCCGTCGTCCCATCATTCCGTTCTTGCAGCAAGTGCCTCCGGAGGTGGTCCTGCACACCTCAAAGTAAGTTCCAAAAATTACAATTTTTATTTACTTTTTCTTTATTTTTTTTTGGTTTTATTTTTTCTGGTAATGAAGGATTTATAAAAAAGCGCCCTAGGCACTGTACCTCGCAAGCCTGAAAAAAAAACTAGAGAGAGAAGACAATGAGAAGAAATTAAAGTTTTACCGGTGGGAGGAAAATCCCAGAAGAATATTCTGGGTAAAAGCCACAGAATCAGGTAGGGACTGTAAACCTAATCTACATCGTCTGAGCAGGAATGGAACCCGGGCCATAGCGGTGGAAAGCGAGGAAAGTAATGACTTCGCCAACCTGACTCCCTTACAAGACAATGCAGCGCTGGAAAGTTTGATTGTTGATTATATAAACACCATGACAAGTTTGTCAGTCTTGATCTGATGGTTTGTCGTTTTGTCTGTTTGTCTGTAGGCTTGACCCCTTTAGCCAGCAGGAACAAGTCATGATGGAACGGTCCCCAACACCCCTGACCAGAACAGTGGACGTGCAGACGGATTACCGGGAGAGTGAAACACAGACAGATCCCTATACGCCGGAATATGTGGTCCGGCCAGGCTCACAGCCAGAACTACTGACGTTAGCCACTCTGTCATATGGTATGCACAAAGATACACTATCAATGTGATGCGATCAAGCTACAGGCCAAAATAGGAGATTGGAGATACAGGCCAAAATAGGGCCACTTCATCACATTACTTCATCACATCTCTTGGTGTTCCGACTTCCATAATTTTTGAACTAAAGATGGTATCAGCATGTGGTTTCACAGCAGTTATGCTGAGATTGTGCTCTTTTCAAATCTGTAATAAACAAAATTTGACCGGGGTCGACAAACGACTCATTTAGCTTGATTGCATCACAAATATTGACTCTTAATATGACAGTGTATATTCTCAGCCGTCCAGTAGAAGATGTTAAAAAAATGTTTAAGGCGGACGGAAATTATAAAATTACCTTGTTGAAGGCAGTCCTTCAACTATTACTGGATGACTGCAGAGTTGCATTTTTTATGACAAGACCAATTTTAGCCTTTAAAAAGTTATTCTGTATCTTCCAGAATTAGATTGATTTGATATTTCAGCAAAACCGTTTGGACAAAATCTACCCGGCACAATCCATTTGGGCTATTCTAAACACTTGGAATGCATGTTCAACACAAAATCTGATCAGAAAACTACAATAAGTAGACATGTTGGACATCTCTGGACATCCTGCCCGATGTCCAGAGTTCTGTTATTTCATCCTAAGTAAATAGCAGCATCACCAATTAAGGATCACCAGTGCTAGCTCAGTAGTAAGACTGAAGACTTGACCTCATTTGCATGGACAAGAGGACAGGCAGCAGCCTCTTGCTTCGATTCGTCTTGATTGTAATGCCTCCTAATAGTATAATCGGTCCATGTCTTCTGCACACTCATGCATCATAGCACCCTGTTGGTTTTGCATGAAGGTATTTAAATTAGGTTGACTCCAAAGTCATAGGTCGATCTGACAATTGCCACACTGTAAACTATCAGACTTATAATGGCTTGCCATAGTCCGCCATTTTAAGTCTGTGTGCAGACTAGCCTAATAGTGAGTTTAATTTTAATAATAATAACTAATAACAGGAATTTATTAAGCGCCTTTGCCGAAGGATACAAAGCTCTGAAAACAAATCAACAGAATTGGTAACAAATGAAATCAAAACAGGTATGTGTTCAAGAGTCCCTTAAAGTGTTCAAGTGATGATGCATTCCGGATGCTGATGGGGAGAGTTCCAAGTTCGGGGCCCGGCAATGGAGAAGGCACGGCCCCCTGCATTCTTGGTGGTGCGCGGGATGACCAAATGTTCACCTGACTTTCAATTTTTTCGCTTGATATTGTAGGTCATGGTCTACCCGCCGGTCTTGCCGAGGTGGAGATGATTGAGAGAGCCAGAGCCAAGAGAGCCTGGGAGGCTACCCTGCCGTCTCTGAACGACGTGTCTCAGCTGGAGAAGAGGAAACGCATGATGGATGAGATGGAGAGGAAAGAATGGAGCCTCAGAGAACAAGAAATTGAAAAGTAAGACCATTGTAGTAATACGCGTGTCTATGTGAGTGGATTCAGCCGCTTCCATAGGAGCATGTGTAACTGCGAGCCGTAGCCAAGTTATTCAGATGTAGGCTTAGCCTTTCTTGCAGGGCAGATCCCGGGCTTGGGAAAGGGGCACGGGTAATTTCATGGTGCAGCTACCCAGTTGGCAGATAAGTTATGACAGCATGTGCACAACTACCCCCTCAGTGCTTACATACACTACGAACAAGTAATGCCTGAAATGCTTTTGTTCTGGACAATGGCGATCGTTGGTCAGTTTCAGTCTTGTTTGGAACCAAAGCGTTTGAGACATTGCTGGTTCCTAGTGAGAGAGAGGTACTTTCGAGCACGCTGATGATGGCACTTGATGCTCATGTGAAATCGCTACCGGTTTGTGCACATTCGTTTTTTTTTCAATAGGCGAAGTGCGCGCAAGCATTGGCACGACGCACACGCGCGCGCGGTTGCCATAATTCATCGGATCAGTGCACGACAATGCGTAGCTGCAATCGGCTCAGTGAGAACGTGTCTCGGGCGCTGAATTCAGGCCCAATTCAAAACATGATTCAGCAACTTTTGATTTGAAATTGAGATCCTAGAATGTTGTTTTTCTCGAAATATACAGCTGAAGCTGACCTGAAACTTCATCAGGTTAGCTGTTCAGCACCCTTCCTTAGAATTTGAGCACTATCGTTGCTTCAAACGAACAAAATGCACAAATTACAAATGATGGACTATACCTTTAATGATCATCAAAAAAGTTTATGAAATATTATTGTCCGTTTCTGGTATTTGATGTTCATTTTTGACAAGAATAAAAAGAGACTCAAAAATATTAAGATTTTAAGTGATAACGTCAAATTGATTGCATTTTGTCAATTTTGAAGAAATTATATTTCCATGTAAACTTTAATATCAGGCTTCAGGAGGCGAGGCTGGATCTACTGACCAAGATCCTGCGAGAGAGAGAGGAGAATCATGTAGAGCTGAACAGCAAGAGGCTGGATAAACTCTGGAGCAAGAAACAAAAGGAACGGGAGAGGAAGGTCAACTGGATACGCAAGGAACACATCAAATGTAAGTCCTCTAGATCTTTGGCATAACAAAAATTAAAAAGTGAATTAAACTGCTGCAAACTGCTTACTGACTGGATTGACATGACATATACAAATCAACAAAATTAGCTGGCCTGACGTTGGAGTCTTAACAAGACATGCTTCAGAAGCAAAAAAAGACCTGCCTCTGAAGTAGGTCTTGTTAAGACCGAAACGTCAGGCCAGCTAATAAAAAAAAAAAAATTCATAAAGTTAATTTTGTCTGGGACAGTGTTAATTATTGTACTGCGTAGCAGGGATGTAGTCAAGTCCATCACAAGTCCATCACAAGTCCATCACAAGTCCATCACAAGTCCATCACAAGTCCATCACAAGTCCAGTCACAAGTCCCATCACAAGTCCATCACAAGCCCATCACAAGTCCATCACAAGTCCAGTCAAAAGTCCATCACAAGTCCAGTCACAAGTCCAGTCACAAGTCCGGTCACAAGTCCATTACAAGTCCATCACAAGTCCAGTCACAAGTCCATCACAAGTCCATCACAAAAAATAGTGCATGAACAATAACAAAGGAATGCCCTTGTCATAGCTCATTTGAATAGCTTGTGAACTGAATTGGGACTGGACGACTTGTGATGGACTTGTGATGGACTTGTGATGGACTTGTGATGGACTTGACTACCTCCCTGCTGCACAGCCAACCATGCTTGAAGATCTGGGAAGGGAGTTCATGGTGTTTGTGTTCTTGGGCAAGACACCTTACTACAGTGGCCTTTCTCCAGCCAGGAGTAAAAATGGGTGCTTGTGAGGGAATATAACAAATCACGCCAATCTAGAGCTCCTCCTAAAAGTTGAACTCATAACCTAATAAAGCGCGGTAAGGGTCCGTCTTGATTCATATCCCAACAAGTTCTGGACAAGTTGCGGACATTGTATCGAGTATAAGTTGCAGGATTCTGAACAACTTCCCCGCAATCTTCCCGCAATGAAGTTATCAGCATTGATGAGTCAAGCAGTTGCTTATGAAAATTTCCCCGGAACATGTCCGGGACAAATACAGAGCTTCTTCCGGACAAAGCAAATGATTCTACCCGCAATTTGTCCTGAACTCGTCCCGGATATGAATCGAGATGGGCCCTAAATAATCATGTGTGAAGTGCATTGAGACTTTGATATATATTACAGAGTCATAGATCCATTGCATTGCGGCCATCGTTGAGGTATGCACTTTTGTTCTATAGAGATAGACATGAGTAGACCTCTGGTGTATTCCTTGCCACAAATTTAAATCACAAAATAAACCTCAAAGATGTCTGCTGAATGCAAAAGGTGTATATAAGCACTGTGTTATTATAATCGTCGTGTGCCCGGCAGAAGGTCATATGCGCGTATGCCCTTATGCGTGAACGCGTAATCACCAAAATGTTCCCAGCAAAAGGGCATATATGCAGAAAACTGCCACTGTTTTAATGAAATTCAAACATTTTTGTCAGAAATTAATACAAGTGTTGTTCCAAAACTTATGATTCATACGTGTGACAAATTTCAAATTCGCACGATTTATATTACGCGTGGGAGAGCATTGGATTTATAATACGCGCGGGGAACAATAAAACCTTTCAATGCAATTATCTTGAAAATTATTTTGTTAGAACGCTCTTCTGCCGGGCACCCGACGTATTGTCATTGTCTTATGGGAATATATCCTTCATTTTTCCAGCGATACGGAAGTTGACACTGAAACGCAGTCAGGTGGAAGGGAACCTGGAGCGACGTGACATCACGCAGCAATACTCCAAGTACGACTCGGAGGTGTACGGCCCACGGACCAGGCATGGCGTCTTCCTGGATAAGGGATCCGAGCAGTTTGTGGTCAAGAGTAGATACCTGGATACTTACCAAGGTACGTACAAAAAAATCCTTCAATCAAAAGATCACAACACAAAGCAGTAGGACTATGAGTACACTGATGCTAAAGGATGGAATGGTGAAATTGCCTGTGAGGCTGTTAGGCCCCAACTATGGCAATGGTCCAAACTACAGTTTGAAATTCCCAAACTATTGGTTGGGATTGTTTAAACCATAGTCAGGACTGTCCCAACTATGACGTCATTTTCTACAGACCAGCCACGTTCATCGGCATTTTGAGCTTCAACTTGCAAAACGTGCATCGGCTGCGATGTATATCGAACATATTTGGAGCAACAAGCGGGCTTGTTTGGAACATTTTCAACACTGCGCAATGCGTGCTTGATTGCGTAAAATGCGCAGTTGCAGTTCTCCTACAGAGATGGCCGTCTTTGGGAAAGACCTATAGTTGGGACCATGGCCATGGTTGGGGCGTAACAATTAGGCCATAAAGACTTTGGTGCTGGTTCATTGTGATTTAACAGCTATCCTCTTGGATGCAATTTTCAAATATTTGCAATGTGAAAATGTAGCTACACCTCTACTGTACAGCTCAGTGATTCTAGAATTTTGGGGTCCACTTTTGTCCCTGTGCCTGTTGCATCGTAACCAAGAGTGATTATGAATAGCAAACTACCTACCCAACAAATACAAAACCGTTTGAAGTCATTCTTAATGATACGTGAATGGCAAAGTACAAAGCTCAGAGGTAACAGGGACAGGAAAAATGTCACACGTTGGACCCTAAATTTATCAAATGACCCTTCAGGCATTGCAGACGAAATTGATCACGGCTGTGTAAGACGTACGACTGTGTAGAAGGGTGTGATTCCAAAACTCGCGTATGAAGAGCAACAATTTTTTCCACACAGAAAATGTCTTATTATTTGGCCCATGCCATGTGTACCACAATGCAAAAGAGTTGAATGGCATCCTCAAAGATACTTTATTCTTGTATTCTTATTTGATAAATTTCATTCTCTTTTGTTGACAGGTTTGCTCGAGTTGGAGCATTCTCTGCCAGACTTTGTGACCCAGCCCAGGGTGGTGGCTCCCAGGCCCAAGTCACAGGGCAAGACAGGCTTCATCAAACGAGCCCAGAGGAGACAGAACGAACTGGATGAGATCTACAAAGGTAAAGACTTGAGAGGCATGCTTCAAGGCGTAAATGTGAGGCGTTCTGGCAAAATGTGACGGAACTGGGCACAAGCCATAGTGGAGAAAAAAATTTTAAAAATCAAATGGCGGTGATTTTTTTTTCCAGATTTATTGAAAGTTGTTATCTTTGATATGTCTACTACACATATATAAAGAGATAATATTAAAAAATGTGGAATGAGAGAGTTTTTTTAAAGGGAAAACAATTGGTATCTTTCATTTTCACGAATACAAAACTCAAAACTTTAAAGGCCTTTTTCTCAGTATTTTACTTTTTTGACAGGTTGATGAATGCAAAGTTTAAACAGCCATAACTTGTCAACTGAATGTCCGATTGAAGTGCAACAAAGTATTGTAAGGAGAATTGTATTCTCCTTCCTAATACCCACTGATCCACATTACGACCTCTGCCCAGTTCTGTCTCATTTTCGCCAGAACGCCTCACAAATTTCAGGAAAACAAAATCGGCCTCGCAATTAAGGTTCTAAAGTAGTTCCCGACAAGTTTGCGGGTCATTCAGTACGATGTCTGCACTAGTAATCCAGAGGTAGGGGGTTCGAGTCCCTCTGAGTTAGCTGAGGTTTTTCGAAGAAGCTCTCAAAGATTTTCCCACAAGTTCTTAAAAAGAAGTGAGGATGCAGTGGCTATAACGGACAAAATCCAGTGTCAAGAAATCTGTAGCTCCTTTTATAAAGAAATTTGCAGGACTACTGTATATTAACTTCAAGCACTCGGAACAACTGAAAGTGATGAAGAATTTCATTCTCGGGGAAGTAAAATGTTTCAGTAAAAAAAAAAAGACATGGCTTTCTAAAGAACATTTAAAATTAAACTTAAAAAAATATATTGTAGACGTGCCACAATGCACTGATCAGACAACCCTGAATACATAAGAAGGCTCACAGGAATATCCTTTAAAATATTATTTAAGATAACGCTCAGGGTTTTGCCGTTGTAGGAATCAAAGACGTGAAGACCAAAGGCAAGGAGGCCCCCAAACCGCTGCGATTCCTACAGAAGATTGAGAAGCCGATCCCTCGACCTCCCACACCCTCCGTGGAGGTACCCAACCTGGTTGAAGAAGAGAAGGAACTGGCGATCATCTTCCTTCAGCAGGTCATCCGCGGCAGGGCCATACAGAACATGGTAAGCCGCTGTTGTAATGGGTTTGCGCGTGCACTGTCGAGGGCGCTATTATTCAAGAGAAAGAACTATCATCTTCCTTCAGCAGGTCATCCGTGGCAGGGCCATGCAGAACATGGTAAGCTGCTGTTGTAATGGGTTTGCACGTGCACTGTCGAGGGCGCTATTATTAAAGAGAAAGAATTGGCGATAATCTTCCTTCAGCAGGTCATCCGCGGCAGGGCCATACAGAACATGGTAAGCTGCTGTTGTAATCGGTTTGCGCCTGCACTGTCGAGGGCGCTATTATTAAAGAGAAAGAACTGGCTATCATCTTCCTTCAGCAGGTCATCCGCGGCAGGGCCATACAAAACATGGTAAGCTGCTGTTGTAATGGGTTTGCGCGTGCACTGTCGAGGGCGCTATTATTAAAGAGAAGGAACTGGCTATCATCTTCCTCCAGCAGGTCATCCGCGGCAGGGCCATACAAAACATGGTAAGCCGCTGTTGTAATGGGTTTGCGCGTGCACTGTCGAGGGCGCTATTATTAAAGAGAAGGAATTGGCGATTATCTTCCTTCAGCAGGTCATCTGCGGCAGGGCCATACAGAACATGGTAAGCTGCTGTTGTAATGGGCTTGCGCGTGGACTGTCGAGGGCGCTATTATTAAAGAGAAAGAACTGGCTATCATCTTCCTTTAGCAGGTCATCCACGGCAGGGCCATACAGAACATGGTAAGCTGCTGTTGTAATGGGTTTGCGCGTGCGCTGTCGAGGGCGCTATTATTGAAGAGAAAGAGTTGGCTATTTAATTAACTTCGGTAAGAAAGAGAGAGTTGGGGGAGACCACTGGAAGAGACATTTGACGCGTGACGCCCACGTGAAGACCCTTTGGCTTTGTGCACCTTCAGATTAAGATTAGTAGTGAATACTTTGCGCTAAATAGAACATGGCAATTAGCTGGTGTTTTAATGGGTTTGCGCATGCACTGTCGAGGGCGCTGTTATTGCGCTATTTGTGTGCGGACCAGTACACGAACGTGATGTGGGTATGTCCACCTTAAATGGTACAACCGCACAATCACCACAATTAGCTCTCATTTCAATTCTGTTGAAACCCAGGAAATAAACTTTAATGATGGTACTAGTAGTTGTACAATTGTTGAAAGATAGTTTGCACAATGATAAAGGATTTGGTTGTTGGTTGACTCATCTTATGATTGCACATACATTTAGAACCAAGATGTGTGCAATGCAACATCCATTATTTTGTTAGAAAAGTTTGTGTATATTGTTGAACGAAGAATGAGAAGTATATGTCTGTCCTCAACTGACATGGGAAAGTGACATGTATTGGGGTTTACACAGGTCCTTACTATTCTCAGTTGTTAAAAAGATCTTCATCAATCAAAAAAAAAAAAAATTTGATACTATCCCAACTCTGTCTTTGCAGTTATTAAGGCCGTATTTTGAACATTACATATTTGTGATTTCTTTTTCTTCAGATGTTTGAAGGCAAGGAGAAGCGTCAGGAACTGATCAATGAGCTGCGCAGCACCCACGCCCTGCAGTCAGCTGAGCAACAGATGAAGAAACAGGAGAAACAATCCACGCTGAACCTGCAGAGACAACGCAGACTGCATGAACATAAGGTAACAGGGTTGGGCTGCCAGGGAGCTACTAAGTGTTTGCTTCTTAGAGGAAAGTTATCATCTTCGCGGCAGAGTTTCTATTCATATTGTCCTGCAGTTAATCACCCATACTTCAATGTCTGTGTATGGTATCACACAAATGCATCAACAGGCTTCAAAAATAAAAACCACTTACTGAAAAACTCCAACTATTAACCCCCTTTCAAGAAAAATGTAAAAACGCTGAATCCATTTCACCTACTGCAAAATCGAATTATTTGGCAATGACAGTGTTGAAAACAACATTCTTTGATTAGGCATTGTTGATAAAGCAGCATTTGTGCCATAAAGGACCATGTTTGTCTTGTTTATTATTAATAATGTGGTGCTTATTTAGTCCTTTATACCAAAGTCTCAAAGCGCCTCACAATATATCATCTGTTTATCGGGATATCAGACCAGTTTCTCAGGAACAACACTTAGTTTTGGTCTCTACCCTCACGGGCAGCCATTTATACGCCTGGGTGGAGAGAGGCAGCTCGTAGTAAAGTGTCTAGCCCAAGAACACAAGTACCATGTTCCCGGTCAGGGGTTGAACCCATATACCGTCGCATTGCACATGATTTTGAGACAGTAACCACAGAACAACGGTGCCACACATGGTTCATCGTGATTTGTTTGCCTCTTGTCCAGGAATCCTTCATCGACGAGGCCATGTCCCAGCTGGAAGGCGAGTCCGTCGGCGACATGATGGACTTCCTCAGCAAGGAACTGATCCGTCTGCAGGAGGAGCGACGCATCCACGCCTACGCCATGCTGGCTGAGAGGCAGAGACGCATACGGGAGGCTGAGGAATCTGGGCGGAGGCAGGTGGAGGAAAGGAGGCGGCGGGAAGAAGATGAGATATTCAAGCAGGTAGGTCATTACTCTGTCTCAGCCTGGTCCTTTTATTTGAATCCATACACAAATGTGAGTGTCCTACTAAGGAGTTGTAAAGTTGCATGTGTTTGTTTAAACTACGTAGCAACTCTGGTTTCCTAGGCATGAAAACAACCGACAGTATTTCTATTCCCCCTGGATGGGATGCCAGTCCAGTGCTAGGTTGCTCCCCAGCTAATGCCAGCACCCATTTATACCCCTGGGTGGAGAGAGGCAAGTGGGGGTGAAGTGGCTTGCCAAAGGACACAACATGAGTCATGAACCCTAACCACTAGGCCACACTCCCGAAGATTAACGCTGGCCTGATGGGCCGTATTGGCTCGTGACAGATTAGAGTCATGGCCAAAGTGTCAAGCCTTATAAGCAATTTACCTACTCCCATGTGGCAGGTTGTCAAGGTGCATCAGAACTCGGTGGACACCTACCTGGAGGACATCATTCTGTCTTCCATGGACAACACCGCCGACAAGCAGGCCAGGGAGGAGATCCAGGTGATGGCACAGCGCATCAATGAAGTAGCTTATGACATGGAAGACAGGTACATTGGCATGTTTGCAGCTCCAAATCTCTTATAGTTTTTATCTATTTATCTATTAATTTCTGGGAATGAAACCAAAAATTCCTCAAAAGCGCCCTGGGCACTGTCGCTCGCAAGCCTGAAGAAACCTGTAGAGAGAAGACAATGAGAAGCAATTACAGTTTTAGAGGTGGGAGGAAAACCCCAGAA
Source organism: Patiria pectinifera (assembly GCA_029964075.1). Lineage (NCBI taxonomy): Eukaryota > Metazoa > Echinodermata > Asteroidea > Valvatida > Asterinidae > Patiria > Patiria pectinifera. Next base: position 12,561,445 of record CM057150.1, read on the forward strand.
GAATATTCTGGGGAAACCCACAGAATCAGGTAGGGACTGAAAACCCAATCCACCTGTGGACCGGATAGGATTCAAACTCGGGCCACAGCGGTGGAAGGCGAGTACAGTAACCACTGCGCCTTACCTGACTACCCCTGACTACTTGAGTCCAGCAGAAGTCTTTCAAAGGTCCGATCACCAATAAATCACAAGTCCTTTCACAAGTCTAGCCACATGTAACAGGGGAACAACGACAAAGGATTTATTTTGTCACAGTTCATTTGAATAGCTCGTGAGCTGACTTTGGACTGCATGACTTGTGGGCGACTTGTGGGTGACTCGTGGGTGACTTGTGGGTGACTTGTGGGTGACTTGTGGGTGAATTGTGGGAACTTGTGGGTACTTGTGGGTGAATTGTGGGAACTTGTGGGTACTTGTGGATGAATTGTGGGAACTTGTGGGTGACTTGTGGGTGACCTGTGGGGACTTGTGGGGACTTGTGATGGACTTTCTGGGACTTGTAATTGCAACATTATGGAGTGGTCTCTGCGAAAGCTTTTCAGATAATCTACGTCGAAAAACAAAATGGCAAAAATAGAATTAGGAGGATGTGTGCAGGTACTTGAGATCCCCACAGGAGCCAAGGATAACTTACTGAACGTCCAAGTCACATATAAAATACGGCATTCGATTTTTATGATACTGATTTGATTCAGGGAAAGTGATGTCATTTTGAATACACCATCCCATCTAGGAGTGTTTCAAAGCATACTTCTAACAACTCTGGATGAAGGCGACCTTTCTTAAATACTTTATGCTGGATCTACAAGTGTGTATTATCTCTCAGGCCATGTACTTAAGCCCTATTGTGCAGCCCAGATATTATTAAAGGTCACTCCACAAAAGTTGTCTTCGATGAGTAAACGAAACTGAAATGGTTATATTTTTGTTTACCGTTGCAGGAAAACGGAGCTGGAATCAGAAGAGATAGTGGCTGAGTTGGTCTCCACGTTTCTGCTGCCTGAAGTACAGAAAATCACTGTCAGAGAGAAGGGTGAGCATAAATGATTGCACACATAATCGAGGTGCCATGTACCGTTGTTCACAGTGGGTGAGAATGAAGTGCAGCTGCCTGAATCATGCAATATCCCAGCGGTGTTAGTTTAACCATTTCACGTCGGATGACGTGTATACACGCAACGGTTTTGCGGTATTTTCGAGCAACAAGCGCGCGTGTTTGGAACATTGTTAACACTGTGCGGTGCGTGCTTGATTGCGTAAAATACGCAGTTGCAGTTTTCCTACAGAGATGGCCGTCATTGAACGGAACGGATGACGGATAAACATGCAATGAGCGAGGCCGGAAATATCTGTCATTGACCCGCTTGCAGCGATCGATGCGAGCGAGGCTGGAAATATCAGGGGTTTGCTACCTGCAGATGACGGCCTGAACCCGTCTGGCATCGAGATTCGTGAAAAACATCCCGCGCCTGGGTCCGGCCAATGTCAAAATAATCCCAATGTGCAATTTGAAATCAGAAGTAATGTCTCGTCATCAGTCATTCAAATGTAACATGCGAGAAACAGCTTGAATCAGTTTATTCATCGAAACAAAGAAGTGATCTAGTTTCTGATTTTTTTTTATTATTCAATAGTGAAAATTCAGCAGAGGAAACACCTGTTGGCAGCACATAAAATAGTCCACAAAGAGACAGAGGAGGTCATTGCACAGCAGCCCACTCCGGTCAAAGGTCAGGGGTCACGAGGTAAGACAGTCGGGTCACCCAAGCCTGGATCTGTCAAGGAGGGGCGATCCACACCCACTAAGACATCCAGGCCAGGTGAGTGACGGTTCCTACAACAGTTGCATTTTTTGGGGGGAGAGGAATGTTAGGAATTTTTTTTTTCGAATGTGGTAACGTCAAGCATTGGCTCAGCTCTGCTCATAACAAGGCCAATTGAAATTGCCCATTTGCAACTCTGTAGAGTGTTAGGGTCGGATAAATTGGCACAAAGTCTCCTTGAAGTGAGGTTATTGAAAGAGATAGATTTTACAAGTTCCAAGTGCTAATAGTCAGGCAGATTGGTGCACAATAGGATGGAATTGTTCATTTGATGATAAAAGCATGAAACTTGGCACACAGTCAGAGTATATGAGAAAGATTTTTGGCTGTAGGGCCATCACAGATTTGTCCTTGGAAAAACTTATCATAGGATAACATGCAGTGGCCGCCATTTGGAAAATTTGGAAATGTCTTATTATTGTGTGATATTTTTTTCAGAGGACAAATCTGTAATGGCCCTATAGCCAAAGATCATACTCTGACTGTATGCCAAATCTCATGCTTTGACCATCAAACTGAACAATCTTATCACTGTACTATAAGATGTTCTCTCTTGGTACAAAGATTTTTAGATCGCAGTCTTCTAAGCAAAACTTGAGCCTGAACCTGAAAATTACATTTTGAACCCTTTCCTGCATGTCATCACATCTGGTCTCCTTTAGGCATTCACAAAGGGAAGAGCAGTCATAAATAGGTTTTAAATGCGAGGGTTAAAATTGCAGTTGCATTTTAATTAACTTATAGGTTCTGCTGCCAAGTCCATCCGTCAAACCCCACCTCCCACAGGCCAGGCACCAGCCTCGCCCGCCACCTCCCGTCCCCCTAGCGGTACCCGGCGTGGCTCCCCTGCCCCCGACGGTACCAGCTCCCCCAAGCCCAGGCCTGGGAGTGGTAGGAGGAGGTCGGATGGGTCTGCTGCTGGATCCAGAACAGCTTCACCAAAGGTAGGCAGTCACCGCTCAGTTCTCCACGGTGCTGTTTTTTGGAATCGCTTGAGCATTAACTCACAGTTTGCAGTGGAGCTTCACAAGCACATGTTTGCTGTGTTGGCAGTGAATCCATCACAAGTCCATCACAAGTTCGGTCACAAGTCAATTCACACGGAACTGGGCATGACCAGTAAAGGAATGCTGTGGTTACAGTTCATATGAGAAATCTATGACTTGACTTGGAATTGTGTGACTTGCGAGTGTTTTTGAGGACTTGTTATGGACTCAACTACTGTACAACACTACTTTGCACACAGATCTTTCAACAAACGCTTCAAAGATTACGACCTCTAGGACAATTTTCTTTTCAATGTAGCAGAATTAGCCTGTTCTATTTTTTATACTCTCCTCCCCCAAACCACCCCTAAAACAGCTGCCAATCTCTTGCCAAGGTCTAGATGAAGCCTCTATGTTAAGCTTAATAGATCCAGATGTTGGTTGTTTTTTTTGTGTGAACGAAATCCCCCCGAGTTGGAAGCCACAAGTTGCAAGTGCTTGATCTCTAGAAGTAATTCTACTATCTGCCCCAAGTTTAGGCCACAAGGACCTCTTATTCAAAATTACCTGAGGAGTCACAAAATAGTAATGAGCTCCTGCACAGGAATTTACAGATTTTGATTTTGCACAATAGAAATGCGCAAATTGAAATTCTACATCCAGAATTAAGCAGGATGTGAATTTCAACAATAGACATTCAAAATCATATCCCAATTCCCAAAATTCATGTCCCGTTCTTCATTAACATTTTCAACAGAGTCTTAAAAAATCTTATACAACAAAGTTTCACAATCATGAAAACCCAGTATGCCTGTTCCTAGTGTCAAAGTCCCTTCCGCTCATCCCCTTTCCTATCTGGGGCAGAACCGACCATATGTGGGCTCCATAGTGTCAAGTCCATCAAGAGTCAGTCACAAGTCCATCACAAGTCCTCCATTCCCAAATCCAGTCACAAGCTATTTTTCATAAGATGGAACTTGGCGTCGGGGTGATGTAATCCAATATTAGGTTTTTGCCCTTCACCGACGTATAAACACTCTGAACAGTCATTACATTCACTGTGTGGACTTCCGAACAAAAGAGGTCCACATAAACTAGGTAGCAGTGACGTTGTGTGGACTTTCCCACGTCCACACAAGGTTTCCCCCTCTCTGGAAAAACAGGTTTAGAGTCATTTTTTTGGTTAGGTTTATCCATGGCAAAATGAAGCGAAACACTAAAGGGAATCATAGACAAAAACAAAAGAATGTCCACACTAGGTATGTAACGTAAACACGTGTGCACTCAGTGTGTTACCTCCCGAGTTTCCAACTTTCACTCGGGAGGTAACACACTCAATATACAGTGTTTATACGTCGGTGAAGGGCAGAACCTAATATTGATTCACAAGCTATTCAAAGAAACTGTTACAAAGGCTTTCCTTTGTTACTGTTCACCCACTTTTACTTATGACCGGATCAGTGAATGGACTTGTGAATTTCTTGTAACAAGCTTTGTAATGCATCTTGTAATGGAGTAGACTCAAATAGTGATGGTGTCCTAGCCTTGCTATGCCTGCCACTCTATCTGCCCTGCCTTCTCTCTGCCTGTCTGTCACTCTGTGTGTTCCATCTCTCTGCTTCTTTCACCAGGTTGTCAGCAGCTCTGCTCAAGCCACTCAATAATTTTCTCGCTTGATTCTCTCCACCCTTTCACATTTGCAGTGTAAGTCACAAACCATAAAACAGATTTCCTGAAGTTTTCAATCTCCTTTACATGCAGTTGTTTTTCGGATTGCTACTCGCATTACATAAATGTCAATCCATGTGATTCTGTGCATTTTGTGAGCCTATTGCATAACAAGCTTATTTTAAATACCATTTGGCATAATAATAATAAAAATATGATAATAATGCGTATTTATAAAGCGAACATATCCACCAGTATTGGTGCTCAAGGTGCTACATCATAATATGGAAATATATTTATATATGTCCTTTTGTCTGCAAACCTTTTGTCTAACCACTTAAAGTAAAGTTAAGTCTGTCGCAAGTCCATATGGCCCATTAGGCCGGCGTTTATCTTCAGTTACAGTGGGTCTATTCCCTCTGGAGGGGATGAATATTAAAGATATAGTCCATCATTTGTAATTTGTGCATTTTGTTCGTTTGAAGCAAAAAAAGTGTTCAAAATCTAATGAAGGATACTGAACAACTAACCTGATGAAGTTTCAGCTAAGCTTCAGCTGTATATTCCGAGAAAAACAGCATTCTAGGATCTAAATTTCAAATCAAAAGATACTGAATCATGTTTTGAATTGTTTTGAATTGCAGCTATACGCGACGTCGCGCACTGATCCGACGAATTATAGCAACCGCGCGCGCGTGTGCGTTGTGCCAATGCTTGCGCGCGCTTCGCCGAATAACAAAACGAAGTACTAATTTAAATTTTTCTACAGTGCGTCTTAAGAAGCACCGTTGGAAAGGCCTTCTTTCGTTGATTACTTCAAAATGACAGCTTTCCAGAAAGAATAATTTCACAGGGAGTTTAGTCCCCTTACTATCTTTCAACCAAGTATGTTTTTCAACAACAAGTAAGCCAGTTACTTTTCGGATAGCTGCAAATGATGGACTATAGCTTTAAATCCTGTAGTGCTGGGCCAGTTGTGGGCAGTATAGGGAGTAACAGGTAGAGGGATTTGAGATGGTATACAGCGACTAACAAGCTAAATTCATTTCCTATCGCACAGACAGCTTTGCTTGCTAACCCCAACTGTTCATCAAACCTATTCTCTGACTTGATATGTTTTTACCCTGTAGGTTTCTAAACAGTCACCTAGAACTTCCCCAGTGCCCCAGCAGCCGTCCACACCCCCGCCCGAGCCAGTCAAGGAAACACCGCCCTCACCTGTCCAAGAGCAACCAACCATCCAAACAGCGCCCTCTACCGACAAAGATGCTACCCAAGACTCAGCCGCAGCAGCAGCAGCAGAACCCTCCATCGACCAGCCTCCGGTCTCGGATGATGTCCCGCCTGCGCCTGCGGAGGCCGAGGCAGTCCCCGACAGTGAGGATCAGAGGGAGCCCTCACTTGATGAACCCGAGCCAGCTGCCGAGATTCACCAAGACCCCGTCGCCGATGAGCCTGCAGAGAAGACGGATACCACTGATGCAGCACCTCAGCAAGATGCCATCAAGGAGGACTCCCTTACCCCAGCCGTGACCCAGGACACGCCCCCTGTGCATTCTAGCCAGTCATCACAGTCGGAGGACCAGCAACTCCCGCCCTCTGCCCAGTCCCAAGCCCCGCCTTCCAGCCAGTCCAACAAGAGCGGCAAGCAGACCGCCGACTCAGCCACTCAGGAGGATGCTAGTATAACCATAGCAACAGGACAAGTCAAAGATGAGGAGACAACCCCAGATGGCACAGTCTGAGGCAGGAGTTGACCTAAACAGTCTCGATACTGAGTTGGTCTTCTTCATGTATGATTTAGTGTTGTTCCTTGCATCAAGTTAATCACAAGTCCCGTCACAAGCAAATCACTCGGCCACTCAGGAGGATGCTAGTATAACCATAGCAACAGGACAAGACAAACATGAGGAGACACCCCCTGGAGATGGCACGGCCTGAGGCAGGAGTTGTCCTAAAATGTCTCGACACTGACTTTGTCTTCTACATGTAGGATGTAGTGTTGTTACTTGCATTAAGTTAATCACAAGTCCGGTCACAAGCAAATCACAAGGCTTTTCACAAATCCTGGTACAAGCAAACGTAATACTTTTCACAGGTCACAAGTAAATCACAAGGCCATTCATAAGTCCGATCACTATTATCAGTGGATGAACAACAACAAAGGAATGCTTCCGTAACAGTTCCGTTGGCTAGTTGTGACTGGACTTGGGACTGGAGGACTTGTTATTGATTTGTTAGCACCTGTCAAGACAGGTGGGATTATTGCAAATGGGTATCAAATAGGTTTGTAATGGGTTTTAGGCTTGCTAAAAATCTGTTTTTCCCATGATAATTTCATTAATTATCGTGGTAATGACATGTTACTTTTATAAACTTTTCAAGCAGTCTGTCAAAACTGTCCAAGAATTGCTACATTATGTCACCATATGTGATGCGATAAAGCTACATGAGTTGTCGACGCTGGTAAAAATTTTGTTATTACAGATTTGAAAAGAGCACAATCTCAGCATTACTGCTGTGAAAACCGTATGCTGATACCATCTTCAGTTCAAAAATTATGGAAGTCAAAACACCAAGAAATGTAATGTGATGAAGTGGTCCTGTTTCGTCCTGTATCTCCAAATAAAAATTCCCGACAAACGACTCATTTAGCTTGATTGCAGCACATATGTTCAATTTGAATTGAAACTAAAACTGAAATAACATTAAACAGACAACACAGGAAATTTAGACAAGTTCTCTCTCATTTTCAGTATTTTTTTTCTAATCTTTAAAAACAAAAATCATTTGAGGTGAAATTGTTTACGTCAATTAAAGAAAAACCTCATTGATGGACTGGGTTTTTTTTCTTTCATTCTGTTGTAAATATGTACATAATTACAATACCAATATTTTTTATTGTGTAAATCTTCCATTATTACATTGCTTATGAGTATTTTTTGTGTGCTTTGAATGGTTGTTTTCTAGTCATGAACTGAAATCAAACGTTCAAGCATATGTCATCACCTAACACCTTGATTAACGAAGTTTATTCCCTGTAAAATTGGCTTGTACAATACTATTATTAATGGTAGTTTGAATGTTTGAGTATTGGATATGAATTATCTTAATTCCATCGTTTTGGGTTCATTGTAGACTATTCGAAACAGATTTGTTTGAAATTAGAGACAATAGATGTTTTGTTTAAAACAAGGAATTTCTTGTTTTTTGGAAAAGACCACTGCATTGTATATGAAATTGTATATAATGAACTGAATAAAATAATAGATAAATTTGTGACAAAAAAATATTTGTTACAGTGTAGTTTGGCCGAGTTTATTGTTCTCTTGACTTTATGTGCTCTTTTACAGTATTGTTTGTGGGTATATGCATGCATTTGTTATTCATTGACATCACACCTTGCATCAAATTCCAAGAAGATGCACGTTTTTATCGACCAAATGTGGACAGTTCCTTGCTGTAGTATGGGTGGAGGGAGAATGTCAATTAGTTTTTGAAAATTAAAAAAAGGAAAAACTTTCAGGTGAACCTTTGGGAGGGGAAAATAAATAGAACACGGGTTTGACTGGAATCCTGCTGCTGCACAATTTAAACATGTTTTAGATGGGGTTACAATCGAGTACATGAGGCCTCTCTGGGCTCCCACACATTTTGCACTAAATTTAGTCGGGCAACCATTTGCAGTCGTCAGCCGACATTTGAAGGAAAAAAAGTAAAAAATTTGGCTAAGTCCGAACGAGTTTGTATTAACAAGACTCGACTGTAGATAGAACACACCATACATGAGAATTTTTAGGGCCTAAACAGGAATTTTTGGGTGGTTGTTGCCCAAATTTCCGCGCTTTTAAAAATTTATTTTGAGCCTGTTTTGGTTTTTTGCCTGATTTCACATCTTTTTTTCCTGTTTTTGCACAAGTTTCCTGTTGTTTTTTCATTGAAATTCATTCTCATGCCTGGAACACACATAGGCTCAGAAATAACATTCCAAGTTTAGTTTTTGTTACCAAAACACAAAACTTTTAACAAATTCCATGGGGCAATGCTGTATTTGCAACTGGGTTAATCAGTGAAAATGTAAAATTCAGCGCTGAAATGAAATCAATACAAAACACAATCCCAGCAGTTCGTTGGTCTTTGTGGAGTTTTTAATTGCCATTTTCATTCATGTTATTCAAAGCTGCAAACTGACTTTGAGTATTTTGAAAACATGACACATGTTCACAGGCCTGAAAGTAACAGACTCCGTGCACGACCTCAACGGTGACAAAGGAAGAGTTGGGGGAGACAGAATGGACATAGAATACACTGCCGACAACACCCGACGCTCGTGCAAAGATTCTATCGGCTTGTGCACGCTCGGAATAATCTTGTCATGCATACTTTGCGCCCTATGCACACAAACCAGTACAAGACACACGCAAATGTGTGTTCACCGTCGATAGTGGACGTCCTATTGCCCCTCGTTTGTTTGTACTCTTGCAAATGAATTGCAGTCAGGCAAGATGGCGTCGGTCGGTCACCCCCACCTGTTCCTTCTTTGCCGGTGAGGGGGTACTTGTGAATGGAACGGATAGGCTTGTACACGCCTGGAATAATCTTGTCATGCATACTTCGCACCCTATGCACACAAACCAGTCCGCGCAGGCAGTATGTCCTGTGCCCTGGAGCTCTCAACATTGTCTTTTCCCGATTTGGTTGTGTCTTGTTTTCGTTTGCCACTGGCTGCACTTTTATCTATATCACCCTTCACCATTGGTGAGCAGGGATTTTTTCTCCAGTTTTACAGCAAAAAACCTTTAAATTCCTAGTACTTTTGTTCGCCTAAGTCTGGTCTGGGTCAGTGCGTTCGTTACTGGTTTTGCGAATGCGCGATCGTATCCCATGGAATTCCATATCCGCCAGAGGGTAGTCAGTAGTATAGCATTAGCACCATCTGCTGTTCGCGCATGGAGTCAATAACCTTGTTAAAAGTACCTCACTGTGAAATCACTAGATGTGATTCTTCTTAAAATTGGCTGGACGGATTTACAGAGATCTGATTCTAACTAATGGATGTCCAATAGTATTCTTGATAATTCTTTCATACAGTACAGCACATAAAATGCATTTATAAATTCAATGACTATCAAGTAGCACGAGTCTTGCTGGCACATGTACTTGAAATCTACAAATTTGGCAGTCCCCTCAAATAGCATTGTTACATGCAATTGATATTTGACTTTAAACTGGTTCAAATGTCATGTAAATGTCGATGCGAAGCAAATTTGTTAGGGTAACGGAGAACATCACAATGAAACGTCAGTTGTTGACGTGAAGTTTGCTTCGCTTTCCCTTTCAAGTCAAGTATGAACTCTGGCCTTTTCAACTCTACAAACACCTCGCATATGTACACATAGTTATTTAATATTTCAGAAATCTTTTCAATGCAATTTGTACACTGTTTAAGACACATGGTTCAATAAAACAAATGTTCAGACAATATCCAGTCAAACGTGAAGCTACACAGCTACATGTACATCCCAATTCCCTTTCAACAACCCCGGACATAATGACTCCTGAAAAAAAACAAGCTGAAGACTGCTGAATAGCCTTGTTTTCAGGACCCAATTTCATAGAGCTGCTTAAGCACACAATTTGCTTAAGCACGAAAAAACATTGCTTAGTAAAATCAGGTTACCGGCCCAAACTGCATGTGATGTACACTGGTTGTGGCTGGTATTTAGCTGTTGTTTACTTAGCATAACAATCGCATGGAGTTTTGGCAGGTTAACATCATTTTATTAAGCAAGACGTTTTTGTGCTTAAGCAAATTTTGTGCTTAAGCAGCTCTATGAAATTGGCCCCTGATGTCACAGAGTACCAAAGTGTGCCGCATATTATGGTACCCACGCATAGGTTAAATGTGTGAAGACATCAGCGAGTGAACCAGCACATGAATCAAAACAAAGCTGACGTCAAACTCCTGTACTCCATTGTGGCAAAACTTGTGTTTAATGCCATTCTGCTATCACAATCCAAGGTGCTAAGGTAGTCCCGCCACCAACATGGATGCACTATTTGGTGGGTCATTGATCACGTGTCACCGAATTATTTGTTCCAACCAACGTTATCCACAGCCGGCTGCTCTGCAAAAAAAGAAGTTACAGTACATGAACTTTGGGGCCCTTTGGAACAGCAATGTTGAAAATGCTATCTCCACAAAATTCCATCAGAAGTCGCATTCATGCAGCACTTTTCCATACACTCCACTGTTGTATTACAAGCACTGAACACTCCTCTCCGAGAAGTTGTGAGCAAACTTCACCATCTTACTCGGGTGGGACTCGAACTTCCGACCTCCTGTGCACTAGTGCACTCCTCATATTACAATTCACTGGCACATCTCCCTAGTTCACTGTCACTCTGAGGGATATGCCACATGTCAGAATCTCTTGCTCTTGATTGGCTTGGCGTAGACTGGCTCCGTCCAATGAAATAAGAACATGAAGACGAAGCAGAGAAGAGCAAATATGCTGATGAGTGTTAGGATGATGACACGAGGCCAGAACATGCGGTCCGTTATCTGCAATAAAAAAAAACATTTAAAGGTCATAGGTTATCAGTTGTATTACATCGTATTCCATTGTATTACATTGTATTACATTGTTTTACATTGTATTACATTGTATTACATTGTATTACATTGTATTACATTGTATTACATTGTATTACATTGTATTACATTGTATTACATTGTATTACATTGTATTACATTGTATTACATTGTATTACATTGTTTTACATTGTATTACATTGTAATTATTCTCTGATGAATCTATAAAACCAGAGAGTGCTCAGATGGTTTCAGGGGCTACAGTGAGTAAAAAACAGAAACCTGTTCACAACTGTGATCATGAAAATATTATTTTGAAAACTGAAATAGTTTTCTACTATTCATAAGAGGGAATTTTCGTTGGGGTGATGTAAAGTCAATACATGTATTAGGTTTTTTGCCCTTCATTAATGTATAAACAGTGTATACTCAGTGTGATACCTCCAGAGTGAAAGTGGGAAAAAATCACTCGGGTGCCGTGGGACTCGAACCCACGAGCTCCTGCCTCCCAGCACAGACGTCCGCTCGGTGGTCAGGTGGTGGGACATCTGCACTAGAAAGCAGAAGGTCGTTGGTTCGAGTCCCACCCGAGTGATTTTTTTCCAACTTTCACTCGGGAGGTAACACACTGAGTGTGCAGTGTTTATACGTCGGTGAAGGGCGAAACTTAATATTAAATAGTTGTCTACTATTTAGCTTCACTTCAGCTTGAGGTGTTGAATGTACAGTAAACTTGCTCTAGGATTTGTAATTTGTATTACTATTCTTTTTTTGCTCAGCATACATTGCACTCAAAAAAGCATTTATCTCAATATCAATGTTTTGATGTTTGATCAAATAAAGTTCCAATGATTGAAAACTAAATTATTTGAAAATACACAGTTTTTAAATGTTTTGCAGCAAAAAGTTCAAATTGGCTTACATTTGATGATGCCAATCAAGGATTATTGCTCACTGTGATGGAAAGTTTTTTGTTTGTTTGTTTGGTTTTAGGGTTCGTTTTCTGACTTTACCCGTATGTCCGGTTCTGGCACCAATCCTTCCTTGGGGTAGATGATCAGTATGACGGTTATCACACCGGCTAGTACAATCAAGGCAAAACCTCCATACCTACAAAAACAAAAAACACATACTGGAATGTATTAGCACTATGGATTTATCTCAATTATAACCCAAGAAAACTTGTGGGTAAAAAATCCCAGATCTAGGTTATATTCTGTCAGATAGAAATTAGAAACTCTTCATTATGTTGCAGAATCTCGCCAGGAAGACTGTTGTCTTGGTCACTACATGAATGAATAGTGTGCTTGGATACTGTATTATCTTCAAGCAAACTTGAATCCTCGATCCTGATTGGTCGATCCATGGCAACAACAGTGTGATATGAGGCTGTAATGCACGGTCCATATCGCACTCGCACCCGGCCATATCCGCATGCGGCGACAGCCACATTGCACTGCATGCGCTAAACCCGCTGAAAGGTTCGGCTGGTCGGGTCAACTTTACTGCGTGTCAAGTTTGCTTGAGATAAATTTATGTTAATTGCCGCGCGCGCGGAACACAAACACAGAGAAATACGGCTGTGTCAACATATACCACTCGCTCGGCCCTCGTGGTATTCGGCCTCGTGGTATTTGGCCTCGTGGTATGTGGGACACAGACGCACTACATTATTCCGTGTTCCACTCGCGCTCGCGGGATAACTAATAATATCATTGGTCGAGAATGGCCATGTGTCCAGTCTGTAAAAATGCACAATGGTTAACCTTATATGCAATGGGCGTTGCGAGTGCGCATGTAGAGCCTGAATGTGCGCTTGCGACTGAGCTCAGTCTCATGTCCGGCAGGAAAGCCTGCAGTTATCAAGGGTTACACCACACTGATTGAGTTTATTTCTTGCTCAGTAATTTACAACCAATAATCGTTTTGACTTCTTGGCACGATACAACGAAACAATAGTTGACTGCTGTGATGCGGGATATGTCGTTTGCAACCCCCTCGGTGCACACCTCACAGTATTCTGAAAAGTATTGGGATTGTCCAAGGCGGATCCAGGAGGGGGGGGGGCCCAACGGGGGCCATGGCCCCGCAAAAAAACGAACCCGATTTTTTTTTTTTAATGACGTCGCCATAAAGGCGGGCACTGCGAACACCACCACCTTTTTCACAAAATAATTTGGTCAAAGTGGTCACAAATTGCCAAAGTGGTCATAAATCGCACCACAGAGCATCTACAATCCAAAATTTTTTTTTCGGAGGCCTTAAGCGGGCCTTGAACCCCTCACCGTAATTTTATGGACCCACTTTTTAGGGGACCAAAAATTCCCCCCCCCTCCCCAATTGTGTTCTCGATCTGCCCTTGGGATTGGCTGAAGTAACTAGGGGCTCCGTGCGTAAACGAGAAAGTGAATGGTTTTGCTACGTCTCTGCCCAGTGGATGGGACACACCGTGTGTGCGTACTTAACGTGTCTTCACACAAGTGTCAGGCATCGTTGGCTATGCGTTCAAATCTCTCTCCCGGTCGGCCAACTCTCCCTTTATTACCATTGAGGGAGTACTTGTGCACGAAGCCAATAGTTGGAAAATTCTATATTTGTGATGCGATCAAGCTACATGAGTTGTTTGTCGACCCTGGTCAATTTGTTTTTACAGATTTCAAGAGAGCACTATCAAATTTTAGTCTGGCTCCATGGCAATATTATCGTTGTATTTTTGTATTTACAAGATGGGAATCAGACCATTTTATAATTTCGGACTTTATTTCCCTTTAAAAGAAAATCCTCCAGAGCCACAAATCTGAAAAAGAAAAAGTAATACTCTGCAATAAAATGTTTGAGACATATTAAAATAATAAAAGAAGAATATTCTTATTTATTTGGGGATGGGAAAAAAAAACACCTTAGAATTGTGGCGGTTATGGAAAGATTTCCATATACGAAGTTCACTAATTTTCCTCTGTATTGACTAACAAGCCCCCAGATAGCAATTTCATGTCATCACAGTCAATTTGAGCAGTGAGAAAATACAAGCATTTTCTTAGAAAACACTTAGAATTTTTCAGTCCAATCTCATAGGGTTTGTACACGGGGTGTTGAGTGAACTTCGTATATGGAAATCTTTCCCTCAGCTTTACTGCTGTGAAAACTGCATGCCGGTACCATCTTCAGTTCAAAAAGTTATGAAAGTCGGAACACCAAGAAATGTGATGAAGTGATGTGATGAAGTGGCCCTATTTTGGTCTGTATCTCCAAATGAAAATTCCCGACAAAAGACTCATTTAGCCTGATCGCATCACATTTAGAGACATGTCCACATTTACTCACTTGGCACCCCCAGCAGCCCGGGACAGAATGATGCACATCAGTAGAGAGAAGCCCCATATTATGCCGAGAGTGAAGAGACCCGCACCGATACCAAACACTAGAGCCATGGTGAAGGGGGGTGGGGGGTTGGTGGTCACTCACTCACTGTGGTCCTCTGCAACAAAAAAGTCTACAAAAAGATATTTATGTTACATATCTGACTAATTATGGCATGACAGACGAGACAGATTGACACTACTTGTTTTCTTTCAAAGAACTGCCACAAACAATCTGTAAGGTGTCATTGTCTAAGTTATGTACCATAAACTCAAAGTCAACACTCTATTTCAAATCGAATTTAACAATTCATGAAACTATATCAGGGGAAAAATGTTGCAACCTGACGCCACTTGATTTCTTCGTATATCATATCATCAAAGGTCATTCATTGCAAAAAATGATAAAACATGAATCTGGGACTGAGAAATATTTTCAATTTTGTTAGGAAATACTTAAAAAATTTCTTGACTCTCTATACTATAGTCGAGACTTTGTACACAATCGCGGGAGTGGCGTCAGGTTGCAACATTTTTTTCGATATCAGATTCAGTGGCAGTATATAGTGACAAAGTAAAATCAGCCTGGCAGACGGGACATTGCAGTTCATTTGAATAGCTAGCGACTTGAAAAGCTTGTGACTTGACTTGAGATTGAATGCAGGGACTTGTAATTGACTTGAATGTGGAAATCAAAATTTGACAAAGTTCAACATGTTTTTGTACATGTTCCAAGTGTGGCCTTTATTTACGGAGGTAGTCCAGTAAATTGGCAACATTTATGGAGCTAGCCTGCAGGATGATTTCAACCCCCCCCCCTCCCATAAATAAAACAGGGAAACTTGAACCATGGAGGTAGAATTCTACTTAAGTTCCATGCTTGAACTAAAGTCAAGACAGTACTAATTGGCGATTGGGGGCGCCATTCACGTTGCACAGTCGCCAAAAAAGTGCGCCGTCCTTATTTTGTTGACCCCGTAGTTTTTCCGATTTCGCGGTGCGTTTGGATTTGCCAGGCCCCTTTCCCAATCCAGAAATGTTCTCAAACATATTGTTCAATATTTCACTTACACAAAGGTCCGTCTAGTCTTCCAAGTTCCATGTGAAACGACGATAACATCTCACAATGGTCAGATGGTTACGGCCGCGCGGCGTTCATGTTCCAAACAATAGCGCCACCAATCGTTGGTCCTTCTTGACAAGTCATAATCGTCGTTTCGCTCGTCACACCCGCCCCGCCCCGTTTGAAAATGGGGGGGGGGGGGGGAACGAGCTAAAATAATTGCCCGCTCTGCAACCCTACAATAATTCAGCGAATCGTTTTGTACGTAAAAAAAGCACGTCCCAAAAAAATTATTTTATTCAAATGGTTGCAAACGCCTAAACTGCCCCCCCCCCAAAAAAAACCCCAGCTACGTCCCCAGGTATTTTAATTTTTAGTAAATAAAACATACACATCCAGTAGTGAACATCATGGATCTTTTCTTTTTTATGTGTCTTAAACATTTCAAGCATCACATCAGAGTGGGCCTAGCAAGAGCAGGGTGTGACCATGGAGCTATAAAACACATATCTACATGGTGTGACTAAAAGAGAAAAGTTCCTTTAAAAGGGGCGTGGCTAATGCTGACAGACGGACTCGGCTCAGTCCTGTGATCACGCCATCCATGCGCGATAATTGCCGACAAGGAAAATACGAAACTATTTTTTTTTTTTTAATGCATGCACAATAAAGGCAGGCAATGAGTACACCACCATCTTCTGCTAAAATGCACTCTGTCTGAGATATCAAAAATCTGCCCAAAAATTCCCCCAAATAACTCGAAATACACTATAACCACTTAAAATCACATGCAGATGTTGCAGTTTTGCCTTAAGCCAACCCGTCCCATAAAGGCAAAGGTCTGTTTGAAAGGATTGAAGCTTTTTCACACAAATGTACCATTTTTTTTCCTTCAAATTTGCTATGTTTTTCTGTCAATAACCAATTTTGCATAATTCTGCCAGAAATCTGCCGAAAAATCCATTCTGTCAAATTTTCTGCCAAACTCGCTTTTTTAACCAAAAATTGGCGACAAGTTAAATACGGATTTCACGCATGCATGAGTTTATAATTAACAATTTGACAGCGGTGATAAACATTGACATCTAAAATCAAATAACTTTATTCGGTAAACTCAAACTAACACTCACTATACTCCTTAACTGTGGCAATTTTCCCATACATTTTGCTTTCGTTATAACGTAAATAGGGCAGGCATTACAGAAACATTACATATGACTAGCGGACGAAAAAGAACTTGTCCTAAAAAAATATTCAAAATGAAATAACGGGTGTTCCTAACAGTTGAGTACCAACAGAAGAAGCCAAAATAATGGCGGTCCTTTAACTGTGCACACAATAAAATTATGTACATGCTCACATGCACGATTAGCTATACTGAATGTGTTTGGCAAATGGTAAGGCCAGGCATGCAACTGGGAATTTGAAGAAAAAAAACTGAAGAAACTCCAAACCACACCAGACTTTGTACAGTGTTTTTCCATTTGTAATGACGAGGAAATCAGCGGATCCAAGGAAAAGTTGCATGCCTGTAAGGCTCGAACTCCCTAAAACATACACCCTTTCTAGAAAAAAAAGTGACCACCATCACCAAGTTTACATCTAGAAATTCAAGGAAATTACTCTGACTGACTCTTCCATCAACAAAAGACCCTCCCATGAATAAATAAACAAATAAAAACAGCGCTTCTCCTGCTATATACCTGAGACAATACTTTGACAATGTCAATGGGACCAATGAATCAGCATAAAAATTGAAGCATGATTTCAATAAATGTGACACAACATAAACTTATTAAACTGGCGAAGAAAAATTTAAAAATAAAGAAACAATTTAAATGCTTGTGAACATCTTAATAGGCAAATTAGGCAACAGGAAAAAAAAATCCTTTTAAAAAATATTTCACTTGTATTTTTGCAGTGACATATTTCTGCACTTTCTTCTTTTTGTTTTGCATTTGAGAAAGATTAAGCTAGGATAGATATATCAAGCTCTTTAGACTGAACAAGGTTTAGAATAAAATATAGGCCTACAGGGAGTCAGTTACGCTTATAATGACAAACAATGAATTAAAGATAAAAAAATAGTGATGATGATAGTTTTATTGCGATAGTCATCAAATCTAAAATTTACAAGCATATTGTTTCAAAACCATGCAGCTTGGCACGGGGTCCGCTCATAAGTCCGACGCCTCATAAGTCCGACAAAATCGCATCCCCTAACCAAATAAAGGACCATAAGTCCGACACCTCATAGGTCCGATGCCTCATAGATCTGACACCTCATAAGTCCGACGCCTCATAGCTCCGACGCCTCGTAGCTCCGACGCCTCGTAAGTCCAACAAATTAAACGCCTTGTATTTCCGACGTCGGACTTATGAGGTGTCAGACTAATGAGGCGTCGGACTTATGAGGCCTTGGACCTATGAGATGAAATAAATAAATTGCATGCCTCATAAGTCTGACGCCTCATATGCGTGGGACCTATGAGAAGTTGGACTTATGATATGGCCCCCTTGGCACAGTGGTACGACACTTGCCTTCCACTTTGTGTGGACCTGGTTCTAATCCCATCCTATATCATGGAGCTAACATGCAAAAAAAATTGCTCAGCTTAGAAAAAAAGTCTGCTTGTCAGAAACAAGTGACGGCCAATATATATCGCAAGATGAAATTTTACGTCTGGGTGATGTTAATACAATATTGGGATTTGCCCGTATACAACATATTTTTTTATAAACACTGTGTTCTCAGTGTTGTCCAACCTGTTGCTATATCCGATTTTGACCAGCCAGCCGTCCCCGGCAAGCTCAGTGGTCGAGTGGTAATTCATCTCCACTCGTAACAAAGTTCTTTGTGAGTTTTTTTTTTCTCAAAAAAACTTGTAGTCAGAAAAACACCCAGTACACAGCGATTATAAAAAGACGTCGGTAAGGCCAATAAAAAGTCTCCGGTTTCTGGTATGGAGCTTGCCCCGAATGTGGTGTGGCGATACGGCTTTTTTTTCAGTTTTTGACTTTCTTTTTCTTCAAATGTCGGCTGTTGACTGCAAATGATGGCCAACTAAATTTAGTGCAAAATGTATGGGAGCCCACAGTGGCCACATAAAGCTTATACTCGATCTTAACCCCATTAAAAAAACACGTTAAAATTGTGCAGCAGCAGGATTCCAGTCAAACCAGTGGGTTTGGCGGTTTTCAGACATCATCTTACATTGAAAAAAAAAAACCTTTTTAATTTTGCCGACAAGCATGGCTACGGCGACGCTCGCATACCAAAATCTGGAGACTTTTTTGGGGGCCTAAAGGGCAAAACCCAAAAAAGTCATGCTTTGTACTGATTCTTAGTCAATGATTGCTCAGCACATAATGTTCTAATCAAACTTTTTTCCTGTTTTTTATCATTGAAACTGTTCCAGGATTTTCCTCAGAATGAACAACTCTGGGGATTTTCATCTATAAAACTAAAAGACTTAACTTGTCCTTCTTTAGCTTCTCTCAAAGGATTCATGAGTACAGTGATTAAAATCTACTTTCAACGGTCCTCCGCTTTCGACTTGATGAATAAAAACCTGCTCTTCTTGTTTAAAACATACGCAAACTGCACTTTCCCGTTGTTTACACTCTCATTACCAGTTGAAACTTGCAAGTGAGGCATCTTGATCCCCCATGCCATGCCCTGCCTTATATCAGAGGCAGTTTTCAAAACTTGGGCTTCAATCCCAGCTCCACCATCAGCAGAATTTAGGCCCCTACCTTTTTGGCACCCAAACTGAATATAGGTCCACGTTCTGATTCACAAACATCGAGTCAAGTCCGATGCCAAATTTTGGAAGATTTTCAATTTAGGTTGGACATTAAAGACTTGTAAATAATTGTGGAGCTTGGGGTGAAGCTGGAGTCAAAGTTAAGGTTTGGAAAAATTTCCGTCGATCAACAAGAGCGCCCTCAACCGATGGACAGAGGGCGCAAATTCTCTCCCAGTCTAACTCCAGCCAGCCAATCAGTTTGGTTTTTCAACTGCACTTGCACATCTCACAAAATGTCTCAATTCAATCTTCCCATTGGGATTTAGATGGATTCCCATATATAGTCTAGTGGTTAGGATTCATGACTCATGATCAGAGGGTCAGGGGTTCAAATCCACCTGCTGGTATCCAAGATGACTCATGCAAGTTTAGGAGGAAGGGGTGCCGCGTCTGATTCCACGCCCAAAACCCCGCCCCAAGCCGAAGCTGGACTGCACTGGCATGTTGCTTGCCGCGTTGCTCGGCAGATCCCCTGCAAATGTGAAAAACATAAGATTCAAGTCCATACAAACGTCCACATCATTCTGTGAGGTTTGGTTTGCAGACCTCGCGAAATGTTTAAAAATGTAATCGCCCTTCGGGCAGGGGTTCTTGAAATCTGGTTGCCCGAATTTCACTTTCAGTTACCCAATAAAGAACTTTAAATATTGCCCCATACTGAAGGCCAAATCCTAATAATGTACATGGCTGCTTCACCTGAAGTGGCTCAGGGCTCGCAAAATTGGCTGTCCGATGTCCCCGGACAACCAAAATATGTTGTACTCAGCTGCTGCGCTATCGCCATTTGGCAAGCGTGCGTGGCCGGAGAAGTGAAGTGAGACCGTGACACCGGCAATTGCTGACCGTGGTTGTGTGTATGTGTACGGTACCTGCACTCTGCGCCGCGCTGGTACATGGTGTACAGTGGTCCGGTCATTATTATTGGAAACATACGTACACACACGCATGTTGTTTTACATACCTAGTGTGGACATTCCTTTGTTTTCGTGTCGTTAAGAAAAACCAGTGAAAAAACTCATTTTTCTCAAACTGTGAAAACTCTTTCAACCCAAATTTTTTTTCTATGATTCCCTTTAGTGTTTCTCTTGATTTTGCATAATAAAGCTAACCCAAAAATGCCTCTAAACCTGTTTTCCAGAGAGGGGACGTGGGCAAGTCCACACAATGTCGCTGCTACCTGGTTTATGTGGACATCTGTTGTTCGGAGATCCACACGGTGAATGTAATGTGGATTACATTCACGTACGCGAAACGCATGATGTAGCCGGACCGTACGTACTGAGTCAAAATGGCGATATTATCATGATTATTGTTCGACGCTGAGCACATGGGATTCTGGAACTTTCGAAAATCCCATGGAATAAAATAAAGTGTAAAAATGTGTGAGTATTGGTGGAAAAAAAGTGGTTGCCCGTCGGGCTGGAAACCTGGAACTTTTGGTTGTCCGACAAAATGTTTTGGTTGTCCCGGGACGTCGGGCAGGCCATTTCGCGAGCCCTGGTTTGCGGGAGTAATGATCGGTCGTCAAACGTGATGTGTGGACTGACCTTGGTCTGACGATGCACCGGGTGTGCCCTGCCATGATGGCACAGGGAGGGGCAGGGAGGTAGGAGGAGGCGCAGATGCTGGAAGAGCAAACTTTGATGGAGCGCCTGATGGAACAAATAATATTGACTCAGATTGATAAAGGCCAAATTTTATAGATTTGCTTAATGCTTGGACTACAGACTGCCTTATCAGAACACAAACATACAGTTTCAAACCTGTGTCCTATTCCTAGAATTCAGTATACTAGTGAAATCACAGACATATATGTGACCGGCTCCACAAAAAAGGGTATTATGTCGCAAAAAGGTGAAATTGAGTTATATACATGGTTGGAAAGCCCACAACGTAAGCTTTCATTTGGTATATAATAGAGCACCATAGCTCCTCCCGTTCTGGAGATGTGAGGTATTTGCATATTAATTACTTAGTTGGAGTTCAAATTACACAACTGAGAAAACAGGCTTTGAAATAGCTGGCTTTAATGTAGAACAACAGAACGATGCACACAAAATTGTTGTTTTTTCCACTTTGTTCATCAAAATCAACTCTTCTGTGACTGAAACCTGAAACTGTAGGTATTAAAGATATATCATTCATGATAAAAAATGAAAATCACATTTTGACAAAATTTTCACTGTTTCAATGTTGTGTGGGCCATTACACAATAATGCTCAGCGCGACTTAATACCCTTTTTTGTAGAGCCGGTCACATATCTTCTATTAAACCCATGAAAAAAATCATCCAGGAGCAGTTAATTTTTATTTTTTTTCTCAAAAATGACAAAATAATACAATTCAAATTGATCAGTGAGCGCTTTCCATTGACTTGTGCCACAAAATGTAAGGCAATTTTCATGTTTTGCTGAACAAAATTTCATAATTACTTTACACAAATAAATTATGCTTTACAAAATGTTTTAAACTTAACCCTAACAGAACTCAACCCATCAAACCCCAACGGCATGTTTTGATGGAATCTGTCAGGATGGGTACAGTACCCCTAAACTGGCAGTCTTTCACATTGGGTTGGCACACCTCCAGAATCAAAGTCAGCAATAGGTGTGTGCAGTTTCCCATATTTGCCAGGATGGTTAGGGTTCCTAGTAAATCATGCTAGGGAGTTAGGGTTTAATCACTCTCTGATGAAGACTTGGGGAATTCGAACTTGATCACTGTGAACTCACGAGGCCCCCTTCAATGGAGACACCACTGTGCATGCGATTGTACAAAGCAACTGTCCCGCGATGGATTATCTGAACAATAGCTAGCACAATGCTTTCGCCATTGAAGAGGGCCTTCAGAATTGAAGGCGAGCACAGATTGGTCTATTTGGGAATTTGAATTGGCACGTTTGGGTTGGCACTGGTTCGATTCCCACTCATGTCCCCATGTGGATAAAAAGTTTTGACATTTGCATTGTATCACTAGTATGGATGACAAACATTTGCAGTTTATGCCAGTGATGTAGTCTTAGTCACAAGTAAGGGGTGAACAAAGACAAATGATTGTCAATATTAGGTTTTGCCCTTCACCGACGTATAAACACTGTATACTCAGTGTGTTACCTCCCGAGTGAAAGTTGGAAAAAAATCACTCGGGTGGGACTTGAACCCATAACCTCCTGCTTTCTAGTGCAGACGTCTTACCACTCGACCACCGAGCTAACGGGATCGGATGGCTAAAGGGCAAAACCTAATATTGATTTACATCACCCCGGCGCAAATTCCATCTTATGAAAAGACAAAGGAGTGCTTTTGCTACAGTTCATTTGAATAGCTAGTGACTTGATTTTCAGTTGAGACTGATGGACTTGTGATGGACTGGACCACACTGCTACATTTATCTATAGACACTCACCTGCACTCGGTTGCAGCATGGCCATTTTGGTTCCCATCTCCCGGTCTTTCATTGGCTGCACCTGCTTTGTTGCCAGCATGCCAGTCACACCTGTAACAAGAGTCACAACATAACAAGTTATCCAATTAAGGTCGTACTGCAGGCTGCAGGTTCGAATCCCAAAAATGTTACATTTTAATTTTTTTTCCCACAAAGGTGAATTTTCTTTCCTAAATTGGGTTTAATCGAGTCCTGCTGATCGATAAAATAAAATTCACCTTTTCATTGCTATTGAGGATTTTTTTTTTAAAGGGAAGTTAAATCCGAGAACCATTCCATTACTAACTGACGCATGTGCAATATGGTCATTGACTCTACTTGGTTGCAAAAAAAAGTAATTGCCGGCTGGCTTATTATGCAAAGTATGGAGAGCCTAGGAGTAAATATTGGGTTCAATGATGATCAGTTTTTTTTGTTGGGGGCACTTACTGACTGACGTAGGCCTCCTTAGTGGTTCTTCCTGTACGGCTGGCTTATCCGTGCCATTCTGAAATGTCAACCGTGCAAAATGTACAGGAATTGATAGAATTTAACAAATTAGATAACACAAGACCCATGCACCAATACTGGAATTTGTATCCTTGTGGAGACATCTCTTTGTTCTCATGTGCTAAAATTTTACAGTGTGAGAATCTAGTTTCAAAATGCTCCTATTTTAAGCAGAACTAATTTCCTGGGCTGAAATTCGGACCAAATATCCCTGACAAAAAATACTTCAATTTGCGACGATAAACACACCTTGGAAATTCCTAGTTTTTGAAGTAAAATTCATATATCTATGTTGTGATAACCTTGTGGAGATGTATTCATCTATAGAAATTGCCCTGTGGAGACCTTGACAATCTTTTGTTCCCTATTGTACACACGTTTCCATAAGGTAGCGAATTACGAAACACGTGGTTTAACATATACATCCATTGTTTTTTTCATGAATTTGTATTGATTCCAGGTTCAACAAAACAAACATCGGTAAAAGTGGGAAAGCTTCATGCACCCAATAAGGATTTTTAAAATGAAAAAGAAACCATCTAAGCTTCAGGGTGCTCCCTAAGCCGTGCTCTTGAGTGTCATTTTTGTTTTAACTCCAGAAAAATGTTTGTATTTGGGCAAAAAACAAGACACAACTTGTTTTGCTGAAATTTAGAATTATACAGATCACAAAAAGGTTAATCTATAATTATCCTCTATAGAGTTTATTCACAAGTCTGCCATATTAAAATTGAAAGTGAGGTAACCTCTTCGGTTTTGGAACTTGCGAGTAGAAACGAAAGCACTAAAATAAAAGTTCAATACAAATTATTGCTAGTCTGCTAAGATGAATAATCTAAAATGTGTGATGAAACACATCCTAATGTTTAAGCCACATTAAAAAAAAAATTGAAAGTGAGGCTTGGAACGCACTTGAATCATAAAATAGTCTGGCACCATCCCATTCAACGGTTTACAATTCATAAAATAGATTCAGGGAACATGATCGAAAATGGCTTCCTCGTGAATAAGGTCTATAGAGTACCGAAGTGCGACGTCATTTTGAAACGGGAAGTGTAGTGCAAACGAATGGAGTACGCGCGCATGTTGGTTCACAGGCTGAATCACGCGCTGATGTCTTTTCATGACCCTGAAAACATCCATCGAGCTAGAAACTGGTCTGAGTGGTCCATCTCTTGCCAACACTATGCTCGACAGGGACAGTTGGGCCAAACTCGTCAAGTCATCATGAAAATGAATGAATGAAGAAGAAGAAGAATGTCGTTTACACACATAATTGTGCGCGTGATGTATTCACTTCGGTACTCTATTGCATCATCTTCATCTGAAGCCTTAAAAGTGCATGTGCAAGGTTCACCTCGTTTTCAATTCAAGATGGCCGACTCCTGAATGAGAACACAACACAGCAACGTCCCAATTTCTTGGCTATGGCTAAACTATTGGAAGTGGCTACAACTCTTTTTCTATAGCAGCATGTGTTATGACAAGTCATAGCCAAGTAACTTGGACGCTGCCTATGGCTGAATGAGAACACAGCCACATCCCAATTTCTTGGCTATGGCTAATAAGAGTAACATACATTAACTATTGGAAGTGGCTACAACTGCTTCCATAGGCGCACGTGTAATTATAAGCTGTAGCCAAATAACTTGGACGCGGCCTATGGCTGAATGAGAACACAGTCACGTCCCAATTTCTTGGCTATGGCTACAAGTAACATACATTAACTGTTGGAAGTGGCTACAACTGCTTCCATGGGAGCATGTGTTTTGACAAGTCATAGCCAAGTAACTTGGATGCTGCCTATGGCTGAATGAGAACACAGTCACGTCCCAATTTCTTGGCTATGGCTACAAGTAACATACATTAACTGTTGGAAGTGGCTACAACTGCTTCTATAGGAGCATGTGTTTTGACAAGTCATAGCCAAGTAACTTGGACGCTGCCTATGGCTGATTGAGAACACAGCCACGTCCCAATTTCTTGGCTATGGCTACAAGTAACATACATTAACTATTAGAAGTGGCTACAACTGCTTCCATAGGCGCACGTGTAATTATAAGTCGTAGCCAAGTAACTTAGACGCTGCCTATGGCTGAATGAGAACACAGCCACGTCCCAATTTCTTGGCTATGGCTAAGAGTAACATACATTAACTATTGGAAGTGGCTACAACTGCTTCTATAGGAGCATGTGTTTTGACAAGTCATAGCCAAGTAACTTGGACGCTGCCTATGGCTGAATGAGAACACAGCCACGTCCCCATTTCTTGGCTATGGCTAAGAGTAACATACATTAACTATTGGAAGTGGCTACAACTGCTTCTATAGACACACATGTAATTATAAGCCGCAGCCAAATAACTTGGACGAGGCCTATGGCTGACATGTCTAGTACCTGAACTCTTGAGTTGGTAGCTGTGTTGGTAGCTGCATTGGCACCAGGCGTCGGCTCCCTGCGCTTGTGGTCTACGTCAAGACCCCTCCCCCTAGCGACTGAGCTCGGGGGCGGTTTGGGCTTGGGTTTGGCGTTGGAGAACTGGATGCCGTAGACCGAGGGCGGTATAACGAGGCAGGTGGAGACATCTAGACGCTCGGGGAGATGTTTAGACGTCAGCTCGATGTTGTAGGTTGAAGCCAGAGAGTCACTCAGACAAAAGCTAGACACACAATTAAGAAAAATAGATCGAGCATGAGAATTCTTTTCCAGTCCCATTATATTAAGTAAATAAAAGATACCTTTTTAGGGAGTTACAGAGCTTGTATTAGTAGCTTGCGAAACCATCACGGTGTCTTTATCAACTGGCTGTTGTTGAGGCCCTCACATGACCCGTCACGTAACCAAGCTTGGCCACACGACAGGAGGCGAAAACAGAGATGGAGGGTACAAGCTTGCCCATGAGTACGACCGCCTCCTGTCATGCGACCAAAGCTTGGTCATGTGACGGGTCACGTGAGGGCCTCAACAACGCCAGTTGATAAAGACACTGTGATGGCGTCGCAAGCTCCTGATACGAGCTCTGTAACTCAAGTCCAAAAAAATTTCTTTTATTTATTTAAAAAATAAATGTTACTTCTTGGAGCCATTTCTTTAACGTAACTAGCCAACCTAACTGTCCTCTGTATGACCGAGTTACGGACTAACTGAGTGACAGCGTATAAACAAAGTCCTATAAACAGCAAACTGAAAAAAGTTGGCATTTCGGATTGGTTTATTCAGCGATGAGCAGTGGGAGACTTTTACAACGTTGGTGGCAGCAAACACACCGTTCCTTTTCAATTGTCATGATTGTTTACGTCATGTATTTAAGCTCAAGGCCAGACGTCTCCAGAGCCGTCTGGGGATGCTTTACGGGATCCGCTTCAACTTGGTAGACATGCACTGGAACACCTTCCTCATAAACCACATCTAGTACTAGAGGTCACAGTTCGCGGTTCTGCGTGCCCCATTTCAGATCACTGGTCAATTCCTCATCATGCTTTCCACAAACTTGCAGAGACTGGACCTCCCTGACGTTGGACCCAGCCAGTCTACCGTCCCTCGATGCGTTCAAATCAGCATTGAGGGATGGTACTCACTAGCTTCAAGTTGTCCTGTTTTTAACCTGCACTTCAGCACTATACATGTACATGTAGTTTTTATTAGCACAGCGAGTCAAGCGCATTCATTGTTCTTGGAGCACGCCCCCCCCCCCACCCACTGTGTGTTGTTCTTCTTATCGTAGAAGTCTGCAGTTTACGGACGGAAGGAAGGAAGTGCGCATGCTCAACACGACGCAAACAATGCAAGAAGGACCGGTGTGTATGCTGCCACCATTGCTCAAAAGTCTCCCATTCTAGTGATATGGAAGACACAGTAATGGCCATGACAGAGCCACATTACTTGATTAAGGATGTATAGGATTTCAAAAATACATTTTCAGGTTTATTCACTGAGCCCTTGGAGTACCAAAAATAAATCTAATTTGTAATGTCAGCGATGATGGAATTTTTAGTAATGGTTCTATGAAAAATCCCTAGAGCTTAGGTTGAGCAACTTTGTATTTCTTCAGGGAACCTGTCAATTGAGGTTTCTGCCTTAAAAAGGGCCGGGGGGGGGGGGAACTGCCCCCCCCCTCAACTTTTTCTGCGAAATTGTGACCCGAGCTGTTATGCTTTTTTAGCCTCGAGCCTTGCGCATCTTTTGATACCAAAAACATAAAATCGGAAACATTTTCGGGCGCTACGCACCGTAAAAACTTAACTTTCCCATATACGTCGTGTACTTAGAGCACAATTACCATTCGTATGCATATGAATAATTAATTAGCCATAATTCCCAAACCCTTTGACCTATGGTCATGCAATTTCGTGGGTATGTTTATGATGAGTTGCTCTATGCATGTATCAAGTTTAAAAAAATTTTGTCACTCGATGGCCGAGATCTTAGGCCCCCCCCCCCCTGGGTTAAAACCCAGTCGTTTTTTTTAAAAGTTGTTGACTGGAGTGGGGTCTGAACCGGGGCCTTTTGGATTGCCGTTCGGGTGCTCTACCAACTGAGCTATCCAGCCCTACGTTAGCGGTTCCCCAATTTAGTAAATGTCTTTGCTCAAGAACTCAGAAGCCATCAACCTGCAAAAATGACAGTTCTAAACCGTTCTCACCAATTTTTCTTGGCTTTCCCTAAGGCACAGTTGTCCATGGCAACCTCATTGTCTTCATGGTATTTACAGCTGGAAAGAGAACAATCAGAAAATTCAACATCAATTACGAACTTCTGAAATGAAAGTATCAATGTAAAAATATCTTGTATGTAAAGTGGGTTGTGCAGTTACACACAAAAACAAGTTTCAAGGACGTCTACCAACAAAGAGTAAACATATTTAAACTTAATGTACAACATTTTATGTAGTGGCAGTTCAATCAATGTGTGCATGTTTCCTTCACATAATCATGTGTGTGCATATTCAGCGATGTAGTTTCCAAGCACGAGTCAGTGCACTGAAAATGTCTGCGTAACGCATGCGTCCAACAAGTTCGTCAAGCACATCGTATGCACGCAGTTATTTTCAAACGTTTAATTGTTTCAACAATAATAAAAAGTGAAATGTTCTCTTTATTTACAATCGAGTGTGAAACAAATGTTGATGGTGATTTATGCGCATTCTCTATTACATCATGCTGGAAGGTTAGACAGTTATTTTTAATTTTATAGTCGGTGGTCACTGTGGTAACATTGCACGTCATCATGGTACATTACATCCCATCCACGCCACCTGCGCGCTGCCTCAAAAATCGATCACCGACGAAAAATGTGTTTGAATGTCGACGAGCTACAATGCTAGGGCTGTCACACATTAACTTCGACTTGGCTTCCTTTTACAATAATTCGGTATCAACGAGATTTCCCCTAGCGTTCCAGTAAAGTAATTGTAACTATGGTTAACTATAGTCCTTGCTTGAACTTGCACCTGTCCAATCGTGGACGGTTTCAATTTTTAAACAGCCTACCGTGTATCTGCTTCGTAGTCAAACGCCGAGGTCGTCAGAAGACCCGTACAGGCTGAATGCGAGGGTGGTTTGGCGCCCCCATGGACGAACAACTCGCAGACTAAGACCTCCATCTCAAAGACTTTGGCCAGCCTGTTAGGCACACCTGGAAAAAATAGAGGGGACAAAGTCAACTTTTTGGTTCAATAGAAACAAGACTAAAGCAGGTATTGAACATGTAAACTCTGGAATACTGTCTCATTACTCTACCAACTGTGCAAAGAAAAAATGACTAAAATGAGATTTGGACCTGTGACCTGTGAAATAACACAATGGAGCTCTATCAACTCAACAAACAGCAGTGACTAAGGGGATGCGAACCCCAGACCTCTCTTATGCTGTACCAAAGCTCTACCAATCTGTAACCTACATTCCTGTGCTCTACCCACTCAAAAAACATTATTGATTCCAAGGGATTTGAACTCCCAACCACTGGAATGCTGCAACGGCATGCTACTATTAACTCAGCAAAACAAAATTCAATATTGTGGGGTTTGAACCTGTGACCTATAGAATGATATTTCAGTGTTCTATTAAGCTCAAAGAAGAAAAGTGACTGAGAATATGTGTGCACTAACCCTCTACCAACTGAGCTATCAAAATCACTGCTAACGGTCTCCCGGTTTGTCGATGTCTTTGTGCTGGGACAATATGCAGAAACCACACAACTTAAATCTGGGGCCAAGTTCGCACAAGGACTATAGTTGACCAATGGTTAACTAACGTTTGCCCGAACTCTGTCTAGTCAACGGTTGTTGACTACGCTAGTCGACTATTTGGAACCAGCCTACTAAGGTTGGTTGCTTCGCTGGTAACCAATAGCCGCGCGCATTCATAACGCTAGCAGAGAGCCAGGATCCAGAAGTTTTGCGATGACATTTTGACCAGCGTTTGACTAGAGACGTTCGCACGTTGCTATCAGTGCGCAGGCGTACGGTATGTCACAAATCAACCACTAGTCGACTAATGGTCCTTGCCCGAACTTGGCCCATATTTCTCCCAAGTGACAATACTAGATATATGAAAAATGTTCCATGTCTGGGACATACATGTAGTGAGGCAGGGACCACTCGGAAAAGATGCAGCTTTAATTCTTCAAGGCAACGGAAGCGGAGACCTGTTTGAGCTCATTTTTAATGTTGCGCTCACCTGCACGATCTGAAAGCCATCGCAAACATCCTTCCACCTCATTACGCCTTTGCAGCTACAAATAAAAAGTCAAAATATACTGCTAATGGTCTCCCATGATTTCACACATTTCTGTCTTCCATTAGTGACAATTCAGCTAGCTGAATAACACGATGACGTTTTGGGGTCATACAAATCTCATCTACCGGTACATACATTAAATATGACCGTTGTTTTCTAAAAAATAGGGCTCAGTTGCGTTGGGAACGCAGATTTTAACTCCGATTTTTTTCACACTGTTAAAGTGAAACTCATGCTGTAAAATGGTACACTGATGGTAAGACTGGTACATAATCTGTCATAAAATTAACTAATAACAAAAACATGATTTTCGTTGGACGTGCTCTTTAACCATTAGGAATAATTTGCCTTCATAATCGACATGACACAAGAGAAGGTGATGGAAAATGCCAGAATGAAGAACATGTAATTGTCTCCACTTGGTTGGGTGCACAGAAACTGACATTTGGGTGAAAAACAAAGTGCTGTATCTCCTGTTTGGTTGACGGATCACTGGTAGTTTTGTATGCTTGACACACCAAAAGTTGATCACCATATTTAACAGTTGTTGACTGATGTGATGTGGGATATGACGTTTTGAACACCAGAGGGACGCATAGCGCCCGAGGCGAAGCCGAGGGTGCTATGCGTCCCCGAGGGTGTTCAAAACGTCATATCCCACATCACATCAGTCAACAACTGTTTTGTCATACCTCTGTCTTGATGATGTGTTTTACTTGTTTTTCTAAGGGAAATTAAGGGTGGCAAACTGAAGGAATCTTTGAAAAATTTTCTTTCAACATACAGATGTAGGGGCATTAAAACAAGCTTAAGTTCAGGGAAATTTGGGGTAAAGGTTTTACAAGTTTAATAAAAAAAAAAAATGTTATCCCCTGGCATATTTTATAGTGGTAGGGACAATGAATAAAAACCTGGTTTGTTACGAAAAAACTAACTGCTCAAAAACCTTTTTTGGGGGCGGAGAATCTGTGCCTCCGGGCTCAGCTGACATGTTGAGGCTGATGAGGATCGTATACGAAAAAACTAACTGTGTCAGCTCTGCATTTCCGAAGTTCTGAAGGCCTAGGCACCGTTACTAGAGTCAGTCAAAACGTAAACATAATCTTAATGCCGCTCGTCGCTGGCCGCCAAATTAAAATAAATATCGTCTGCAAATGCACTGCTCCCTCACTGCTATACATTATATTGTGGAACGTGAAAGTACTGCGGGGTACCAGTGAGTACAAGTATAGTCTGGTTTAAATGCGGTCCGCGCATAATGGTTTGGACTGTGGGGCAAGGACTAATCTACATGCATGTGATATCACAATGTGATATACAACGGGAGTGTGCCATGCATATTTATCGCCCGGTCAGGTGATCGTCCTGGGCCAATGAAAATACAGTATAAAGACAGAGGTATGACAATATTAGTTATCCCGCAGGCGTGAGTGGAACACGGAATAATGCAGTGTGTCTGTGTCCCACATATATGTGGGACGCAGACGCACTTCATTTTATGTGTTCCACGAGTGCGAGCGCGATAACGCATTTATCTGCAAGCAAAAACTTGACGCACTTAAAAGATTGAACATGCACGCAGTACACGAACCTTTCAGCAGTTATCCTATAGACCATTATCATGTTGCAGCCATTTGATTTTTCCCATTCAAATCAATGTAACTAAAGCCAGGCTGCAGGGAAAAATAGTCTGGTTCCTTTTTGCGCAAAAACATTATCATTCAGTACTGTTATTGGATACAGAGAACATGACTACAATGGTGGAAGCATGATATAGGTCTATTACACGTGTGTGTGTTGTACGGAATGGTGCTTGTATCTTAGAATAGCACAATATGCGGAGTGCGATGTGGACCGTGACCGTGGCCGTGCTACATGGTTATATGTAGCACGGCTTGTTGCCATGAATCGACCAATCAGGATCGAGGATTCAAGTTTACTTGAAGATAATATTTCATATACCACCACCGCTTTACTAGGTGTATGTAATCGTTCACAAAAAGCAGGCGTGTGCCTGCAAAAGGGTGAAGCTGCCTCCCTGCAAGTGGGCCAAGTCCCTTACCTGCCAAGCGGATAAGATGAGGCCTCATATCTACGGTATATGTACATATATATGTAGTGGAGTGCTGTGGCCTCGTGGTTAAGGACACTGATTCGTGGTCTGTGGGTAAAACTGCAGGTTGTGGGTTCGAGTCCTGGCGGGGTCATGGTACGTGTGCCCCTTGGGCAAGGCACTTTGTCACTCATTGCTTCTCTCCACCCAGGAGTAAATGGGTACCTATGAGGGCAGTGATGGTTATTGTGATTGAATTAGCTTCCTTGCGCCTAACAGGCTGCATCGAGCTGTATACTCCCCAGGGAGCTGAGATGGTATATGGAAAGTTTAATTGGCCCAATGATTAGGGGTAATAATAATGTAAAGCGCTTTGTTCTTAGTTAAAAGCGCTATATAAGAACCTGTTATTATTATTATTATATAAAGTAACCCATTTCAGGCAAGACATTAAAATCTAAAAATGTTACAACTACATGTATAACAAGCACTTTTGCTATACCTCTGTCTTGAAGGCTGTATTTCCATTGGCCTAGAACGGTCACGTGTTAAGTTTATAAAAAGTCATGGTGCACTCACGTTATGTGATAGCCATCAGGGAGTGTGCTATGACTTTGTACGTATGGTACATGTATGTACGTGTGAAACGCTTGTATCGTTGGTACCCACGCTGATTTCACCATGTTTTCACACATAAGTGGGAGCAGTGAACTAGCAGACGATTAGTTGAGTGCACGTGAGTGACGTTAGATTGTCATGATTGTTGTGTTTACTGCTGTTTGTTTTCGTGACTTTTACATCAACATCCAAAGGATCCAAGACAGAGGTATAACAAAACAATTGTTGACTGCTGTGGTGTGGGATATGATGTTCTGAACACCCTTGGGGCGCATAGCACCCTCGGCACCCTTCGGTGTTCAAAACGTCATATCCCACATCACAGCAGTCAACAATTGTTAAAGAGGTCGTGGAATGCTCGAAGACATTTCCGTCATTTTTCGGGTATATGTAGCCTAAGGTGTGATGAAATAAAAACGACTATTGTTTCTGTCATGAATTGAGTGCAAAAGGTTCTTTTGAGAGCTGTTTTTCAGGTCCTGTTTCGACCCGAACGTGCAATTTGTGTGAAAGTCGTCGTTGCGGGCAGCAAACAAAACACAGTAAATCGTGACGTAATAAACAGGACTCGTTTATGCTACTCTGCATCGGGAGTCCTGTTTATTACGTCACGATTTACTGTGTTTTGTTTGCTGCCCGCAACGACGACTTTTACACAAATTGCACGTTTGGGTCGAAACAGGCATGACAGGACTTGAAAAACAGCTCTCAAAAGTACCCTTTGTACTCATTTTATGACAGAAACAATAGTCGTTTTGATTTCATCACACCTTAGGCTACATATACCCGAAAAATGACGGAAATGTCTTCGAGCATTCCACAACCTCTTTAATTATGCAACTTCACCGTTCAGTTGGCTTTGACGAATATCCCCATGGGCTCCCAAATTGTACATTTTACACACAGTAATGGCTGAAAATTACTGAAACAAATGATTTTTGTACCAGACAATCTACTCTTGGACTCCATTGCGTTTATAAAAGCGACATTGATCATGTTATCTAAACTTCAGAGATCTGAGATTCACCTGGCAAAACACCGGAGGGAAGGCAGACTGCCGTTGTGGGTTCAGGAAATCGCACAGATCCAGCCAGAGCTGACGATAGTTGTCTGTCGCTAGCTCAAAATACTGGATGGGAATCTTGTGCGTGTTATCACCTAAATCATAAAATATAAACCAAAATAAATAAATAAGATTTGAAACTTTGCATGGTGGTAGTGTATACCAGTGAGGTTTACATATCTCTTTTGAGAAGTGTGGTTCCGAAAAGAAACTGTTGGTTGCGAAACTAAACGATCTGATCCCTGTGTTTTGATACCTACTGCCACCCTACCTGCTCCTGACACAGCTCAGTGAGCACACAACGCCTGAGCGATCAGCCTGCATCATCCTCACCAGATGATCTGGTCATTGGACCAGGGTCCGTAATCAGTTTACTAGTGCAGCAGCAGGGTTCGACTTTAGCGGTAGCCCGCTAGCCAAATGCTAGTCAAAACAGCGGCGGGCTAATCAAACTATTCCTAAAGTAACCCAGCTGGCGAGTCAAAAATTATTGGGCTACGGCAAAGATGAAAGGACAACAAAAAAATAAATCATTAAATTCAGAAAGAAAAGCTGTATCAGTTTGTGTCTAATTTGATTATTCTGCTAAATTATTAGATCTATTTATTGAAAACACTGACAAGATTGCCTCAGGATATATGTTTTACATGCGGCACATTGTTGTTTATGAGACACTGTATACATGAAAAACAGGCTGGCTAGTGTAAATGCACACTGGCTAGTGTAAATGCACACTGGCTAGTGTAAATGAACGCGGGCTAGTTAACTCTTTCAGTGCCAAAGTCGTACATGTAAGAGGTATATTTGTTAGTTCGAAATCGCCAACCTCGTACATGTACGAGGTAATGTTCGTACTTACAATTGCCAAACCTCGTAGATGTACGAGGTAGAGTAAGCATGTTATCACAAGGGGGCGCTCTCGCTTTTTCTAATAATATCATTTTCATTCAGTTACGACCTGCATTTATTTGTTTCATTGGAGTTCTTGCGAGAGGGCGCAGCACTGACACTTGTATTTTCTGCAAAAAGTGCGGAATTCCCCTGTGTGCAGGACACTGTTTCAGGGTGTATAACTATGTGCGTGACTACTATTGACTTTCCAATGTACCAAGGATATACCAGAGAGCAACAACAACACATTTAGTGAGTGAAACTTAGTTCCTTTTGTTTTTTACAGAATTTTGAACAATTAACAAAAAACGCTTGAAGTTGGGCACTTTAGGATTAAACATTTCAAATTTCGCGGGCACTGAAAAAGATAAGAGTATGTTTCAGTAGCTCAGCTGGCTGGTGAAAAAAGTTTGAGGCCGAACCCTGAGTGGCACATCCTGGTCGAACCCCGAGTAGCACAAACCCTGGTGTTGGAGTTTGACTGGATGGGGACTGTTAGGTAGGGATATAATATACATTGCTTTTTTTTTAATTTTTCAGAAATGATGATGGATGGGGGGGTATAATATATAATATATATAGTTTTACTGTTTTTTTTTTTTTTTTTGTGGTTTGCTATAACAACAAAGAAAAAAACAAACATTCATCTTCCTGTAGGTTGGTTCACTCCTTTTAGAAAGAAGAAACAATACAACATACATTGGGAGGTCAGGGAACCAGTCTAGCTGGCTTGTTGTACATTCATAGGTGTGTGTGTATTGCAGACACAAGTGCGATGGTCTGAAAAAAAAAAAAGTTTTTTTCCAACGCTGGTCGGCCGATCAGCGTTGGAAATTGATACAAAAATACCACTTTTCTTGAAAATGACAGTATACCAGGTGCCATGATTTTACAGGATGCTTTACACTGTCATTCACTAACAGTCCAGCAAGGCATTTCAAAATGATTTGGTAGTTTTATTTTTTGATGTTTGCAAATGTTGTATTTTCCCTTTAATCAATACCAAAATCAAGATGAAACTCACTCTTGTGCTGGCACTGGAAGCGATACCCGACCGGCAGCCTGCCCGGCTCTATAAACTTGTGAAAAACATCGATAATGCCGGCGTACAAGCTGTACGACACACAGGAAATCTCACACGGCAGGTAGCCCTGGTCATTGGGTAGCTCGCACAGCGTCTCAAAGGCTATCATGTAGAATGTCTCCATGCACACAGCTGCAAGCAAGATCAGAAATATCAATTAATCGATATTTCACTACACATGAATATCAGTTTAAATACAAGGAGCTTTTCGGGTCAAAATCAATGCATATTTTGTGCATTACTTACATGTATATGGGCATCGGCAGGATTTTTTTTCTAGAGGGGAGCAAAGCACATTTTCCCCTTAGAAATCACAGTTCTTTGTCAGCATATTCTCGATTGACCATTTTTTGAGGGTGGGCACGGACTTTTACCCCCCCCCCCTTTTACCTCCCCCCAACCAATTACAGTAACATCAACATGACTTTCTGCCTCTTTTTCTTTTGATTTTCTTGTGCTTCCCTCCTGTTTCTGGTTTTTTTTGTGGTTTTTTTTTTTGGGGGCTGGGAGACAAGTGCCCCATTGCCTCCCCCCCCCCGGCGACGCCCAAGATTACTCATTATGTATAGAGGTGCCTTGCAGTGCACTAGTGCCCGAACCCATTCATACTGTCAAGAGATTAGATTATCTTGTCTTGTTTCAGTGTGAGCACCTGGTTCTTCCACACTTTCCTCTGTAGCCCACACCTCGAGTGGCCATTGGCCTTGTGATGGGTGACATGCATAAAAAACAAACAAACGAACAACCCCAACAAACAAACAAACCAAAAGGAGGCAGGCAGGAAAAAAAGAAGCGAGCGAGGGATGAGAAACTGGTGTATTTTCTTACTTGGCCTTACTCATCACTGGGGTGCTGTGGTCCAATGGTTACGGTGTTCGACTTGTGTGCCGTGGTACATGGGTTCGAATCCTGACTGTGGGAACAAGGTGCTTGTGCTCTTGAGCAAGGCACTTTACCATTTTTGCTTCGTCCTTCGGATGGGACGTAAAGCCGTAGGTCCCCTGTGTTGTGTAATGCACGTTAAAGAACCCAATAACACTTATCGCTAAGAGAAGGGGTTTGCCCCGGTGTTTCTGGCAGTGGCTGCAATATGCGCCGCAGCATCTTGTAAGGTCTCATATTTCTCATAAACTTGATCCTTTCTTTAATAATGGAGCGCCTTGAGTACCTAATTGTTGGTAGATACGTGCACTATATAAGACTCCCATATCATTATTGTTACTGCCGCATAGTATGACCTAACAATTCGGGCAATTCACAATGCAGTGCGCCACCAAGAGTTTGCCATGGAGAGTAAATTTTTCAAGTTTACAGTCGACAAAATATGGCCCATTTGAATGATAACTTGAGCTATTAACAGATAGGGGCATAGCGTTCTGCCGCCGTACAAAAAATCACCATATTGATACAAAGAGAAGAAAGGGGCAAACATTTACTCGAATCATACGCTTACGAAGCTACTGACCGAAAAAAAACCGAACAATTTCAAATCTCCTGTGCTGAGATTTTGTCGACCATCTCCCACAATGCACTGGGAAAAATGAACTGTACGCGGCAAACTATTGGTGGCGCTCTGCATTGTGAATCGCCCGAATTAGGATGCAATCATGATGATGTCCCACACATTCTGTTGATACTCACCATGTCCTGCCGGCCATTTCTCGATCAACTGTCTCCGTTCTCTGGACCTTCTAGTCTCGTTCAGTGCCATGCGATCCACTCTCTCCTGCATATTGCAAGTAAAAACGAGGATAAAAAAACATTTCAAATCCGGGAAACAAGCAAAGCACTTTGAAACAAGAAAAGCTGATAATTCTCAACTGAAATTGACAAAGTTGTTTGAATTTGTTTGATACTCTGATCCACCATCCAAATCGGTTTCTTACGCAGTACAGGTCGAGTAAAGAAAAAACGAAACCAAGAATCATTCAAATCACTCATGTACTTTTCAAGTTACGAAATTTTAAACACATCCTCCGTTTTAAGGTTCTGTCCAAGGATTACAAAAAAAGGTGCGTGTTCTGTCAGCAAAACGAAAACAATTCACACACATCCCTACATGCCCTATGTGATTTGTTTTCATTTTGCTGAAAGAACACTGAACCTTTTTGCAATCCGTGGACAGAACCTTAAAGCGGTGGTTGTGTTTAAAATTCTGTAACTTGAAAAGTACATGAGTGATTTAAATGAATTGGGCTTTCATATCCTAGATTTTGAAAATGCTACATGCAGAACTTCACTAAAACAATGGTCCCAACATTTGGGTTTCGTTTTATTTTTACTCACCCTGTATAGACAAAAAACATACTCTGTTTGTACTCTGTTAATCATTTTGATGTATCACTGAGTTCAATTATACACGTACGCAGAGAGTGTGATTATGTTTTCATCCTGCAAGATTTCAAGAAGGCCAATAACTCAAAAGGCAGCTCTTGTGATATTTGTGACTCGTTTCGTTTGGTCAGGTCACATACATAGGATCTAGCGTTTTTACACTATCGTCATGCCTGTGTTGAAATGGTAAGGTCAAAAAAAAAAAGTCTCCGGTTTCTTTGCTTCAAATGTCGGCTGATGACTGCAAATGGTGCCCGACTAAACTTAGTGCAAATACATGTATATGGGAGTCCAGAGAGGCCACATAAAGCTTATTCTCGACCATAACCCAATCTAAAAACACGTTAAAATTGTGCAGCAGCAGGATTCCAGTCAAACCAGTGAGTTTGGCGGTTTTGAGACATCATCTTTCATTGAAAAAAAAACTTTTTCATTTTGCCGACGCGCATGGCTACGGTGACAAGCGTGCATACCAGAAACCCGAGACTTTTTTTTTTGGGCCTAAGCATGGCAAGCAGAAATGGGTCTGATTCAACACAGGGCAACAGGGCATACCGTTCACACTCACACTGGTTTTTACATGTAGGTCAGCTGTAGATTTTGGAACTTTAACCCAGGTGAGACTCAATCCATGTAGAAGGCGTGTTGGATACTCGCCAGTGTGAAAAAGGCTCTCAAAATCTCAGAGTTCAACATGAGTCAATCACACAGAATTTTTTCATAGTTTGAAAGGGCTTTTGAGATATAAAAAAACATTGTAATGGATACTTATGGCACTTTTAGTTAAGATCAAAGCACTTTGCATTATTATTACCAGGGGTGAGATCGGACAAAAGCACGGCTGAGCATAAACAACACAAGGTCCGGCCCAAGACCTCGACACAGTGCATCCTCAAAAATCAGCCACACATTTTTGCCACATAGCCTCAATCCTGCAAAATCCTCCATTTTGCAAAGAGGATTTTGGAGGATTTGGGAAGGTTAGGATTAAAATATTACGAAACACCCGACCCCAATTATAACTCACACTGATGAGTTGTCCAGTACAATCCATCTTGCCAGATGATTCAGCTTCCTCATATTTGCGTTCCTGGCTGTAGGTCTTGGCTCGCACATTGTACTTGAGCTTCTCCTCATCTGAAAGCTCCTGAGAATGCAAATTTTGCAACAACCACAAATTTAAAAGGTAAATTGCAAAATATCACAGACAAAATACTGAATACCCCAATATACAGGGTGTTTCAATAAAAAAAGGAAACTCAACTTTGAAGAACCAGTATGGACAGACTAAATGTTTACTGGCTATAAAACTGGTATCATCTGAAAGTGTAATCGCTATGCTTTCCAATGATACCTTGTTTACATTTCCAGGGTCATGCAAAATTGCAGTTGGTTCACTTTCATGTCAAACACAATAGGCATGGTGTGCATGATAATAAGTATTCAAGAAGAAGACACGGGTGCATAAAAAGAAACCAAAAAACAAGTCGGGTTGGTTTCAAAACTGGATTTTATTGTTTGTCATGAATTTCTCGTTTTGACCAAGCCACGTTCAAAACAATGTGCCATTTTCCCGAGGATTATCATTCAAGCCATTTCACAGACATCTTCGTAACAACAGGCACACCATGCCCAGTGTTTTTTTTTTTATGAAAGTGAACCAACTGCATTTTGGCATCCAGTTTTCAAGACAATGATGCTCAGTGATGCATGACTCAGAAAACCTAAACATGGTATCATTAATCCTAACTCCCTAGGCCCTTGTTGCTTACAACCATCCTCAATCCTCCAAAATCCTCCAAAATTTTCCAAAATTTTGCAACTCCGCCTAAATTTTTCAAAATTGTCAGACAGTCCTGCTTCAAAATGCATTCATCCTCAATCCTCCAAATCCTCCTCATCCCAAAACTTTGCACTCGTGTTTAAATGAAGGACAACCAACGCCAAATCCTTCAAAATCATCAGACAGTCCTGCCTCAAAATGCATTCATCCTCAATCCTCCAAAATCCTCTTGTGCTTCAATCACCGTTCATCCTCAATCCTCCAAAATTCTCATGTGCTTCAATCACCATTCATCCTCAATCCTCCAGAATCCTCATTTGATTCAATCACCATTCATCCTCAATCCTCTAGAATCCTCCAAAACCGCCAGGAGGATTTTGGAGGAGTGAGGTGGGTTAGGGTTAAAAAGCATAGAGATTACGTTTTCAAATGATACCAGTTTTATAGCCAGTAAACATATCGTCTGTCCATACTCATTCTTTGAAGTTGGGTTTCTTTTTTTTGTGGAAACACCCTGTACAATCATCCACGAAATATCTGAATAGCATTTTATTTAAAAGAGAATTTATGAAAATGTGAGCGGTCTCAATAAGATGATGGAAATGTCCGTGATGTAACTTTATATGTAAGTTGTATAAGTTGAGTGTTTGATTAGTTACTTTATGTATTAATATTATTATCAGGTTATACGTCAGTGAAGGGCAAAACCTAATATTGAAATAAGTTGAGTGGTTTTATTCTTCATGAAATGCAAGATTTTTGCGGCCAGTCATACACGTATGTTTTGAAAGCTTCTATGAGGAATTTCAATTCGAATAACCTGTCATACATCAACTAGTCTGCTGTCTCGAACATATATAGGTACATGTCCAAATGTTACCTTTATAATTTTTTACCTCAATGTCAATGTTTGATTATTCAAATATTCGATCAAATGCCAGGTGGAATGATCGAAAACTATAATATTCGAAAATACACCTGTAGCGCTATTACCGGTAGGTTGGAAAAAATACCAGCCTAATTAGACCAGCCAAGACTGAGACCTTGATTGAAAAAATCAGGCAAAACACAACTCAGGGAGAGAAATCAGCCCAGACAACTTCTAAGCAAATTTTTTTTTAAGACGAAGTTGAGGTTGCCACTATATCAACAGGCAAGTCTAAGTTTAAAAAAAAAATATCTAAAAATGCAGTTTGTCTCATCTTTTTGCACCAAATATTGATTTTCATGTGATTTAGTAAGGCCAAAAAAAAAGAATAGTTCTGCTTCCGGTTACCCAACCGACCCTATTTTTAGGCTGCGACCCTAAAAATTTTATCGGCAATTCCAAAAATAAAATAAAAAAATGATTGAATAAATAAAAATAAAAACCTTATGTCTTGTCTGTCTTCACAATATACCTCTCAACAACCCTTTTGCATCAAAAAATGCTTGTATTTATTGTTTTCTTACTTAAACTACTTCACAGATGTCTATAATCACGACTGGTTCCATGATGTAAATACTAGTCTGTGCATGGCTATGCGATCGATAGCGCTAGCATGGCTATGCAGGCGCAGGCACGTGCTCTGTCAACTGGTCGGATTCGACGTCGTAAAAATGCCAAGAAAGACATCGTAAAAATGCCAAGAAAACACTGATTGAGAAAGAACATTTTTGCAAGTTAATTCACAAATTTGATCTAGCGTGTTTGTGTATGTATTTTCCGTGCTCAAGAGTTCATTTTGAGATCGCACTACTCGTATTTGGAGTGATACATGCAGCGTGTTTCCCGAAATTTTTGACCCGTTGGCCGTGGGGCCACACATACATGTACATGTACAGTGAATCACACACTTCGGAGTTTTGGCCAGCTCCCCTTCTTGACTAGCGTTGTGCATATGGTGCAAACAACCTGAATTTTCCACAATTTTTTTAAGAATTATCGAACGTAAATATATTGACAATAATTAAGGTAGGTTTTATTCACTTTTTGTGGCCATTTTGTGTATAGCTTTCGTAGTGCGATGGAAATAGTTCAGGCTAAAACTTTGCATATAATTGAATACCCCATTCCATCTACATAAAAAAATTTGCAAAAAAAAAAAAATTCCGACCGACCGACCGACCCTATTTTTGAAAGGCATGTAATCGGAAGCAGAACTATTCTTTTTTTTGGCCTAACCCTAACCCCCAGGGTCTTTTTGCTACATTTTGTAGGAACCATCCACAATCTTCCTCAATTCTCCAACATTTTGTACTTATGTTCAAATGAAGGGTACCCAGCACCTCAATCCTTCAAAATCGTCAGACAGTCCTGCCTCAAATAATGCATTCATCCTCAATCCTCCAAAATCCTACTCTTCTTCAAACACCATTCATCCTCAATCCTCCTCTTTTTCAAACACCATTCATCCTCAATCCTCATATTTCTCAAACACCATTCATCCTCAATCCTGCAAAATCCTCCAAAACCGCCATGAGGATTTTGGAGGATTGAATTACCATTTAGGGTAAAAATTGAATTCCGACTTCATGTCAAACTCTGCTGGTGAAATACTGAGGACCTTGTCTTTGCCTCATGAAAATTTGGAGAAGTTTGCCAGCTAAAGAGTGAGTAAAATTGGCCTGATTTTGTTTTGTATGTTTTTTTTTTTTTCCACTCAAGATCCTAGTCTGCCCTACCTCCTAGTCCCTGGCATTTGAAAACACATGTTTTTATAGTCATTCAGGAAAGTGTCTAACGTGTCCGCTTGTACAAGGACATAAACTATTTTTGGTTTCCTCCTGTGTTGCAATTCGGGATTGCAGTCCATGGGAATTCCCCAAGATGGAAGGATGACATAATGGTGTCACATGATTATATACAGATATACGTAGTTCTGGATTGGTTACTTATAAATTACACGTACAGGTATGTATCAGACTATTTTAGGGTAAATAGTTAAGGCGTTTAAACTAGTGGGCCTGCAAACATTACAAAGTTTACATTATAGGTCAAAGGTCAAGGCTAATCTGTTTACTACATAGTGGACGCGCTTTTGTAGACCAATTTGCATAACAATAGAAGAAATGGAAAGAATTGTCGGAACAAATCCATTCGTACGTTACGTTCTGTCATAGTTTTATTCAAAATTTACCCAACATAGAATAGCCTTCTGATCTGTAATGCAATACTTTAAAAGTACAACATGGTTTGTCGGGAAATAGTGAAAACTAATGACCCCAAGGTGTTGGATGATCGGGACTATCTCCATGTTTTCAGTTTTGCCAAGTCTAATGAATTTGTCTTCAATTAAATCACAAGGTGAGGTGAAAACTGACATTTCTGGCGGCATATAACGTGTATAAAGTGGCGACCGTACTTACCACAATGGTACAGTACATGTTAAACAATTTGCACATTTTTGGACAAACTCCTCAGTAGGTCGGGGTACTTCGTATGTGGCCAGAGGCACCATGTAGGGCAAGATTATCATATGCGAAGTTCACTAATTTTCCTCTGCATATTGACTAACAAGCCCTCAGATAGCAATTTCATGTCATCAAAGTCAATTTGAGCAGTGAGAAAATACAAGCATTTTCTTAGAAAACACTAAGAATTTTTCAGTCCACTCTCATAGGGTTTGTACACAGAGTGTTGAGTGAACTTCGTATATGGAAATCTTTCCCAATGCAGCAATAACGAGGCCACACTAGTGGGGCTAGTTTGAAACACAATCCCCTAGAACTAGAACACGTACGATCACTTGTTGCAATGGTCAATATCTGGACGTTTTTAAAGTATCCGTTGAACATGTTGAAATAAAGAGAATTTAAATATTCATAATGACGTATTGCACTTCCAGACACTTCAGTCACTAGGCCTATATGACCGGTTACCTCCAATTTAGTTCTGCACCACGTGTGCATCTAAAAAAGCCCATATTTTTCCTAAAATATTTTCACGGAAAGATTTCCAAATACGAAGTTCACTCAACACCCTGTGTACAAACCCTATGAGATTGGACTGAAAAAAACAAGGGCATATTTTTCATAATTTTGGCCAAAAAACGACAAAATCCAGCAATGTTTGTTCTGCGCATGTTACGCAAGGATGTCATGAGGTGTAGTACGGAGTTTGGGGGCAAACTGTGCAGTGGTTCTGTGGGAAATGTCTGCATTTTGATGGACGTTTTTGTACTTAATTAGTGTTTTGTGCTGACAACAATTTTGAAGAAGACGCCCTCATTCGGCAAGTCGGGGCAAGGACTGAGCCTCATGGCAAACACATTGAGCTGTAAGTTTTCAGACTATTTAGCTGTTTTTTTCCCCAAAATTTTCGCTGTTTGGGAACAATATATGGGGTCTGAAGGAATGTCATGAATGTGTAGATCAATCCAGGGTAACTGTCTCTCTCAATCTCATTTTTATTCTCGTTACCGGTTTTTTGGGGGTCTTTTTGTCCTCGCGTGGGTTTTTACATTATGCTACTGTGACGCCGTCACCAAAGTATGGCAAATCAGTGGAGCGTTTGTATGGAGGGGTACCCGTAATACAACGCTCCACTCAGTAGAGCTAGTACTAGTAGTAGTACTGACCTGGCATCAGGTCAACTCCGACCCAAACCAAGTCGGACCCATGCCAACTCGGACCCACGACAACTCGGACCCACTACCAACTCGGACCCACTACCAACTCGGACCCACTACCAACTCGGACCCACTACCAAGTCGGACCCACTACCAACTCGGACCCACTACCAACTCGGACCCAAGCACGACCAACTCGGACCCAACAATGACTCAATCATTAGTTTCAGAGATTAGTCATTATATTTATAGGTGATCTTAATGTTAGTGCTTATATAGTGAAGAT
Organism: Patiria pectinifera; assembly: GCA_029964075.1. Taxonomy (NCBI): domain Eukaryota; kingdom Metazoa; phylum Echinodermata; class Asteroidea; order Valvatida; family Asterinidae; genus Patiria; species Patiria pectinifera. Next base: position 12,606,080 of record CM057150.1, read on the forward strand.
ATTCTGTAATTATATTGGGCAGAATGGGGCTTTTAGTTTTGTTGTTTTCTTGTATTGCCGCTGTGTGGAGCGCTATTTTATGATTCGTACAGTAAATACTGTTGCTAGACGCTCATCGTTTTGAACATCATGAAACTAAACATGCTTAGCTGTGAAGCTAAACCAAGAGATATTAATAGCGTTACGCGTATAGTATATGTTAGGCATATAGTATGCAGTCCTTCATTTAAAGAAAATCCAGGAGAGCTATAAATCGCTCTCCTCAAATATTTGAGGAGAGCAAATCGCTCTCCTTAAAATCTACGGATAAACAGTGGTAAAACGACGGGTTACCATTGTTTTTGTTTTATTTTGACATAAGGATTTATTCAAGGGGCTGCGTTATTATTAGTTTTTGCATAATAACATATGCTCAAGTTGCATTACTTTTTTTGTTTTTGTAACTGTAAGACAAGGTAAAATTTATTTTAAAAAACTAACTAAATGGAGATTAATAAAAGGTTTGACTACTGCTTAGGCTTTCATTTTTTAATACAGTTGTCAGTTGGTTCATCACTTGATTATACTTGGAAAATAGAGAGTTAATAAACGGCACATAAAGCAACTGAATATTTGCTTTCAGATTCGTTAAAAATATATGAAAGTTTCAGCCTGAACTATTTTAATTGCTCTACGAAATCTATACAAAAATGGCCTCAAAATGACACAAACTTGCCTTAAGTTTTATCGAAAATATCTGCCGTCGATAATCTTAAAAATAATGGAAAATGCAGGTCAAGTATGCCATATACACAATGCTAGTCACGACGAGAAACTGGCTAACAACGTCTGAACTTCGCACTAGTACGAGCGTTTGTGATGAACTGTGTGCGGTGGGCCGGCAATGAGACACGTTTTACGGTATAGGATTTCGGTGAAACACGCTGCATCGTTTCACTTCACATACCAGTAAAACTTCCTCAAAATAAATTCATGAACACGGGAAATACATACACAGACAAGAGAGATCAAGTTCTGTGAATAAGCTTGCAAAGATCGTCCTTCTCAATCGTTGTTTTCTTGGCATTTTTACGATGTCTATTCCGTCCGGCCTGCACGCAAAACACTGTACGGCAGTGCATTGCACCGTGTGTGACTATTACTTTGACTGGTTACCGCATTTTCATCATGCCTTCATTGGGACTTAGTACGCGGCGCAGCGGGAACCAGTCATTGCTGCACTCGCACGTACGGGCCCACGTGTTTTCATGCAGCTCTATGCGATATGCAGATTGTGCACGCACAGTATACAACTGCTGTACGTACACACGCGATCTTTACAGTACGTACGAGCTCGATGTTCGTTCATTTTTTAGCGATGTTCAGCGGCATATTATATTAACGTGAGTTTGGGCATTATACCAACGAAAAATACGTGTAGCTTCAGACTTGAAATCCTTTGCGTTTTATCACTTCTTATTTTTAAACTTCCCGTGTTTGACGAGCCCTCTTTTGGATTTCTGAGGAGCGCTATTTTTGGCGCTCCTTCGAGACAGTCGAGGAGCGCAGTAGGAGCGCCTGCGCGATCGCGCTCCTTAAAAATGAAGGACTGAGTATGTCATTTGTACAACTTGATATATACATGCTTTTTTCAAAATCTCTATTTTCTTTTCCAAACGAAATTCAAAGGATTTTAATTTTCAGTAAAAAATAAATTACTTGTTTGTTTTTGCAGGCCTTTGTGTCGTGTACAAAGTGGTTTTAAGTGGCACATTTTGTTTCAGTGAGGAAGTTATTAATTTCAAATAACTATTTAGGCCTTTCATTTCATGTAATTGTTTGGGTTTTTTTAATTCACATGCTGGCTTTGAATTTTGTGGGATTTTTTTTATGAATCTGTTTAACTTTTAATAATTTTTTGATTTAACTTTTTCCCCCCATGGCAATCATAGTGGAACATACAGGCAGCTACCTGTAAGGCCTTGAAGGATAATCTTCCCAGAGCTCCAATACTCCTTTTTGATGATTGACATTGCATCTCATCTATTGTAGGGGATTAAACTTGATCATTTTTTAATTCACATGCTGGCTTTGAATTTTGTGGGTTTTTTTTAACGAATCCGATTAACTTTTTATACTTTTTTGATTTAACTTTTTTGTTTAATATGGAACCTTCATTTTTCTTGCAGTGTATGCAATGGTGTTTATGTGGTGTTTTTTTTAATAGAGATTAGAATAGACTTCGTTTTTATATCTTATTTATTTTATTTATTGACTTACAATGTTTACTTATATTTATTGAGTTAATAATGTTATGTTTGAAAGTGTTTATGTTTTAATGCCATACTTTCAAATTTAATTTTTCTATGAAGATCTGTTCTTAATTTGTATACTCGTTACATGTACGTTGAAGTTTGGATTAAAAACAAAATAAATTGCTGTTAAATTTAGCAAGATGGTGTAAACGATGTCAATTAATATGTTTTAATGAAAATAAATAATTGGTTAAACTTTTAAAGCGCAATATGTTTTAATGGAAACAAATAAAAATAATAAATAAGGGCAATTCCACACCAAAGTGGACATGACACCAAAAAATTCAAATACATGTGACTTAAACAAATTTGGCATCAAATGAAAGCTAAAAGTCTATATTTTCAAGATTTGAAGTCGGAATTTAATTTTTTATACATTTCGGTACCAAAAACTAGGATTATGTAATAATCCTGTTTTAATCCTAAAAATGTGATTAATAGTGATATGAAAGTATTCTACCAATAGACACACAAAAATATGTACTAATGCCATCAGTTTCTGTCATGAGAAAGTATTGGTCTTGAAAAACCGACTAAAACTTGTTTTTAACATTTTGCGTAATTTGTTTCGCTTCAGTGACTTCTAATATTTCAGCCTTCGAAAATGTCCTTCCGTTACCGAAAAAATACATATTTTTAATTTATTTTTAAAACTTGCAGTATGAATGCATTGAAAGTTATTGTGCAAAGCGAGTTTAGGTATGCCTTCAATATGACATTATAACTGACACTGCTGTACTTCTCGTTTTTTAATTACAATTAATTAAATCACGTCCTTCCGTTACCAAATTGGTAACGGAAGGACGGTAACGGAAGGACAAATCGTATTTTTATTTAATGTTACGACATTTGCGCTCATGTTTGAAAAATGAAAATCACTGCAAATACATGCATGTATAATGAGCATTGAAAGGACATTCATGTGACCCACCTTCACAAAAGCGGGATAAGCAGGGCAAGGTGTTTATTACAATTTGAAGGCACAGGCATGTACAACATGTACAATGTACATGTACATATATGCCGATGTACCAGTACTTGTACATGTATGGAGTTGTTGCAGAAAATCAAATCATAAAGTTGCTACCATCAGAATTCATGGACAATAGAGAAAGATACGAATTCTGTGAAGCCATTCCAGAAGCAAATTAAGTCAAAAATGAGATGGCAGAAAGTACCGGTACTTTGGGGCACTTTCATTCAATTTACATGTGTAAGACATGTGAGGTGCATTCTTTGACAAATTATGCCCAAGTTAACAACTTCAGTTTGGATGCGTATAAATTAATTGTTACTACTCTAAATCATTGTAATTTGATTTCAAACATTGATTTTAGAGTTCAATTAAAAGCGACACCTAACTGAATCCATCAGTTCTACTGGTAGATGTTTTGACCTTAAATGTACATGTAGGCTGGTGGCACCCCCCCCCCACCCTTTAGGAAAACCTTTGAACCTACCGGTATTATTATTAAAAGTTGTTGGTGAACTTGTAGCCAATATACTCAAGAGTTCAAATACTGTGTATTTAAACTTTTAAGGATTGAGGTGATGGGTTTGAAGTCTTTTTCTGTGGTAGTCCTGTGTTCGTGAATTATGTGTTCTGGGTTGTTTTCGTTTTTCTTTTGTTATCATTAATTAGCAGGCTTCTATCTTTATCTCAATAGTTTCTTGGGTATAATTATTTATGCCAGGTCTGCATATTGTTGATTTCACATTCAGTTACACATTTAAGCAATTTGTTTCACTTGTATAATTAGTGTAAATTCACATTTTGTTCATGCTATAATTGAGTAAACCTTTTGTCCTTCCGTTACCGTCCTTCCGTTACCAAATTATAATCTGCTTAAAACGTTGTAATTATATAACCGAAACACTTAAAGTCAAATGAAAGGCGGTATAGTATAGATAAAGCTTCAGGGATTCCATTTCCTACCTTTAAAATATAATTGCCCCATAAAATTCACAGAGTTTTTGCAAAACGCGAGTAAGTTGGAAAACCCTTGTCCGTTTTACCGTCCTTCCGTTACCGACCTCATTAATATTCATAATTCATAAACGGGAGGCATTCATGCCCCCCAAAAATGTGGAAAATGAAAGAAGCATTATAGCAATACAATTGTGACATTTGTTTGCTGTAACTATGAACAGTGTCTGTAATACACACATTTGAAATTTTGTTTAATGAGTGAAAACGTCCTTCCGTTACTGTGGAATTGCCCATAATTAATTACACTTATAAAGCGCATTTCAAAATAGCATTTCCATGCGCTGTACAACGACAAAAATGTTATACTGCTGCAATACAGATATGAGATAATTTACCTTACAATTACATTTACAATGAAAATTTATACTAAACAGCATCACTGTAATAACAGATGAGAAGTGGACAAACTTAATGAAATGAATGATTGAAATCAATGTCAAATGATTGAAAACGATGGGTCCGAGTTGGTCATGCATGGGTCCGAGTTAGAAGTGGGTCCGAGTTGGTTGTGGGTCCGAGTTGGTAGTTGGTCCGAGTTGGTAGTGGGTCCGAGTTGGTAGTGGTTCCGATTTGGCATGGGTCCGAGTTGGTAGTGGGTACGAGTTGGCATGGGTCCGAGTTGGCTTGGGTCTAGCCCCACTAGTGTGGCCGTCGGTATGCTGCGCTGAACCAAAGGCATACCGACGGCCACACTAGTGGGGCTAGCTTGCGTCCAAATTGGTTTGGGTCCGAGTTGGATCGAAACCACTAACCTTCCATCCCGGATGCGCAAGTGGCACCAAATCCGCCATCGTTAAGTCTCTGTTAAGATCAATCTCAAAGCTTCGCTTCTTGTCGATCATGTACATATAGAAGCCGTTCTGCTTCCTATTCTTCTTTTTGGGCGGCATTGTGGCATAAAAACTTAGTTTTACAATGATTTGGTTGTCAACTTAGACAGAAACGTCACATTCACAGGACACAAGTGTAAGCCTATGACGTAGCGATAGCATGCAGCGCAGTATCTTTTGCGTGGGCCCAATGCAATGAGTAGTCTGGTTCCCAGACCAAAAGATTCTGACTATTCCTGATGACAATTTAGCGTCGGGAATATATGTCAGGTCTGGGAACCAGACTATGCAATGAGTTGGTAGTTTGGTACCATATTTCAATAGGGGGCGCTGTTCAAATTCGACGATTTTTAACACTAGATTACAGAATGGTGCACCGTATAAACAGGCAGACATTATACCAGTATAATTTTTGGGGGGTGTCAAAGCAGGGGGGGGGGGTTAGACTTAATTTTAGGAATTTGTATGAAAAAACTGTTCTGGACAGAACTTTTGACCCCCCCTCCCCCTCTGGATCCGCGCCTGTTACATAGCAACACCAACTTGGCCCAAAACCTGGGCTTCGGTAGAGGGCATTGCGCCCACCCCCTATAACAACCGAAAAAAGTATTTGCCAACCTATCCGGCACACATCCTGCGTGTGATTTAATAACATGATTAACCCTTAATAAGATCCTGGTTTGATGTATGGGAGAGAGTGGGGGTAATCCCGAACGCCGGGTATCATTATCCCGAACACTTCCATAGCTAATTTATTTAGCTATAGCAGGTAAAAGGTGGCTCTTAACACCACCATGCATTACTTTAATGCGAACTTGTGCTTGTGCACTGACTTCAAGGAGATGTACATCACGATGGTTAATTTTTTTTTTCTCTTTTCAACGGAAGCCCGATCGTGCCAGGTTCAAAAACTTGAAAATCTTTTTAAACAATGCAATATTATATTGCGAAATAACTCAATATACTTTTATGTACAAACTACACACCGGGTGTTCAGTTTGTTGGCCCGAATTAAATAGAGTAATTAATTTTTCATTGTCTAATTTAATGCTAATTTTTCATCTAATGCCGGGGGGGGGGGTGTTGGGAAAAAAGTAGTTTGATCTTTTCAGATTTTAACGATTTGATGTTCAGGAAACGTTGACGTTTAGAGGACACTTCTATGACATTTATGCGGGGGGGGGGGGGGGGGTTAAAGGAATTTAAGGGTTTTTAAACATACTTTCCACATCCCCCACCCCACCCCCAATTGTATCATAATTCATGTGTTTTTCAACAACAGACACAAAATGGGCATAAATCACGCATGGGCATAAATGCTGCACCATTTGACCGGCGCTTTGTAGCTCCGTTGAAGGAACCCCATAGAAGAATGAGAATAATCACTTGACTATAGGTTGCATATCACAGTGCAGGGCAAGCTGTACTATAAATGGTTTGATCTTTGATCTATCCTGTGAAAGCGCTTTATAAACACTTATTATTATTATTATTATTCTTGTTGTTGTTGTTGTTGTTTGTTTGTTGTTGTTTGTTGGGGTGTTTGTTTGTTTGTTTGTTGTTGTTGTTGTTGTTGTTTGTTGTTGTTGTTGTTGTTGTTGTTATTATTCTTATTACAGATTGATTTTTTTTAGATATATATTTTTTTGGGCGTCAGTTGGACGCTCAATATTCCACCACGATAAAGAAAACTACTAAAATCAATTACATACGAAATATTTCCCAACCTTTAAGATTTCCCCCTCCAATTTCAACCCCGCCCCCCCCCAAAAAAAACCTACATCTATAACCAGTCAATTAAATTTGATTTGGAAATAAAGAAAAATAATTGCATCAAGAATCACTCTTGAAACTACATTTTATCTGAATTAGCGAAGATTGGGCCAAAAATGTAGTTTTCACGGCTTCATTTATTTCTAAAGACATGCTTTTAGCAGCTAGGGCATTAGGCAATAATGGATATTTAAGGGGATGGTAATTAACCGGAAGCTGACCAAAGTTACTTTGCTCAGATTATTATAGGCCGGAAAAAATCCCAATAAACTGGAGAGAAAATCCAAAAGTTTCTTAGGTTTCCCGAAATACCGTTCGTTAAACGAACGGTATTTCGGGAAACCTAAGGAACATTTGGATTTTCTCTCCAGTTTATTGGGTTTTTTTACCTCAACATCCGTCGCCAACCCCCTTCAAAAATCCAGGATCCGACATGCCGCACCCGGCGGTTAGGCTTTTACACCGCGAAAACTTTATCAAATGCCGTGCTAGCCTGATAATTTGCCGTACTAGGCCAGTGTTAAGGCCATAGCCATCAGACACAATGCATTCCTTTAAGATATTTGCAAAATTGCGGACTTTTATTTCTCAAAGCTATTGCGTCATTATATCGCAAGAATTACTACTGCGTTATTTCGAAATAGTCCTACTACTGCGTTATTCCGCAATAAACAATATTTTGTTTCTGCAAACCTGGCACGAATTGGCTTCTGTATATTCACGAACCTTATTAGGCCCCCCCCCCCAAAAAAAGTCTCCAGTTTCTGATATGGAACTTGCCCTAAAAGTGGTGCGGCGACGGTCCCCCCCCGGCCCCACTTATTTTCCGTTGGGGCACAGAAGTCGGAACAAAGTTGTCGGCTGATATTGCAGATGACGCTTCGATCCCCTTAAAACTCTCAAAAATATCCTTCATAGTGGAGCTTGAGGTGACCTCAGTAAGGCCGCGCCATAAGGCTTGAGAATTCTGCACCCACTTACGATCTCGACCTACACGAACATCGGGAACTTCGGGAAATTGGGATATAGGCAAGAGAAAAATCAGAGAAAACGGTAACGTCAGACCATACACACAAAAATACAGCGACACCAACATCGTGCATCTGCTGCCAGGCTGGTCATTAGTGTGCTCCTTTTTAATTGCGCTAATTAAAAAGCGTTTACAGGTTCCAGATACACGACCACCGCTCCCTGCAGTCTGGCTTCAAGATGCACAATTACAAAATTACAACACCGTCTGCAAATGGTGCCCGACTAAATTTAGTGTAAAATCTATTGGAACCCAGTGAGGCCACATAAAGCTTCGATCGTAATCCCCTCTAAAAAACACGTTTGTGCAGCAGCAGCAGGATTCCAGTCAAACCAGTGAAGTTGGCGGTTTTGAGACAACATTGAAAAAAAACACCATTTCAATTTTGCCGACGCGCATGGCTACGGCTGGTCTATGTGATAGACCCTGGCCCTGGCGAAGCCGACCGTGCATGGTCTATGCATATATGATACGTAAACAGATTCGGCGATTATGCAACTAGACTGCCCTGGAGAAACTAACCAATCAGCAGGCGCCTTCTATACGCGCGTAATGCGAGCTCAAAACGTGCGTAAACATCACGCCCACGATGAGTAGAATTTTTGTACAGGTTGTTGTATTACAAAAACGTGGCATCGAAATTGACCAATCACAATCTTAGTCCTGATTTCGGAATGAAATGGCGTCACTCATGCATAGATATATCAGGCCGACCTCGTCCCCAGGGTGTCGAGCAGTTCGCGCCCATCACTACCTGCTCTCTCACCCTGGTATTGGATCATTTGCATGTGCAAGATTTTTGAACACGTATGCAAATGAGGAACAGTCTGGTGCCTGGATATGCGTTACACATTAGCGTTTGTTTTTGCATGCGGTGTCTGGGGTAAAAACAGAGTCAATCGTAGCAGCGCGAGCACGGCGTGAGTTACGAAAACACGATTTTTGAAATCAAACTGTTACGATCTTATCAAGACAACATGCAGTATCATATTTCATATTAATATGAGCAAACTGGAAAGGAAATTAGTATTTTCGAGAAGGCGTAGACGAATGATCGCGAAAACACGTACTGCACAATGTGAATAATAGCACCAAGTACACGATAAAAATCCAGTACTAGCCAATTGCGGTATCCAATCAGGATACAGGAAGAAAGTTTCCTATCCAGGGTTTACTATTGGAATCGCGGTTGGAAATAAAGTAAGCACTTGGGAGATATCAGGCGTTCTACCGGAGATGGGCTGCGTGGAGAACGGGTGGTACTCGACTATAGGCTACGGCGATGCGTGCGCAGCGCAGACCAGAAGCCGGATATTTGATTTTTTTTTTGGCCTTAGCTTGTTAAAAAGCCAAAAAGGAAAGGTGTTTTGGATTTCCCCGCACTCTCCCCTAACCCTTGAAGATCCTGGTTTCTCGTATGCTACTTCACAAGGTCGAAAACTCTGATTTTCACTTTCTTGGCATGGTTGCAACGAGGCTTCTAAACCCTATAAAAAGAGCCAGAATTTTTGCCTACGAAGCACACCGTTCTCTGATCATTTTTCGATATAGATCTTCTTTGAGTTGAGAGCAGTTATCACCACCATGGGTCGTAACTTGTTAGTGTTTGCGTTTCTGGTGGTTGTGATTGGGATGGTGTGCGCAGTGCAGCATTGTGGCGACGGCTACACTCGACGCGGGTCCTCTGGCAACTGCTACAAAGTATCGCTTCATCGAGACTTGTGGATCCAGGCACGGGAAAGATGCAGACTTGAAGGAGGCTGGCTGGTCACTATCAGGAACGGAACTGACCAGAACTGGGTCACCGACTTCTACCAAAGACACAGTCCTCGTGCGTGTTCTGGTAGTTACTGGATTGGGTAAGTTTTATGATTGAAACAATAGTTGCGTTCGCATGTGTAGTTTTGCTGGACTGTCACGTTAATTTGGTAGGCCTAAAAGACATTATACGCTATTCACTATTTCGCCAGTAGGATCATAATACTATTGCCTTTAAAGATGTATTCCCTTTGCTATTTGCGAGTTTTACTTCGAGAAATATATATACTCAATTGCTGTTTTCCTAGTAACGATACAAAAGTTATTCACTTTTGAATGAGACATTGAACGAAAAACAAACCCACTGACGATTTCATTTATGCGCAGAATGAAAGCCATTTTTCAAAGGGCTGTTCACGTCCAGAATCGAAATAGAGTAGATGTATTTTTTTCGTTAAATTAAAACATACAAATTGAACACTCGTTGCAAGGGCGGATCCAGAACACAATTTTTTTTGGGGGGGGGCAACAAAAAAAATTGGTTCCCCAAAAAAGTGGGTCAAAAAAATTTACGGCGTGGGGGGGTAGGGCCCCGGCCCCTGAAATTTTGGATGGATGCTCTGTGGTGCGATCTGAGGCAATTTCTGACCACTTTAACCAATGTTTTTTTGAGGAAAAGATGGTGGTGTACTCATTGCCTGCCTTTATTGCGATGTCACATAAAAAAAAAAATTGGTTTCGTTTTTTTTTGGGGGGGGGGGGCATGGCCCCCTTTGGGCCCCCCTGGATCCGCCCTTGACTCGTTGTAGGTAGGCATTCCACCCAGCGCCGTTCCCACCAAAAATGTATTAGGTATAGGTACTTACATTCTTGCGAAATGGTAATCTTGATTTTTCCTATAATATGTACTCAGGGCGAATGATATCAGAAATGAGCAAAGCTGGGTATGGGATGAAAATGGAGATCCCGTTACTTACACCAACTGGCGGTCACATGAGCCAAACAACTACAACGGACGCGAGGATGCCGTTGAGGTACTCATGCCGGACAGCACGTGGAACGACAATGATCATCTCACAAAAAACGAGCGTTGCTACATTTGTGAGAAGTCCCCGTCCTCATGCTAAAAATCCAACTAAAGCCTCGGCGTATGAATAGCGATGTTTGTTCAAAGCTTCAATAATATGATTTTGATAATAAATCGTATGCCGTGCTAGTCTTGGCTCAAGACGTCAGTGATCAAGAGCTACAGTTCCATTGTTGTGTAGCGCCCTTGCATAACTGATTTTCACTTTCGCGCACTAACGTCTTTGTAGCAATGGGGGCACGGCCATTTTGTGTAAATTGAAACGTCCTTAAATGTATATACGACATTTGCTTTTGCTGCAATTTTCAGAAATGGATGGATTTCGGGGTTAGTATTTTTTAGCAAATATTGTTACACTGACCTGTGTTAAAGGTTTGAAAAAAAAAATGCTGTCCTTGTCTGGTTCACTGACCCTACTTCAGACGAAACGTGGTAACTTATACACGTCCGGGAATTGTGATTTCAGGGAACCAGACTTGCTGGCTTGCACCAGTTCACAGATGTGTAACCGACTGCAAACAAAAGGCTTGTTTTCCAACGATGGTCGGCCGACAATCATTGGAAATTGAAAAAAAACACCTTTTCTTGAAAATGACAGCACACCAGGTGCCATGATTTCAGAATGTAAGATAATGAAGTAAGGTATTTGATAATGATTTGATAAATTTGTTGGAATGTGGTGTTCAAGTGTTGTATATTACCTTTCATACTAAGATTATAAAAAAGTAAGTTGGACACATTTTTAGCCGTATTATGCTTGTGGTTGCACTTCAGTTTTACTCTTCCGATAATTATAATATATAGATTTGTTATACATTTTTATAAGCGGCCGCCCTTTACTTAGGACGTCAACAATTTCGATTGCTAAATCGACTAATCTAGGCACTTATTTTTCTTGAACGACAGAGTACAGTCTGTCTATGACAATTGAATCAGAAAGTCAAAATAAAGTTAACTAATACTGTGTTAAATAAATACATTTGAACCGTGCATTATATTCATCCTGTTGTGTTTTCTCTTACTGCGTCAATCGAAAAACTTTGCCATTAATAAGCTTGACCATAATGGGTTTTTTTTGTACGTCCACTTTAATTTATTCCTTTTTCCCGATCGAGATGAGGACCGATATGCCCCCCCGCCATAATGTATTATTTTCTCGTGCTATTGGGTGTTTTAATTTGGGTCCGGGGTTGCTGCTCGTTAAAAACAAAGTCGATATATTTTTCTGCCAGTTGAACGGGATGGTATTTTTTGGGAGTAAATCTGAAATTCAAACCCGCGGCAGGCAGCGGTGTAGCGGAGGGAGGCAGGGGGGGGGGGGGGAGGGCACACGTTCCCAATAAAGAAAATAATTTCCCCCAGTCGCCCCCACTTGAAATGTTCATGTTTAACGGGTTCATGGTTAACGGGTTTAACATTATATTGAGCCCCTCCCCCTCCCCTCCCAACAGACCTGATGGGGCTACCCTGGTAAAATAACACGAAATAAATTAATAAATAAAAAATAAATACGCCCCTCGCTATGGGCGGCCATTAGGGCAAAAAAGACAAAAACAAAAATAAAGCAAAACCCCAAAATTAAACGAAAACACACAGAAATAAACGAACAACTCAGAAATAAACGAATATAACTCAGAAATAAACGAACAACTCAGAAATATACGAACAATTCAGAAATAAACAAACAATTCAGGAATAAACAAATATAACTCAGAAATAAACGAACAACTCAGAAATAAACGAACAACTCAAAAATAAACGAACAACTCAAAAATAAACAAACAACTCAAAAATAAACGTTCAACTCAGAAATAAATAATTCTCAAAAATAAACAAACAACTCAGAAATAAACGAACAACTCAAAAATAAACCATCAACGCAGAAATAAACAATCAACTTAGAGTTAAACGATCAACTCAGAAATAAACGATCAACTCAGAAATAAACGATCATTTCAGAAATATACACGAACTCAGAAATAAACGAACAACTCAGAAATAAACGAAGAACTCAGAAATAAACGAACAACATCCCCAGGGTGTCGAGCAGCAGTACGCGCCCACCATGTACCATGCATTACAGAAGTGCAGACGACATAATGTTTACCGCGGCATCCAAGATGGCGGACACTTTGCATCGCTTCACGCGATGAACACGGCCGGACACATGACGGATGTAGTGGGTTTTCGTCGACGACCTCCGACGACAAAAAGAAGTCTATGCGAAAGGTAAGCCTGATTACAGTTTGATTTTTATGATGGGAGAACGTTGACTTTAATCGTAAAAGTTTACAATGGCATATCCCGCCGTCATGTCTGTATACGTGTACGTCATGTACTCCTAGAACTATGAGGCTCCGCGTGAGCGGAGCCTCATAGAGTCAGAAGCCCGCAAAATTGCTGTCAACACAAAACACTAATTAAGTACAAAAACGTCCATTCCAAATAAGCCATTTCCCACAGAACCGCTGCACAGTTTGCCCCTAAACTCCGTACAATACCTCATGACATACTCACGTTATGTGCACCAAACAAACATCGGTGGGTTCTGTCTGTTTTTAGGCCAAAATGATGAAAAATATGCCCTTTCCCCACTGAGCCAACCTAACACTTGAAACGAGCACGCGCGCTGATATCGCAGTCATTTTCGGTTCGATCGCTTGGAGCGCGCCGCGGGGGGTATGGTGTAGGAGCGGATTGATAGTATGCGCATGCGTACAAGTGCAAGTACGTACCCCCCGCGGCGCGCTCCGAGCGATCGAACCCGAAAATGGTTGCGATATCAGCGCGCGTGCTCGTTTCAAGTGTTAGGTTGGCTCAGTGCGAAAAGGGCATATTTTTCATCATTTTGGCCTAAAACAGACAGAATCCACCGATGTTTGTTTGGTGCACATAACGTGAGTATGTCATGAGGTATTGTACGGAGTTTAGGGGCAAACTGTGCAGCGGTTCTGTGGGAAATGGCTTATTTGGAATGGACGTTTTTGTACTTAATTAGTGTTTTGTGTTGACAGCAATTTTGCGGGCTTCTGACTCTATGAGGCTCCGCTCACGCGGAGCCTCATAGTTCTAGGAGTATACGTCATGCATGTCATGTGTACGGCCGGGTTTGGCCACTGTACTGGCGCGGCGCGCCGGTGCGGTGGCACATGGTCAGACCATCAGACCGACCATCGAGCTATATCCGAGGTGGAATGATTCCCACATCTGGCCATCTCTATTTTTCCCCTTCAGTGACCTAGCATGCATCAGAAAGTGTTAATATGTCCAAACAAGTAAAATTTAGCTTCGGAAAATATTGAAATATTTAGGAAACACTTGGAATAGAAACGTCCAGACCAGTCTCATACGGTTTGTGCACAGGGATGGCCAGATATGGGAATCTTCCCATCATGTTCCCTGCAGTGTTAACAGCCATCAGCTGGAGAACACATTGAAGTATTTACCGAGAGAAAAACGAGGGAGGGGAGGCAAAGGGGAGGGCACTGCCCCCCCCCCCCCAAAAAGGAAGAAAAAACAAGAAAAAGGAAATTTAAGAAAAAGAGGTACAAAGTCACATTCGTGTAAATTTAATGGGGGGGGGGCAAACTGTCCCGTCCCTGCCCCCCTCTAAAACTGATTTTTTTTTGGGGGGGGGGAATATGTTTTACCCCCAATAGAAAAAAAATCATGGCGACGCCTATGTTTGTGCATAGGGTCACCATGGTCACTGTCATGGTGATTTCCAGGTATAAATCTTTTTCTGGATAGCTTTATGACAGGTGCTTGCACTGTATTTTACTCTACACTGCCACCATCAGTCCCCTAATTACAACTTGATTAACATCTCTGTAGGCCTGGTCTTAAAGAGTTTGTGATGAGATTTTGGCAACTTTTCATGCTAAACCGTTTCATATATTTTGTTACTTGTCCCAACAGAGTGCAGGATATTATGGACAGTGGTCAAGACGGCTACATCAATGATCAAGAAGGAAAAGCAACAGAAACTCAACTGAAAGAAAGCAACTTTAGTCTTGTCTGATAAGTGCTGCATGCGTTCCACAGCCCATGCCAAGTATGGACTGAAATTCTGGCTGAACTACCAGATCTTAGCTCCATGATACAAGTATGTAGACAGCAGCTGGCTACTAGTAGCTGCAGCTCCCTGAATACCTTGTAAAATGGCAAATGCACTGTTAAAGTTATAGAGATTTTTTTATTATAAGACCCCCGAAAATCCACAAATACATGTATGAGAGAAAGTTCACTTGCAATACTGATGAGCTATGCAGAGGATTCAATTAGTTTGGAACTTGCTGCAACCCCTGTCCAGGTTGTCATTGAGGATTTTGTCTGAAGACTTATTGAGGTGAACAGTCTGTCAAGGGTGAGAGAGGTGACACTAAAGGAAGTGATTCTAGCCAAAAAGGACTGCAACTTTCCTCTGCAGCTGAAGGAATCAAAACCCCTGACGAAGGAGAAATCGAGTTTTACCAAGTCAGTGAAGATGCTGATGGCAGATGGCAGTTGTAGATGTGCCTTGTTGTGACCTTCGAATTTTCACCAATGCCACAGCGATGTGCTCATAGTACAAAAATGTACATGTTTCATTCATTGAGGCATTTTTGAAACCATTGAGGATTCTCCAATTTCATAAAGGTCAATGTTTTTCATAAAGGTCAATGTTTTACCATATAGCCCAGGGTTTGCAATTTTTATCAAGACACCTCGCACAAATTTTATTTGGCAAAACTAGTTAATTGGTCTAGTCATAAATGTGATTGCTCTAGTTCAAAGAGTAAAAGTGCATGTACATGTACATCTTATTAAAATTATATTTTTGACATTACAATTTTTGTCAACAAATTGCAGAATTTTTAGTCATCTTTAAAAATCTATACTTTGAATATGAAAAGTTAGTGCAATTTTAGGTGAAATACATTTATCTACTAAGCAATTTGTTATCTACTGAGCTAAATGTGTCATTAAGAATAGGAGCAACTTAACATGTATCTGTACAAGGATTGGATGTATTTCATCAAGTTTGGTTTTCCAACTACAGAGACTGAATGTTAACTGTTATACGGCAGTCCACATTTTGGATAGAATTCCACATACAGACGTCACTTGAGACCCTGTATACAACTTTGAGAGTGGTCTGAGCATTTCTGTTTTCTCACAAAATTCTTCAATGTTTTCCCTGCTATATTTGACTTTTTACGACATGTTATCGCTTTCTGATGGCTGGTAGGTCATTGCAAGGAAGAATTATTGACGTCCCTATATGCAATTCTTTCCTACATGTTCTTGTTATGTTTATTTAGTAGAAGGATTTTTTAAACAACAGTTTAAGGTTTCCTTCCACTCTTTGAGTTTTAATTTATTGCATAATACTAGACTGGGGCAAGCATTATTTGTGTGTAACTGAAAGAAATTGCCTGAAAAAGTACAATTCACATTTCACAAGTTAATTAAAACCACTGCTTTAATATCTCATCCAAAAAAAACACATTGTAATGTTAAATTAACAGTTATATTAATATCACTTGTGTTGTAAACATTTTTTTGAGAAGTATACTATGTATACAATTGTGCTTTTCAAAATGTCATGTATGTACACAAGTTAACCATGCTCAACCTGTAACACTATAACAGCATTTCATGAGATTACACAAACATTTGAACAAAATGAACTAAAGGTGCACCATTCTAAATTTTGTGCAAACTATGTGGCATATGTGAACCTTGGTCACTGTTTTTCTAGTGTTCTGATGGTCCCCATGAATATCCTGATATCTGTTTGACAAAGCTGGGGGACAGGGGTGGGGGCGGAGGCACTGGAGGACATTTGGTGAATTGGGTGGGGGATGAGGGGGGGGGGGGAAGTGTGCAGTTTAAACTTGTGATTGGCTCCTAACACAACTCTCTGTAAAATTTACATGAATCTGCCAAAGATTAAAGACGACAATGCTG
Source organism: Patiria pectinifera (assembly GCA_029964075.1). Classification (NCBI taxonomy): domain Eukaryota; kingdom Metazoa; phylum Echinodermata; class Asteroidea; order Valvatida; family Asterinidae; genus Patiria; species Patiria pectinifera. The sequence continues at coordinate 12,622,794 of CM057150.1, forward strand.
TGCTGGAGATCCAGAAACTTTACTGTGTAATACAACTTCTCCTGATACAGTTTTGTAGTGGTACATGATGTCAGGCACAGATTGACTAAATTAATAGAAAATAAAATGTATGTATTTGTTACAAGAAATTACCCAGTGTTTGTGTAACCTTATTCTAACAGAATTAGCTCATTACATATCACTTACATGTTCCAAACACATGCACACACATGTCCAAAGCAATGTTTATGTAAATGCACATGTAAACCCCTACAATGTACATGTACATGGAGTGAGTGTATCAACTATGGCCTAAATCCAGTGTCAGTCCAACAATTGCATTTATACTAGCTACTCCACATTTAAAGAATACTGATGTCTAAATGCAAGAAGGGTTTATGTACACCCTGTATAAATCTCGACCTGCAGTACATGTGCTTTTCACAGGTTCTACAATACCGTGACTATGCAACCAACAAATGCGTTGAAAATGCAACTTTTAGGCTTATAAAACGGTACTAAATATCACACTAATCACTAAATAATTTATAGAAATTGTTTAACAGTAAACAGCGGGATTATTGCTTTGGGCGAAGAATTTAACACAAGTTGCAAACTCTACTACGCTAACGCTATGTTGCTATGGAGCACTTGGTTATTGTCTTTCTGGTACAGTGCCCTCACTACTAGGCAAAAAGAAGAAATCTGAGTTTGGCCGCTACATTACATGTATCTAGCACTGCATGTATCTATTTAAATTTAATATTTTTATAAAAATATCTGCAGAATAAAATGTAGCACCTCTTTTAGTTTCTGTGTGCGGAAGTTGCACAGTTACAATTTACATGTAGAACTGCAAATGTGACATGGATTAGACTTGGAGTGACAACAAAGACTAAAAAGTAGGGCCTACATGTACATGTACATGTACATGTAAGCTACACAGACAAAAAAAACTAGGCCTACTTCATTTAGTGAGGGCCAAATATTGTAGCATAGCAGCGCACTTTTTGAACGCTTTCTGTAGGTTAGGGGTACCTCCTTTCCAAGAAAATGCCACTGTTTTCCCATTTAACGGTCGCACATGCTACTGCAACAGACTCAACCAGCTGATGAGACTGCATGTGGTCTGCTCCCATGAGAAAATGAGGCATAGTAAAGTTGTAGTTTCCGCTTCATGATTGCTTCTCGGCAGGATCTTGTTTCATCACAGGCTTCCCTTCCATGTTATTAGAATTGTCCTGAAACCAAAATTTGAGAGTTACAAATTAATCATCATGTTGACATTCTGTTCGGATTACTACCATTACCCTTGTACCCTGTGCAACCAGTGGAACCAAAGAGAACTGATATAAACTGCTGATTTTGTTTAAGTAAATCCAATTCATTTTTTCCCTTCATTTTCTCTGCTTCCAAACACACAATGCATGACATTTTCTGTGGGTCACCAAAATAATGCAATATGCACACAGCAGTTCCCAGTTTATTTGGGGTTCACTGAGTATTTCAGGCTGAACAGTTAACTAACCATGTCAATGGCGTATTTGAGAAGCGGTTCGACTGGTGACAGCGTAATCGACAGATCGTGCTTAACATTAATACTAGTACTAGGGGGCTAGGGGCCTTTTGCGTTTGTACAAATTGTTGTGTAAAGATACTTAAAAAAATCAACTCGAACTGAAAAATAATGGGTAAAAAGTATCTTTTAGGTAGTGGATATTTTGCCGGAGGTAATGACGGCAAACTAACGATTACTAAAGGTTTGCCGGCGGCAATCCATATCAACAGAGGGCGCTGTACTCTTTAAAATAGGGCTGAATTATAAGAGGTATTAAATTCCCACCAAAAGTTGTGTAGCACGTTTGGTGTAGTGGTTAAGCAAAGGCTCTAGTAAGCGGGGTGACTCGCGTTCGAGTCCAACCGCACCACATTTTTAAGTTTTTTTTTTTCTCATCCCCAAATAAATAAGAATATTCTTCTTTTATTATTTTAACATGTCTCAAACATTTTTTGCAGAGTATTACATTTTCTTTTTCAGATTTGTGGCTCTGGAGGATTTTTTTTAAAAGGGAAATAAAGTCCGAAATTATAAAATGGTCTGAATCCCATCTTGTGAATACGAGGTAACAACGATAATTTTGGCATGGAGCCAGACTAAAACTTGTCACCGGAAAATGTTTAAGTACAAAAAAACAGTAACTGCGCATGTTCAGTGCATATCCGGCAAACTAACGTTTACTAAAGGTTTGCCGTCTCCGGCAAAATATACACTGCCTATCTTTTATTAGAATTGTGAATACAATTTTAGAGTCGCGGAAGTCGTTTGATCTTTATAGCGGCAAAATGCTCAAAAAATAAACAAGACGTATGGACCATGCCCGTCTGGGGAAAGAATTCCTTAGTCAACCTCCATGTCTAGATGGACGTTACTTCACACCCTGTTACAAACCAGTATGATGAGACTGGTCTGAAAAATTATGTGTTTTCTCACTAAATATTTCAATATTTTCCCTGCTAAATATCACTTTTTAGGACATGTTCACCGCTTTCTGGGGGCTACTACTAGTACTAAGTCATTGCAGGGAAAAACTAGTGGCGTACGTATATGGAATTCTTTCCAGTCTGACCACCGTAGTCATGGCGCAGTGCCACGCCGCGCCATCCCAGCCCAGTACATGTGGCCAAACCCGGCCGGCATTGGCATACCGTTCGTACACATGACGTACAGACTAGACGTGACGGAATGCAATGGTAAACGTTAACAAAGTCAACGTTTTTCATCGTAAAAATTAAACTGCATCTCAGGCTTACCTTTCGCATAGACTTCTTTCTGGCTTTGGAGGTCGTCGACGAAAAATCACTACATTTTTACCCTCCGTTTTTTCTACGTGTTCATCGCGTGAAACGATGCAAGGTGTCCGCCATTTTGGATACCGCGGTAAACATTATGTCGTACTGTAGCTAGCTGTACTGCATGGTACATGGTGGGCGCGTACTGCTGCTCGACACCCTGGGGATGTTGTTCGTTTATTTCTGAGTTCTTCGTTTATTTCTGAGTTCTTCGTTTATTTCTGAGTTCGTATATATTTCTGAGTTGATCGTTTATTTCTGAGTTGATCGTTTAATTCTGAGTTGATGGTTTATTTCTGCGTTGATGGTTGTTTTTTAGTTGTTCGTTTATTTCTGAGTTGTTCGTTTAATATTTCTGAGTTGTACGTTTATTTCTGAGTTGTTCGTTTATTTTTGAGTTGTTCGGTTTTTTTTGAGTTGTTCGTTTATTTCTGAGTTGTTTGTTTATTTTTTAGTTGTTTATTTATTTCTGAGTTGTACGTTTATTTCTGAGTTGTTTGTTTATTTTTGAGTTGTTCGTTTATTTTTGAGTTGTTAGTTTATTTCTGAGTTGTTCGTTTATTTCTGAGTTATATTTGTTTATTCCTGAATTGTTTGTTTATTTCTGAATTGTTCGTTTATTTCTGAGTTGTTCGTTTATTTCTGAGTTATATTCATTTATTTCTGAGTTGTTTGTTTATTTCTGTGTGTTTTCATTTATTTTTTTAGTTTTGTTTTATTTTTGTTTTTGTCTTTTTTGCCCTAATGGCCGCCCATACCTCGCTGACTGCAGGATTTGGGTTTGTGGTGATCGATATAAAAAAATGCATGCAACCCAAACCTGGTATTCAAAAAGTGTTACCCAACCAACAATTGAAAAAAAAAAGCAAGGCTAGATCCAAAGGCTAACCACCCATCTCCATACTTTTTTAAATGTCAGAAAATTCTGAATTTTTTTTTGTGTCACTTTCCTTAATATCATCATCATTCATTATTGCACATTTTGATTCGTTGCTTCAGGCACCCCTCCCCAGGCGCGGTTCTACAACCAATATTTTTGGGGGGCTAGCACGGTGGATCCAGAATATTTTTCAGGGAGGCGTGCTGAAATGTTGACCGTATATTTTTTTCCAGACACTTGAGCCTCCGAAAATCAATGTGGGAGGGGGGGGGGGGGGGCATGCCATATTTTCAATGGGGAGCGCCAATAAAATCCTAAAATCATTCACACTATATTAACTAATGCACCCCTGTCACGGCTATTTCTTCTTTAGGGGGAGACCGTTCGCATGTACATTACAATCCTTTTTGCTAATGCAATTTTTTTTTAACGGAATTTATTTTTGGGGGGCTAGACAATTTTTTTTTGGGGGGGGGGCTACAGCCCCCCTAGCGCCCCCCCCTAGAACCGCGCCTGCCCCTCCCTTCATCCATATTGGATTAAACATTCTACATCCGTCCCAATTGCAAGAGGTCTACCCTATGTTCCCCAATGCCTATGTTCCCCAAAATCCTTCGGGTTAGGGTTGGGGTTAGGATTAGGGTTTAAGGGATAGGGTTGGGGAATTGGGACCATAATGCACCCTTTGGCAAGTCCTGCACCCCCACCGCTTATCTTTGATTAAGTCGTCTGATTACATTGCCACCATTGTTATACCCCAAAACCCACTCAAAGAAAAACAATTCATAAAATACGGTATATATCTGACTCTTAGATACCAGATTGCATTGCACCTTCTGCTGGTGTTTCAATGCAACAAGAAAACTTGTTATAATTATTGTTGGCAGGGGCGGCAGAACCGGAGGGGGGGGGGTGGCTCTTGCCAGGCCAGATTTTCTCAGGCCAACAAAAGTGCCCCTCTCGCGGTCATAATGTGACCCCTCTAGATGAAAACAAAACTGCCCCTCAAACGCACAAATGAAAGCATTATATCGCGCTTAAAAATTGTCTCCTCTCTTGTAATGCAAAGTGCCCTCAAAAGCACAAATGCCCCTTTCGCAATAATAACATTGTGCCCCTCTCGAGATGGGAAATTTAGTAGCCATCAAAAACAAAGGTGCTCCCCCTCGTAACATTGAAACTGTACCCATCTCAAGATGGAAAACTGGCCTTTAAAAAACATTAATAGTGCTCCTCACGCGAATAAAATGGCCTCTGAACTGGCAATCAAAAGCAACAGTGCCCCTCTCACGAAAAAAAAAGTTCCTTTCTCAAAGGTCTAACTAGTCAAATTCAAGGGCGGACCCAGAGAGTTTACTGCCAGGGGTGTGCCAGAGGCCGAACGGCTCTCTCTAGTGAAAAAAGTAACTTATTAATTTTGAGAACATTATGGCTATATTGAGAATTTATTTCAGGAATATCCCTACACTGTAATTTTGAATGGAAGGAAAAGGGAATTTAGATATTTTTATTTTTTTATTTTTAAAGCAAACATTTTCAAATTTTATATCAATGTTGTAATTTTGTTCCGGGTAACATGTATTCCTTATAATGAGAACGAAAATATTTTCACAATTTTTTTCCCTCTTTCACACCGACGGAAGGTGCTTTTTTTTCTGAGCAAGTGCCCCTTTTGGTGATCCCCATCCCCCAGTTTGAAAAGCGTCCCGCCGCCGCTGATTGTTGAATGTCCCCATGTTCACTTCCAAAGTTTTAAGAGTCAATTCGTGTAAATACTTCATAATAATGGAGTAAGTAACAAATATACCACTATGTAGCCACTATTTTATTCCCGGTCGACACTTTTTGCCGCCACAAAAAAGGGGGGAGCGGGGGACTAGACAGCATCTTAATGACGAGATGCTTTCCAATTCAGAGGACATTGGACACCATTGTACAATGAGGCATTATTTTTCATTGCAGCTTAGACACGACGTGTAAATGTTGGCTTCTCGGAAGGGGATTGCTTATGTGAGCACTGGGTGAGGGAGTTGCAGGGGAGGTTGTGAGCTGGCTGTTGGTCTAACTTGTCTCCACTTGCAGTTTTTTCAGACTCGAAGCAACGTTCTAAATGCTGTGGCAAAGGGAGGGGTGGAATCTAGCAGGGTGGGGAGGACTCTCTAAATTCCAAACAGTGACATTAGAGATATAGACATTTTAGAGTGAAAATCACTCTCATTTTCATAGTCTGAAAAATGAACCACATCAGTCGAAGCTCGAGTGAAACCTCGATCTTTATGATTGAAGACATTTCACTCTAAAACGTCTAGTCCCTAGTTTCCGACCGTGGGAGTGAATCTTCACTCCAATGGAGTGAATTTTCACTCTATAGAATTTAGACAGGAAAGGACACCCTTCGATTAATGGAATGTTCTTCAATTCATTGAATCTGGACACTACAGGGTGGATCAAAGAAAAAACCGACACCGAGATATTATTGCTAATTGGAATAGAAGTAGGGCACATGTGAATCAAAGGGAGACATCCTCTGTTAGGGTTGAATCTCTTCTTTAAAATGACACGCTGATTATGTCATTACATTCACAGTTGACTGAGCAGTGACCGATTTTATGAAAAGGTCTATTTAGAGACTTGCGCCACTTTTCATGGTGAAATCTCTTTTTGTCCCCACCTGCCTTGATTGGCAACCATAGCCTTTCACTCTGTGACAATTGACACAACAAAAAACACAACTGAAAAGTGGGGCAATTCTCTAAATAGTCCCTTTCATAAAATTGGTCACTGCTCAGTCAACCGTGAATGTAATGGTGTCATGACCAGGGTGTCATTTTAAAGAGGGATTCAACCCTAATATATCTCCCTTTGATTCACATGTGCCCTACTTCTGTTCCAATTTGCAATAATATCTCAGTTTCGTGTTTTTTTGTATCCACCCTGTATAGCACATTAGGGGGGATTGTTATTCATTGCGGTTTGGATTTATATCGACAAGGTGTGAGTTTACCGACAGAAACCATTAAATTTCTTCGTTAAAGTCATGCAGGCTATATTGTTGCGATAGACAAGCACAACACAACGAAGAGAGGCTGGCAAAATCACACAATCAAAGAAAAAAGAAGAAAAGGAAACAAAGTGCGTTTTATGACCGCACAATCGCAGAACGGACCAACTTGGCTCCAAAATGCAAGGCGGAACAAACCCTGTGTTTTAATGACATCTTTAGTTCCGGTATCAGAATGTTTGGAAGACTAAAATCACCAGAAAAGAAATTATATTAATAAAACTCACCTGTATTCCGAACAGTCGACTGAAACTTTTACAGCTCAGCATTACAATGAGATCTGATGCTCAGGAACAGCCGTTATATTACAAATTCAACCAAGTCTGTCATTTTACAACCCTTTTTAAATTTTTATATTTCATTCCCAATTGAATTATTTGTTATGCAAACGACGATAATCCCATAAAGTGCACTAGTGCATAAGATGTTTGTAATATAAACCGGGCATTAATTATGTCCAGGCCGCGATTTTTTTTTCTTCCTAACGACATCCGGATATGGGTGTACGCTATGACGTTTTGGACTTTACTTTTCTAAAAACATGAGAAGAGAATATAAAATGAGAAACAAAAACCGAATTCGAACGTAATGAAATTCGGAATTTAGTTCCCTTTTTAAAAAAATCCTCCGATGCCTCTCGGGTTAGAGAAGAAAACAATTTGGGGTACAAAACGGTGATTCGAATCCACAACTTCGCGGTGCAAAATCACGACATGGCTGTATCGACTGAGCTATCGCACTGCTCGGCGAAACTTGGGGAAAAAATAATTGTATACCTGCGAACGTATCAAAAAAGTATCGCAGAGGGCGCTAAACAACCATGTATGCCGTATGCCGATGTACTTTGGGAAAAGAAAATTCGCGTCCAGGTCATAAAAAGTGTCGATTGGCTGGTTAAGGTCTTGTTCCAATTCGCGACCATCAAATCGAGTCTCCATAACAATTCTTGACCCGATTCGTTAATTCCAATATCGTGCACCGCAGATTAAGAACATGCGGACAAAGATTTCGGCCTGCAGAGGGCGCTCTAACCATGTAATTAACATGGTACTGATGAATATATAGTTACACGAACCTTTCCCATTGATTTAGTTTTTTAAAAATTTAATTCAATACTTTTTTCAGAAATGGAAATAATATATACAAATAAAAGGGATAATTCTTTACATGTCATGTAAAATCATAATACAATAGACGCATAATGCGGTAATCGACAGTAAATATCATCGTAAAAAATGGAGTATGGGGCTGTTCGAGCCGGTGAGCCTTAGCTTGTAAAGACCAGCCTGGTACACACACGATCTTAACACAGACATTAACAATAACCCAGAAAAAAAGAGGTACAATCAAAGACAAATTCCAAAAGAAGACAAAACAAAAACAAATACAAACACACAAGGGACCAGAAATCATAATCTGACATAAGGAAAATCAGATCTGGGGGGGGGGAGGGGTTGCACCTCCCCCCCCTATTCAGCTTGTAACCAATCTTATGAAACTAGTAAATTGACCCCCAAAAAATATTAAACAGAATACTAAAATTCCTAAATGTATTATTGGATTACAATGCAGGATAAATCATCGTAGATTTTATAATTTTCCATGGCATGACATGGACCCCCTACACGTCGGCACGCCTTAGACTCAACCCCCAGTTTATACTCCCCCTCGTTTCCTGAAAGCTAGTTTCCTGAAAGCTAAAGGGAGAGCGAAAAAGGGAACTGTCATAGTAGACCCCCACTCCCCAAATAAATAAATAAATAAATATAAAAAAAATTAAAAAAAAATAACTAAATTAAATTTTGTTAAAAAAAAATAAAAATAGTAATTAAAGATCGAGGAATTGAGAGAGAAATAACGAAGCTGTGCACATCAGGATTTTCATCACATTTTCTTGAAGATTTTCCTTTAGGATATCAAAGTGACAAAGGGAGCCCCGGGGGAAAAAAACCATGTAATGATAAATGAAATAAAACAGATAACCGTATAGTGTCTGGCTATTACTCTTGATAATTTAGCTGTGTACTAATGCAGGCGTCAATTTGAAGCCTGAACCAACCCTCCTCACGTCATCACCTTTCTTCACCTGAGCCAATTATGTATAAGGTCAGGATTTCACTACCACTTCACTCTATCAGCAAATGTGTTAGTCCAGGCTTCACCCTTTAAATTATTTCCATAGGTGAAGCTTCACTTTTTCAGTTTTTGCCAGGTCTGACGCTTCACCACTGTTTCACCATATTGGCCATCTGCATAGTTCAAGCTTCACCTCTATTAAAATCAAGCTTCATTAATGTTTACTTATTACTAGACCATGACTGCAATGGTTAAATTTGTAATTCCACACTGCTAAAAAAGTACCAAGTCAACCAGGTTTCAATCCAAAGATACAGTGACATTTATTTTGTAAATCCAATGTTTCTACAAACACATTTTTGTTAAAAAGCATGAAGTTTATTCGAAAGTTGTTTTAACTTTGACACTTGTTTACAAACTCTTACTCTAACTCGATCGCCTTTCCTTGCTGATAAGGACAGGGGACCAGTCTAGTTCGCCTCGTTGCTAACTTTCGCCAACGTTGGCGCGGCGGCGCACAGCTTATTCGATCCACTCAAAATGAGATCGGTAGCAAACGTGCGCAAACTTGGCAACGTTTGCGCAAGTGGAACCACCACGGGATACAGTTTGCAAGGTGGTGCGGCGCGCGATGTTAGATTGTGTGTATTTGTGTGGGCAAACTTCAGTTCAAAAATTGCGCGCACGCAAATACCAAGTTGGCTTGAGCGAATTTCAAAACAGGCCGGCCATCTTAAGATTGCATCACAATTACAGTTGTTTGAAACGCCACGACGCTACATATGTTTGAAACGCCACGACGTCGACATACTTTCGGCGCGACCGATGTCGTGGATTCGATGTCACATCACCAAACACAAATAAGGCTCATCAACGCTTCACCCTTTCATCAACTTTATAGGTAACGCTTCACCCAATTATTAAAAAGGAACGTTACGGCTTCACTATAACAACAAATTATTGACCTCAGGCTTCGGCGTCGAAACGGCGTCGATATTTTGCGACCTCTGAGGAGGGTGGGTCCACGCTTCAAATTGACGCCTGCATAAACAACATAATATTCTTTACAACAGAGCGACCCTTTTCGGTAACTGTACGTAAACTCTGAGTGCGGGAAAGACGTGTGTAGTGAAATCTATAAGTTTTAACAACCACTTAAATCTTTGCATTTTTCCCAGAGTACAGAGTACACATTGTTCACCCCCAGTGGCAAGTAGTGGCAATACCGTCTGCTGAGAAACCCTCGCTTTAGGGTCGGTACTATTCTTTTGTAGTGACTATTACGTTGGTTTTAATTACCCCGAAATTTGTTGGCCAATCAATTAAATATAACACAAGTTCCTCACTAAAACATTGCCAAATAAAGCAGTGAGAGTGGGCATGAATAATAAACATCCTGTTAACAAGACTAGTCAGCAAGCTAAACTAACGGCTGTTTGCAGTCCTCTGACCACTTTACAACCTAAAGTTGATAGCAAATAGTTTAACAGTGATTTTTCCCCCATTAAAACGTGTACTGCAAACGGTAAGTACGGTCCTGGAACCATGCATAGACAATACCATGTAAATGATACACTAGGCGAGGCTTCCAGCCATTGCTATTGCAGATAAAGCACAGAGCAAGGTTCCTAGCTCTATCGTATAAGTATAAGTTTTCAATGATTTTTCTCAACCTTTTAGTGCACCTGTCAACAGAAACAAGGAAGCCGTCATTTTGTGTACCATTCTATTTAAATACCATAATTTAGACAATTACTGTTTGTCTTATGAAGAAGTGCATGAAAGCTTTGAGCAAGAAACCTACAAGTCTTCCACTTTCACAAAATATGTTCGCAATGCTCTGAATAGGATGTGCCTAAAGTGTTAGTAAAGTATCTTATATCGTTATTTACTATCTAATTTGGGACATTATATTCTTAAACCGTTTTACCAAAACACCGTACTAAAGTGTTCTTATCCTTTAATTCAATTAAGTAATGACATTGATGGTTTTCAAATGCATTAATTGGTCTGAGTAAAGGTGACGGTTTTAAAGCGATTTTCGTTTTGACTGAACCAATTGGGGCACTGAGGATATCTGACCCCGCGCTACTCGAGGTCACCCAGTCTAAAACATTGCCAATTTCATCATCACGGCAGCGACAAGTGCCTTCAGATTTAGGCCAATGTAAGGTATGGTCTTAGTTGCAGCCCCAGCTGCAGGCGTAGCCTCCGACTGTTCAGTGGTTGGCTCGGTAGTGACGTCACCTTCTGTCACCCTCAACACGAAATCGTTGGTATCCTGCAGGCCTTCCAGGGTCATATACACAGTGCCGATGGTGGAACCATCTCCGGTGTCATTCTGACTCTGTGCCTATAAATACAGATGATCAGAAGACAGTATTTTAGGGACAATGGGATGGTTTTCCGGTGGTGATAGGTCCATGCCCTACCCCTGTCAGTTCCTTGGTTCATTATGTCAAGCGATTATTGGTTCCATGTTTACACATGAAAAGAGTCATGAAATGTTGTTTTCTCACTCACCTGTCTTCGGATACGGCCACCATCAGTCTCTTGAGAGAATGTCCGCTTGTCCACGAATACCTCAGGTCCGATGAAGACTTCTGCCCTTCCCTGGCCCTCTCTCGCTTCCAGACGGTAGTCATGAAGTGCATCGTTCGGGTTGGATGTGGTTGTGGACACGTACATGACCACGTTGCCTTCTGCAGCTGCGATGCCTAGGGTGACTCCTTCCTCAGTGATGGGCTGTGCCAAGAATTGCTGGTCTCCAAGACTGAGAGAATTGTTGAGTATCGGTACTCGGAGAGTGCTGGGAACTGTTTAATATGCAGATCAAATAGAGGTTGATTATTCTTTAATAATTTATTTTGTTTTCTGGTGGAGGTTGGTTTGGTGATGGTCAGTCTGGTTCGTAAGTGTGGCTTCTTTTCAACTTAAACCACGCCCACTGAACTCGTAGTGGGAATGGAACCAGCCTCGACTCCACGGGTGCGTGCGCGTTCCTTCACTAAGATCGCGCAAGGCATGATGGGAAACAACATGGCGCAGCAAGATCTCGTATTCATGGGGACGAGGTTGGAATGGAACATTGGAACCAGAAGAACTGTAAAGTGGCGTGTTTAGCCAATAGGCGCTAGTAATCAGTGGTGCGTGCGCGTCAATGACGCAGTCACTTATTAACCGGATTAGGTTGAATATGCCAGTGGTGGCGTTGGTGAATAAGCACGAGAACGAGGAAAACAATATGCAATATGATATAATGCATCAGATGATTTTAACAGCAGTTGTTCCAGTGAACTTACCATTACATGTTTTGTCTTGAAGAGTGGCCATAATGTTGTCCATAGTGTTAAAACTACTGACGCGGAACACGTAGGTGTCATTTGGTTGGTTAGCAATGGCGTTAAGCTCGGCGTCAATCACATTATCGGTCACACCGATGGCAAAGATGGTGATTCCTCTCTGCCTAGCCCGGTCTGCCGGTACTGCCACGGCTGCAGGCCCGTCTTGTGAACGGCCATCCGTGATGACAACTGCTACTCGAGGTACCGCATTCATGTCCGCTCTGGCTCCGTTCGCGACTAGGAAGGCTTCACTTTCCACAGTTTCCAGTGCGTCGACTGTGTGTGTTTTCCCACCGGTGTAATAGATGTTTCCAATGGCTTCAATGAGTGGTGCTTTGTCGGTGTATTCGTTAAGGTTGAACTCGACTGTAACGTTAGTGGCATACTTGATGACACCGACTCGGGTCTTGTCGGCACCAATGTCAAACGAGTCAACGACACTCGCAACAAAGTTCTTGGTTATGTCAAAGTTAAGAGATGTCACACTCCCTGAACTGTCCAAAACAAAGACAAGGTCTATGCCCTTGACGGAACATCCTTTGGAGAAAAATAAAATCCAGATAAATAAATCAAACAAATAACTTATCACCAGATTTCACCTAATGCCAAAACCAAAAACCCACAATACCTGAACCAGTCCGACTCAACCGCGCCGATCAACCAACCAAACGAACGACCGACTGATGACCGAACTACTTAGGCCTACCGAACGACCAATCGGCCGACCAGCCAACAGATCGGTTACCTGGCCGATCGATGGAACAACGACCATTTGGAAAGTTGAAGTTCTTGATTCCCCAACCAACCATCTCCAATCAATCAACAAACAAACAAACCAACCAACCAACAAACAAATCGACATTCGACGTACAAACAAACAATGATTTCAGTCTGTCCTAAATTTTGCGGATTTAATCCATTTCATATTATAATACAACAAAATCTTCAGTTTTATATATCTAACCTTGTTCACTTTCAAGAAGTTGGACCTTCCTGATGAAATTGTTCACAGTATCTGTCGGTTGATCGTGGTACCTTTCTCTCCAAAGTATAGCCTGACCATTCAAATCCTGTTTGAACAAAAAATATAACCGATTTTTTCTTCTTAGGTATTAGTACCTCAATCTTTAGAATATATCGAATTATTCGTCATTGAAAGGTAATTATACAATTATATTCTAAAATCCTCACATTTTAATTAGCGATAGATTCCTGTCAATTAACAACACAGTCATTGCAGAGATCAGAAAGGTTTCTTCCCATGTCAGGACACAAACAAAACAAGCTATTAACCGAAATTGGACAAGGAAACAAGAACGGCTTTTATAAACCATGTTTTTTTTTACCTGTGGGATATCACGCCCCAAGCTAAGGAAATAGAGTCGAGCAGCGAGTGCCGAGTACAGTGGTCTACGGCAATCTTCCCACGTACTGATGCTCCAGTTTATGCCAAGTTTGCCCTGAATGTCACTAAAGATGAAAGTGTAACTCGGGTTGTTGTACAATGCCAAGGTTGCGTTATAGACAGAGTGATCCACTCTCCATATTCCGCCGTGATACGTACGGTTGGAGTAGGTGATCGAGGACATACCATCAGCAGTTTCAACCCAAGCGATGCGCCGAAAGAACCTATGATTCGCACGCAGATCCCTATTCAGACGATCGATGTTCAACCTGGTTGCTTCAACAACCGCCGTGCCGAATGTTTCGCGTTCAAGAGTTGCGTCTCTCTGGGAATGAGCCGGCTCAGAGAAGAGGACAGCAGTGCTGACCAGCACAAAGAGACCTGACGAGAGAAATTGTGAAGATAGAGATGATTATGTGGGGTTAAGTGAGTATGACAGCAAGAAATATGTCCTTGTCAGTGGCGGTACGTTCTGAGAGGGAGGGGGCTTTAGCCCCAAAAAATTGTGTCTAGCCCCCCCCAAAAAAAATCCATAAAAAAATGCACTAGCAAAATGTAAGAATTTGACGTACATGGGAACGTTCTCCCCCTAAATGAGAAGGGTGCATTTGTACACTTTTAGATAGCGTGCCTGATTGTAGAATTTTATTAGCGCTCCCCATTGAAAATATGGCACAAGCCCCCCCCCCCCCCCCACCTCACCTCTCGCTCCCCCCTCCCCGTATTGATTTTCAGAGGCCTAAGTGTCTGGAGAAAATAACCTGTCTACATTTCAGCACGCCTCCCTGAAAAAAAATTCTGGATCCAACTCGCTAACCCCCCAAAATATTGGCTCTAGAACTGCGCCTGGTCCTTGTACCCAATCGCCATTCACAACAAAAGCAGGGCTGCACTTTGAGCAGTTTCCATCTTTGAGCCAGTGGCGGAGCCAGACTCTATTGGTGGGGGCAATTGGGGGGAAAGGAACAAAAAAAATTGGGGGGGGGGCAATCGAAAAAAATCAAGCCTTTGTACGCGCTCGCGTACCATTGTCAATGGTCCGGAAATAAGCCACTAGAACAACTTAGAGGTGTTGGCGTTTTTATGAATGAGAAATGTATCATACCGCAGAATGGTGTATGACAAGACTGTATAACAAATGTACAAACACGTTGGCTGCGCACTATGTACGGCTGTATAAATGCATGCGTGGCGTGTTTTAATGCCTTCATTGGCCCCAAATTAATCTTAGCAGCAAAGAAAATAAACAAAATTAATCTACTTGTAGATAAAGTGTTCGTTCGGGGAAAACTGGGGGGGGGGGGGACTGGGGGGGGGGCAGGACAAAACTTGGTGCCCCTGCCCCGCCCGTAGTACCGCCACTACTTTGAGCATAAAGTAACGTCAATTGTTTGTTCTAGTTTCTATAATGAAATAAATAAATGTGAACAAAACGCTAGTATCTTAGATGAATAATGACCAGAGGACTACACAGTTGTGGGCTCGTTTATCTGATTTTCTGTCGTTACTACTTTAGAACATCACGCGTATTAACTGCACTTACCTCGAGTTAGCATCTTTTCGAACGTCTAAAACGTATTGCACGGAAAAAACGGTAATCTTCTCACTTCAGAGTTCAAAAACAAAATTGCAAAATGAAGCGTTGACGATCGGGTTTGTTACCATGTAATGAACATGAAGTAATTTTCAGAGCACCTTTTATGTAGCGATATCAGACCAGATGAAAGTTCATGTTTAATCGAGAGGAAGCGGATGGTTTTGTTTGTAGATTGAAGCATTCCGTGAATGTTTATTGTTGAAACAGAATCTGATGCAGGAATGACATGCAAATGTAATCACAGATTGAAATTACCCAGAATATTCGTGCAAAGTTACTCCCAATTCCTGCTTACACAGTACGAGGAAATGCGGCCGATTTTAAGAAACTGCTCAATGTCCGTGACTTCACAAATTATCGTACAACTTACGTAATCATTTTAGGCGGCGTAGGTTGTGGCGTAGCGACTGAAAATGTTTATTTTAATGACTAATCGTGATCGATGTGGAGCCTGTCATTGTCCGACTTACCAAGGTTGATACAATGAACTCACAACTTGTTTTTGAAGTAAATTAATTGCTATTTTGCCCATGACAAAACTTTTAGCGTTGCCACACGATTCCAAAGAAAGTCGGGCAAATGTTTTTTTTACAAAATGATAATTCAACGACTGTTTTGTTATCAAACAAAAACAGTTCACAAAACAGTTTAAGTTTATTCTGTTTGTGTTAAAAAGTTTCGTAAAATCGATCGTAAGGTTATTGCTCAGCTGCGCGACAAATTCGTTGCTTAAAATGCTACTACTTGCACTATACAACTATCGGCTGCGCAGCCGGTCAAAAGGCATTGGCAGATCCAGGTGGGGGGGGGGGGGGGCAACGGGGGCATCCCCCCCCCCAAAAAAGACCCGATTTATTTTTTTCTATTTTTCCCCCCATTTTATTTTTATTTTTCGGAAATCAATAAAAACGTTGCGTATCTCCGGGCCCTTGCAAGCCATCAGCTACAATACCTTTCAGTTTAAATATTTAAATATGGTAATAACGCACGATACTACATACTTAATCCCCTTCCCCTTATAAAAATAAACTACTCTAGCCCTCTCCCCCCTCCCCCGAAAATTTTGTTCTGGATCCGCCCTTGTCACGAGGTCCCTCCAATTGGCTCTATAGCAGTCTAGCAATGTACTGTGGGTACGACAAATTAAAGTAGGTAAATTATAAATCCTACGTAAATCCTACGCATTTTAAGTGATGGAATTCACAGGTACTGCAACCACACATTATTTTTTTTAATTATAATTATGATGGAGTTTGCGTTGGGGAGATGTAAATATATATATTTGGTTTTTCTCTTCGCCGGCGGATTTGTGTAAGCAATGTAACCTCAAGTGTTGTCCGAGTGCGTACCTTATGCATGGCGTGAGGTTCGCACTATTTCGCAGGGCTGCTGTTGACATAAACCCGTTGCACGTATTACCCAAGGTACCGGTATAGGCCTATGGATATTTGAGATCATGAGTCGACAAAATATAGCCCCGTGGTTATGGTTTTAGACCGAGAACAGGAAGTTATTGAGGTTTTTCTGGTAATAAAAACAACGGTTCAGATTTCGCCGGAAACAAACACAGGCGGTGCCAGTACATGGTGGTGCGGGGTCGCCGGTTCGAGGAACTGCAAGAGCCCATGCATTTGTTGAAAGTGACGGTTTGTTTTTATCATCACCCACTTCAATAAACTGTAAACAGTCCCGTTTACAGCTGAATCACCGACTCACTCACTAATAAATGTTTGACTTGCTTAAGCCCGCCGCACACTGAGAGCTTCGTGCTGTGCAAAAACTCATTGGAGGCTGTTTGCTCAGTACGTCGCTCACAACATATCACCGTGCGCGGTGAATTTATACTGAGTTTTCTGCCTCGCGAGGCCGTTAGGCAAATATCTACCCTGTTTGATTTCTTTTGCCTCGCGAGGTGAAAAACTCCCCGTGTGCGGTCAACCTGAGCTACGTGCTGAGCTAAAAAGATTGATTAGCCAATGAAAGCAAATACTTTGGACACGTGATTTCATGATATTGTTTTGCAATTTCTTCTAAAGCCTGCTGAGTTTGTTCCCATTTTTAAAATCACGCGACCGACAAACAAGGATAATCTGATCACAGCTCAACCAGCTTGTCCTCTAAAATATAGTCGCTGACAAAGTCGCTGACACTTTCGAGGCGGAAAGACAGGATAGACATATTCCTCATGGCCTCGCGAGGCAGAAAAGTCAGCAAAAATCCACCGCACACGGGGATATTTTGTGAGCTACATGCTGAGCAAACGGCCTCGAATGACTTTTTGCTCAGCACGTAGCTCTCGTACGTGTGCGGCGGGCTTTAGTCTCACCTTGTTCCGAAGTAGACTTAATCCGTACCGTTAATTAATGGGCTCAACCCGGCCCATTGTGTAGGCCTCATGCTTGAACAAACTTCCAGTGAATAGTTATTCTGAATCGCTTGAATCAAATTGTGTGCTTATTTGGACCAGCCTTTATAGACTTGCCTTGTCTTGTGTTTATGAAGGACTGACACACGTTTCTTTCTGGTTTGTTTTTCTTTTTGGGGAGGAATTACTTGGTTTCTTATGGCTTGTATCCTTGTGTTTTAATATCCAATTTTATGTATTTATTGTAATTGTGTGCATATATGTGAATTTTGCCGAATTATTATTATTATTATTATACGTGTAAAGGTACCACTAAGGAGACACATTATCGTAATTTCTTCGCACGATGGGAGACATTGGTCATTAGGGAGACATTTTCATGTCTCCCTAATGTCACAGACCCCCTTTAGAGGCAAAATTTCAATGTTGCAAGTACGTTATATTTGTTGCGCGTGGTCTAATTAGTAAAAATACCGACATTCGTGGAAAAAGGACAAGGGAATATTGGGTTAGGGCACATTTAAGTTTGAAAAATTGTGCGCACAATTCTATGGGAATGTCTCCCAAATGACCCATTCTCGGTAATAATTAGGCCTATTATTATTATTTTGCGCAATCCAAGTCTATCCCATTTGTGTGATTCCTTCAATTAGTGAAAATAAATAGTGTATTCTTTTTCGATTTTGGCCTTCAAGTACAGTTGAAGCATTTGTTCAAAATTCAGTGTTGCCATTTAAAAGTTTTCTTTTACTAAATTTACCAAATAACGCTTTTTATTTTTTGTATTCAATATATTTCCTTAATTATCATTTTGGTCCACGGAGAATTTTATTATTGATTAAGCACTTCATAGAAAGTGGAATTCATATTTAGTTTGTCCCATTTTGAAACTATCTTCAGAATGTCTAATGAGTGACATGATCATGCTTGAAACGGCTCCTTTTCTTACTTTTCCTTTACATATGGCGAATGATGATAATGCCGCTCCATGGTAAATGTTTGTATCCATAAAATGAGCATGCGCAGTTGGTCGAGGTGAAACTGCTGGAAACGAGGAAGTATCAGTGGAAAATGTCGCAGTCATGCTCACTATATATGTACAAGGTTCGTCATGGGCATAACTTCCAGAAGTTTACCCTAGATTAAAAACTCTCATTTCCGAAAGCGCGGATGTTTACGACATGAAACACTGTCACGTACTCCATAGACCGATTTATCACGCCTCAACCAATGACCAATGAAACCGTGACTCTTCGTGTCCCCTGACAAACCAGGGATGCTTTTTAAAGAGTGACAGACCATTAGGACACTTTCAGTCTAAGCAACATCGATCAGGATGGCTATGCGACATGCATTGATCCTTCTGGTCCTCATCAGCATCGCCAGGGCGGATCTAGAATGCGGCCCGCTCTGGTCCCGCTTTGGGGATCACTGCTACCGGTTCTTTGGTCCTCCTAAGACATGGCAAGAGGCTGAGGACCACTGCCGTAAGTTTTTTACCCGCTTCGGTCAGGGTCACCTGGCGTCCATCCATGGTGAAGCTGAGAACAACGTCTTGCTGGAGCTGTGGGAAAGCTCCTTGCCCTCGCTGAACGGGGTTGGTAGCCACGCCTGGTTGGGAGCCAGCGACATCGACCACGAATCTCGCTTCGAGTGGACCGACGGGTCGCCCTTCAACTACGGGGCATGGCTGGACGGCGAACCGAGCAACAGTGGTAACGCAGAGCACTGTCTCAACTTCTTCATCTGGCAAGGCGCGATCGGATGGAATGATGCCAACTGCAGCCAGTACGAATTCCCGTACATTTGCAAGGTGTCCACCGCGGAGGAAAAAGACAGCCAGTAAATCCATCATGCACGACCAATAAAGACCTCTTGATTTGTACGATTTAGATTGTCCACACAATTCTTCGCTAATCACCAAACTTCTCGAGCTAGACTACCAAGTAGATGAGTATCATTACATCCCGAACTCTTCATGACTAGAAGCCCGTTGTGTTGTATAACCGTCCGAATACTGTGAATTACACAAGGATAGCAACTTTGTAACTCCCATTCTCCGTGTGCAAGGATAAGAACATTAAGGCAACACTGAACAGATTACATAAACGTTTTTCGTCATACAGTTCTAACGCTTGGTATATCGAGTCGCTGTGAAACATATTGCTTCAAAACAATGGTAGTATAATTCCCTCTAAATACAGGGTGAGTCAGAAGAAAGCCACCTTGATTAATGATTTTCCCCCTTAAAAGCAAATTTATTAAACTCACCAATGAAGCAAGTCGTAAAACGTGCATGTTCTTCCACTCATGGAAAAAAAATATTGAAATTGAACCATCCAGCAGAAGGTTATGCAGGTTTTACTAAAAGAACACATTTTTACAGCAGTCCATCAGGAATATCATTTGAATTTGCAGCGAGAATGTGCGATCACAGGCAGGCAAGAAATACAAATGAAATTCATGATAATTTGAGTCAAGAAACTCAAGACTGAAACATTGATTTTATTGTCAGATTTTGTGTTTTGTACATGAGGAACAAATCTTGTTTTTTTCTGTAATGATGATGATGATAATTTATGTCCTTTTACATTGTAAGGTTTCGTTCGTTCATGGAGGTAGGAAAACCTCCATGGTTCATTGTATTTAAAGGATATTCATCAATGCGTATAGGTAAACGAGCAGCGGTGATTGACAGCTGAATTTTGGGATATTCGATATAGCTTGTCAATAGAGTACGCATATTACGTGAAATATTCACAAAAAACTAGTCAAGAACATGTACTATATTCCTAGTAACTTCCTTTTTGATTCACCCTGTAGTTATATTTACGTGAATTATAGTCATGAGTTTTATAAACTTCATGAAAAGCTGTTATCTTCAATCACAGTTTGTGGTTGAAAATTTCAGGACGGGATGTATCAGTTTCCTCAACATAAATGCACAGCGGATCAAAGATTAATCACCATGTAGTTTTTCATTCATTCCCCAGACGAGGACCTGGGTTGGTTATAAGGAAATCCGGAGCTCTTGGTACAGTTTCAGGTTGAGAGGATGTTTATATGAAGTCTAGTGCCATTTGTATTGCTTTGTTAAGATGAATATAAGAATATGCTGGTTCTCTTTTCCCCAAATTATTAGCTCGCAACTCAGTAACTCCTTCATATGTTATGATAAGCTTATTTTATAGATATTTTGTAATGCATGTGAAGATTGCATCGTAAGTAGATGCTGTTTAATTAAAAGCAAAAGTATCTAAAATGTTTTCTCACGGCTTTCTTTACTTCAGGATTAAAATCACAGCGGCGACACTTTTTAAACAATCATACAAATTTGTACTGACTTACCGTCGAGCTATATATGTCAAAATTGTTATTATGTTCTCAGGGTCCACTATAAAAAAATGAGTGGACTCTGAGATCGAGCAAGCTAACGAGTAAATCGACAACAGCGAGCGCCCTCTGTCGTTTTCTCACAAAAAATAAATAAATGAACCGAGATTTGAATATGCAATTTTTTTTAGTCAGTTCGCCGAGCGATCCCTTGGGCTGTTGAGGATATCAGCATAGTAGTCTGGTACCCAGACCAAAAGATTCTGACGATTTCTGACTAATTTTAGGTCAGGCAGCCGCCAATGTCGTGTGACCAAAATGGTAGGAATTCCTTCCCGTTTCCGAAAATGTCCGAGGTTTACCGAAGCATTTCGTCGACACTCTCGGATAGCGCCAGGGTATTTCCGGGTATAAAATAGGTTCCATGCTTATTAAAAAAAATGACTTCATATATTCAGTGCTTGCATTTAAAAAAAATATGGAAATTCAACGACGATTTTGTTCATGAAATATGCAGTCGGATCGTACCAGGGATGAGCTTTGCTGCGTCATGTACCAAAACTCGGCTTCGTCTCCATTTTGGCTTCGCCTGCTGTTTGGCTCCCTAACTTTAACCCTAAAAGGGCCGGGGCGGAATCCGCCCCCCCCCCCTCAACTTCCGCGATAGCTTTGAAAACATTTTGTTCGCGACCCGAGCTGCTATGACTGTTTAGCCTCGAGCCTTGCGCATATTTTGATACAAAAAAACCCATAAAAATCGGACCACGGGTTGCCGCGCAGCGAAAACTTTTCCGGCGCTAGGCGCCGTGAAAACTGAATTTTCCCACATACGTCGTGTACACAGAGCATAATTACCATTCATACATATGAATAATTAATTAGCCGTAATTCAAAAACCCTTTGACCTATAGTCATGAAATTTCTCAGGTATGTTTATGATGAGTTGTCTTATGCATGTCCCGAGTTTCAATATTTTTCGTTACTCGATGGCCGAGATCTTGGGGGGGGGGCGCCCCCCCGCCCCGGCTGAGAGCTGGTCAAAATAACCCGGCCCTTTTAGGGTTAAAGCTTCCAGGTCAACATAAGTCAATGTTTTCTTACAGAAATATCAACCTGTGTGATATATCCGAAGCAAGTCATCGAATATATTGGTCGATACATTATAATCTTTTGATGATAAAGCCCAACCGAAAACGAGGCGGAGCTTCTAGGGCCATTATGTTTATTTTTAGGGGTACAGCCAAGGAAATAGGCCAAAAACACTTAAATTATCCTATATTAGAGAGTTCTGAGAGCCATGGAATTGGGGATTTGAAGACATAATGGCACTGCACCTCTGGCCTGAACTTGGGCTTCCAATTCTGAGCATATTGAATGCAATTGGGTCCAAAAGTGGCGCTATGTAGCCATGTTGTGGAGGGATCCTTTTTCAAAATGGCTACTTTTCTAGGGGTGGTCTTCTTTGGGTGAGAATTTTTCCAAAAAGTCAATGGTCAACCAAACAAAACTTGAAAAGAAAGTGAAAGATGACATGTTGATCATTATTAGTCTGTGCAGCCTGAACACATGTGAGAGTTCTGAGTATTTTAAAATAATTTTGAAGTGTGGGGATTTAACACTGGTGTCTACATGTATGGGGATTTTTGAACTTTGGTGCACCCTTAGCCGTGGCGGTAACATGACCTACAATAAGACAGCATAGCGTCGAGGAATTGTCAGGTCTGGGAACCAGACTTATAAGCATGGACGATAGTGTATAAACGTGAAAGGGCGCTGTCTAGATTTCACGTTGTGTATAATTCCGAAAGCTTCAAATATTTGAAAATACTGTAGTGATTTTTTCAAAATATAAAAAAGAAAATTGGGAGGGACGGGACCCCTTAAACCTTGAAAAACTCCCACAACCCTTTTTCAGGAAGTATGAATCTCCAGATAATTATAGTCAAGTACGTCATAGTCTGAAAAGAATAACCATGTGAACAGATCGAAATTTGATCGAATGAGGGCGCTAGTACACCTAAGGTAGAGACGCATGTGACAATCACATAATTCATCGGTTGACTACTTTAGGTTTGTATATATTGGTGGCGTTTGAGTGACGTAATTAGTGGGATAAATCACAGGAGGTACCTCGAAAGTTCTGCAGCAGCCTTTTTTTTGGGTCATCCACTCCCCATCAAAAATTCGCAAACACCTTGAACACAAAAAGGAGCATCCAATTTACTTCAACACAAAATATAAGTTGAAAATTAAGACCACCCTGCACACGATAAAAATCCTTTGCCTTTAGGAGTGGCCAATCAGGCCAAGGAAAACTTGTAAAGATCCAAGGGGTTATAAACAAGAGTGTCAGACAAAACTCTGGGGTGAAGCTTGAAAGAAGACAGTTTTAGCAAAGAATGATCATGATTCTTATTGAATATTAGTAGACGTTTGGGGCCATTTATAAAGTACATAGATACGGAAAGGAGGGGGTGTGTGTGTTATCATTGCGCACACCATTGCAAATCATAACTTATGCGCATGTAACGACATTTTCGATTACAAACAAATACGCTCCATACAACACAATGTTTCATGCAACATTTTTAATCTACGATAATTAAGGAGTAAAGTGAGTACATGTTTCATGCAAGATAACGAAAAAGTAAATAATCAAAATCAAACCAACACAAACAAACCAACAAGCCTAAAAATAGGAAAAATGTAAAATAATCAATTAAGTTAAAACATTTTGAAACTATTTCGCTAGACTGCAATCGAAGATAATGATGAAATGAAAAAATATAAAGTTCAGACTTTCAAATCTTAAAGAATTCACTTCGACATTTTTTGTCATCATCTCAGTTGTAATTTGTTGGTGGGAACGTTAAGCACCGGAAACTAACGTTAATGCTTATGAATCCCGTTTCAAAAAATCAAGTTTAGTTTAGTCTGTGTCATAAAACAATTATCCGGTTTGTTTTATTGTACTTAAGCAATTAGTTTTTAATTTGTCCATCAACATCTGAGATTTGGGTTTTCTTTTCTTTGACAGCAAAATTAACTTTAACAAATCTCCACTACCATTACGTAAAATTAACCAGAAGTTTAACATTAAACGGCAAAATAGACGCATTAAAGGGAAACTGGGTCCTGAAACACCCCAATTAAGCTACAAAACGCGCTTTGAACCAGACGATGTTAATCGGAAAGAACATTTAAAAGTAGGATATAAACATCCACACAACTATCCTTTCAAAACTATAGAGCTGGTGAATATATATATATTTTTTTACCAACCCAAATCTCAGATGGGGGGCACTCTGGGGGGGGCTGGTTTTCAGGGGGCACGCCCCCTGGCCCCTCCTTGGCGACGCCACTATTATCCAGTAAATTCAAGCTTGAGTTCATTGATGCTCATTATCTTTGTCCAGATTGTTTTTAATATTAAACCTGACACCTAGTTAAACATCCAAAGGCTAAATAGGCGTACTACCTGTTAAAGGGACACTGGGTCATGGAACAGCCCTATTGGGCTACAAAACGCGCTTGTAGGATATAAACATCCACACAACTATCCTTTCAAAACTGGGCGTTTTGTGCTATTCCTATATTATGCGTGCGAGAACGAATTTCGGGGTCCACTTTTGCGACCCCATAAATTCGAACTGTTTGGAAGCTAGTTGTGATTTCATTCGTTGAGTGTTCGCCTTTTGCGGACGTTGAAGAACCTCTTTTTTTGCATTGGTGATTGGTCACCCTGTTTCCGAGACACACAACGTGTATATCGTACACTGAGAACGACACGAAAAACGTATTCGTACTCCGTCGTGTCTGATGTAAACAAGCGGTTTTTTCCGTCTTCTCTCGGGAACGGTAAGACATAAGGTTGGTTTCCTTTCAACCAGAAGTTTGAAATAGGCTAAATAAACAATCCAAAACAAGAAATTTTCGGGGATTTCAGGACCTAGTGCCCCTTTAAACTTGAAAGCAAACGTTGAAGCCATTATGGGAACGATTTCAGTTTTACCTTGAAATTTCAACCGTTCAGTTTTTAGACCGATACATGTTGTGGCACCAGTTAATTAGTTCACTGATGCTTATGATCTTCGTCCATATATCCTTCTCAATACTAGCCTGGACAACTGGTAAAACAAACACATAATGCTAAACACCAAATGTTAAACTTGAAAGCATGCAGATTCGTAAACGTTGAAGCCACGAAGATGCAAAGTGGGCTATTGTAATCCAGCTGTTAAGTTTTGAAGTGATACTGTTTGCGAGTTTCCGTTTGGTAAGACTGTCTGGTGATCATAACCGCTTGGTATCGGCTTGGTATAGATTGTGACTGAAGACTTCAGGTGTGATGTTCTCACGCATCGCCGTGGTAGCCCATTGTGGTGTCGACTGTCGATTTACTTTGTAACTGCCAGCTTACAGAAGTAGGACTTCTCGCCTCCACACGGTTGGTCTTCCCATTGGCCACCGTTATCCCGCATCATCTCAACACAGTCCCTATTGCTACCGTAGCCGCCGGGTTCGTCATCGCTCCATCCGGTGTAGGTGATCTCTGACAAATCCGTCCAGGAGAAGTACCCTTCATTTACCAAGTCATTATAGCCGATCCAGAGGCCGCCTTCTGTCGTTCCACGGACCGACTCCCACATCGTGAAGAGCAGATTATTCTCATCTCTGCTGGCTATGGACGGCAGGTGAGCCTGGCCGATGTGAGTGAACTGCTGGCAGTGCCTCTCAGCTTCAGCGAAGGGTTTGCCAGTGCCGAAGTAGCGGTAGCAGTTGTCATTGTAGAAAGTCCACATCGGTGGACACTTGGGGCAGTCTGGTTGACACGCCGCAGCGGCCAAACCCACCAACAGGACGAAGCACAAGACTTGCATGAAAGCCATGATGTTTACAAGTTGTTTCCCTACACGCCGGACTGAATGTCACAACTTGAAGCCAAATTGCAGTTGCAGAGTGAGACACCGCTTATAATTCACGCCTGTGATACATGTACATGTACATGTATAGACTTTGCGTCGAGCATCACGTGGGGTGTTGTTATTGCCAATGAAGGTTGAAGGTGCGGCCATGGCCACATTGTCCCATGAGGGAAAATTGGTTAAAGGGGAACTACGTTCTGAAATGTCATCCTCTCTCATGTCCATGATTTGTCAGCCTTTACCAGCGTTTGGTGAGTTTCATGCCCGAGACCATGTAGAATTCTCACTGGCTGTCAGATGCATTTACATTGAGAAATGCAAAGAATTAGATTGTATTGTTTTTGAAACTGAATGGTTATACACTTTAACAGATTAGATAACACTCGCATTTGCTTCGTCTATAAACTCATTCAAATTTTTAAAGAAAGCTCCTCAAGGATCCAAGACAAACGCTTTGGGCCCCACTAGCAGAACAGTATGAAAGTCATTTACAATCAATATTTATTCGTTTTCTATTCTACTCTGAAAACGATTATAATCTGAAAGATATACATATGCTACTTTGCAATAACCCCCCAAAATAGATTTCTTTTTTGAATTGCTGTTTTTATATCAATTAAAAAGGTGTTCACAGTATTTCCTTGACCATTAAATGAGCTGAGTCTCCCAAAATCAACAAGGAAACCATTTTTTTTTATCGTCTCCAGCCCGCGGAGAAAAGGGTAAACAATTCTTTCTGAAGCTTTACTTTTCCATATCGCCAACCCCGCCGAAATCGCAGACTAATGAAAATGATTGTTGTTTCGAATTAGATCAGCTATTGCGTCAAGCCTGGCGTGCTGCGCGTACAACAAAGTTTCATGAATGTTTGCTTACGAGAAAACGGATTCATAAGCCATATCCGATGGGACTTGAACCCACGACCTCATGCGTACTAGTGCAGACGTTTTACCACTTAACCACGGAGCGGGGTCGCCGGGTTCAAGTCTGATGCAAGAGTGGGTACCGTAACCAAACATTTTATAATTCTGACTGAGTTTGCATTGAAGAGATATAAATCTCAGATTGAGTTGTGCTCTTCACCGACGTGGTTTTGAAGGAATGTCAATGCTTAGTACTCGAAGTGTTGTCCGAGTGCGTATAAACCTTGTGCATGTCGTGAGGTTCGCGCTATTTCGCAGGGTTTATGCTGTTGACATAAACCCGTTGCACATTTTTACCCAAGGTACCGGTATAAGCATTTTTGTGACCCGACCCAACAAACTGAGTCACAAGCTACTTTTGAGTAATAGGCCTTTTAGCAGAATCCTACATAATAGAAATCAATACAAACAATCCACCTTTTCACCACTTTATATCTGAATATAATAAGGTGTCATCAACCTGAGTGATATACCAAAATGAAGCGCAAATAATATGTGGTTTTTACTGCAGGTTAAAAACTAATAACGGAAAAAATTGCCCTTATAAGACTCATTTCGAGGGATTTGGTCACATTTTCCCCCAAACACTACTCCTTCCAGGCAATACATGGCACAATCACGTGAAATTGTGCGTGGATACTTCTGAAGCACTTGTCTCATTTTTTTTGTAATGGAAACACTATGAATAAACCACACCAAAAGAAAGATCCGAAAACACTCTTTCAGCTGGTATATAGTTGATGTATGGGCGGCCAAACATATCAACATGCCACCTTTCTAAAAAGTAGTGAATATGTCTGTGTTGAGAGTGTTTTGTGTGTGGTTTCCTGGTCGACTAAAGTCGCCCATGGGAACAAGCAGGGGGGTAGTTCTTGTCGACAAAAGTCGCCCATGGTAAGGAAAGAGTTAATTAACGCGAATTCGTTGGCCCGCACCTTCCGAGATATTTCTGATCGGGCTTAATTGTGTTTGCTGTAACTTGAATCCTAAGTACAACACCATCATTGTGTGCATCCATACCAGTGTTCTACCGGACGGACCGGACTCGACGGAACTCAAACAGTCTTCTTCAACAACCGAGTGCACAGAATAATTTCAAAAAATGAAAGTGTGTTTGTTCGATGGAAAGTGTATCGGTCGCATCTATGTGTGCACATAATACCGTTACAATATGCTTGATTACATTTCCACGCGGTCCAATTACAAAGAGCAACATAGTGAGCAGAATCCAGCAGTTGCTTGGCAAATTGCCAAATCGTGGCTTGTAAAAGAATCAGCCTTAAAGATTTGAATAAGTTTATAGACGAAGCAAATGCGAGTGTTGTCTTATCTGTTAAAATGCATAACCATTCAGTTTCAAAAGTAATATAATCTTCTTTGCATTTCTCAATGTAAATGCATCTGACAGCCAGTGAGAATTCTACATGGTCTCGGGCATGAAACTCACCAATCGCTGGTAAATGCTGACAAATCATGGACATGAGAGAGGTTGACATTTCAGGACGTAGTTCCCCTTTAACCAATTTTCCCTCGTGGGACAATTAATGTGGCCATGGCTGCACCTTCAACCTTCATTGGCAATAACAATACCCCACCTGATGCTCGACGCAAACGAACCACCTATTTTATAATGTACAGAAACTGAGTCGATAAGGTGAAAAAAGGTCAAATTTCCTAGGACTCACACTTTCAAATGACACAGGTTTTCATTCCGTGCTTAATGTCATTTTAAGATGCGATCCTTGAAATGTCTCCTTCTTGTCCCACTTTACCTTTTATTTCAATTTTCGTTTTGCCATCAGTTCCAGGGTATTTGGTGCTTTTTTTCTGTTTCGTTGCTAATGCATTTATCCACATTCATTAGCAAAACTGTGATGTCAATCTGGGAAGAAACCTGAATGTTACAGCTACTTAAGCACAAAAACAAATTTGAGCACTAGAATTTTTTGTCTCTTGCTGTCGTACATTTTCTTTGCGGATTCACTGTTGTGTCAGTCAGTACACAGCAGTAAGTCATTGAGCCAACCTTTTTCACAGATGTTTTCAATGAGCAGATTTTTGATTACCAATTTGAACTGAGAAACCCCTAATCTGAACAGTCTCTTCCTGAAATGACATCACAGCAACAGCGCCCTCAGTTGTCCGGAAAAAGCATCGAAGGTTTTAAATGTTCTAAAAACGCCACCAGAGGTCCCCTCGCGAGCTGAGGCAGTGGTGGTTCACACCAGGGCAGACACGATGATCACGTGATGACTAATCAAACGCTCTCGTGTAAGATTTAGTCACAGGTGTAAGCTATACTGGAATGTAACCAATAAGAAACCTGACAGGGTCACGTGTTAGAGGCAGAGTCCTTATAAGGTATCATCGACCTTATTCACGAATAAGCCATTTTGTCGTGTTCCCTGTATGTAATTTATAAATTGGGAACTATTGAATGGGATGGTGCCAGACTATTTTAACATTCTAGCCTCACTTTTATTCTTTGTAAAATAAACAAACACATTTTTTTAGTAGGGGAGGAGTGTAGTGTATTATCACTGTAAACTGTTATAGCGCCCTCTGTTATTGTAATAAAACATGTTGGTTCCAGAGCATCAAAGAATAACGAGTCAAGTCTTGATTACTCCTGTCAGTACACCACAGTCGTAATTTTCGGTATTAAGTGCAAAATCGTGTGACCCTTCCTTCCGGCCGAAACCGGAAGTACCTTATTATTTAAAATTGGCAGAAGATACGAACTTGCTTTCAAAGATGTGAGTGTCTGCCTAGGCTGTACTTCAGAAAAATATTATAGGTGACGTCAAAAAATGTCACAGCGCCCTCTAGCAGCAGGTTAAAAAACGTCAAAAACGCATTATCACTCGATGTATGTGGCGAGATTTGCGGTAATCGCTTCAAACTTAATGTACATGATGAAGTTCATGCAGAAAAGATATATGCGCGAATTTTTTTTTATTACGTCATCACATCAGCAGTTACAATAAAAAGACCTTTAAAACCTTCAAAAATTGCTAAAAAAATCAACCATGATAGATATAATCAAGATTTGGCTACATATAGCACGGTTGAAATAACTCTTGAACTTCCTGGTAATGACGTTACAATGACGTCATCAAGTATCATATTACAAGCAATGAGAAATTTCTAGATTTAATCTTTGAAAATCAATATATAATCAAATGCTACAGATTTGATTTTGTTTTTTATGGCAATCGATACAATATTGCCGGGTCGTAATTTTTGGTATTAAGTGCAAAATCACGTGACTCTTCCTTCCGGTCGAAACTGGAAGTGCCTTATTATTTGAAATTGGCAGAAGATGCAAACTTCCTTTCAACAATGTCAGTGTCTGCCTAGGCAGTACTGTACAAAAATTGTACAGGTGACGTCATCAAATGTTAGAGCACCCTCTGGCGGCATGTTGAAAAATTCAAACACGGATTTCAACATGCATATTTTGAGTTGATGTGTGTGGCCAAGTTTGCGGTAATACATGGCCCAACACCTTGTAGTTGTTCCTACAACCTATAGTTAGACGTTATAATCTTCCAAGAAATATTTAAATTTTAAACCTAGCTGAATACGTGTGAGAACATTTACGGTAAATATAAAATGCAATCTAAACACTATCTATCATGCAACATGTTTAATCTACGATTAGTAAGGAGTAAAATAAGATCGACCAAGCAAGACAACAACAACAAAAGTAAGCAATAAATCAATAGACAACTTTATGAAAAGGAACAAGATAGAGAAAAAACTTAAAACACGTTGGAACTATTTTGAGACCTTCAATCGTTGGATAATGATGACAGGAGAATGTAAAGTTTAGAATTTCAAACCTTAAAGAAATCACTTAAACATTTCCGTCATCATCTCAGTGGTAATAAAAAGCGGCATCGGTTCGAATGTTTTTCGTTGCAAATTATTCTAGAATGAACTGACTTTATCTGGTGCTTTCTGCATAACGTAAAATCAATCCGGGGTTGTTTTCTGTTCACTAACGTAATCTTTTGAGTATTGATTATTTTATCCGACCTGAACGGCGGAATTGACCAACAAATATCCTCTACCAATACATAAAAAATAACAAGAAATTGAACTTTAAACGTCCAAAAAAAATGTCAAGAGCAAAATTGAACAAGAAATTAACAAGAAATTGATAATTTAACGGAAAATTAATTGTAGGAGAATTCAAGGGTAAATGAATTAAAAAAAATAAGGTGTTCAGTAAATTGAAGCAAATGATGTTGAAGCCTGTAATATGAGGAATCGGATTTTAAATTGAAAACTATTTGTGCACATTGCAGCTCTGAGAAACATTCCCAATTTTAAATACACAGTTCGTTGGTTTTGTATTGTTTTGAGATACGAGTGCGGCTTAAGCGTAAGCCTAAACCAGCAGGTTAGTTCACCAATGGTTGTGGTATTTACTGATATTTGTCTCACTGTTAAACTGGAAACTTGGTTAAAACCAAATTACCAGATATTAAATTTGAAAGCATGCAGGTTCTTAAACGTTATGGCCATGATGATGCGAAGTCAAAACGATTTTCTTCTCACCGTGTAGCCGGCGAGCAGTCTACATAATGAAAACTAAATCGTTTAGTTTTAAAGTGATACTGTTTGTGAAATCAGCAAGTTAGTTCACCGATGATGCTGATAATCTTCTGGATTCCCATCATCCTTAACTGGACACCTGATGAAACGGACAAAAGCTAAAAACTAAACGTTCAAATTTAAAGCATGCAGCAGGTTCGTCAACGTTGAAGCCACGAAGATGCGAAGTGGGTTATGGAAACGATTTTTTTCACATTGTAGCCGGCCAACAGTCTACGCAATAAAATTCAATCGTTTAGTTCTGAAATGATACTGTTTGTGGGTGTCCCTTTGGTAAGACGGTTTGGTGATCATGGCCGACGACATCGACTAACTTGGTATCAATTGTGAGGGTTTCAGGTTTGAAGTGGCAAATATGTGCTTACGTATCTCCGTGGTTGTCCATTGTGGGGACGATTTACTTTGTAGCAGTCATTTTGCACATGTATGGAACAGCTCTGTCGCATTCGGTGTCATTCCATTCTCCATTATTGGGGTACATGTGAGCGCAGTGCTCATTATTACCGCCGTTGTTGGGCTCCGACCTGCGCCATTTGGTGTAGCTGACCGCTGATCCATCTTTCCATATGTAGTTCCCTTCCTCTGCCAAGTCGTTGAAGCCGATCCACAGCCTGTCCTGTCCACCGGACGACTTAAACATCGTGAGGAGCAGATTATTCTCCTCAGCGCTGGCTATGGACGCCAGGTGACCCTGGCCGACTTGAGTGAACTCCTGGCAGTGCTTCTCAGCTTCATCGTAGGTCTTGCCAATGCCGAAGTAACGGTAGCAGTTGCCATTGTAGAAAGTCCACATCGGTGGACACTTGGGGCAGCATGGTTGACACGCCGCGGCCAAACCCACCAACAGGACGAAGCACAAGGCTCGAATGAAAGCCATGCTGTTTACGAGTTGTCTTCCTACCACTGGGTGTTACAAGCCAAAATGCAGTTGCGGAATGAGGCAATGAGATGAGAGGCACCGCTTATAAACCCTTGATTGGGCCCAGTTTGGTATGATTGACACCCGGCATCTGTAAGGTTTCATTGGCTTCGAGCGTCACGTGTAGTGTTTTAATTGGCCATTGGTGGTTGGAGGTGTGGCCAGAGCCATATTTCCCATGACGACAGTTCGAAAGGTTTATCGTGTGTCACTGAAAACTACCTATCACGTTATCCTCTCTTAGCACCATGATTGGTCAGTATTTCTCTGAAATTAATACCTTTTATGGACGAAAGCAAGTGTAATTCTAACTGGTTGTGACGTGCATTTACATTGAGAAAATGACAATAATAGATTAGGAGACAACACTTTTAAATAAAAACACTCTTAAAACCCCTCAAAATTTTAAGACAAATGCTTCGAAAGTGCCTACTGAAGAAACCACATAAACGTCATTTTTTTTCGTGTTATGTTTGTCCTTGATGCCACTCTGATTAACAATCAACCTTAAATTGAGGATATTAAAAAGAGGATATTTAACCCTAACGGAGGATATCTCCCTTTGATTCACATGTGCCCCACTTTTGTTCCAATTAGCAATAACATCTCAGTTTCATTTTTGATCCACCCTGTTGTGTGCCTGATTGTAGGATTTTATCAGCGCTCCCTACTGAATAAGGCACGAGCCCCTTCCCCCAACCCACCCCCACCTATTGATTTATGGAGGCCTAAGTGTCTGGTGAAAATAACCGGTCTACATTTCAGCACGCCTCCCTGAAAAAGATTCTGGATCCACCCTGCTAGCCCCCCAAAAATATTGGCTAATATCTAGAATCGCGCCTGGTCCAGTCCCCCAATTCTTCCGACTTAATCTTCCGATTATCTTACCGGTTTCTTAAGTAAGACACGAACGATAAAAAAAATCTCGAATTAGAAAATGCCTACTGTATCTGGGTTTCTTAGTACATTGTAATGGTCACAAGCTTCCAATCTTGCAAACAAGAATGTCGAATCATTCAAGCTGGATGAGAAATCTTGAAACCATTTGTTCTTGTTCGCCCAACAACTAAACAACTGTAGGTACTAATATTGTTAAGAACATACTCAGCTCCAGATCAAAAAAGCTGCCTTGAAGTGCAAACATTATTTTTTTTTAAATGGCCTTTTTGTCATGTATGTAGAATTCCTTGTTTCTTGATTATTTTTAAATTTTTAATTTCGCTTTCCCGAAGGCTGAATTGTGGGCAGGTTTATATTAAAAAAACCATACAAAAAACCAAATAGACATAGGAACTAACTGTATGCAAAAAGAAATTTTAATGACTGTTTGCACCTGCAGACCTCTTGTCTCCGCTTAATTCCATCAGGACACGATCAGTCCAGAATTCCAACTCCTCTTCCTGATAACTCATGGACAAGAATAGCCAACAGACCTATTGTTTTTAATTTTTAAAAAAAGATGCTCTATTCATGTTCTTGTAAACTGATGTGTTGCCTGCTGAAAACGTGCGTGCAAAAGTGGGCACATAATACTTCAAGCCATCTGTTTAGCAGTCGGTAATAGAATAGTCTGAACTTTCCAGGGAAACTGATGCAACACTAACGTTCATGTATTGTGTATTTAAGTGTATTTCATTTCCCAATTGACATATGGTTAATTTGACGTGTACGTCAATAGCCTTCTCGTATTCGTCACCGATATGGCAAGTTATTTATGGTTTTTTTTCATGTTTTTATTTAAACATGTTTGAGCAAAATTTTTAACAAAAGTAATACAAGTTGGTATCAATTTAAAGTTACAAACCTATCAATGATGACTGTTTATTTTTCCCTTTCGTTATACCGAGTGAAATGATGCAGCAGTATTATCCTATCAAATACAACTCTCATTATCGATAGCGTTTAGAATTTATTTCCTTTGTATTTGTGTTTTTAATGCAGTTCTTGAGAAAAACAGGTATTTTTTCCATTTAACCCATTTTCCAGTTTCTATTTTGCCATTAATAAGAGCATTTTGGTAAGCCAACACTCTCTGTGGGGGACAGTACAACGGTTATACAGAAAGAATGACACGACAGTAAGGTATTTCGTGATAATTTGATTATTTCGCTTTTTGATGTTTGCAAATATTGTATCTTCCCTTTAAGATTTCCCATCCAGCTTGAATGATTCGACATGCTTGTTTGCAAGATTGGAAGCTTGTGACAATTACAATGTACTAAGAAACCCAGATACAGTAGGCATTTTCTAATTCGGGATTTTTAATCGTTCGTGTCTTACTTAAGACACCGGTAAGATAATCGGAAGATTAAGTCGGAAGAATTGGGGGACTGGACCAGGCGCGGTTATAGAGCCAATATTTTTTGTGGGCTAGCAGGGTGGATCCAGATTTTTTTCAGGGAGGCGTGCTGAAATGTAGACCGGTTATTTGCACCGGACACTTAGGCCTTCAAAAATCAATAGGTGGCGGTGGGGTGGGGGAAGGGGCTCGTGCCTTATTCAGTAGAGAGCGCTGATAAAATCCTACAATCAGGCACACTACAGGGTGGATGAAAAATGAAACCGAGATATTATTGCTAATTGGAACAGAAGTAGGGCACACGTGCATCAAAGGGAGATATCCTCCGTTAGGATTAAAGATCATCTTTAAAATGACACCCTAATTGTGTCTTTACATTCACGGTTGACTGAGCAGTGACCAATTTTGTGCAAGGGTCTATTGAGAGGCTTGCGCCACTTTTCATGGTGAAATCACTTTTGCCCCACCTGCCTTGGTTGGCAACCATAGCCTTTCATTCTGGGACAAAAGACACCACAAAAACCACAACTGAAACGGCGCTGGTGACAGCTCCAATGTCACCTACAACCCGACTTGTGGTCCCCTGTCACCGCTGCCCAAGCCAAACCAACCAAGGTGCATGCTGTAATATCCAAACACATACACGTTTAATATAGTTAAGCCACATGTCATTTCCAGGCCACCATACAAATGTACAGGTTTGACCTTTGTACCCTGTGTACAGTATTCGTGCATGGCATAGTAGTTCCAATAAAGCAGTATACAGATCAATCCAAACAATCTGTCTTCATCCTTCGATTCTACACTGGCGACGAGGATAAAAGGTCACCAATCCTAACATGAGGATCCTGGACAGTAACTGTGAGTTAAAATCTGCAGCAAATCTTGGTGCAAAAGTGTGAAATTTGGCGGATAAAACTTCGTCTGACTGAACATTCTGCATATTCGCTGTTCATAGAGAATACACACGTTCACGTGTATACAGCTATACATACACGTACATGTACTTACTGTCCTACTCGCGATTTTCAGCATTGTTTATCGTGATTTTCATCATGGCCTCCGGTGGTTTTTCAATGCCGACATTGCCACCATTTGATCCACATAGTGATCCATCTTCAGTTTCCACGAAATGGGAGAAATGGACACGAAGATTCGAAGGCGCAATGGTTGGGTTTGATATCACTGACGATACACGGAAAAAAGCGCTACTTCTACACTATGGAGGTGAGGAACTACAGGACATTTATGACACGCTCAAGTCAGATAGCAATGACTACGCTGCTGCAAAAAGGCCCTCACTGACTACTTTGCGCCAAAGAAAAATGTCGCAGATGGCTCATGATGAAGCAGATGGCTCACAAACAGCCGTCAACAAAGTTGCCAAGCCCAAGCGCAACTTTAAAAAGCCTACCCGACATGACACCAAGCCCCCAAAGCGTACATGTTTCTACTGCGGAGGATCGTATCCCCACAAGAACCAATGTCCTGCCAAGTGTCACGAATGCTCAAAGTGCGGTAAGCAAGACCACTTTGAGAAAGTCTGCAGATCAGACAAGCAGCGTAAAAACACTCCGACTCGCGAACGACCGAGGCAGTACAAACCAGTCGCAAACGTCGAGGATAGCTCAAGCGAGGATGAATACCTATTCGGCATCCACAAAGCAAGCTCAAACAAGCAGCCGAGAGTCGATGTTCGAATCTGCGGTTCTCGCATCAACGCCTTAATCGACACTGGAGCCTCTGTCGATGTCATGAGTCGGCGCACGTTCGACACACTAAAAATCACACCGCCCCTCACAAAGCCAACACACACTCGCGTATACGCGTACAACAGTGACAAGCCTCTACAGATCACTGGAACATTCGAAGCACTGGTGACGCACAAAGAAAACACATCATCAGCCACTTTCTTTGTCGTTGCTGGTAACTGTGACACTCTGCTGAGTTTCAACACAGCGTTGGCCCTCAAAATCGTCCACATTTCGTACGCAGTACAACATGATGGCGATATCCTGTCGAAATATGCAGATCGCTTCGAGGGAATCGGCAAACTAAAGGACACTAAATGCAAGCTCCATATCGACGAAACTGTAAGATCAGTTACCCAACCACATCGTCGAATTCCATTCCACGTGCGCAAACAAACAGAAAAGGAGCTACAGCGTCTCCTCGATCTCGACATCATTGAACGCGTTGGTGACGAGCCAACCCCATGGGTCTCACCGATTCAAGTCGTCCCGAAACCCAAGAGTCCTGATCAGATCCGCATTTGTGTGGACATGCGTGCGGCAAACAAGGCAGTCCAACGCGAACGCCATATAACGCCTACAATCGACGACATCATCTCAAAAGTCAATGGAGCCAAAGTCTTCTCAAAGCTAGACTTGAATGCAGGATACCACCAAATTGAGCTCGCTGAGGAATCGAGATACATAACAGTGTTCTCCACACACATCGGACTATTCCGGTACAAGAGACTCAATTTTGGAGTCACCTCAGCCGCAGAGGTTTTTCAGAACCTCATCCAATCATCACTGCACGGTCTTGATGGTGTCATAAACATTAGTGATGACATACTCATCTTCGCACGCTCACAAGACGAGATGAACACCCGGCTCGATGCATGCCTACAAAGGTTGAGAGATCGCAACCTCACACTAAACAAAGCCAAGTGTGAATTCAATCGCGACAGCATTGCTTTCTTCGGACACATATTCAGCGCAGAAGGCATATCACCAGACCCCCAGAAGGTCAAAGCAATCCTCAATGCTTCTGATCCTCAAACCGTGAGTGAGGTACGCAGCTTACTTGGCCTCGCAACATATTGCAGCAGATTCATTCCTGATCTCGCAACAATATCTGCTCCCCTTCGCGATCTCACACGCGAATCAACCGAATGGAAATGGACCAAAAAGCACCACAACGCGATACGCGAAATCAAGCAACGCCTTGCCACCAGCTGCTCTACATCCTACTATGACCCCGCCAAAGCAACACAGCTAATCGTCGACGCAAGCCCTGTCGGTTTAGGGGCCATTCTCGCACAGACTGACAAAGCTGGAAACCAATCCATTGTCGGCCTGGCAAGCAGGTCACTCACACTGGTCGAGCAACGATATTCGCAGATCGAACGCGAAGCACTCTCAGTCACATGGGGAACTTTGCACTACCATCTCTACCTATATGGTAATAACTTTGAGGTTGTCACAGATCACAAACCGCTTGTGACACTCTTCAACAACCCCAATAGCAAGCCGCCCATGAGAATTGAACGTTGGATCCTGAAACTGCAAGAATACAGGTTCCAAGTAGCATATCAGCCTGGTAAGCTGAACCCGGCTGACTACCTCTCCAGGCATCCGCTTCCAACGACCAAGCCAGCAAGCCACGAAGAAAAAATGGCAGAACAGCACGTCAGCTTCGTAACCAGCAATGCAGTCCCAAAGACTCTCACACTGAGTGAACTGAAAAGTGCAACTGAAACTGATCACGCACTACAACTCTGCATCGAAGCCCTGAGAACGAACAACTGGAAAGCACTCATGAAGCAGGCAGTGGATCCTGACACCAAAAGCACACTGCAAAGCATGTACAAAATACGCGACGAACTGACAGTTATCCCGACAAATGACCTGATCCTGCGGCGAAACTGCATCGTCATCCCCGCTTCAGCCCAAGACCATGTCATCGAACTCGCCCATGAAGGACATCAGGGCATTGTAAAAACTAAACAATTGCTCAGGGAAAAAGTATGGTTCCCTGGCATTGATAGGCTGGTTGAACGCAAAATCAGCCAGTGCATTCCCTGCCAAGCAACATCGTCCAGTACACTACGCGAGCCACTGCAAATGTCTGCCTTGCCAGCCGGCTGCAGCCGGACCATGGCTTGAAGTCAATAGGGAGTTTGCTGTCTTACCTTCAGGTGAATACCTTCTTGTTGTAAGAGATGTTTACAGCCGCTATTTTGTGGTCGAAATTGTAACTTCGACTTTCGTCAAGACTGTCATTCCCAAACTGGATGCCATATTCTCACAATTTGGCATTCCACAAATCGTCCGGTCCGACAACGGCCCACCGTTTAACAGTGGAGACTTCAAGAAATTTGCAGCATATCTCGGGTTCAAGCATCGCATAACACCCTTGTGGCCTCGAGCGAACGCTGAGCTGGGTAGAGCGATCCATGCGAATATTGAAAAATATATACCGCATCGCACATGTTGAGCAGAAAGCGTGGAAACAGAAACTCCACAAATTTCTACGCAATTACCGCGCCACACCACACTCGACTACAGGCTATTCACCCATCGGG
Organism: Patiria pectinifera; assembly: GCA_029964075.1. Classification (NCBI taxonomy): domain Eukaryota; kingdom Metazoa; phylum Echinodermata; class Asteroidea; order Valvatida; family Asterinidae; genus Patiria; species Patiria pectinifera. The sequence goes on from CM057150.1 coordinate 12,661,685, forward strand.
TTCCAGTTCGGACGCCCCTTTCGCACAGGCACACCTCAGACACACATCACAACGGACGACGCTGACCACGAAATTCGCGAACGCGACAAGCGCAAGAAATTCAACATGAAAAAGAACGCTGAAAAACACATGACAAAGAGACACAAGCCAATTACTCGCGGATATCCAGTTTGGAGAAGCGTGACTGCTTCATCAGAAAGCAGCCAACCCCGCATGACACGAATCCATACCGTGTTGTTGACGTCAAAGGTCCCAAGTAACAGCTTAACGAGAAGGAAATCGAGTCACGCGAAACTCTTCGTTCTTCAAAACACTCCCACACAGCATCGCTACAGACAGTGAGTCTTTTGATCAAACAGACATCGTCCAAGAGACACTATCCGGTGAACTAACCAAGGAAACTGCATCTAGCAAGTCACCAGAGACACAGACAAACACACGCAACGCTACCAAACTCGCACTCGGAAACCGCCCGAGTATCTCAAGGACTATGTGCCATTCTAGGCATCACAGGCACACAGACCAAAGACTCTTGCCAAATGACACTGGACATTGAACTGTAGACCACAGACTTGTTTGCTTAAGACCAAGCACGTGTTATTTTCGTATCCTTTTGTTATTTGTTCTGTAACAGTTAATCTCTTTAATTCAAAAAAAAAAAAAAAAAAGGCAAATATTGCAGATGTGAGATAACTGCATGTTTACATGATTGTTCTAGTTAAAGTTACTGATTTGTTAATCTTTAATTCAATCATTGTTCTGGCCAAAGTTTTCAAAAAAAACTATTCTTAAACCGCCATTGGACTTAAAAAGGTTCACATGATGCACAAGTACCTTTTTAATCTAAAACTCCTGAAAAACAGAATCCAAGGTTGGGAGGGATGTAATATCCAAACACATACACGTTTAATATAGTTAAGCCACATGTCATTTCCAGGCCACCATACAAATGTACAGGTTTGACCTTTGTACCCTGTGTACAGTATTCGTGCATGGCATAGTAGTTCCAATAAAGCAGTATACAGATCAATCCAAACAATCTGTCTTCATCCTCCGATTCTACACATGCCATACATTGTAATACGTTCTACTGGTACCCCGCCCCTACCTGTCCTTGAAATTAGCATAAAAAGGAAAAAAGACGAAATTTTGTTTAATTCCTTTCATAAAATATATAATGCGAGTCTGGACTAGCTGGACGGTCTGCTCCTCACTAAATCCATGTATTAAAACATAATGTCAGAATTAAAAATCTACACCCAATGATGGTTATTGAATTAGAGCAGAAACAACTCATTGTTTACACCTTATTTACCCCCCCCCCCCGCCCGCCCGGCCTGCTTGGTCCATTGCGCTTGACTACACTAATCTTGCCGTGACTTTGCACTGTCTTGCACATGCACTGTATCCAATCCCTCGTCCCAGCTCAAACTGACATGTGCTGTCATAATGGTGAATGTGACCGGTGTTGACGTACCCTGTGTCCACTGCAATGTAGATACCCGAGCTATTGCTGCATATACCCGCGCAGTGTTTCACTGGTTTACCGCCTATGGTTGGTTGCACGTAGGCGACTGTAGTAGCTTTGCTATGGGAAATATCCATTATGCCCGCTAGTCCCTCTTCGCAGTCACTGATCGCAATCCAATCATTGTTCAGTACAGCCAAGAAGTCAGGTCGGATCCTCAATGGTATGGTGCGTATGAGTTTGCCTTTTTTACCCGGCTGATGTACAGTCAAAACCTTCCTCTTGGTATCCCCCGCTAGGATGTTGCCATTGTTCATGACTACTATACTTTGTATTTTTGTCTCGCCAACTTCACTTTCAGATGCTGTTTTGAACTTATAGGCCAGCGTCCTGTCTCGTTTGTACACCTGAACAACTCGTAGACTCGCAACCATCCATCCGTCCGGCACAGTCGTAACGTCAGCTAAAAAAAAAAAGTCAGTGCAACAAGGTCGTCACTCCATTCTGCAACAAGTCGGATCTCGCGCGAATACACTCCGTGCAACCACGGATCCTACACACAAGGATTATTAACGAATCGGCCAAACTCCTGGTTAGACGCCCCGTACCGGTGGGATAACCACGAATACTTGTCAACAAAGACCCCTGCGCGGAGCGGCTTTCAGATCTGCCGGGCTCTGCACCCGATCTGGTGTTGAAGTCTGTCAAGCAAGCTAATTACATTTTTGAATATTCATGACCCTACGTTTTTGGCCTCTATTTTTGAATTCTGATAAGTGATAACTGCATAACCATGTTAACGCCGAATACAATATCTTTAGCTCTAAAATGAAATGAAATGTTGCATTTGTTTCATCGGTTCATCTTTCTAAAACTTTTTAATTAAAGCCTAATCAAAAACTAGATTTTGGGTAAACAGTGTTCTCCTCGGAAAAGGTGTCACATTTGACGTTTATTTCCCGTGTAAACACTTCATCTATGACGACAAAAACTGCACAATACCATCTGTTATATCCTGAAGTAATTGAATTTCAACAATTGTGGAACAAGTATACACAAGGAGTGGTTTTGCTTACAGTTTATGAATATTTCAGTTTTAATTGTCAAAAAAAACCCCACCCCGACAAAATGACTATTCTGGAACATTCGCGATTAACATGCCAACGGGTACATGTATTAATGCCCGTTATCACGCGTCCAACCAATTTAGGCAAGTGCGTTCATTGCATGTTGTACAAGAGTTCAGAACAGTTGTTCATCCTCATGTGTAGGATCCGTGGTGCAACAAGGTCGTGTCTCGAAATCCATTGACTTTGTGTGTCCATTACGAGTGAGATGAGGCATTTTGACATTCTGAAGCTCGTTTCACGTACGGCCCATGTTGAGAGACGACCTTGTTGCAAGGACACGACGTATTGTGGAGCTAAAAAGGGGTCCACCTCAAAAGAACACAAAATGGAAATGGAAAAAATATAATTTTTTTGTATCGATCCATAGCAGTTGATCTACGTACACTGTTGAAATCAGTTGGTGTTTAGAAAATTGAAAGGAAAAATGATCCTCCCAACAGAAATATTGTTGAATGCAGTTTGTTTTTAAGAGCGTCTATTACACTCAGTGCGCGTTTCACACATTATTATTTGTATACTGAGTAATTCCTTATGTTGACGCAGTGCTTATACTTTACATAAAATATAGTATATTTATATACATGCATGCACATTACATATAGTATATGTAGAACGAGGCATCTCCTTGAAATGAAATGTGTTAAGTCGAATAAATTACCTGAAATAACGGAAATGGAGCCCTTGGTTTTCCCCTGTTCGTCACAGATGATTACTCGCTCGTTCTTCCAGTCAGTCACAGCAATCTCGTCAGGTTCAGCAGCAGCAGCAATGCCTCTGGCTGATTGAAACTCATCCTTACCTTTACCTTGTTTTCCAAAAGATTGACACATCTCCCATGTTTCTTCCATCATCAATTTTCCCAAATTGATATCAGATTTCTTACTCTGGACGAACACGGGATGCGACTTCAACCCTACCATCTTGGGAGTCGGTTGACCTCTGAGTTTGTCCATGTCTTTCTTGATTACGGGATATAGGGAAAGAAAATCCAAGTCTGATGCGTTTCTCGTCACTGCTTGACTTGTCTGCAGAGAATGTTCCTTTCTCTGCAGCATGGTACTCAGTGTCTTCTCGTGCTCATCCAATCGCTTGTTTTGCTCATGTTCCTGGATTGTGATCTCATTGAGGAGTCGTTTCTCTTCAGCTTTGACCTTTGCTATGACCTCAACAGCTCTGTGCTGAACTTCCTTTCGAGCCTTTGCCGTTTTGTCCTTGACCACTTTCTTGGCTTCAATTGTGTCCTGCAGAGACAACCCAAGCCTTTGTATGATTCTACCCAAGGCAGAAAAGTCATTCTTCAATGACTCTCTGTATTCTCTCGAAGCATTTGCAGTTTCAATGATGTCATGATTTGGTTTGGAGTGATCTATGACAGTACATGCCTGGCAGATCAGCTCATCGCATGTCTTGCAGTAAAACTGTTTCAAGCTCTGCTTGTGTTTGTGGCATGTATACTCGTCCGGTTGTTTAGTCAAGCTTACCTTCCCCTGACGAATGTTTTCAAAACTTGCTATTTTGTGGTTTGCTAATCCTGGAAATTGCTTGTGTGTCTTAAAGCAATCCATGCAGATATTCATCTCACAATCCAAGCAGCGATCCTTGGCTTCGTTTCCCTTATCACACACCTGACAGAGCAACTTTGCTTCAGCTGAGCATGCTACCTTTTCCTGTAATTTAAATTCCTCAATAAGTCCAGCCAAATGGAAATTGGTCTTGAGGCCTTTTACGCCAGACACAGGAAGTACCGTCTCCTGACGACACAGTGGACAAGGGATATTTGGTTCGGCGTTATATCTGCCATTATGATAAGTCAGCAGACACACCTCGCAGAAGCTGTGCTGACAGTCCAGTACTTTGGGCAGTTTGTGTTTTTCTTGGCAGATAGTGCACTCAAGATGTTTTCCGCTTATCTGTTCCAATGTAGAACGTACTGATGACCCAGTAGCCATCTGTGATCGAGAAACGCAAGGATGAACTTTTGAAAATCAGGTGCAAGTCACATTCAAGAGTAAGCCCCAGTGGCGTAGCAAGCGGAGAAGTGGAGGGGTTGGGGTTGGAGGTGGACGGGGTATTTATTTCCAAATATTTTGTAACAAGTGCCCTTTCATTTTAAGATGGAATTTTGCATCGGGGTGATATAAATCAAATTAGGTTTTGCCCTTCACCGACGTTTAAACACTGTATACCTCCCTCTCAGTGTGTTACCTCCCGAGTGAAATTTGGAAAAATTACTTGGGTGGGATTCGAACCCACGACCTCCTGCTTTCTAGTGCAGATGTCTTAACACTCGACCACCGAGCTAACGAGATCGGTTGGCTTTTTATTACCACAAGGGCTCTTTTTTTACAAGCGCCTTTTTGAATGAGTGCCCTTTTTGGAACGACGCGCGAACGTCTGCCATTGTGCCGCCATGAAAAGCGCCACCTTTTGTCCACCTTTTGCCTATGATCGTCCGCTTACAATAGCGTGCGTTTTTTTTTCCGAGGCCGGGTGACCGGTAAAAAAAAATTACTCTCTACCCTTCAGCACGGATAGGCGCATGCCTTTTTTGCACGTATACCCTAAATAAAAAAAATCACCTTGCAACGTCACTTGGGCCCTATGGTTAAATATTGCCCTCAAAATATCTTGTATCCAACCGGTTAGGCTCGGATGCGCTTACATATTGGCACTTATGGGGTACCGGGAACAAAGGGTAACAATAGGGACAATGGTACCCTGCAAGTCTGTCTTTAGAAATTGCAGTACCCCATAGCCATAACGCTATGCGTTTTGAGATTTCTAAGGGGACAAAGGAGAACAAAGGAAGGGAATTAGGGTCGAACAGTAGTGGTATCCCAAAAAACCCAAATGCTGCGATTAGGTTGGGCTGGGGTGGCTTGGGATGGGATGGATTAGGCTGGGGTGGGTTGCTGTGGGGTGGGTTGCTGTGGGCTGGGCCGGGTTTAAATTGGGTGGTTTAGGATTTGTTTTTAGAAATTGAAGTACCCCATTACCGTAACACTATGCGTTTTGAGATTGAGATTGAGATTTCTAAGGAGACAAAGGAGAACAAAAGAAGGGAACTGGGGTCGAACAATAGTGGTACCCCATAAACCCCATATGCTAAGTGCTATTGGGTTGGGCTGGGTTGAGTTGGGATGGGATGAGTTAGGCTGGGGTGGGTTGGTGTGGGATGGGCCGGGTTTAAATCGGGTGGTTTTGGAATTGGTTCGTTTGGGGCTGTTTTGTTAGAGTGAGGTTCGGTTTGGTTCATGTCGGTTTCGTTCAGTCCGACACGGGTTGAACGATACCAATGTGTTCAAAACTAAAAGTTGAGTGATAGCTTTAGTAATTCGATGTTAAAAATAACTCAAGGAGTTACGCCCACAAAACGGTACAAACCGGTGCTGGAATAATTATGATAAGCCCTGAGTAATAACGTCATATCATGTCGTTATATTTACTTAGCCATCTGGATGCACTTGAATAAGTATTTTGGACCTCCCATTATCAGTTTACAAAATGTGAAAATGAGTCGTCTATGTGTACTTTGGTTAGATTTTAAGGGACTGTTCAGTTTTTTTTTTCACAGCATGCTGAGATACTGAATAACATTTGAAAACTTTTGAAGCCTTTCCTTTTTTGGTTTGTTTAATTTTGCTTTGTTACTTTTTAATTTTAATACCACGGAATTTTTTTTAACTTGATTTACAAGTTTGGTGCTATTTATCTCGTATGGGCTGTGAGGGTGCGATCTCGTGAGGATGTGAATCTTAAATTTATCGGCTCAGAACTATTTCAGTTTGAACAGTTTCTCTTGATTTTCCCCGAGTGGAAATGTATTCTATTCCTGTGAAAATACCCTCTCACCTACTAAAACTGGGGACCGGACGAAATGAAATTCACCGATTGTTTTACAAGAGTAAAGTGTTCTCTAAATTTTCACTCCGAATCATTAGTCTCTAGTTTCATTTAAAAAAAAATTAGAGGGTTCACTCTGTACAGTTGTTTGATTCTTAGGTTGATACTATTTAAAAAATCAATAAGTTGATCGCAAGTTATCACTTACAGACCGTTGTCTGTGAATTTAATATCAGTGTAAATTCAATCTACTCATAGACTTTTAAAAATGATATCTGTCACACTAGCAGCACATGTGTTTTGTATCAGAAATGTTTAACCTATGAAATACCGAACAATATTCTTACCTTTAAATGATTACGTGTACTTGTCGTCTCTAGTGAAGGTCTAAAGTATTGAATTGATGTTTAAAACGTTTATGTGTTGAATTCAATGCAAATTGAAGTATAGCATAACAAAAGCCTGTCTGCTTACAATACCAGTGCGAATTTAATACCAGTGTCAATTCAATCTATTCATAGACTTTTAAAAATGATATCTGTCACACTGGCAGCACATGTGTTTTGTATCGGAAATGTTTAACCAATGAAATACCGAACAATATTCTTACCTTTAACTAATAACATGTACTTGTCTTCTCTATTGAAGGTGTACAACTTAGATGTTTCAGTCAGGGCTGATTTGGACAAACTGCCAGCAGCCAAGATATCCTGGTCCAAACATGATAACTGTTGATCGCCTTTATCTCACTGCGCTGTATTCAAGTGGTACTTGTGAATTTACCGTGAATCTTTGGACCTCTAATCCTACAAAAGTTCGCTGACTTAACACCCCTCACAAACATTGTACCGTTTCAGTGCACTTTGCGAGACCATGCACAACAAGAAAAACGAGTTTGAAGTGCGCCCTCAGTTTGACCAAACACTGCACAGGCGTCTTAATTATTAGACACACGCGGCCAGGTACCGGCACTGGCTAGACCTATAAACTCGCTGTTGATTGAGAACAGCAATTGAGAACAGCAGCTGCAACCGACCAGTCTCGTGTCCGGCAGGAAAGCCCGCAGTTAAAGCAAAAGGTGTCACTACAGTGATTTAAGTCATTTCTTGCAGAGCACTGGCTTGTTGGCGAGATATCGCAAAACAACCACCGACTGCAATGTTAGGCCTACATAATACATAGGCGCAGCAAGGTCATGTTTATGGTGGGGGGTAAACAGTTCTTGAAAAGGGCACTCGCACATCCGTGCTGAAATGTAGACAGGTTTTTTTCTCCGGACACTTTGCCTCCGTTAAATCAAATAGGAGGTGGGGGGTTAACATCTTTCAATGAGGGCGCTGTTCAAACAGGACGAACGTACACACTTTCGGACAATTTATGTTTTTCAGGGCGGCACAAGCACGAAATCCCCCAAAAGGCACTCGTTACAACCGCTAGTTAAAAAGGGCACTTGTGTAAAAAAAAGGCTCTCTTTAAAACAGTTGGGGGGGGGGGACACTTGCGAAAAAAGGCTTCGATTGGAAAAAGGCAATCTTTACAAAATATTTGTTTCAATACCCCCTTAACCCCCCCCCCCGTCGGCTACGCCTATGTGCTATATGTGGCGATTTTTACCCTCCTCTGGCCGCATTCGCCTCAGCTATTTGCCCCTCGAGTGTTAGAAATACCATATCCCACAACAAAGCAGTCAAAATTTCTAATGTTTAAGCCGTAATTGAACAGAAAATTTGTGATGAAACGTAAGCATTTTACATATTTAAAACACCTACCTCATTGCTTTTTTGTGCGGTAATGGACCACGGCTTAGATCAATAACATTTTAATCCGCGCCAAATTTCATGGCTCTGCATCTGCTAACCACAACATTTCGTGCCTAAGTTCACCCTCGAAAAAGGCCTCTCACTTCCGAAAATGTGAAATACATGTTGACAATTTGAACTCGGTGCATCCGCACGAAGATGAACATTTATGAAATCATTTTGTGGCGGTCATTCGGTAAAAACTGAAACTGAAATAGGATACTTAAATGTCCTTTTTTTGGGCTTAACTTGAAGGACTTATCAGACTGCATTCAAGCCAGCCAGAGTAGAACCTATCGACTGTAGTTAGTAATCTTTGCGTCGTGATACATTTTCGTTCTTATGCAAGTACGCGATTGAAAATAAACGTGAACGAACAAGGAGAACTAGAAAATGGGCACTCTTTACAAAATATTGGGGCTGGCGAATTGTTATTCGGCTAGCAAATTGTTTTCCCCTAAACGACATTTGTTTCCATCTTCGGATTGGTCCATTATATTGCATATTTACTGCCTTCACAACACAATCCCAAGTTAGCCTATTTTATCGGCGAAGATCACAAGCCAATCTGCGGGTTAAGAGGAGGATGCAGGAAGAGATGATGCTGATTTTGAACAACCCGTTGGAGTGTAGTCTTGGTATACACGCCTAAAATCTGTAAGGCCGCTTTGACATCAGATGTGACGTTGAGTGCTGTGATTGGCTGCTGTTGGAAGCTAGACTGTTAAGTATACGCAGGCGCAGCGAACGGATGTAATAGTTCAGTAGATGTGGCAATTAATCGTGCAACAATCGCCTCTAGTCCATGCGACTTTGACGAATCCTTGGGCTTGTTCTGTCGTGCCCTTGATCGACCAATGGCGTTATTGAGAATATGGCGCTTGTAATTATTGGTGCTTGAGTAAGGAAGTTTCTTTTCCGGAAGGAATGGTCACACACCCCCAATTCGGTATGAAATAAAAAAAAATGCATCTGTGCTATGAAAGTAATGTTAATTATCTTTTCATCAGTCCACCTGACACTTTGCCACGGGTAATTAAAATCATCAATTCGGCCTTGGGGAGTGTGTGTTTCCTGTATAAAGAAAGAGGCTGTGGCTGGATTTAGGTATCAAAAGGGATATTAACTGCCAATTAGCTTCAGAGGAATTGTCGATAAAAACGCAACACTTGTATATGCACCTATAGACTGTTATTTCCGTCTGTTTTCAACAGCCTGTATGGTTCTTTCCCTCAGGAGTTGACTTTATATATCTCTGCTCTGATGTTGCTTTGATTTTGCGCTTTGTTTCCGTTTTGTTTACTCCATATGGTCCTGGACTGTAGTTTACAAAGGATGAATGAACTGCCAATTGACTTCAGAGGAAATATCAATAAAAAGTACTTTTACCCTCCTACAGACAGTAACTCCATTCATATTCAACAAACTGTAGTCTATGCTGTTTTGCCTCAGTAATGATAACTCATGACTTTCACTCATTTTGTAGTTGTTTGCATACAGTTTCATTCTGGAATGTCTTTTATATCATGGACTAAAGAAAAAGCCATTCGAGAAATGTGGACATCATGTGACTATGGAGGCTTCTGTTCAAAGTTGAAAGATGTGCAATGAATATCTTACATCTGTATGCGAACAAAACTTTGCACATTTAGATACCGGTACAATGAGTTAAAATGTATACGCAAAGGGGTAATTTATTTGGGGCAGGGACAACCCTCTTCGTTTTCTCCCACCCCATTCCGTCGTATTCCCCGACCAAGGTATCCATTTACTAGTTTCTTTTGTTTCTCTTTTTGTTTGTGGTGAAGTTATTTTGTTGTTTTTTGTCCTCTAATAAGATAACAAAGAAAAAAAAGTGATAAATTAGCTTATTTCGAGCCAAGATAAAATGATATCGCTTTTTAACACCCCTTTGGAATGCAGTGTTCGTAGCAACCTCTAACATCTGCAGGACCGTTTTGGCGTCAAACGTGACGTCGAGTGTTGTGATTGGCTGTTGGTGGAGGCTAGACTGTGACGTGCACGCAGATGCAGCGAACGGATGTAGTTCGTCAGATGTGGCAATTGAATAGGCCTCGTAATTGTTACCAATCCTTGGGCTTGTTCTATCGTGCCCTTAATGGTGTTATTTGGAATATAGCGCATGCAGTTAGTTGTGTTGGAGTGTGAAAGACTTATTAAGTTTTATTTCCGACATCCTTTGTCACACATGGACATCCTTTGTCACACACAGATGCTGCATATGTGTTACAAAGACAGTTTAATTATTTATCTTTGCAACAGTCCAACTGAAACTTTGCCTCGGGTATTCAAAATAATTCATTCAGGGTTGGTAGTGGGCGCTTCCTGTGTTAAAGAAAGCGACCGGATTAAGGCAACAAAAGGGACATGAACTGCCAATTTAATAGCTTCAGATGAATTATCGATAAAACACAATACGTACGTCGCTACATTAATTATCAATTAAAGATTGACTTTGACGAATCCTTGGGCTTGTTCGGTCGTGCCCTTGATCGACCAATGGCGTTATTGAGAATATGGCGCTTGTAATGATTGTTGCTTGAGTAAGGAAGTTTCTGTCCGGAAGGAATGGTCACACACCCCTAATTCGGTATGAAATAAAAAAAAATGCATCTGTGCTATGAAAGTAATGTTAATTATCTTTTCATCAGTCCACCTGACACTTTGCCTCGGGTAATTAAAATCATTAATTCGGCCTTGGGGAGTGTGTGTTTCCTGTATAAAGAAAGAGGCTGTGGCTGGACTTAGGTAACAAAAGGGATATTAACTGCCAACTAGCTTCAGAGGAATTGTCGATAAAAACGCAACACTTGTATATGCACCTATAGACTGTTATTTCCGTCTGTTTTCAACAGCCTGTATGGTTCTTTCCCTCAGGAGTTGACTTTATATATCTCTGCTCTGATGTTGCTTAAGCCTCTGCGCTTTGTTTCCGTTTTGTTTACTCCATATGGTCCTGGACTGTAGTTTACAAAGGATGAATGAACTGCCAATTGACTTCAGAGGAATTATCAATAAAAAGCACTTTTACCCTCCTACAGACAGTAACTCCATTCATATTCAACAAACTGTAGTCTATGCTGTTTTGCCTCAGTAATGATAACTCATGACTTTCACTCATTTTGTAGTTGTTTGCATACAGTTTCATTCTGGAATGTCTTTTATATCATGGACTAAAGAAAAAGCCATTCGAGAAATGTGGACATCATGTGACTATGGAGGCTTCTGTTCAAAGTTGAAAGATGTGCAATGAATATCTTACATCTGTATGCGAACAAAACTGTGCACATTTAGATACCGGTACAATGAGTTAAAATGTATACGCAAAGGGATAATTTATTTGGGGCAGGGACAACCCCCTTCGTTTTCTCCCATCCCACTCCCTGGGGAGCCCCGACCATGGTATCCACTTACTACTTTCTTTTGTTTCTCTTTTTGTTTGTGGTGAAGTTATTTCGTTGTTTTTGTCCTCTAATAAGATAACAAAGAAATAAAGTGATAAATTAGCTAATTTCGAGCCAAGATAAAATTATATCGCTTTTTAACACCCCGTTGAAATGCAGAATTCGTAGCAACCTCTGAAATCTAAAGGGCCGTTTAGGCGTGAAGCGTGACGTCGAGTGTTGTGATTGGCTGTTGGTGGCGGCTAGACTGTGACGTGCACGCTGGCGTGGCGAACGGATGTAGTCCGTCAGATGTGCCTATTAAGTAGGCAACAACCGCCTATTGGCCTCGTGATTGTTACCAAACCTTGGGCTTGTTCTATCGTGCCCTTTAATGGCGTGATTTGAAATATAGCGCATGCACCTACTTGTGTGGGAGTATGACAGTTTCTTTTCCGACATCCTTTGTCACACACGGACATCCTTTGTCACACACACATGCTGCATACACGTATGTGTTACAAAGACAGTTTAATTATCTATCTTTGCAACAGTCCAACTGAAACTTTGCCTCGGGTATTGAAAATAATTCATTCGGCGTTGGCAGTGCGCGCTTCCTGTGTTAAAAAAAAGCGACCGGATTAAGGTAACAAAAGGGACATGAACTGCCAATTAGCTTCAGAGGAATTATCGATAAAAACACAATTCGTACGTCGCTACAGTCTGCATGGCTCTTTTCTTCAGGAATTTTCAATTAAATTCAAAACATTTTGACCTTTTACATTCACTCAATATATTTCGCCCTTGAATGCGTTAAACGTTTGTTTACTCAACAACGAGCCTGGCTTTTAGGAAACAAAGGATAAATGAAGTGTCGACTTATTTCAGTACAATTATCGATTAAATTTAGCCTCGAACAGACTGTATAATTTCCTTTCATTTTCAACAGACTGTATCCCATGCTGATTTTCCTCAATAATGACAAGTCAGCCTTAAACCAAAGAGATGACGTGATACTTAAATTTCAGTAATACGTGGTTAACAATTCAAACTGCCTTCATGGGGAATGTGGCCCTGGCCAAACCTCCAAATTGTATTGGCAAAGTGACACTCGACACCAATGTAACGTTACAGATATACCAATGTGGGACCCAGCGAGGGTTTATAAGCGGTGCCTCTCATCTCCACGCCTCATTCTGCAACTGAAATTTGGCTTGCGACACTCACTCGTGTTGAAAGACAACTTGTAAACATCATGGCTTTCATGCGAGTCTTGTGCTTCGTCCTGTTGGTGGGTTTGGCCGCGGCGTGTCAACCACACTGCCCCAAGTGTCCACCGATGTGGACTTTCTACAATGGCAACTGCTACCGTTATTTCGGCACCGCCAAGACCTTCGCTGAAGCAGAGAAGCACTGCCAGGAGTTCACTGAAGTCGGCCAGGGTCACCTGGCGTCCATAACCAGCGCAGAGGAGGATAATCTGCTCTACACTATGTGGATGTCGGTCCGTGGGACAACAGGGAGTGGCCTGTGGATCGGCTTCACTGACGAGGCAGAAGAAGGGAACTTCGCCTGGACAGATAGATCAGCGGTCAGCTACACCGGATGGCGTAGTGGCGAACCCAACAACGTTGGTAGTGAGCACTGTACCAACATGCCAAAAGGTTGGGATGGAGAATGGAATGACACCCAGTGCGGCCATGCGCACGCATACATGTGCAAGATGACCACTGCAAAGTAAATCGACCCCTCAGCGGACGACTACGGAGATGCGTAGAAACATGTTTGCTTAAAGCCGTATCAAACCCGAAGCTGATGCCATCAGTCATAATCAGTAATCACCAAGCAGTCTTACCCAACAAACACTGACAGTATGACTTCAAAACCCGAAGCCGATGTCATCTGTCATAGGCCTAATCACCAAGCAGTCTTACCAAACGAACACTCACAGTAGCACTTCAAAAACGGAAGCCGATGTCATCATTACCAAGTTTTATCAAAACAAACACTAACATTTCACTTCAAAATTGAGTGGTTAACTGAAAATGATATCCGTAACCCACTTCGCATCTTCGTGGCTTCAGCATTTACAAACCTGCATGCTTTCAAGTTTAACATACAGTATTTAGCCTTTGCTCGTTTCACCAAGTGTCCACTTTAATAGTGAAACGAATATGGACGAAGGTCTCAAGCATTAATGAACTCATCAGCCGGTATACCTAAGCCGTACTACTTGACGCCAAAAACTAAGGAACATACGAAATGGAATGTGTCATGGAACTGCAACGTACAAAGAAACTTTCAATTCGAAATCCGATTCCTCATGTTACAGACTCAAACATGAATTGCAAGGATGACTTGACTGGACACCTTATTTTAGTTTAAATCCATTTACTCTTGAATTTTTGTTTACACAAATTTCTTGGTAACACTGACGTATTGGTGGTGGAGGTATTTTGTTGGTCAATTGTGCTGTCTAAGTACGGTTTAAAAATTTGCTTTTTCGATGGACTAATTAAAAGAACCGCGCACGCGTTAGTGACAAGAATACAACCCCTGGTTCACTTTTCACGATACAAAATGTACCATATAAAAAGCCCGGTTCATACTTCACGCGAAAGCGAATGCGAATTTGACGTCACGAGGCATTCGCTGCGAAATTCGCCGGAGTTGAGTTGAAATATGTTCAACTTTTACGAATTCGCAGTGCAAATACTCCCCATGATGTCACAAATTCGCGTTCGCTTTCGCTTTCGCGCCCAGTATGAACCGGGCTTAACTTCTTTCGTTTGCAACGAAATGTATAAGAACAGATGCCAGTTTTCGTTGGAGTGTCTCAAAATAGTTTTGATGTGACTTATTTAACATGCAAGATTGTATTGTTTGGATTGCATTTAAAAAAAAAAATTGTCTAACCTGAAATGTCGTCACACAGGCAATAATATCAACACGTGCATCGTGCATCATGCATCATGCATCGCGCGCATGGTAACCGTGGTGCATACGCGCGCGTAAGTCTTCACACGATGGTGGTTGCATGTGGTTGAGCGCATGTGTACTGCTGTATGGTTAAAAGCAATCGTAGAACTATTGTATGTTGTCCAATCATTGGCTTACATGATGCTGGATCAACGCTGGTTCAGGGGCCATTTATTCGCTTTTTAGAGCCGGTCTTATATCACCGTTAATGCACCCCCACGTGATCGAGTCTCTACCAGTCAGAAGCCATCAACTCTCAAAGTATTTATTAAACAGGGAATAACGGTGTGAGGACCCAGCTTTCGCTGCGTGATAATGACCAGGTTGACCTCAGGAATGTACCATTAATTCTTTTTATGTATTTTGGGCTTGATGTTGCGTTTCCTATTCGTTTACTCAACCAGGCGCGGATCAGGGGGGGGGGGGGGGCCAGTCCCCCCTGCTCCGTCAAAACAAATTTTTCCATGATATTTTTTTGAACCCCCCCTGTTCCGACACCTAAAAATGTTTTACTGGTTATAATGTCCACCTTTGCACAAAATACGGACAGCCAGCTTGGTTAGGGGGTATATGTACACTGTTCTGTGATAAAGTGTTAATAATCGACAGATTTGAACAGCGCCTCCATTGAAAGTATGGTAGGAGTCCCCCCCCGCCCCCCTTCCCCCTATCTATTGATTTTCGGAGGCCAAGTGTCTGGAGAAAAAAAACCGTCTATATTTCAGATTTTTTCGCCGATGAACCCCCCCCCGCGAAAGTTCCTGGATCTGCCCCTGTTAATAGAGGATGAATGAACTGCAGCTACTTAACTTTAATGGAATTATCGATAAAAAGTACTAAAACAGATGGAATAATTTTTAACATACATTTGCCTACGCTGATTTGCCTCACTAATGACAACTCAGTATTAAGACTTACCACCAGTTTTAGTTATATTTGCTCAGCGTTTCAGGAAACGCGAAGAGACATGATTGCCAATTAAGTAAACAAAAGGTATAGCCAAAATAACAGAGCAAAGCAAAAACTAATGGAGAAGACAACAATTTCCCCATCTGTTTTTTAATATGCAGATCTGTACCTATACGTGTTCAGCATGGTCGATAACTGGTCAGAGTCTAGCACAAAGGTAGAATCACAAAGCACACAATCGACACTTGTGCTATCTTCTACGAAACGAAATACGTAAATTCGATTGATATTTAAGTTTGAATGAAAGAAATAAAAGTCAAGTATCTAATTGCGATATAAGCTTACTTACATTGTCTCAACGTGATTATTTTTTTGTGCCTTTAAAACAAAACATCTTCCAATAATGTAACTTAGGAATCAATTGCTAATTAAAGCGCGTGCACGTACGGCGTATTCACCCGTGTATATTTGTACTTACGGGGTACCTAGAACAAAGAACAACAATAGGGACAATAGTGCCCCGCAAGTTGATCTTTAGAAATCTTGGTACCCCACATCAGAAAGGCCATAGCGTAAGGGATTTCCGTGGCGAACAATGATAAGGAATACGAAGTAGGAAATAAGAAGTAGGGAATAAGAAGTGGGCAATATTGGTACCCCAAGTGGTACGCGAGTATGTGAGTTTGTTTCTGCATTCAATAGGGGACGTTGGACAATAGAGGACAACAGGGTCCCCAATTCCCGAGAGGTCCCCAATTTGGAATCGTGTACAAAACATATGGGAGGTCTTCTTAAAAAGTACAAACAAAAAAAGAACAATAGGGGGTCGCCGAATGTAGGCAAATACACACGTTGCATACGGCTTGCCCCGAACCACGTGATATGGTAACAGTTTCTTTGATCGGGAGAATGCAAAGTTTAAACGTGCAAAGCATTGCGTTAAGTCAGCGTCCAAGATTATATTCAAATTTAACTCGCAAATGGCTTATTACACAGTAACATGAAGTGTCTAATCTAAACACCAAACCAGCTGATAACACCTTTTCATACCAAAATGAAAATGCAGATTTCGTTTCATCCTTTATCAAACAATATCTTGTTCAGCTTCAATATTCTAACTCAACCTAAAAGTCATAATTTTGTGTCAGCAACTCTCATCTCCTGATGAGGATAAACTGTTCTTTGATTTCGTCGAAACTCATTTCACTATGAACTGACGATGACCTGTGTTATTTGGGTTTAAAATTTGGTTATCATCACAATGGTGCACGTTTAGTTGATGATATCTGTTATTCCTCCTACTCATAACACGGTCCAGGGGTCCCTTGGTCAATCGTCACTCCACATATCTACTGCCGGCCTAGGATGATTCAGCCTTAATGCCTTACAGTATGGAGTTGTATTCCTTTTTTTCGGAAACTTGTTTATATTATGGACAATTGGAAAAAAAATATTCAGCTTATAATTTATTTGGCTGGCGTTTTAATACTAACAAATAGGGCAGAAAAGCTATGAAATTCTCTTCTAGAATTTTTGATTGAAGCATTTTCTTTTTCAGCTTTTAATTATGTTCATTTTTTGAATGGTTATGTTATAACGAAAATTACTAAATACCTAAATTTACTCAAACTTTGTGCAGACTGAACAGAGCCTGCAAGTACAAGGTCGCACGTGGGGAGCTTCTGTATAAGCCTGGCGCCACCCGTCTGTGAACATTAGAAACTGCGTTGCCCTTACCCTGTTATAGACAAGTTCGGCGGCGGCCATTTTTTGCGGTGGAGCAAGGCTCGCGTGAGTAGCGCTATGCTAGATAGGTCGCTTAGGGTTCCTTCGACCAATAGGAATACCACAAATGCGCGTGCCCTTGGCTCTGGAACTCTTGAATAGGAAAGCTCAGTTGCACAAATTCCAGAATTTGCAATAATTTTCCGGTCTATATTTCTTAATAAAATCACCTGGGAAGGTGTCTTGGTGCAATTGTTACTTGCAATTTATGGAAACGGATATATCGCCGAATATTTCTGAAATTGTGGCGGTCATTTATTTGAAACTGATAGTGACATGATAGAAAGCCAAAATGTCTGTTATGGTGTTAATAACCTAAATCTACCCATTTAAATCACGAAAAAAATATTGACTATGATAGGACTCGACCCGCGATCTGCTCAAACCATGCACCACTAAATCTAGAACCCGTCAATTTATTAATATAATAAATTTGTTTGGGATGCATTATAACGCTCTGTTTAAGACCGGTTGGAGTCGGATGGGTGATCATTACGCAAGGCGAAGCTGAGGGTAATTATCACCCATCCATATACCGACCAAACACATATTTATTCCCAATCATAAATACCTTTTCGGTCAAAAACCCCCAAATCATTTTGGTCCTAAGATCAAAACAAGTCAAAAACTAGACGTTGCGAACCATTTTTTCAACAATTTTACTTCATGTTTTCTGAAACACCCCTCTGACCTCGATATGGAATGTCCCTCTACGACTCATTTCCTTATAAGAAATTTGGCGTGCGCATCGCGCGTACTGCGCGATGTCGCACAAAACGCAGGTGGACTGGTGTAGTGTGAATTTAGGACTATGAAATACTGGTTCACTGGTAGTATTGCGCATGCATACGAGAGGAATATGAACGTTCAACCAATGAAACGTTAAAATAGGCACCGGATATCATGGGAGTCCAAATTTCATGTGACAAATGTGTCACAACCAGCCATGTCTTTATTATCCGTTTAAGACCGGTCACGCGACGGGCTCTCGACCAATAGGAATGGGTTTACTGTGATACGTATTTATGAATTAACGAATTAACAAATGATGTACATGTACTCCTCGGGTTTTTTCATAACACTAAATATACTTGAATTGTATTTGAATGACACTAAATAAACGTACTTGCTAATGAACATGAATCCATCCACCACCGCTAAAGGATTAAACAAAACAAGGTATAAATTGTTAAACTTAAAACCTTGTGACACAAAGGACAAGGAATGACGTCACTTAGAGTTTACCGCGATGCATTCTGTGAGCCAGTGATCATGTCAGTTATATCCAAAATATTTCCTTGAAGTATGTGCTCTTTATATTTACATTTTACATTTACATTTCTGGGTTTTATGCATGTCAGCTTACACTTGATGCAAAACATGACTGTGTGTTTTGTTTTCATGTTTTCAAATCATGCGACGAATGTGGGTTCAATTGGTTAAAAACACGGTCCTTTACGACCCTTCAAATGCACACAACTAAACCAGAATGACCAACTTCTTTCCATGATTGCGAAATTAATACTCAAAATACAACGCAATAAACACAGGCTGTCGTCGTTACGTTGTAGGCTATATTCGTATCCGTTTAACATCAATATAAAAGCCTAATCTAAATACCACACTAGCCAATGACACCCATTTTAGCATTAAAAAAGAAAAAGTATATTTTGTTGCACACCCCATCACCGCTATACTATAAAGCGTAAATATGTAATTTCCTCATCTGCTCAGGATAATCAGTACACAATTCTGTATTTGTTTTTAAAAGTCTCTTTGATTTTCGTTGCTCTGTTTACATTGTGTATGTCATTCTTGATGGTATCTGTCACTCCTCCTACTCATAACACGGTCCTGGGGTCCCTTGCTCAACCGTGACTTCACATATCTGCTGCTTGGTTACCCTCAGCAATGGGATATCCACGGTGACAAACTTGGCCGTCAAGGGAGGGTCGCACACGAAGTCCACGGTAGACCGGCGTACTTCGGCTTGCTGGGCCGTCAGGGCCGAGCCGCACATACCGTTGTTGAGCCCGGTAGAGCTTGTCCCGGCGCGGACCACGGCACCGGTCAAACGAGCACCTAGAATAAGAGTACATAGAACACTAATAAATACTTTTCAAATCAAATTGTAAACAACAGTTTTCATCACAAAATAGCTTTATATTATTCCCCCAAAGTCTCTTTAATTAAGCTACACCTAAAAGCATCAGTCCTCCAACATTAAGACAACACACACACTAGATCAAAGCACAATCATATTAAGATTAAATTTTACTGAGTGAAAATGTTATTCCTTACCGGTGCAATCACCGCGCTTGTGTACGACGACTTTTTTGATGCAGTATTCAGTGACGAGGTTCACTTGCATGAACGAGGTTTGTGTTTCAACTTCAACCCCTAAAGAAATATAGGGAAGGATGAGTGACACAGTGTAATATTTGATATCTGAAAATAATAATACTGTTCATCGCAGGTTCAAGGGTGGATCCAGACCACAATTTTTGGGGTACCAACAATTTGGTACCCCAAGAAGTGGGCCCCAAAAATTGTTGGATACTAAATGCTCTGTGTTGCGATCTGAGGCAATTTCTGACCACTTTAACCAATTGTTGGAGGAGGAAAAGATGATGGTGTACCAGTGCCTACCATTGCGACGTCACTAAAGAAAAAAAAATGATTTTTTTCCTCTCTCCCTGGATCTTCCCTTGAGGTTTTGTCTTGAATAACTGAGCGAGATGGTTCAAGATGAAGACAATTCAATCATACTGATCGTGTTTGTTCAAGATCAGTGAGCCTTTATTCAGTGCCTGCTAGTCGACGAGTGTCGGCAAGTCCCCTCGATCAACCGAGGTTGTCTGTACCGCTGATTACCAACAGCCTCGCACACTTGCTGGACTCGCTTCACTCGATCGCTTGACTAGGAAATTAGTGCGCGAGCGCAACCTTCTTATCAAATCAACCTACACAAATAATGTGAAACAAACGAACTCATACCTGTGGAGGTGGAGGGTAGCTGAGGACGGGCATCTGATGCTCCTTGGAGTTGCTCTGTCATTAAAAAACATCGACAACATGAATAACGGTCAATTACGTTATCTAAACTCCGTAGGCATTCGTGCAAGGAAAAGACCGGGGAAGTCAAACAGTCCCTCCGAAATCCACCAAAATGCTATAGGAGCCATATTTATGACACCTTCAAGTTCATTCTCTCAAAGGACCTCAAACTTCAAGTTCAATAGTTTGTTAAAAGGGCGCTACATTCACTCATGACCTTGATTTGACAAAAGAAACCCCGGCTGTTGATATGAGTGGCAAGTGGACACATCATGGATGAGTTTGGACAATTATTCAGGGAAGGTTCCCATTGAGTAAAATAATTACAATTGATCGAAGTTGCTGACGTTGGTGTTCTTGTGGCCACACAATCTACCCTATCAGATATGCCCTCGACCCTGCTATATCATATAACAAAACAATATGTAGGTCGTGTCTAAGGTAGGGAGTTTGATCAGACTCAGCGGAAGTGTTTTCAAGTCAAGTATTAACTGACCGATTTCACAGAGACGTCCAGTGTATCCTGCCGCACACTTGCAAGAGACTTTAGCGACACCATCCACGCACTCGGCACCATTCTGACACGGATCGCTGCTACACTCGTCAATGTCTTAAGAAAAGAGAACCGAATGTCTGTACGTACAATCACTTGTACAAACAAGTTTTATATTTACAGAACATGAATATTACTCTTACTTCGTGAGCTTGGTACCGGCTTAAAACACTTGGACATTGTACAAACAAACCACAGCATGGCTATATTTTTATGGAAGATTTGTAACCCTTCGTCCGCTTCGGGACACTTATTTTGAGTCATGATCAAAACAAGTTTGAAATTTACCAATTTCGCACACAGTTCCTGCGTAGCCTGGGGAGCATACGCACTTAAAACCATCTACCCCATAGTTTATACAGACACCGTTCTTGCAAGGATTGGTTGTGCATCCATTGGATTCTTCTATAACAGGTTCAACCGGTTCAACAGGTTTAACAGGCTGTACAGGCTTAGCTGGCTCTTGTAAAGCTGTTGAAAAAGAGTGTCAAAGGAAATCATTTATACTTGGTTCAATATCATTATTTTGAGAATCCAATGATAGTATCCTGACGAAGGTAGGGGTAAAATGTATTTTCATTTATATATGGACTTGATGTCTCTCTTTATTTGTTTAAGACCGAGTATTAAAATGGTACAAAGAAAACCAACAGGTGCCCAAAGGAGAAAACAGTTTTGTTTATAAAAACCACACAATTTTAACATCGTTAAAAGAAAAACAAATAAATTTCATGAAGTGCAAGGGAGGACAGAGTTTCATGTAGTATCCAGAAGAACGGAAGAGGGCGTACGTTGTACAGCAATGACAAAGAAATATTATTAAAACTGTATTAATTAAATGAGGCCATTTTTACCCGTTTCGCAGAGAGCTCCAGTAAATCCTGCAGCACACGTGCATGAGAACTCGTTGACACCATCCACGCACTCGGCGCCATTCTGACATGGATCGCTGGCACACTCGTCAATATCTAAACAAAAGAGAAAAGGAAGACACAGCTAAAATAATCAAGATTGTACTAGTAAAACTAGTATAAAACAAGTCGGGGGAAAACAAAGAAAATAGTCAAGGTTGGGTGGGCATTTTGCCCATCTGCACCTATACGGT
The DNA here is from genome assembly GCA_029964075.1 of Patiria pectinifera. Taxonomy (NCBI): domain Eukaryota; kingdom Metazoa; phylum Echinodermata; class Asteroidea; order Valvatida; family Asterinidae; genus Patiria; species Patiria pectinifera. Next base: position 12,683,717 of record CM057150.1, read on the forward strand.
TTCATGCAACTAGCCGGTTTCACAGAGAGTTCCAGTGTATCCTGCAGCACACGTGCATGAAACTTCACCGATACCGTCCACGCACTCGGCACCATTCTGGCATGGATCTCTCTCACACTCGTCGATATCTGAAGATTAGATACAAGTATGACAATGATTTGGCAAGTAAGGGGCAACAGAAACAGATTAAGAAGGTGGGGCGAGGCAGGAGGATTCTACCTATACGATTTTATTATTCTAACCGGTTTCGCAGAGAGGTCCAGCAAATCCCGCAGCACAAGTGCATGCAAACTCGTTGACACCATCCACGCACTCGGCACCATTCTGGCATAGATCGCTGGCACACTCGTCGACACCTAAAGATTATAGAAAAGGAAAACAAGGATTAAACAAGGGAGAACAACAGAAGATAATCAAGGTGGGACGAGGTATCAACCTGTATGAATTTATTCAACTAACCAGTTTCACACATAGGTCCAGTAAATCCTGCAGCACATGTACAGGAGAACTCGTCGACACCATCCACGCACTCGGCACCATTCTGGCATGGATCGCTGCCACACTCGTCGACACCTAAAGATTATAGAAAAGGAAAACAAGGATTAAACAAGGGAAAACAACAGAAGATAATCAAGGTGGGACGAGGTATCAACCTGTATGAATTTATTCAACTAACCAGTTTCACACATAGGTCCAGTAAATCCTGCAGCACATGTACAGGAGAACTCGTCGACACCATCCACGCACTCGGCACCATTCTGACATGGATCGCTGCCACACTCGTTCATATCTGCGAAAGGAAAAATACATCATGCAGGTATCATAATATTACCTTCACAGCCAGGGGTCATTGTCTTCATTGAGGAAAAATGAGCGTGAAATTGCAATGTTATTTGACCGAAATATATGGATATGGCTTTTCTGGTAGGACTACTTACTGGTCTCGCATAAGGTTCCCTCGTAGCCTGGGGAGCATTCACAGCTGAAACCGTCCACTTCGTCATGACAAATGCCATTCTGGCAAGGGTTGCTGCCACACTCGTCAATATCTGTGCACGGGGATTTAATGAGACAATGCTTGTGACTGTGATTTGATAAACTGCACAGGAAACGTTCAGACACAATGTTGATAGATGCAGACTTACCTGTAATCCCGCATGATGTTCTTAGTAAGGGAAGTTGTTATAATGACTACTTCATAAGCATGTCTTTTCCTGCATTATGGCTGCGGGAAATGTACATGTAAATTAGTCTCTAACACAGTAAGGTCATTCATGGGTGCTATACAAATGCACCGAATAGTGCTCAACATCAGTTGCCGAGACCTTGCGCAGGTAATTGTGTCATGTATGGAGAATTTTCTCCAGGTTGGGGACATGTTGGCGTGAAAGAGTATGCTTTTAGCTGGACTAAGTTGTCACTTGGACACATGTCCTAATGCTAGCGAGTTGGCTTTTAGCACGGAAAATCTTTACATGTTGAGGAACTGTTGTCAATCCTGACCGTGGTCGATTGAGTAGTAGTAGTAGTAGAAGTAGTAGAAGTAGTAGTAGTAACAGCATCATCATCCGCAGCAGAAACAGCCCCCCCCCCAAAAAAATACAGTAGGTAAAAGGAACAGAACAAAAAGAGAAACACTTGACGGTCACCACATTGACTTAAATGCCTGAAATAATGCAGTCCGCGCCTTATTTCTCTCGAAATTAGCCTACGGCTGCTGCTTACTGAACGGTATCTCAAAGAAAGATCTTTCTCGTCTTCAACGGCTTCAAAACAGATGTGCTAGGCTCATTTTCCAGATGCCCATTTACACACATATATCTCCCCTTCTTAACCAGTTACACTGGCTTCCAGTTGCACAACGCATTCAATTCCGTACTATGGTCCACACTTACAAATCTCTCAACTCCTCTGCCCCTGATTACCTCTCTTCTCTTCTCTCAATTCGAACCGGGTCTCACTCCCTTCGCTCTTCTCATGGGAAATCTCTTGTTGTCCAGAAAACAAATAAACTCGCAGGTGATCGGGCCTTCTCTATTGCTGCTCCCCGATTGTGGAATAGTCTACTCATCCCTATCAGAAACTCCGATACTGTGCCAACCTTCAAGAAGGCTCTCAAAACCCATTTTTTCCCCCACACCATAGCTGGTCATACGCCCTTGTTGTTTTTCTGTTGTTCTTTCTGTAGTTTTTCTTTCTTTGTTTCAGCGCCTTGTATCCTTTGGCAATTTGGCGCTCTATAAATCCAGTTATTATTATTATTATTATTATTATTGATGAGTTCAACTAACCGGTTTCACATAGGGGTCCAGTAAATCCAGGAGCACACGCGCATGAAAACCCATTGACACCATCGAGGCACTCGGCAGCATTATGGCATGGATCACTGGCACACTCGTCGATATCTGAGGATTAGAGAAAAGACATCATGCAGGTATCACAACATTGCCGTCACAGCCAGGGGTCCTTGTCTTCATTCATTGAATAAAGATATGCGAGAAATGGCCATGTTATTTGACAGAAAGATATGGATATGCTTTTTCTGGTAGGACTACTTACTGGTCTCGCATAAGGTTCCCTCGTAGCCTGGGGAGCATTCACAGCTGAAACCGTCCACTTCGTCATGACAAATGCCATTCTGGCAAGGGCTGCTGCCACACTCGTCAATACCTGTGCACGGGGATTTAATGAGACAATGCTTGTGACTGTGATTTGATAAACTGCACAGGAAACGTTCAGACACAATGTTGATAGATGCAGACTTACCTGTAATCCCGCATGATGTTCTTCGTAAGGGAAGTTGTTTTAACGACTACTTCATAAGCATGTGTTACAACTGATAATGTAGTAACCAACCGATAACGTATCACCAACCGATAATGTATCACAAATTGACCGATATTGTATCACTAACCGATAATGTACCAAAAATTGACTGATAGTGTAGTAAAATTTGTATCCGATAATGTATCACGTGTCGACGGATAATGTAACTACAAAATAACTGTATCCGATAATGTGTCACCACGGAACGGATACTGTATCAACCGACAATGTATCAAAAATCAACCGATAATGTATCAGTATGGGGAAAAGGTGTACACAAATGTTTGTTTTATGTCCGATTATCCCGCCCCACGTTTTGACCAGGGAGGGGGGTCTGGGCTAGTTGATCACCACCATCCCCATTATTTTGTATTTAGAGAAAAAGGGCAGATTTTGAGGTATTTTTTCAAACTTTCCAACCGCCGAAATGTATTAAATAGTACTGAGAAAGGGGAAAAAAATACAAATAGCTTGAAATACGCTGGGACGTCTGTATCATGAACAGCGCTCCCAGTGTCATGTGGTCTCCAGCAAGGCCCCCCCCCCCCCGTTTGTATTTCACGGCCAGGACTTTTTTTAAAGCTATCCCCCATCCCCAAGTCCCCAGCATAGATTTACGCTACTGTTGCAGGGGCGGATCCAGGAATTTTCGCAGGGGGGGGGGTCATCAGCAAAACAATCTGAAAATGTACACAGGATTTTTTTCCCGGACACTTGGCCTCCGTAAAATCAAAAACTTGGGGAAGGGGGGTATCATATTTCAATAGGGGACGCTGTTCAAGTTTGACAATTATTAACACTGGATTACAGAATGGTGTAAAAATACCCCCTATCTAAGCTGCCTCCGTCCGTATTTTGAACAGGCGGACATTATACCAGTAATTTTTTTGATGGGTGTCACAGCAGAGGGGGGGGGGGGGGGGCAAGTTTTTTTTTAAGGAATTTGTATGCAATTTGTTTTGGGACACAGCTGGGGGACCCTCCCACCCCGGATCCGCGCCTGTGTTGGCCTCAAGGAAGCGGCAGGCTCGTGACGTTTGGACTCCAAACTGTGTGGGTTGAACAAACTGAAGTCAGTGGGTAAATAACAAATGACGTCACATGCGAACGGTTCCCCTCCCCCTAAAAAAAGCCGGGGCATTATTTTGTACGGTACAGTAATGTACATGATTGTAGGATTTTATCAGCGCTCCCCGTTGAAAATATGACACGACCCCCCCCCTCCCCCTCATCTCCCCCCCCCTCATCCCCCCACTAAATGAGCAGTAATGCTGTGATTGTGCCCTTTTCAAATCTGTAAGAAAATTAATCGACTGGGGTCGACAAGGGATCGCATCTAGACTATCTTCGACGATTGCCGCCTAAATCCGGTAAATTTGTTACATTGTATCTTTTGTGACAGCTCAAGTTACATGATCATTTCAGATGGAAGTTTTGCTATACACATGCCTCGCCACTCGTACATGTATGTGTTCCCGGTTCATGCACAGCGCTATTTTGAATGTGCAAAGTTATTGGGGGAGGGAATAGTCTGAGAGACCATCGCAAGTTAAATTGAACGTATGCGCGCGCGGACGTTGCCTGACGCTCATGCGAAGACGCTGTTGCTAATAGCCACATTCTGGCACATTCTGGAAGTGGTGTGGAACTTTGCGCGCGGACCAGTACAGTACAGTACGCACATGCTGTGTCCCGTCCATTTATCTCCATACGGAGATACTAGATCAATGCAGCCTCGTCCCCAGTGCTTACTTTATTTCCAACCGCGTTTCCAATAGTAAACCCTGGATAGGAAACTTTCTTCCTGTATCCTGATTGGATACCACAATTGGCTAGTAATGGATTTTTATCGTGTACTTGGTGCTATATTCACAACGTGCAGTACGTGTTTTCGCGATCATTCGTCTACGCCTTCTCGAAAATACTAATTTTCTTTCCAATTTGCTCATATTAATATGAAATATGATGCTGCATGTTGTCTTGATAAGATCATAACAGTTTGATTTCAAAAATCGTGTTTTCGTAACTCATGCCGTGCTCGCGCTGCTACGAATTGACTCTGTTTTTACCCCAGACACCGCATACAAAAACAAAAGCTAATGTGTAACGCACATCCAGGCACCAGACTGTTCCTCATTTGCATACGTGTGCAAAAATCTTGCACATGCAAATGATCCAATACCAGGGTGAGAGAGCAGGTAGTGGTGGGCGCGTACTGCTCGACACCCTGGGGACGAGGTTGAGATCAATGGTCCCGTAGTGGTAAAACGCGCGCTCTTGTGTCGCAGCACGGGCCCATAATGGAGGCCAAGTGTCTGGAGAAAAGAACTTGTCCACATTTCGGTGCGGATGTGCGAGTGCGGTTAACCCCCCCCCCTGACATAAAAAGCTGGATACGCCACTAGCCTAGGCCCACGTGGAAGTAGAGCGTCTCCAAACCAGAGCAACTCCCTACCTCCCAAATAAAAACAAAACATTCTTAATGATAAACTTTCTCGAGTGGGGACTTATCATAGTAAAGGCACTTATTAGACTTTAATTAATTTGCAATATTTCCACCTTTTCCCAATACTGATACATTATCGGTTGATTTTTGATACATTATCGGTTGATACAGTATCCGTTCCGTGGTGATACATTATCGGATACAGTTATTTTGTAGTTACATTATCCGTCGACACGTGATACATTATCGGATACAAATTTTACTACACTATCAGTCAATTTTGGGTACATTATCGGTTAGTGACACAATATCGGTCAATTTGTGATACATTATCGGTTGGTGATACGTTATCGGTTGTTTACTACATTATCAGTTGTAACAGCATGTCTTTTCCTGCATTATGGCTGCGGGAAATGTACATGTACACTAGGCTCTAACACAGTAAGGTCATTCGTTGGTGCTATACAAATGCACCGAATAGTGCTCAACATCAGTTGCCGAGACCTTGTGCAGGTAATTGTGTCATGTATGGAGAATTTTCTCCAGGTTGGGGACATGTTGGCGTGAAAGAGTATGCTTTTAGCTGGACTAAGTTGTCACTTGGACACATGTCCTAATGCTAGCGAGTTGTCTTTTAGCACGGAAAATCTTTACATGTTGAGGAACTGTTGTCAACCCTGACCGTGGTAGATTGAGTAGTAGTAGTAGTAGTAGTAGTAGTAGTAGTAGAAGTAGTTACAGCATCATCATCCGCAGCAGAGACAGCCACCCCCCAAAAAATACAGTAGGTAAAAGGAACAGAACAAAAAGAGGAACACTTAACGGTCACCACATTGATGAGTTCAACTAACCGGTTTCGCATAGGGGTCCAGTAAATCCAGGAGCACACGTGCATGAAAACTCATTGACACCATCGACGCACTGGGCAGCATTATGGCATGGATCACTGGCACACTCGTCGATATCTGAGGATTAGAGAAAAGACATCATGCAGGTATCACAACATTGCCGTCACAGCCAGGGGTCCTTGTCTTCATTTATTGAGTAAAGATTAGCGAGAAATTGCAATGTTATTTGACAGAAAGATATGGATATGGCTTTTCTGGTAGGACTACTTACTGGTCTCGCATAAGGTTCCCTCGTAGCCTGGGGAGCATTCACAGCTGAAACCGTCCACTTCGTCATGACAAAGGCCATTCTGGCAAGGGCTGCTGCCACACTCGTCAATATCTGTGCACGGGGATTTAATGAGACAATGCTTGTGACTGTGATTTGATAAACTGCACAGGAAACGTTCAGACACAATGTTGATAGATGTGGACTTACCTGTATGTCAAATGGTGTTCTTAGTCAGGGAAGTAGTTATAACGATTACTTCATAAGAATGTCTGTTCCTACATTATTGATGCGGGACATGGACATGTACACTAACCTCTAACACAGTAAGGTCATTCATGGATGGTATACACACATGCACGGAATAGTGCTCAGTATCAGTTGCCGAGACCTTGTGCAGGTAATTGTGTCATGTATGGAGATTTCAGGTTGTGGATATGTTGGCGTGAAAGAGTATGCTTTTAGCTGGACTAAGTTGTCACTGGGACACGTCTTAATGCTAGCGAGTCGTCTTATAGCACGGAAAATCTTTACATGTTGAGGAACTGTTGTCAACCCTGTCCGTGGTCGTGGAGGAGGAGGAGGAGGAGGAGGAGGAGGAGGAGAAGAAATAGCCCCCCCCCCCCAAAAAAAAATAAATAAATAAATACAGTAGGTAAAACCATAAAACCCTATCAACAAGGTGGGGCGAGGCAGGGTGATCTACCTATATGATTTTTTTGATACTAACCGGTTTCGCAGAGAGGTCCAGTAAATCCTGCAGCACACGTGCATGAAAACTCGTTGACACCATCCACGCACTCGGCGCCATTATTGCACGGATCGCTGTCACACTCGTCGATATCTTTGATATCTTAAGGCAAGACAAAATAAAGATAACGATATAATTATGACAGAAGATTTGACAATCATTGACGTCTGTAAAAACAGAGACAGAAGGCCAACTGTGATATAGACCTTTCTACGCTTGGTTGGCAAACTGCATTTTTGTCAACCACAGTTTGCAAAACCAAGGGAGGTCCAACACTTCAAAAATGAAAAGAGTTATTACAGATAACCACAATTTTATTTGATACTTGGAAATACAACATTGTCAACAAACACAACATAATTTCTACACATGCCTTTTGACTATGTATTGAAGGCGTTATGAGGCCTTCTTTTCTGGAAAAAAATAGCCAACCCCGGCTTCAATTTATGCGCTTGCGGCAGTCCATATTCAATGGTGTCAATGTTTACAAACAAAATAAAGGTCTATACAAAAATCCATGTTTTTAACGAATTCAATATAAATATAGATGCGATTTTTATAAATGAGAGAGAATGACCTGTTGAGGAAAAAAACCTGCGTTTTATTGGAACAATTTTAAAACAGCAATTGGAATGTGCCCGTTTACTCAATAATAAAACTGGCCAAAATACGAACAGTATAACCAGAACAAATAAAAAAATTCTTTTACTTACGGATTTTAAAGTGCATCCTAAAGCCTTTTTGATTATCAGGGTTGAGGTATGTCTGGAAGAAGACCGATACCTTGTCGTCATTCACCACAATCGACTCCTCAGGAAGGCCTTGAAGTAACACGTGCTCATCACTCCGAAAGTCCATTGTACCACCGGGCTGGTAGATAAGGTAATTCGATGTGCTAAAATCCATATCTACATCTTCAAATCTCAATTCGATCTTCTCTGCACCAGGAAAGCCGATGATGTAAGGACATCGTTGTTGGATTCCGTACGGTTCAGGGTACCCCGGCGACTGTATGTAACCCTCGTACTGATCGTAGATGTAGCGATCTTCGTCAGAGCTTGGCTCGCATTCTATCCCTTGATTGGTTCAAGAAAATATACGTAAATCAGCATACAATTTAAACAAACGTGCAAGATTAGTCGAAAAGGCCGAATCCCACAGCTTTAATCCCTGAAGTTAATATCGTTACGTTATATGTTTGTTGCTATAAATAAAATGAGAAAAATTTTGAGATGCAGTGAAGATGATAATTTGCATCAATAAAAGAAAACAATTCTACCGTTAGTCTCGGCTTATGGCGTTTTAAAGAGGTTGTGGCATGCTCGAAGACATTTCCGTCATTTTTTGGGTATATATAGCCTAAGGTGTGATAAAATAAAAACGACTATTGTGTCTGTCAAGAATGTGTACAACAGGTACTTTTGAGAGCTGTTTTTCAGGTCCTGTTTCGACCCGCACTAGCTTCAGTAACATGAATACTATATGTTTATATTAACAACTCCTTTAGGGCCGGGTTGGACGGCCTTGAGCTGTGCAGGTTGCCTGCTCATCCCGTAGATCAAGCACTGGTTCGTCACCAACGGGCAATGTGCTGGAAGTCGGAGCTTAACAATTATCATCTCACTTACTTATTGCTGACTCTTCACAGAATTCGCCATTTTGTCCATCATTACATTCGCAGAATGCTTGTCCATCCGGTTTAGGTACACATTCTGCGCTAATGCACGGGTTTGGAGTACACCCAAGACTAGCATCTGATAGCAACACAGAAAAACCCCAAAAGATAGAACATCTTCAACAACTTTGTAATCAGTTCGTAAAACTTCATTGGAAAGCGAGGACGTCGAACAAAAGTCTCGGGGTGGGGGTAGGGGTACGTAATAGGAGCTAATCATCCGGCGATAAAGTCCTACTTGGGGCGATAGTCCTACTTAAGGCGACGCTCAAGAGACTTTCAAAGGTTCTTTTCCACATGATGAATTTATGTGTGTGTTAAAAAGGTAAAAATTACCCTTTTGTCATTCTATCGCTTCGCTTCGGAGAGTTGTTTTGAATTTGTCATTTATTTTTGCCTCTGATTTTCATTATATATTTTAGCAAGAGCGGCTTTCTGAGGCGGTGATATTTACTTATGACGCCCCTTCAGTTTGATAAATATCAGTTTCATTTTAAATATTACAGGGACAATTCCCAATTATACTCGATTCTCCAGAAACGACGCCATACAATACTGCAAATCATACAATACTGTTTGAAGTCATAACTTCTCTAGAATGAATCCTTATGCACATTAAAAAATGTATCATAGAGTTTTTATATTTTAAGAATTAAATGTTAATACATGAATAGAGGATATTGTTGCGACCAAACATAATTAGAATGTCTAAAATGAAAAAAAAAATATTCATGAAAGCCTACCTCTCTGGCATCGTTCAAAAGGTAATTCCCAAACTCTGACCTCACACAGCTGCAAAATAGCATTGGGAGAGGGAATACCAACGATGACGGTCCCCGACAAGGCTGGTAGCTGATCGCATACGAAATCGACCGTTCCACCGGGTACGGCAGCTTGCTCAGCCGTCACAGGCGAGCCGCAAATACTGTTCGTATTCATTAGAAAAGCTCCTGTGTTCCCAATTCTGACGACGGCGCCCGTCAAACGCTCACCTTTGGGAAAAAAGCATTGTTTAAGGGGGGGGGGGACAAAATAAAAAGCTTTTTAATAGTCCGTTAAGTTCATCCAAAATACGGTAGGGTTTTATATTGATTACAGGGGCGGATCCAGGAATTTTTGCGGGTTTTTTTTTTTTTTTTCATCTGCAGACAATTCAGAAAATGTAGACAGGTTTTTTCCTCCGTACACTTGGCCTCCGTAAAATCAAAAACTGGAGGGGGGGTGACTTAATTTTCAATAGGGGGCGCTGTTCAAATTCGCAGTTGTCATACATCGCTAAAAATGAACGATTTTGAAGTGTTTGTTCGGAGTTGGCTAATACTGGCTAACAATGTGGTCAACATCACTGAAACAATCATTTCATGAAGAACAAAATGCTCTGTACCTTTAGTGTGAAAACTGCAGACAATTTTGAAAATGTAGACGGGTTTTTTCCTCCGTACACTTGGCCTCCGTAAAATCAAAAACTGGAGGGGGGGAGGTTGACTTTATTTTCAATAGGGGGCGCTGTTCAAATTCGACAATCGTTAACACCAGTTTACAAAATGGTGTACAAATAGTCCCTTTCTATGCAGCCTCTGTCCGTATTTTGAATAGGCGGACAGTATATATAATATAGTATAGTATTATAATTTTCTTTGGGCGGGGGAGGAGGGGTTCGCCTTTTTTTAAAGGAATTTCTATGGGAAATATGTTTTGACAAAGCTGGGGGGGGGGGGGTTATCATAGTGGGAGTGCCGTTCGTATTCAAGATGTTTGGAAAACCACCCATCGTCTGAAAAGACTCTTTTTGGATTGAACACAATTATTTCCAGTAAAAACAAACCAAAACTGGCACAAAACAAGAGAGAGAACAATGACCATTGTGCATCAATCAAATCCTCGTTTTCAAGTTCTTTTTGCCAATTTAACCTTTGGATAGACAGCAGTATCCGCTCCGTTCACAAGTTCCCCCCTCACCGGCAAAGGAAGTACAGTTGGGGGTTTGCGGCCACTGCGTGTACATAGAACAAATCCCCTGGTGTACGCGCGTCACACACAAGGAACGGTGCGCCTCAACCAGCGAAATGTACCGCCCATGGGACGTCGTTGCTAGGTAAAAGGGCGCCCTCTTTTGGTAGCGCATGGAGCTCACATCACGATTTCGAAACAGGTAATTCGACAATTACATGTACATGTACTTACTATCGCCGTCACCACGATTCAAGACACTGACTCTGCTAATACAGCGTCGCTTGTCGAGACGTATTATCCAGGAGGGGTTTGCCTGAGCATCTGCATTGGACGAAAACAAAGATCAATTAAAACATTGTCACGCGGCCAAGAGAGCTAGCCCCCCTTTCCTTTTTGTACATATCCGACTGACTTAACGAGTGACGGGCTGCCAGTCGTGCTGAAACCGGTAGTAGACTGGTGAAGGAAGCCGGGCAGTGCTATCATATAGGATCACTCCGTAACGCCAATGATTGGACTAAATGAAGCGATCCTCTTGTGAATAAAATCTGATATCAATAAATGTGTACTCTGGGGACAGCTTCATTTGGCTTGACGCGCTTTGTTTGATGTACTTAGGTCTCCTCAGTTGATGGTAGCTTATCTATATCTAATGTTGTTAAGCAAATTGAAAATATTAATTTACCAGCTCTGTCTGGATGCTCAACCCATATCGGATGTCATTATTGTGTCTTTACATGGAAACAGTATAAATTAAAACAATCGTTCTTACCAGTAATCGTGCAACTTCCTCCGTATAATTCTCCCTTTTCACCCAACAGCTTGGTGTCGTGAAACCGACCATCGACAACTTTCTTGGCATAGTCACCACCGCGACTCCCATCAAGAGTGGAACTTTGATATGCTGGAAGGCCTATAAGACTTAGCTCCGTTTCTTCGATGTCTTCTAATATAAGGAAAAAGTTCAATATACTGTACGCTAGAAAATACATGCGGAATACCAGTCATACAGTTTAAGCTGATTTGCTTGCTTAAAACACATTTCTAGCTAGCTATGTTAAAAGAGTTTTGGGGAATCTCGTAGCCGTCGTGTCATACGTGCATAACTGTTTTGCCTGCACTGTAAAGCGCGAGTTCAACACCTTGAGTCCTGGCGGGTGCATATTACACAACAAAAGAAATGGTAGACTTTGGAGACGTTGGCGGCAGCAAACACACGAGTCCCTTTCACTGGACTTTTACTTATGAATTCATAAAAATGCACGCCTGCGCATAAATGGGACTGGCGGCGAGCCGCCAAACCGGTTCATTGGAAATGTACAGGAGTCCGAACATTTGGGTTACTTTCTCTCAATTTGTCCAGTATTTTTTCCTTAGGACACCCCATTGACAGTAATCGCAAAAGGCATTACTTTCTGGCCTAAGCGTGTTTTTTAGGGAACAGAATAAAAACGTAAAAAAAAAACCCCAATTTATCCCGTGCGCACAAGGGCAAAGGAGATCAGCATGGCCCATTTTTCACACCAGTGGGAAAAAATTACACTGATCTTCAGGGTAACCGTCTACCAAATTTCGGGCCTCATTACGGTGTTGAATCAAACCATACACTCTGGAACTGTCTTATGCCTGATTGACTTTAGACTTGGCAGACACTTGAACCAACAGCCGAAGATGGTCCCCGATAATTTCCGGAAAGACGACGTCAACATTTGCCAAGCGACGCCATATTTAATGTGCGTTTTTGGAAATCACTATAACTTTGGAAGTACCACTCTGATAGGTTTGACACATGGTGTGCCCGCACTCTTGAAATACTATAATCCTGAGGACAATGCTTTGTGTTTCCCTTTGTCCCTTTAATATATTACTCTTCCATAGACTAAGCGCACGAACCTACTACAGAGGACCGTTTTGAACAAAAGACCCAACGCCTTTCTTCTCCCTTTGTGTGTCTGTCCTTGGGGGTAATGCAGAACACGTACACAAGCCACCCGTGGTGGCACGGGTGGCTTGTGCGTAAAGCGCTCCCCTCTCACCAAGGTGACCACGGTTCGAATCCTGGCCGCGGATCGCATGTGAGTAGAGTTGTGCGTTGGTTCTCTCCTGTGCCACGAGGGTTTTTCTCCGGGCCCTCCGGTTTTCCTCCCTCCGGAAAAATCAAACACTTTCGATCTCAGGCTGTGCTCCGTGGTCTTATAATGGGTCGATGTGGCAGCGGCCCGACCACGTTTTAGCCACGTCCTTCGCAATTCAGCATACCAGCTGCCAGTAAGGATGATTAGCCCCCCAAATTATTATTATTGTGGCGAAAATCGCCAGGATGCTTATTAATATCACAATTATTCCTTGCTAGCTTAGTATTTTAGTGCTTGAAACTTTGTATACAACTGACCTTTTCCCTAGCTGGAACCTTTAAGTTAATCTAATAATATTTGTTTGATTTATTCTTTGATCCTGTTGCAGTCATAATTCCTCGGGGCTGGACTCTCAGCAGTGCCTACGCTGACTTCCTGTTGTGTTGTTGCCACATGCACAGTGTTTACTGAATGAACGTACATGCTGTACGTTACCGTACGACACAACTGTGAGCCAGCGCATGCGTACTGCTGTGCTGTTACAAGCTACCGTAGATTGTTGTGTTATTTAGCCAATCACTGCAGTTGTATGAGATGCGCGTGTCGCGCGCGTACGCGCGTGCAGAGCGCGTCCGCACTGTGCCTATAAATTCCACAGATTTCCGAGTATTTGGGTTCTGTTCCCTCTTGGAGCAGGCCGCGCAAGACCTCAAGACCTATTTATTGCCCCGCGTTTGCGTGAACATCAGCACCGGGCTACTTTGCGCAATTAATTGGCTTTCGGCGGGGAAAACCACACGAGAGCGCGCTTGTGTGTGACAATTCCGACACTTTAGACAAAATATAAGAAACTACTTTATGCGCTGTAATATTTTGAGATTGTATAAAAGATTACAGGAAAAGCGGCCATCGAATCAATACGCTACTCACGCTACCACTGAGCAACTCATACCACAGCTTCATTATAATTTCCTTACTTCCTATAATAGAGGGCGCTGTCCCAAAGATGTTTAAGTTTACTCAAGAAGATTAAATAAACTGAGTTTACCATTTTGATCGGTTGAAAGAATTACTCCTTGTGGACATCTTTTATTGTTCATTATCTTGTGGTCGTTTGTAAATAATTCCCCCATCCCCTCCAAGAATCCCGTCTAACTCATCGACTCTTCATTCAAGCTTCCGGCAGATAACTGGGACCCGATTTTATTTGGGTCTTAGCCCAGACTAATATTAGACAAGCCGGAATCGTTACATTATTATTAGACACATAGACATGGATGTGAACAATGTTACACCACGTTGACGTCATGTGACATCACATTAAAGGGGCACTTTTGTAAGGCCTATATCTAAAGTACAATAGGTTTGATTTGGTTTAACTTGATATATACACGTACCTGTACCCGGATGTGTTATAGACGAAAATCAATCGACGTCATCATGACCTCATCACATGTCATGTGACGTCACATTAAATGGCACTTTTATAAGGTAACAGGAACAGGAAAAAAAGTCACACTTTGGAACCTAATTTTTTTGAATGACCCTTTTCGATGCTGTTATGTGTCATTGTTGGGCTGAAAGATATGGGTGCTGGAATTAGGGCAAAAGCTGGCAAATTCAGTTGTTGCATGGGGTGGGTTATTGCTGATGGAGAGGACAAGTTCGGGTCTTTTCAGATAAAAAAAACATACCTCTTGTATGTTCCCCGGTAGCCAGATCGTCTAAGGCACGCTCTAGTAGTTCCATAAGCCTGACATTATCTCTTCCCTCCTGCAGGGAATGCAGAGACAAACACCAGTCCACATTTAAACTAAACCTTATTTGAATAATCTCGGAAGTGATTTTGCACAATTTGCACAAGTTACCAATAGCAACGTCCACTTTAATTCTTGTCAACATTAAGCGGGGTGGGGGAGTTGGATGGGGGTAGCTTGGGAAATTCGAGGGGGGGGGGTTGGACACAATGTGAATATTGAGTGAACTGATCAAACATGTTTTTATGCACACCTCTGATTATGTGCATTGACATTATGCGAGTACGATCATTATCTAGTGCGATCAACATCTACAATTTCAATTTGCCTGAGCAATTTCCGTGAAAAGGGTTGTGCACAAGCAATATCTTACGGCTTTAAAGTGGCACTGCGTCCCGGAAAGAGCCAATTTGGGAGTTTTTAACAAAATGATTGAAAAGAGCGATTAAAAGTATACGAGCAATATTAACACATTGACCTTTTTGTGTTATTTTTGCGACAACGAATTACGGAGATCAAAGTTTTGACTCCAAATTCGAGCTGTTTGGGTGCTAGTCGTGAATCCTACCGCACGTGTTCCACCACTGCATCGCATACTGCGGATCGACGTGTTGGCAACAGCATCCATATAAGCCATTTGCGAGTTAAATTTGAATACAATCTGAACGCTGACTTAATCCAATCATAGATCAAGGACCCAAGGAGTTCGTACTCCAAGACTTCAAAAGTAAAATGATCGTCGCCGCGATCGAAAGCTACAATGAAAAGCACCTGGCGCCAGCTTGTTCAGTCGCTCACTACGCTATAATCTCGACACAATAGAGATCCGCGCTCACTAATGCCAAAAAAGGAGTTTGCATGGCTTCGTAGACAGTACCATGGTGAATACGCATGCGCAGTTGTCATACATCGCTAAAAATGAATGATTTTGAAGTGTTTGTTCGGAGTTGGCTAATACTGGCTAACAATGTGGTCAACATCACTGAAACAATCATTTCATGAAGAACAAAATGCTCTGTACCTTTAGTGTGAAAACTTGTAAAATTTTCAAAAAAACACATTTCATCAATGATATATTGCCAATTAAAATGTCTGACAATACATGAAAACTTATCTGAAAGAAATCCAATTTATCTCCAAATTACAGGGACAGATAACGCTTTTAAGCACCAACAACTGCACATTGCTAACTTGAGTTCATAACTCACATCTAACTGCGCAGTTGTAAAAACCTATCTTGTCGTAAAATATATTTTTCAAAAAAGAGCAGCGACGTGACATGACTTATTATGCAGCATATAGGGAGGTTGTTGGTTACCAACTAAAAAGGCGGCGACGATCATCGTGTTCAAAGGCCGCTGGCATTCACTCTTTGAATGGTCGAGGCTTGCGGTCACAGTGCTGTAGCGATAGACATTCCCGAGGGATCATGTGTTCAAAGGCCGCTGGTATTCACGCTTTGAATGGTAGAGGCTTGCGGTCACAGTGCTGTAGCTATAGACATTCCCTAGGGATTGGTATGTTAATGGTCAAAATGTAAATCGCCCAGGAGTTCTGACTCCTTGGGTCCTTGCTCTATGATCCAATGCTTTGCACGTGTTTACTTTGCATTCTCCCGACCAAAGAGACTGTTACTATATCACGTGATTCGGGGCAAGCCTTATTCTAGCAACCCCCAGCTCCGGCATGGTCTGGTTTCTTTGTGCCATTCTCACCCATTGTGAACAATGTATTGGTACCGAGCGTCTACGTAACTATGCAAGAGCTTGCCCCGAATCAGGTGATTAGCAGTGTCTTTAGTCTGGAGAATTCACAGTTACAATGTGTCAAGCATCCTGAGCAAGTCAGTGTACCAGACGTTTTTCAAATTTTAATCCTAAAGGGTATAGGTCACTCGCAAATGGCTTATTGGTGGTGGTGTGTTGATTTTTTTTATTCATTAGGGGACGTTGAACAATAGGGTCCAAGTCAATGACAATAGGGTCCCAATGACAATAGGGTCCCAATGACAATAGGGTCCACAATTATCGTATGGGAGGTCTTGCTGAAAAGAAATTTATGAATTTATTAGTCAAAAGGTCCATTGACGTGCTGCTGCAGAGTGGTCAAGTGGCTAAACTTTGTGCGCTGGAGTCTCACGCAAACTACTCTTATGCAACGTTGAAAGAAAAAAACAATCCAAAATATATTGTTTTTAAACATGTATGGGTCGTAACACATTTCCATTATACACTAAACAGTGGCAGTGTATACCTACTGAATGAATGCTAAAATAATGTCATAAAACAGGTTTGTTTTGTGTAAATATGATTCTGAGACTGAATGCAATACACTGACTCCATTTCCCACCATATATCATCATCTCGGAGGAAAGATTTCCATATACGAAGTTCACTCAACACCCTGTGTACAAACCCTATGAGATTGGACTGAAAAATTCTAAGTGTTTTCTAAGAAAATGCTTGTATTTTCTCACTGCTCAAATTGACTTTGATGACATGAAATTGCTATCTTGGGGCTTGTTAATCAATACAGAGGAAAATTAGTGAACTTTGTATATGGAAATCTTTCCCTGGACTACCTCCGTATATAAGTCACAGATCCACGTACGGCCTGCGGAGCGTCCCGTTGCTAGGGGAGCCGAAAACTAATTAAAGATCAAAATTATTTGTGAGCAAAAAAGCAACCCAGCTATAGCATGACTGCTAAATAGCACAAAATCGTTAAATTCGGTACCTTCAGAGGTCTAGTTACCCAAAAATCATGGTAATTCGTCAAAGAATGCAGGCGGTTTTCAGCAAGCATGGCGTCTCTGATATTTATCAGACTGTTTCCCGGCCACCCTAATAATCTCACAGGCCGTACGTGGATCTGTGACTGATATACGGAAGTAGTCCAGTATTTCAGTCACATTTATGGGACTAGGAGTGGTATACATTTCTAAGTATAAAAGGAATACTTTTACACAGACTTTTGTGACGTCAGGAAACTACTTTGTTCTCATCAAATCTTTCAAGAACAATCTATACCTCAAAGAAAGTAAGAAAAAATCTCCAGCATTTTTTTCATGAATGGATGTTGGGCCAAGGCCAAGAAGTAATGTCCGCGCTCAATTATGGGCTATGCAGGCAATAATACTTGCAACTGACTCCAAAACTCCGGAATCCTCTCGGAGCTTAGACTAAACTCACCGTTCTCTCTTCATATGGTAACGACAAAACCGCCTGGCCAAACATCAACACAAGAAGGAAAAGACGAACCATTCTTGCCAGAGGAATACGGTTTCGTTGGGTTTACGCAAGGTAGGCTACACGAATACAGGTCAGCTCGTACACAGGTCAGCTCGTACGCGAGCCAACTCGTACGCAGGACAACTCGACACCAACGGAGCACTGCAGCAAACCAAAGGGCGCGGTACACCTACAGCTAAATGCTCGTAGTGTAGTGGTTGACGCGTGTCAGGCACTGCTGCAATCCTGCACGATTCCTTAATCGCCTTAACACAAGCGACTCCCTGTCGAACCGTTGAATATGTTTGAAGGTCTCTGAACAATCACCGATGCCGATCAGCATTTAAGTCGACGTCAGCTCTGAGCCAACAACCCCTCTCATTATTGTGTCCTGTTCAGCTAACCGTGCTCCTCCTGGTATCACATGCACACAGAGTCAGCAAGATTGATTTGGAAAACCATTTCATTATATTCATAGTACGCCGTCCACAGTGTCTCCGCGATGAGCCTAATCCGTTCTGCCTTGACGCATCTTTTATTCGGGATTTCTTGAACGGTTGTCGGTGATGAATGGAATCTAACGAATCTACAACCCATTCTAGACGCCGTGCTCCTAGCGCCAACCTTTAATAGTGAAATGAGTTCGGCAATAGCTCTTCTCATAGAGCAAGGACCCAAGGAGTCAGAACTCTTGGGCGATTTACATTTTGACCATTAACATACCAATCCCTCGGGAATGTCTATAGCAAGCCTGTGACCGCAAGCCTCGACCATTCAACGCGTGAATGCCAGCGGCCTTTGAACACGATGATCGTCGCCGCCATTTTAGTTGGTAACCAACAACCTCCCTATATGCTGCATAATTAGTCATGTCACGTCGCTGCTCTTTAAAAAAATAAATATTTTACGACAAGTAGGGTTTACAACTGCGCAGTTGTTAGATGTGAGTTATGAACTCAAGTTAGCAATGTGCAGTTGTTGGTGCTTAAAAGCGTTATCTGTCCCTGTAATTTGGAGATAAATTGGATTTCTTTCAGATAAGTTTTCATGTATTTTCAGACATTTTAATTGGCAATATATCACTGATGAAATGTATTTTTTTGGAAAATTTCACAAGTTTTCACAATAAAGGTACAGAACATTTTGTTCTTCATGAAATGATTGTTTCAGTGATGTTGACCACATTGTTAGCCAGTATTAGCCAACTCCGAACAAACACTTCAAAATCATTCATTTTTAGCGATGTATGACAACTGCGCATGCGTATTCACCGTGGTACTGTTTACGAAGCCATGCAAACTCCTTGTTTGGCATTTATGAGTGCGGATCTCTATTGTGTCGAGACTAGCGTAGTGAGCAACTGAGCAAGCTGGCGCCAGGTGCTTTCTATTGTAGCTTTCGAGCGCGGCGACCATCATTTTACTTTTGAAGTCTTGGAGTACAAACTCCTTGGGTCCTTGCTCTGTGCTCTTCTACAGCGCTGCAGTTGCTCTAAACGTCGAACGTAATAGTCGAATATGCATCTGGAGTCCTGTGCAAGGTTAAAGCAGTTAAAGCAGGTCAATGAACTTTCAGCGCGATCAAAAATATTTCGCCAATTGCGTGCCAGCCTCCCCGCTCCCTCTCCCGGCAGACGTCCTCAAGAGCCCTCATCAGAAGTTTAACTCAATATGCCACTTGGCGTGAGATCTGCAAACACGATGCCTTCACATTTAAAATGTTACAATCTTATCCAGCCAATATGCAGTATCAATCAATCAATCAATCAATCAATCAATCAATCAATCAATCAATCAATCAATCAATCAATCAATCAATCAATCAATCAATCAATCAATCAATCAATCAATCAATCAATCAATCAATCAATCAATCAATCAATCAATCAATCAATCAATCAATCAATCAATCA
The DNA here is from genome assembly GCA_029964075.1 of Patiria pectinifera. Lineage (NCBI taxonomy): Eukaryota > Metazoa > Echinodermata > Asteroidea > Valvatida > Asterinidae > Patiria > Patiria pectinifera. The sequence continues at coordinate 12,703,458 of CM057150.1, forward strand.
ATCAATCAATCAATCAAGTGTAGGCCCCTTGGCAGCTCAAGCCCTCCCAATGATCTCGGTCCACATGTTCCGGTCTATCCAGCATGCAGGAGCGCAGCTCCTCAGCGGTGGTCAAGCCGGTTTCGCGTTTCAGCATGTCCACGAAGGAGATATTTCTTCTCCCACGTGAGGCAGTGCCCAATGTGGGCTCCCAGAGAATGATCGGGCTAGGGATGCATACCTGCAAATAAACTCCCATAGACACTAGTGCTAAATGCCCATACTTCAAAAATTATTTTAAAAATACTCAAAACTCTCACAGGTATTCAAGCTGCACAGAAAAATGATGATCAATGTGTCCCCTTTCATTTTCTTTTCAATTTTTGGTGGGTTGACCATTGACTTTTCGAGATATTTTCACGCAAAGAAGACGACCCCTATTTTCCCCAAAGCGGAAAAGTAGCCATCTTGAAAAACGATCCCTCCACAGCATGGCAAAATAGCGCCACTTTCGAGCCCAATAGCATCCAAAATGCTCAGAATTGGAAGCCCCAAGTCCGGGCCAGAGGTTCATTGCCATACCTCTTCAATTCCCCAATTTTACGGCGCTCAGAACTCTCTAATATAGAATATTTTGAGGGTATAACTTTTATTCATGAGCTTGGCGGATCGATTTACCGGTGTGCACCCCTAGCGGCCAGCTCCAGGTGACGCCGGGACGCAATGCCCTGCAAGCTTGAGACGGCGTTCCCGGATCTTTTTTGTCACCTTCGGCAAGCCAGCGTAGAATCACATAACCGTATTATTATGGAAAATGGGGATTGGGAATCATGTTTGAGGTGAAGTGGACCTAGTTATTCACATTGAACGTTAATGTAATACACATTGAAAATAACAACATCAAGTACACGATATAAATTCATTGCTTGCTATTGCTGTAGCGAATCAAAATACGGGAAGCACGTTTCTTAACCAGAGGCTACTTTTGGAAACGAGGTTGAAAATAAAATAACCCCTGAGGACAAAGATGATGAGATAGGGCTGTACTTAAAATCGTTACAAAAGTTCAAATGATAATATCATGTTAAAAACAAACTCAACCGATTTCAAGAAAAATCTATGATGCGGTACATCAGTAGCAAACTCGAGTCACACTTTGAGCGCGCTTTTTGAATAGACACATACTTGCACGTGAATTTCAAAGTTTAGATTAAAACGAAGGACAATATTGTGAATTCATTTAATGTATGGGAAACAAAGAAAATAAAAAAGCAACGAGATCGTCACATCATAAACATGATGAACCATTTCCACATTAGAAAAAAGAAGAAGATTTTCCTTGAAATCGGTTGAGTTTGTTTTTGACATGCCTTTATTTAAACACGAATCATTTCAAAACCCTTTTGAAAATCAAACCAATACTTACCAGGGATAAAGTTAAGATTCAAAGCTTTAAAATGATATAAAAATAATGGCGGTTCGTGTTTTCGCGACAACGGTAGAGCCCCGCAATAAAATGTTGTGGGTATTTTGGGACGTGCTGTAATGGTTTGTTATGTCAACGAACGTGAGAAAATGGCGGTCGCGTATCTGCTAATGAATTCTTCAACAATTGATGCTTCAGTTTGTTTACACAAATAATATTGATTATGTAGCTTAGGACACCTTATAAAATCGCCGTTATTATTGAATCATGTTGACAAAAATGACAGTATTGTAAAGTGACATAGAATAACAGTGCAATGAAAATGAAATCTAGCACTCACAGTTTTCTTTTCATTTTGTTGACAATTGGTCCCCTTTGAACTATGCTATGAAAAATTGCAATTGATAACCAGCTATACTGAACTTGCGCGACCAGCCGCATGGGTTAGCTGAGTTCAGGGAACCAGCCTATTGTTTATATATGTGAATTCCAAAGCACATAAAAACAAATGATGCTGTTTGATTGTTTTGCATGCAAATATAACCAACTGTACATGGACTTTTATTAAGCTCACTTTTGATTTACCCGAAAGGTTAACCAAGGATATACAAATAAAAACTATAAGTTGGTAAACACACGGCCTAGTGACACAAAGGAAAGGTAATAACGTCAGTGTGAATAAGCCATTTGCGTGTTAAATTTGAATAAAATCTGGAACGCTGACTTAATACAATGCTTTGCACGTTTTAACCTAGCACTCTCCCGACCAAAGAGACTGTTACTATATCACGTGATTCGGGGCAAGCCTTATGCTAGCAACCCCCAGCTCCGGCATGGTCTGGTGTCTTTGTGCCATTCTCACCCATTGTGAACGATGTATTGGTGCTGAGCGTCTCTTACGTAACTATGCAAGAGCTTGCCCCGAATCATGTGATTAGCAACAGTGTCTTTGGTCTGGAGAATTCACAGTTAAAATGTGCCAAGCATTCTGAGCAAGTCATTGTACCAGACGTTTTTCAAATGTAAATCCCAAAGGGTATAGGTTACTCGCAAATGGCTTATTAACCGCGATGCGTTTTGGATGCCAGTGACCATTTCAGTTAGGCTATATCCATAACATTTCATTTGATGAATGTGCTCTTTTAATTATATCATGTTACATTGCATATTTCTGCGTTATGTTAGGCATGTCAACCTTAACTTGATGCTAACCATTAATATTTATTTCTATTTCTCAAACAATGCGACGAAAGTGGGTTCATTTGGTTATAACTAGACCAGACCAGAATGACCAACGAACGTTCCGCCATCGTGACATTAGTACTCAAATTACAACGCGATAAACATAGGGTGACGTCATTACGTCAGAAACATCTATACTACAATTCAAGGAATCTCTGTCTGTCTGTCTGTCTGTCTGTCTGTCTGTCTGTCTGTCCGCCTTTTATCTCCAGAACCGGGCACCGTGTGAAGTTGAAAATCGGCGGGTGTATTGCTCGGGACAACCGAATGTGCAGTGCCGAGTTTGAAGTGGTTTGGACCAGCGGTTGTCGAAAAAGCTGGGAAAAAAACAGTATTTTCTGAGGCCTAGCGCGCCAGAATATAGCCTAGAACTCCGCGCACTGATGTTCTTTTCAATTGTTTACGTCATGTTTGAGCAAAAGCGCGCGTGCTTGATATGACGCAACAATGGAAAAGAGGACGGGCACATTGTAGGGCGATAGCACTGCACACCATGCCTTCGTACGTACATAAAATACGTGAGTGGCATGCACGGGCACATGCATTTTGTAGTCAACTGAGCAACCATCACTGCACTGTATGTAGGCAGTCGACTGAGCAACTCTAATACAATATGGTATCGCCCTACAACTACGCCCTACAGTTGTAGGGCGACACCATATTGTCCAGTAGGGGAAAATATCAGTGCCGGGGGGTGACGACATTTTGTGCGTTTAACTTGCGAGTGTGCGTTCACACCATTGAATAATGCGTTTTTTTTGCACGAGCTGCAGTTCTCAACTGTCCGTTCCGAACACGCACATTTTCGACTGGCCCTGCACTAGTGATCTTACAATAATTCAAGGAATCTCTGTCTGTCTGTCTGTCCGTCGATTATCTCCAGAACCGGGCACCGTATGAAGTTGAAAATCGGTGGGTGTATTGCTCGGGACAACAGAATGTGCAGTGGCAAGTTTGAAGTGGTTTGGATGAGCGGTTCTCGAAAAAGCTGCAAAAAAGCAGTATTTTCGGAGGCAAACGTGGCAGCTTAGAACATAACACCACGCACTGCCGTTCTTTTCAATTGTTTACGTCATTTTTAAGCTAAAGCGCGCGTGCTCAATATGACGCAAACAATGCAAAAAGGACGGGCACGCGCACACGTGCATTGTAGGGCGATACCATTGTCCAGTATGGGTGAATAGCACTGCATACCATGTTTTCGTATGTACACGGGCACGTTATTTTTGCAGTCGATTAAGCGACCATTGTAGGTGGTCGAACTTCAAAATGGGCACAAACTTTGACGTAAGTGTGCGTTGTTTGTACGAGCAGTTCTCAAAAACTGTGCAACTAAGCAACCTATACCAGTGGCAAAGCAATTTGCGTTTCCCCAACATGCACATTTTAGACGGGCACTGCACTAGTTGTATCAATGGACCGATCCAGTAAGCACCGCCCAATGGTGTTCTGACCAATCACAGCCGTGATTTATGTCCGACGTGCGTGCAAAAAAGTCCAACATGCGTGCACGCGGCAGGAAAATGCAGTGTGGCATTGGGAGAGGAGCACGTGTTAATTTGCCCAGTGCGCAGTGGGCGGGGCTTACTGGATCGGTCCATTGACCTATCGCCGTTTGCGAGTTAGCCGCGCCCCTTAGACAACCCTGTGGAACTTTGAACGTTCACTTTTGTCTCCGATTTTGCTCGCGTTCCGCGTCCATTTGTAAAGCAAGTAATTGGACAATTGTTTCACAAGCTGGGTAGACGCGAATATATCGCGATAGTTTAATTATAGGTTAATGCATTTAATTAAGGTTTATGAATTAAAAGGCCAAATGTAAACACCAAACGTGCCAGTGACACTTTTGTTACACTAAAAAGAAAACGTATATTTTGTTGTACACCCCTCACCACTATACTATAAAGAGCAAAGGCTGTGTTTGTGCAATGTTTTCTCATCTGATAAGGATTAAGAGGAAACATAGTACGTTATCTTTGATTGTCGTTGCAAAGTCATTCGGAGTTGTGTCGCGTGATAATTTGAATTCCTAAAAATCCATTGCTCTATGGTATGTGACTCCTCATATAAAGCGTGCCTTGCTCAACCGTCACTTCGCGTGTCTGCTTCTGGCCCACCCGATCAGTGGGATATCCATGGTGACATACTTCGCACACGAAGTTTACGGTAGAACTGAGTCCTAAGGCTTGCTGGGCGGTCAGTGCCGAGCCGCACATGCCGTTGTTGAGCCCGGTAGAGCTTGTCCCGGCACGGACCACGGCACCGGTCAAAAGAGCACCTGTCAAAAAAATGAAGGCAGAAGATTAAAACCATTTCTGATCACCCGGATACCATTTGTTTTGCAATTCGGCGCCTAGTTAGAGGCACCTAATCACTGATGCGTGCAGAGTCACGGGTCAATGGTTTTGCATCCTTGACATAGGCATGGAAAAACCTTTTAGAAATTAATTGTCAATAATTTATAATAATAGAGAACATACTCAGAAAAATATTCCATGCATACGGTCCATTTTCTCATATTTTTGTTGCAAAAGTTAAATGTAAATTCATTGCCTGGCGCTTGTTTCCCTCAAACCTAGGATCAGTCCTGTTTGAAAAGGAATAATCGATCTTCCCTCAGTTATCCTGAGTACCCACTCTTGTTTCATTTTTTTTCTTGTAGCCCTGTACCTGAACTGGCTACGTTCCTTGGTTAGGGTGAACGTCAAACAAAACCATGGTAAAGCCAAATTTGACCATTTTCGGACGTCAAGGTCCATAATGTGCGTGATCATTGAGGCATTTGAACTTGACGACAAAACTAAATTGTGTGTCAATCGAAAAGCATTATCATATTATTCAGTTCCTAAGTAGCCGCCCCCCCCCCCAAAAAAGACATGTAAACTCCTGAAACACGACTGTTCTTGTCGAAATAAACTTATTTAGTGGAAGGCTAGGCTACAAAACTGATATTCCTTACCGGTGCAGTCTCCTCGCTTGTGTACGACGATTTTTTTGGACGCAGTATACAGTCACAAGGTTCACTTGCAAGTAGTTCGTTATCGTTTCTATTACACCATCCAACAAAAAAAAATGCTGAATAATATTACTGAATTTTTTAAAGTTTATCACGTTTAATGAACAACCTTGTGTTTATGAAATGACAATGTGATGTATGTTTTCAATAATTGTGTTCTCTTAATTTTGGCTCTTTTATTTGACGGATGAATTTCACGTATTTTTTTCTCTCGAATCAACCGAAGTCATACCTGGGAAGGGCGGGGGTAGCTGAGTCGCGTTAACCAGGGGCCCTTGCTGTTCTCCTGCGAGGAGGAAAAGGTATATCAAAATGCTTACTACCACAATGACAATGCATCAAAAGCAGGTCATATGAGAAGACAGTGGATATTACTGAACTTATCGAAAAGGTAAGCCATGGTGCGGTAAATGGTACAGTCCATCATTCGCAGTTATCCAAGAAGTAACTGACATAATTATTGTTGAAAAGCTTACTTGGTTGAAAGATAGTCAGGGAACTAAACTCCCTGTGAAATTATTCATTCTTGCAAGCTGTGGTTTTGAAAAAAAATCAATGAAAGAAGGCCTTTCAGGCCCAATTCAAAACGTGACTCAGCAACTTTTGATTTGAAATCGAGATCCTAGAATATTGTTTTCTCGGAATATACAGCATTCACTGAGCTGAAAGTTCATCAGGTTAGTTGTTCAGCACCCTTCTTTAGATTTTGAGCACTTCTGTTGCTTCAAACGAACATAATGCACAAATTACAAACGATAGAATGTACCTTTAAACGTTTACATTACACTATGGGCTCCGTGTTCAAGTACCCCCTCAACGGTTACAAAGGAAGAGCAGGGGAAGACCACAGTGGGAGAGCCATTCTAACGCATTCCGTCGGGCGATTGACGCTCACGCGAAGACACTACGGTTTTGCACAATTGGTCATGCGTACATCGCACCATACGCGCGCGATCCAGTCGACAGGCGATGTGTGCCGTCCAATGGGCTTTCGAAAGTTGTCAAAAGTCAGCATCTTCTGTTTGTGCACGTAATCCATACCAAGCACCATTACTGAAAGATGGTTACAGGGTCTCCTCCTCAATACCCTTTTGAACAATATAAACCACATAACTTTTGAGCAGCGTTTAAGATATTATTGTAGCTTTGGCAATGTAGCTACTCCGTAGCAACTGCTGGGTCAAAATTCCTTTTGGAACAATTGAAACGAAAATGTGCTATGAGGCAGACGTACTTGATCAAAGGAAATTAATATCTTCAGAAAATCTGTCGTAATTTGAACTTAAGCCACTCCCAGTGCACACTGAGTAGCACTGTCACCATCACAACCGGCAATGGGACAAAGTGGCGTGTTTAGCAAGTGGGCGCTAGTAAGCAGTGGTATGCGTAAGCAGTGGTATGCGTGTATGACACAGTCACTTACGGTCGAGCCGATAAGGACATTGTCATCTGTGACGTCATATCAATGGGAAAAGGCCAGGCAATCCAAACATTTCAGCGTCTTCTGTGTGTTATATTGACCACAGTAAACAGTTTTTGTCAACACTTTACAGTTTATGTCACCACGTGACCACAAAAAACAACAAGTTCGATAACCTACCGATTTCACACAAATTAAAGTGCCCGTGAAGCCCGGGGAGCATACACACTGGAAAGCAATGGCCCCGTAGTTTATACACACGCCGTTTTTGCATGGATTGGCAGTACATCCATATGTAGCTTTTAGTGCTAGAAATATTAAAGGAAGACTTTTTGAAAATGCATTCACGAAGCATTCCCAGCAATATCCTCAAAGAGTTGAATTTGTGATCATACTTACCGGTCTCGCATAAGGTACCCTCGTAGCCTGCGGAGCATTCACAGCTGAAACCGTCCACTTCGTCACGACAGACGCCATTCTGGCAAGGGTTGCTATCGCATGCATTGATCGGTTCCACAGGCTCAGGTAAAGCTGATGATAAAAAGACAAGTATCGTTAACACATTGATATGAAGCACTGGTAGTGGATCTGACGAAACTTTGGATAAATGCCACCAACGTCCATAGGTAGCATAAGGTAATTTTCACGTTGTCAACCCAACGTTTGATGCGTTGGTTTGCATCGAGCCCATAGGCGATTCCGGGCACGTCATCACTGTTCACTCACGAGGTCCCCTTTAATACAGAGAATACTGTACGAGCCTTTGGACACAAGCAACTTCCGGATTATCTGAACACTAGCTAGCACTATATGCTGCTGCTATTGAAGGGGTCTCCTTGATATAATTGACGGGGTGACAAAAATATGGAACATAACTCGAATGTGCAAGTTTTTTTTTACCAGTTTGGCAAACAGCTCCAGTAAATCCTGCTGCACACGTGCATGAAACCTCATCGACACCATCTACGCACTCAGCGCCATTCAGGCACGGACCACTCTCACATTCGTCAATATCTGCACAGGAAAGGGTAAAATGCATTCACATGACTTACGAAAAGATACTATTTAAAGTATTTCTGTCATTAATGGTGTAGCATTAGGCTTAACAGCGATCAAGTCAACTCATGCCATGTAATTAAGGAGAGAAATTACGACGTACAGATACAGCTAAACCACAGAAACTCACCTATTTCGCAGTTGGTCCCCTCATATCCTGGAGAGCATTCACACGTATAAGCATCGACATCCCTAATGCAGACGCCATTTTGGCAAGGACTGCTGTCACAAGGGCTAATCTCTGTCGTAGTAAACAGAGGGGAAAAATGATGGCTCTGAAGAGACAAAATGTGGCTGCGAATGATATCACCCATCCTCCTCGGTTAAACGGAGCTGTGACGTGACTGATTCATGACAAGTCATCAGAGGTTCTCACAAGCCTGCTAAAATTAAAACACTGAGCCACATATTATCTAGTCTCGGAAACAAGCCAGAAGCTGTTCCAATGACCTCGCTCATCGTCATCCCTCTGTTCACCCTGAATACCGTCGAGGACTCGTGGCTGACATGTGACAGATATGTCAAAAGAATCATAATTTGAAACGTGACACAAAGAACAATCGAAAAGAGAAGTAACTGGTGTTGTTCAACAGGTAAGCGCAATTGATTTCCCCAAATAGAGAAGCAACATTCCTGGACGTGAATGTTCAACTCCTTAGGAAACACTATGTCAAGATGATAAAGTTGAAACGTTAACGAGAGAATTGAATTATGCGATTTAATCGATGCGATGAAATTCACAGAATTACCGATTTCATGAAGGACACCACTAAACCCACTAGCACACGTGCAGGAGACCTCATTGACACCACCCACGCACTCGGCACCATTCTGACATGGATTGCTGCCACACTCGTCAATATCTGGGATAAAAAAGGTAGTATTGCACATATTTATTGTACTTGAAATCTTCTAACTAGGGACTAAAGTATAGTTGGAAACATAATGAAGGTCAATTTCGCTGCACGATAGTATCACTTACTAGTTTCACATAAGCCACCCGCGTAGCCAAGGGAACATTGACAGCTAAAACCATTCACTTCGTCAACACAAACACCTTCATTCTGGCAAGGGTCGCTTGCACACTCATCGGTATCTGTGAAAGGAAGAAAAAGGAATGAAATGTGAGTTTCAGGTTTAACCAGTTGAAACATATCGTGATGATCGGCAAAAGTATCCAAAAAGGATCAGAGTCTGTTCTCTGTCTGTACTCAAACGGTTGTGTCGTAACGAAGTCGTTATGACATCGCAATAGTATTTGCGAGATCGGCAATGGTCGAACATGGTCGGCCACATTTTTATAGCCGACTTTGAAAAGACAATTCTGACGTGAGATTCCGTAGATTTCGTCACTCCGTCGTTTCGGCAACGGTACTTTGTCGGTTATGTCGTAACGAGATCGAGACTCAGTCGTGGAAAAAAATCAATTGAACGGATCCAATTCGCAGTGAAGTCGTAATATTCGGTTCGAGGTCGATTGGGAGTCGTAGTATTCGGGACGACATCGCAGCACATTCTGATCATGGTCTGCAGACTGGAGCTCAGAAGATGACATGAATTTGGCGCCACATTTCCTACGTTTTTGGTACTATTTTCAAGATATTTTTTAAATCTCATGGTCTTGGCGGGGTCTTGGTCTTTGGTCTTGGATGTGTGACAGGGGCCTCATTGCCGATTACATCATTTGTGTGGTACTGTTGTTAAAAAAACAAACAAAAACAAAACTAGAAATGTGTTTGTGGACAAACACTGAGCTGTTTCGACCGTTTTATTAATGACTGCCGTAAAGGAGTTTCATCCAGGACGAATGAACATGTACATGCGTATTCTATACAAAACGTGTCTATGCTATGTAAAAAAAACCCCATTTTTTTCATGACGTCATGATGACGGCACACATTTTTGAAATTTTCTGTTTCTATCTACGATCTAACAAACCTTTTGCAAAAAAGAATTTCGAATTTACCACGTTCCATTGATGAAATATGAGTGAAAGGTCCAAAAATTGAATAATTCATATAAAACACATGATGACATCATCGTCACATCACTGCAATTTTTGTCTATAACACTTCCTGGAATATCTGCATACCGACATTGAACCCAATCGGACGTCAGGTTCTCTGAGGTCGATCGGTCGAAAATTTGAAGAAAATATTAAAATTTGAAAAATTCATAAAAAATCAGATGATGACGTCATGATGACGTCACTTCAGATTTTGAATGCTTTTATCTATACCTACCTACCAACCAAGTTTCATAATGATCGGACATACCCTGATATGTAAATCAAAAAAAAAAAATCACGTTTTTGATGACGTCATGATGACGTCACATATTTTACGAAATTTTGCAAAAATTCTGTTTGCAACAAAAGATAGGGCTTTTCCGCATTATGATTTGTTTTTATCAATAATACGTCCCTCGCTATGCATGAACATAAAATCTGTCAAAGTTAGCCGGAAATCGGCTAAAACGGTCACTGTGGACAGGATTTGACCTCAGCAACACGTGCGCTGCACGCGGGCTGACCGACATACGATATGTACAATGTACGTGCATGTACATGTACATGTACAAGTACATACACTTCCTGTGCATGTTTTAAAGCAGAGTTATTGTCAACCTGAAGTTTTAAGCGTGCGCAGAGCATGTCCGAGTTTGCTTATTGCCTCGAAACTTTGAAATATTTTAGACCTACCCTTAAATAAACAATTAAAGTAAAAACTAATATAAAAACTGCCATGGTTGATTTTTCAGGAATTTTCTTAGGAAAAAGGGTCTTTTCATTATAACTTCCGGTCTGATGACGTCATAGACCTTAAACTTCGCACACGTCTTAAGTGGGTCAAGGTCATTATATACACCAATAATTAGGCGATTCCGACAAACTTCGCCACAGACATCTATTCAAAATACATTTTTGAAAATTTTCAACCTGTCGCTAGAGGGCGCTCGAAGATTGCATGACGTCATCGGTAGATGATTTAAAGAATACTATTAGCCAAAAGACTAACACCGTTAAAAGCAAGTTCATATCTATTACCACTTTTAAATAATAAGCCACTTCCGGTTTTGGCCTTTTTCGACCGGAAGCAAGGGTCACGTGATTTCACGCACACTGAATGAAATAAAGACCTCAACCTACTCTACCACTTGCCGGCAACAAAATGCTGCGGACGCGTACGGTTGATTTCTTATGCATTTTTAAATATTAAAAATGTCACAATTTAATTGCCTATAAATAAACACCGGATGACGTCATCATGACGTCATCATTACACAATGTTGTTTGAATTAGGGTCATTGCTTGGACAAAGATTGGTGTAAATGAATTACTGGCAAAGTGTCGAAAATGCCCTCTGAAAATTGACATTTTTTTTTAAATTTCTGTGTACAAAGTCTATGGGAAAAATTAAATATTCAAAATTCTATAATAAATCAAGTGATGACGTCAGCATGACGAAAAGTTTCGGCATACATCTTCAGATGATAGTTTAACTGTGTGCCAGGTTTGAAGTCGATCAGATTTGAAACAAGGCAAAAAGTGACTTGTAGAACGAAAACACGTGTTATCCTATGGGAAAAAAAGTGGAAAAAAAAAAAAAAGAGAAAAAAAAAAATAACAGAAACAAGAGCTGTTTCGGTGTGTACACCGAAACAGCTAAAAACAAGCAGGCAAATTGTGGTTTAGGATCCAAGTATTAACAAAATGTACTAAATAGCGTCCGTTAGGGCCTTTTACTTTGAAAACGTTAACAGTGAACTAATTTATAATATTGTCTGACAGAGAATCAATTGCTGTTCATACATTTTGTTCGTTTCCAATAATAACACAATTCAAATTCAAAGGAGTATGTTCAAAACCCAACCTGTTGAAGTTTCAGCTCAGTGGACATCATACGTTTCGAGAAAACAGTGAATTACCATGCATAGCACTCTATGTTTCGAAACATTAGCCAACTGACTGATCGTTGGAAATTGCCTACATTTTTTATTTCCTCTAAATGACAGCAGACCAGACGGAAATGATTTCACGGGCTTTTCTGTCCCAGTACGATCTTTAACTCAAGTCATTTTTTTTGGATAATAACTCGATAAGTCACTTTTAGGATTAATGCAAATGATCCTTTTGCCTTTCAAACTTACAATACGGCAAAACTCACCTCTCTCTCTCTGTGCATGAGGTAACGCCGAAATTGCGTGGCTGGCGACACCACCAAAGGGTACAGACGGATCATCCTTGCAAATTGCCTGCTGAAATTTTATCGGGATGTCATAAAGTAACTGCCTCCCGCAGGTGGTTTTAGTTGACGGAGCCTTAACCATATACCCACTAACGTTGCTTCTTGAGCTCTTGTACAGTCAAAAGCCGCAGTTTGTTCTTCATATTTGTATGCCTTTTAGGCCCAAACAAAAAAAGTCTCCGATTTCTGGTATGCGCGCGTCGCCGTAGCCATCCGCGTCGGCAAAATGATTGTTTTTTTCAATGTAAGATGATGTGTCAAAACTGCCAAACTCACTGGTTTGACTGGAATTCTGCTGCTGCACAATTTTAACGCGTTTTTAGATGGGGTTACGATCGAGTATAAGCTTTATGTGGCCTCTCTGGACTCCCATATATTTTGAACTAAATTTAGTCGGGCACCATTTGCAGTCATCAGCCGACATTTGAAGAAAAAAAAAGGAAAAAAAAACCCGCGTCACCGCACCACTTTTGGGGCAAGCTCCATGCCAGAAACCAGAGACTTTTTGGGCCTTATATTATGCACCTTTTCTTTTGTGAGAACAGGGGGTCATAGACTGGCTTGATCGGTCTATTGTAACCGATTCTTTTCATATTGCAACTCTCGAAGAGTTCATCCCGATAGAAGTGCCTATGGGGTTTATGATCAAGCGAGGTTTGCTATTCATGAACTTTGCTATTATAGAGCCTTCACTATGGCGTGCAAGTTTGATATTTAATCCCCCAACAGAGATTTTTTTGTTGAAAAGGGAATTCTCTATTTCTAGACGTGCAACGTTAACATTTCTGAAAATGCAGTTATCTTTATTATCAATTATCGCCATTATAAATAGCTACGTCTCTATTAGAAACAGAGAACTCTATACCAAGTTATATATCTCTCAGGTATTAAATGTAAAATTCGCACGCCATATTTGACCATGGCCAATCCCGAGTTCGGTATTTGTCTAGATCAGAATAATTAAGGTATTGTTGGTAGTACGCGGCGGGGAACAGGGAACGCAGGGAGTGGTGGTATTGTTGGATTCCCCGAACTTCAATAAGCTGTCATGCGTGGAAACCGAAGTATTCTCAGTCCCTCAAAAAACAAGTATCCCACTCAATTGTTTGCGGCATTGTCCCAAGTCGTAGAGTCACTTTGCAGGGTGACCGCTTTAGCCGATTTCGGCTAACTTTGACAGAATTTTTGTTAAAAAACGAGTTTGACAGAAAATTTGAGAGAATGGATTTTTTTGGCAGATTTCTGGCAGAATTCTGCAAAAATTGTTATTTGACGGAAAAACAGCAAATTTGAACAAAAAAAGGTACATTTGTTTAAGAAAGCTTCAATCCTTTCAAACAAACCCTTGCATAAAGGGACAGGTTGGCTGGTCTAGGTGCTGAGGTTCACTGGGAAACGCACTTCAAAATTCGTGGCCAGATCCGTGTTTTGCTGTAAATTTACGCGATAATTTCATATCATCTTTATAAGACTATAGATTGTTTATAATGTAATTTGAACCTTAATTAAGGCAAAAGTACCAATCTGCATGTGATTTTCAGTGTTTATATTGTATGTCGAGTAATTCTGGGGAATTTGGCAGATTTTTGATAAATCTGACAGATTTTTGATGTGCATTTAGCAGAATTTGGCTCTGGCCTTACGGTCACCCTGTCACTTTGTCTGACTGTGCAAAACACAGTTATGGACCTTGTTGCAATAGGTGCATGCTACACATGTCACTTTTCTTCTCATTTGTGGCCAGCTCTAGATGATTTTGTTAAGGGAAATTAAAGCAGAGGACCATTCCCTTAGTGCCGCATGTGCATAATTATCACCGATTATACTTGGTTCCAGAACAAAAGTATTCCCCATATTGTCTACGCTGGCCGTGATTTGCATAAAGTCATAGTCTTTTTTGATACATAGTTTTGTGACCCCTACAATGTAAAAATGAGATTTTAGTTTTTTGACCAATAGTTCCAGCTCGACCCGCAACTTCGGTATGAAACTAGACCCGAAAGTCGTTCTATTTTGCAAGGGATTTGAAGGACTATTTTACCTTCTTTAATGGGTGATCGTATGTTTGGAGGGAAAAAAATAACCACGTATAGACGTGGAGTGATTCCTACACAACAAATACGACTTTGAACTCATCGTGTATTTGATAAACGATGGGTGCTCATTTGATCATCGGATTCTGAAAGACTCTCAAAAACACATGTACATGATAGCAAAATAGCACAACACAAGGTATGACCCCTGCACTCTGAATATCAACGACTGATGTTTGTTTGTATGAGGAAGTTCTGTGCTCCAATGAATATTGAGAGCGCTAAAACGGAACACGTGGGGCGGGGGGCGGGGGGGGGGGTACCATCTTTCAGCGCAGCGCTGTTCAAAGCGAACGATGTTTTCAGGCAGACACGCACGCGAAATTTCAAGAAAAGTGACCTCGTTACAGCCACTATTTAAAAAGAAGCAATTTTTTTGTGTTTAAAAAGGCACTTGTAAAAATAGGCACTTTTATTAGCAAAAATGGCACTCTTTTAAAATACAAAAGCGGGGGCTGGGAGGGGGAGGCTTAAACACTAGAGAAAAAAGGCACTTGAATGGAAAATAGGAAAAGGGTAGTCTTTACCAAAAATGAAATACTCTCTTACCCCCGGCTACGCCACTGCACCGATCGAGTTGCATGTATCACCGTATTTGTAATAGTAGCGCATCAAGATTTCGGGTCGGAAAGGGGGACTTGGGTAATATTTTCGAAAAAGAAAACCTAGCAAGGTATTTTGTTCCGGTCACTGTGCCCCCGCAAAACCAGATTGCACAGTAAACCAATGGTGTGAGTCCTGCCTTAGCCTCGCGTGCATGCAGGGTTGATTGTACACAGAATTGATTCATTTGAATAGAAATAAAAAAGTACCGTTAATGGTTGACCCTACACACACAAAGTAGCGTTATTGTGTATATTACGCATGGTTAAGGCATATTATTCCATCACCTATACACAGCCGAGGATACAGTTACTTGTACTTTCATTTTCAGCTGACCTTCCTTCAGGCAAGGATGCTCCGTCTTTTCCTACTGGTGGCGTTATGCCACGCAATTTCGGCATTACCGTATGCCCAGGAAGCGGTAAGTGTCTCGTACTTATGCTACTGAAATGCAAAAAAACCCCACCAAACTAGTGTCCAGTAACGCACTCTCTTGGGAAAGATTTCCATATCTGGTCATCACTTATTTTTCCCTTCAGTGAACTATCAGCCATCAGAAAGTGATAATATGTCCTAAAAATCATATTTAGCAGGGAAAATATTGAAGTATTTACTGAGAAAACACACCGTTTTCAGAACAGTCTCATACGGTTTGTGCACAGGCTGACAAGTGATCTCCAGATATGGGAATCTTTACTATCTTAAAAGTGCCCAAGGCACTGTATTACGGCTGGCGTGTCTTAGCGTAGACAGAAGGCACGGTCATGTGTGGTTCCGTGGGGAAAACCCCACGGAAACAGGCAGGGACTGAAAATGCAATCTACGAGTTACGAATCCGGAACTATAGCAATGAGATGGAAGGCGAGGAAAGAATCTCGCGCCAACCCGACTGGAAAGGCTCAGCCTCTAACTAAACCCCGAAATGTGACTTGAATATTAATACCAAATATATATAAAGAAAGATATCAAAAAATGCAAAAACAAGCCCTCTCGATTATTACCTAAAATGTGATCATTTATCAGTAAATAAGTAGGCCTATACTGCTCCTGTATTGAATTTTACACTTTTAAGTGTGAAGTGTAAAATATTGTTCGCACGTTGGTTCTCATCATTCCAAACCACATTTTCGTGCTCATTCAACACGGAGACGGGGTTTCGAATACGCCTTGAAAGTCACCGAAGCTACTGGAGAGTATCACGCTCTTGCAAAGACTTCCCACTGTAAATCCAAAGAAACGTTCAAGGAGCCGTTCTAAAGACTACCTTTGGAGGGGGGGGGGGGGGGAAGGGGGCTAGCAGGGGTGGATCCGTACATTTTGCAGGGAGGCATACTGAAATGTAAAACTTTTTTTTTCTCCGGACACTTATAGGCCTCCCAAAATCAATTTAATTTTGTCTTGTATGACCACCAGTTTTGGTTGAATTTAACATAAATTATAACCCAAACAATTTGTCATAGAACAACCTAATTTGGGTAGTTGCAGTTTTCACCCTTTCATGGGTAAAATTAACCCAGGAAATTTTTCAGTGTGGGTGGGGGGGGGGTGGGGGGTGGACAACCATATTTTCAATGGGGGCGCTGATTACATCCTACCATCATGGAAAGTGCCATCTTTATTTGTTTTGGGTTGGAGGGGGCTAGACAAAACTGTTTTTTTGTGTGTGTGGGGGGGGGGGGGTAAATACCTAATAGCCCCGCCCCTCCCAGTAGAACCGCACCTGAAACTGTCAACTTTTTGAATCTCACTCGACGTCGATATTCATCAGAATATGGAACTGTGTCATAAACTATTCCCAATTGAAGTGTTTATTATCCTACAGCCTTACTGCAAGGTCATCCTGTCCTAGGATTCAGTACCGATCGGCGAGGTCACTGCGGGGTTTTGAATGAAGAGATTAGTGACCTGTAGTGAAGGCCGTTTGAATTCACGCGATTGAGAATAAAAAGATCAAGCTTGTTTTGAAATCTTTGGCCCTACCATAATTATTTCATATTGGGCATGTCCCAACTGACCTCGTTGAAAAGAAAACTTGCTTTGTCTTCGAGAAAAAAAAAATTGACGAATTATTTCCACAACGCGGTAAACGGCTTTTGTGTTACCTTATATAATGCAACCCTTACCATGCTGCCCAGGGTCAGTTTTGTCAGGTTATAATTATTGTTGGACAAAATCCACCTCGTCTCCAGTGCTTACTTTATTTCCAAACACGTTTCCAATAGTAATAGCCCTGGATAGGAAACTTTCTTCCTGTATCCTGATTCGATACCGCAATTTGCTAGAAATGGATTTATATCGTGTCATTGGCGTTGCTGTTCACAGCGTACAGTTCGTGTTCTCGCGATCATTCATCCACGCATTCCCGAAAATATTAATTTCCTGCCCAATTTGTTAATGTTAATATGACATGTGATACTCTATGTTGTCTCGTTAAGATCGTTACAGTTTAATCGTGTTTTCGTTACTCACGCCATGCTCGCGCTGCGACGAATTGATTCTGTTTTTACCCCAGACACCGCATACAATAACAAACGCAAATAATAACGCACAGGCAGGCACCAGACTATTCCTCATTTGCATACGTGTTCAAAA
The DNA here is from genome assembly GCA_029964075.1 of Patiria pectinifera. Lineage (NCBI taxonomy): Eukaryota > Metazoa > Echinodermata > Asteroidea > Valvatida > Asterinidae > Patiria > Patiria pectinifera. Next base: position 12,721,132 of record CM057150.1, read on the forward strand.
ATTGTGCACATGAAAATGATCCAGTACCAGGGTGAGAGAGCAGGTAGTTATGGGCGCGTAATGCTCGACACCCTAGGGACGAGGTTGGGACAAAATTTAATACGATAGAGCAAAACAAACGAAGTTTAGAAATAGCTGTCATATCGTTTGGCTCTTTTTCTGTGAAGTTGTATCTGAACGGAATCGTATCCCTTTCCCAAATCGATATATCGCTTTCATTTTTGGACATAACCTATCAAAAAGGAAGGGGATTTGTACAGTTTTAACAAACATCTATATCTGCTGAGTTTAATTTCGATAGGTTAGTTTTTAATAACCTCCACTAAATTGAAGTTTTGTTCTTTGAATAGGCAAAAATACACTTTTGCTAAATTATTTTAGTCGTCCATGATAGGCCATTGTGACTACCGCTTATGTCTTTTATTACTATTATTCTAGTTTATTAAAAATTTGAAACACGCAGCTACAAGGCTGACATTGCACACATACACGGAGTAAAAAGGATAAATTCAAACAATTCACCAATACATTAAAAATATACTTTTAAAGTTACATTAGACAAACAAGTAAATGTATTAAACAATCTTGACCCATTATATAGAAGCAAACAAAAACAAAAGAACTAAAAAACACACATTCAGCTGACTATAGGACAGATAAATAAGTGAAGATGGACAGAAAACCTAACAAACAGGCAAAAACACACAAACAAACCGACCGACCGACTGACCAACGGATGAAAGAGATAGACAAGCTAACCGACTGACCGAGACAAACAAAGACACAGCATACCTGACAAACAGACACGCAGATACACAAAAGAGAAACAAACACATCAAATATACATCATCAAACTTTCACAATAAAAATCACAGTATAAATTATTTCAATGCTTATGACAACAATTATGACAAACCGATCCCATAGGCGTAGCCAGCGGAGGGGGGGGGGTTACCCATCCAATATTTTGTAAAGACTGCCCTTTTCCGTTCAAATGCACTTTTTTTCACCACCGCTTCTCCCCCCCCCAATTTTGTGTTTGTAATGAGTGCCCATTTTTGTCAATAATTCGTCACCGACACCACGAACTGACACCCGGTGGTCAGCGTTGCAGAAATACAAATAGGAGAAAAACGCTTTTAAAGGTTTGGCACGAATTTACTCAGTAAAATATTCCATTTATCTTAGAGGTTTTAGTATGGCTTAACGTAAAAATGCTTTCACTACTCAATTATAAACGTTATATTGTAAAAATCTGCTTAGTTAATTAGCAATTAAATGATTAAGATGGGTGTCAGTTCGTGAAAACCAAAATGTACGTGTTTTCGGAGAGTGCGCGCATGCAATAGTGTTAGTGAGTGTCAGTTCGTGAAAACCAAAATTGACGCGTTTTAGGAGAGTGCGCGCACACACTGCGCATGCGTGCGCGCACTCTCCCAAAACGCGTCAATTTTGGTTTTCACGAACTGACACTTACTAACGCTATTGCATGCGCGCACTCTCCGAAAACACGTATATTTTGGTTTTCACGAACTGACACCCTGTGCAGGGTCACTTTGTGGTAACCAAAAATACCAGAATTGACCAATTTCTTGAAAAATCATTAGTAAAATTCGCTTATTTTAAATGATTTCAGCAATTTTAACCTCTTCATGTTAAACTTCATGATACAAACTGCTAATATGTGCAAAAAGATAATTTGGATTTTTAATTTTTTTTTACACATGTGATGCAGAGGGTGTCAGTTCGTGGTGTCGATGACGAATTGCCTTTTTTTCTGAACAAAAGTGCCCTTTTAGAAAGAAGTCGTGCCTTTTTTGTGCCATCGGCCGTTCCGGCTGCCTTTTTTTTGAATTGTGGCCATCCTGTACCTTTTTATTTGCAGTATTAACCTACATAATACCTGGAAGATGACGTATCCATCGCACTAAACGTATCCGTTGGCATGCGAAACCGCTCTAATGACTCCACAGGTATTTGTCCATTATAATCGACGTGGAAAATACAGACTGGCCGTTTATAAGAAATTCTGTCCATGTACAAAATGGATAGTGAGAAGTCAACTTGAATAGTCCTTGCTCAAATTACTTTACGTCTCATTCGAATGATGGCCTCGTCGAGAGGCTACTTAATACCCTTCAATCATTTATCTTATGGTCTTGAAACACGTATAGCCCTGTAAAATAAACCTGTCTGCGTTCATGTTTCAGAACGAGGTGTATCGAGACATGGAACTGCTGGAACGCCTTTTGGAGCTAGAAAACTCGCACGATAACCTTGAATCCAGAGGTAAGATTTTCATACAAATGAAACAAAAACTTAGCCTCTGTATCAGCTTTTTTGTCTCTGAAGAAGATCTTTTTAAGATCGCAACGTGAGGCCGCCATATTTATTACATTTGAATATTTCAGGTCAATCCAGTCAGAAAATTGTTTGCAGCAGTCATATTAAATTTTATTGTTTTTAATTTTGTTTTGTTTCTGTTGCCGTTCTTGAAATTATACTAATATAAATCCTTGAATACAGAGATGACGCATTTGAAAGGACACTGTAATGTATGTTTTTGTAATGCAGTTACTGGAATGCAACGTTGTGTCCCATTTAACCTTGTTAACAATATTCGTTTTGCCATTTGTAGGGGTATTTTTGCGTCTTTTTTATGCTTATGCAAGTTTCCTAGTTCATGAGCAACAGTGATTTTATTTCAGCGCCAAGTGTTATTTTATTTCAGTGCAACCACAAGTTTGGATATTTTTTGTTGTGATTTTTTTTCTTGAGATGATTTGGTGTTGTCAGTACGTGGCAGTAAGCCAATGAGCAAAACTTTCTCTCGAATGTTTTCAGTGAGCTAGTTTAGGGTTCACATTTTCAACAACAAAAACAATAGACTAAACCGTTTCTTCCTGAATTGACGTAACACTTTTCTTTATGATCATGTGGAAATAAATGTTACTTTGAATTGAATTGAATTGAAAAGCTTCAAATGTTTGAAGAAGGGATGTCAAATGCTTTTCATACATTTAAGAGAAGTAGAACGAAATTCATATCATGACCTCTTTGATGTTTAGTGAAACATACCTTATTAGACATATTGAAAAAAATGACAATGCTTGAGCCTTATTTACTGTTGAATACTGTTATTAAAAGCGGCCATTATTTCATGATCCGATGTTGATCAAAGACACTACGTTGTGTAAGGCACTCAATTGAGTTTCCAAACGCAATTTAAATGAAACTGTATTAATTGGAAAGATCATTTCAAAGCAGAATATAAACAACCACACAACCATTCTATAAAACTCGAGTTTTGAAAGTCAAAGTTGTGACCCACGGAATTTGTTCTCACAAGCATAACACAAAAAAGGCCAGGTTTTGACAGATTATTGTGTGGACGTTTATATCCCACTTGTTAGTGTTCTTTCCCATTCTGAAGCCCAATGTTTTCACGAGGTAGCCATTTTTGTCGTGTTCCCTGAATGTTTTTCATAAATTGTTAACTGTTGAATTGAATGGCGCCAGACTCTTTATGCAGCCTTATTTTACTTTCATTTTTTTTTAAAATCTGACTTGAAACATTAGGAAATATTTAATTGCAATTTTTAAATCATTCCTTTAAGCAGACTTGAATTATTTAGTAATGCTTTCATTTCTCTTCGCAAGTTCCAAAAATGAAGAGTTAACCTCACTTTCAATTCAACATGGCGACTCATGAATAAGGGCCTATTGGGCGCTTTCCTGGACGCCGCGTCCATTTGATCCGCTCTTTGCACGCTCCGCAATTAGCATGCAGAACCTCGATCTGGCAATTTTACCCCAAAATAAATTAAATTTCCGGTTGAGTGACTCCCGTGTATACACGGGAATCACTGAACCCCGACACGGGAATCACTTAACCGGCCATATTTAAAGTGTAAAGTTGCCCGATCGAGGCTCTGCATGCTCATATGCTTATGGCGGAAGCGTTCAAAGAGAGAATAGCAAGTCACCTACTGTTACCTGTTCTCACAAGGGTAGTCTTTTGTGAAATACATAAAGGGTGCAACAGTGCAAAACAAAAAATCCCATAGACACTAGTGCTCCATGCCCATACATCGAAATTCTTTTAAAAATACTCAAAACTCTTACAAGTATTTAAGCTGCACAGAAAAAAAAAATGATGATCAACATGTCATCTTTTGGTGGGTTGACCATTGACTTTTCGAGCAATTCTCGCCCAAAGAAGACGACCCCTATTTTCCCCAAAGCAGAACGGTAGCCATCACGAAAAACGATCCCTCCACAACATGGCAAAATAACGCAAAAAAGTATCCAACATGCTCAGAATTGGAAGGCCGAGTCCGGCGGGGCCAGAAGTTCATTGCCATATCCCTTCAATTCCCCAATGTTATGGCTCTCAGAACTCTCTAGTATAGACTATTTTGAGGGTATAACTTTTGTTCATGAGCTCAGCAGATGGGTTTAGGCCTATCTACAGGAGTGCACCCATAATGGCGTAGATCGTTGCCCCTCCCTACAGCGCCCCCGTTTGAGACGAGTCTATTAGCCTTGAAAATATACCGCGCCGTGGAGGGGCTGTTTCTCATGGGCGTTCATGCATCTACACTGTCTGCCGCTTTTCAGCTCCTTAATTGTGGCAACCAGTCAATTCTATAACAGCACTGCCCTGCTCTATAGGCCAGTCTTCACTTTACAATAACCTTCAGACATTCTATTACAAGAGCATTTATTTCCTTCTCTTCAAAAAACCCCAAAACAAAACAAATAGAATACAAAATGCAGAAAAATGTACTGATAAAGACACGTTGACAAAAACCGAAGCTTATAATAACATGCCTGTAAACAAACACATAAAAGCTCACAGGGTAGACAAACGTTTAGAAAAACAAGCACGAAGAAAACAGGTAAAGCAAAAGACAGACATGCGTTACAAACTAGTGTATGAATAATTAAAAAAGAGCGGCGGCAGGGATTATAACATAAATAAAATCGGTAAGCACAACTTTAAGCACACCCGATAATAAGTCAGGCTTTCAGTTAGATAAACTGTAAAAAAAAACCAATAACCACGCCCTCTGTTGGATGCGCTATACGTGGGGCATGGAGGGCATTATTTTATTCCAAGTTTTTTTCCTTGCCCCTCCCCCCCCGTCCCCCCCCCCCTCCATCAGTTTTCCCAATAGGCCATTGGAAGTACAGGGTGAGTAAACAAAGCGGAACCGAAACCCCCAAAATATATTTCTTATTTAAACACATATGTAGTACCAAACATAATAATGACTGGAGAGCCAATTTCATAAGCTACTTTAAGATGACCCTAAAACCTGTTTCGTCCAAACAAAACAAGCAGCTTAGTGTGTATTTTGACTGTTTGGAACAACAAAGAAAATGACACATTTAATCTTGTTTCAACAACTGCCAACAACTGTAGTACACAATATCTTTATTGATAGCCTTAGTTAGGCAAACAATATTATTTCTAAAATCCGCTTTTTATAAAAAACGGGCCTTCAAAAGGACTTTGTTGAATACGCCTAGTTGTTTTTTTTTAAACTGAGGTCTTAGCGCTAGTGATGTTTGAAGTGACGATGATTCTTGAAAACGAATTTTTTTGGACGAAATAGGTTTTAGGGTTATTGTGTTTTTCAATGGTGATATTCTTTGAACGGATTGAGCAATTTCAGTAGCTTTTTTCATCTAAAAGTAGCTGATGAAATGTGCTTTCCAGCCATTATTATGTTTGGTGCTGAATGAGTTTTATAATATGAAATATAATTTTGGGGGTTTTTGGTCCGCTTTTTTATTAACCCTGTATTAAAAACATGGGTACTTTGGTAGACAAAACACACCAAACATGCTCTTACACATTTATGATTGTGACTGATGAATAGAAAACGGTTTCTACTTTTTGAAGGATTCGAAGGGGAAAAGGAGATGAACTTGGCTGGCAGGCACAAATCGCAGTCCTCTGCTCCGATAAATAAAGACGAGGTGGAGATGGCGGCAAAGGCTATCGATGGGCGATACGATGACGCCAACTTGCTGGACGAAAACGGGGAAGTGGACGGTGGAAGTTGCACAGTTGGACGTGAGCGTGGAATAGTTTGCCTTGCTTTGTGGTTTGCAGTTTTATAATGAAATGTGACTCCATGAAATCCGGTCTGTTCTGTACAAATAAAACATGTTTTTGTGAGTACAGTGGTATGATTATATGATGTGACAGATGAAGTGTGCCATTTCACTTGGCGAATTATAAAATGGAACATTCCTGTCACCTAATGAAAGTATTCTTCCCTTTGCGCGAAAGTGAAACATTCATTTTTTCATTTTAAACAACACCTTAAATACATATTCGTTATCTGTTGGTAATATGTTAACTGGTACTGTGAATGTACATCATCACATCAATTACAGCGCAACCAACAGCGCGGCCTTGGAATGAAACCTCTCTTGGACAAATAATTTATATGTAAGGGATCTAATCAAGCGTTGCATAATGAATTGTATGGGGTCTTGATCCCACTCGTGATAGGTCAACATTCTGACTATATCCACCGAGCAATACAACCAATTAATCCGTGTTTCACAGAGCGCAACTATTTCGCAAAATATCCCGGCTGTCATAGACGGTTAAGGGAAACGGAATTCGCGGACTAGTCACAGTATCGCATCATAAAGTGCTGTGGTTTGAGTCTTATTAGTCTGTTCAATATCAGGTACGATACTTACAAGATTGTCTTATTATGTAAAGATCCTATGCTGTCTGTCTGTCTAATGTCTGTGTGTCACTCGTTTGTAATAGGCCTGATGTGTGTGCGCAAACACAAAATGCAATTGATAATGGAGAGGCATGGTTATTGTATCCAGGTCCTCAAATGGTATTGGCCAGGCCTATGCTCCATTTTCACTGTCCTCTGAAGTCACGGTTGGCACGTGAATGAAAACGATTTATTTATTTATTTTTTTGCTTTGCCCCCCTTTTTCAAATAGCTTTGCCCTTTTTTAAATACTTAATTATGACAATATTATCGATATGAACACACGTCAAAACATGGCATTATTTTACAAAGCATAACGTTGTTACTAAGGTTCACCACGCCCACTTTGGGTCAACATACAAAGTAAACATTGGTATAAAGGGTGAATAAAAAAAAAAGAAACTAAGATTATTGCTAATTGGAACAGAAGTAGGACACATGTGAATCAAAGGGAGATATCCTCTGTTAGGGTTGAATCTCCTCTTGAAAATGACACCTTCATCATGTTATTACATTCACAGTTGATTGAGCAGCGACCAATTTTATGAAAGGGTCTATTTACAGGCTTGCGTCACTTTTTAATTGTGGTTTTTGTGGTGTCATTTGTCGCAGAGTGCAAGGCTATGGTTGCCAATCAAGGCAATTGGGGAAAAAAGTGATTTCGCCATGAAAAGTGGCGTAAGCCTCTAAATAGACCCTTGCATAAAATTGGTCACTGCTCAGTCAACCGTGAATGTAAGGACACGATCAGTGTGTCATGTTTAAGAGGAGATGCAACCCCAACAGAGGATATCTCCCTTTGATTGACATGTGCCCTACTTCTGTTCCAATTTGCAATAATATTTCGGTTTCGTTTTATTTTTATCCACCCTGTATAACTCCATCCCGCTAGTAACACTAAATATCATAGTTTGATAATTGATAGTAGATGGTTGAAAGAATTTCCAATGTTATTTATGTATTTATTTATGTGTTTAGGAGGACCCGAGGCGAATCCTTACTGGGTTCTGCTTCTCGGCGGTGACCACTGCGTCACTAAAGTCAGCATCCTGAATCGTGGGGACGGCCACAGTGAGTCGAGTTTTCCGTTTGATAGTTTAGCCGAGTGTACTATTAAAAGTATTAGTAACACATTGTGGAAAGTTCTTAAGTCTTTTTTCTGAACGAATGTAGGAAGTTGTAACAACAACATTAGGGGCGTATTCGAAACCCCGTTCTCGATCGACCCGTGATCAGTGTCCTCGTGTTGCTGATTACGAACGCCCAAGTGCCTGTGGAGTGCCTGTGGAGTGCAGCGGGTCCGCTCATAAGTCCGACGCCTCACAAGTCCGAAATTTCGAACTTATGAGGCGTTGGACCTATGAGGCGTCGGACTCATGATACGGCCCCGAGTGCAGCTGGGCAAAAATTCAAGATGGCAGCCGCCGTATCAAAACGCCGAATGAAAAGAGGCCAATTAATTGAATGAATACGTAACTAACTGAAATCCCGAAACAGCTATAACATATTGCGAGACAAGGCTGACAAGCTCACTCTATAGCCACGTACAATTTTTTTGTTATCGTTACTGCTCCTGTACTTAATGAATGCCTTTCATTTTGTACACAAATATTAACTCCGTCTTTGTTCCTGACGTTCCTTATCTACTCCCCAATAAGTGGGGTTTGAGAATCTTGTTCGCGTACATCGTTCGTGTGTTGGTTCCCGTCATTCGAAACCCCGTTCTCGTGTTCATTGAACACGAAAACGGGGTTTCGAATACACCCTGGGGGTGTGAAAATGGATGTTATTCCCAGGGTATTGAGTAATTCCGTATGTTGCTCTAGTTAAAATAATTCAATGTCAAAATAATGTCAATGTTAATTTTAAAAATAATGGAAAGGTACAACACATTAAGTTATAGCGCCCTCATTCGGTCAGAAACATTATGGGCAATTAGAAGAAGTGAAAGGCTAAAAGAATTAAATATGTCCAGCCTCAAGGCGTTATCGCCCAAACTGCAATGAGAAATACAGTGAAGATTGTCTTGCTGAATGAACGTCAATGTGATGACCACAGGTACTTCAGATGTCGTTACTTTAGCAAACTAAGGGAGCCTCTAAAAACAACTATCAATAACGTCCATCAATATATCTTTATTAAAGCAAAAGAACGAGAAGCAGGTGGCAACTCAAAGGAATTTGGTCTTCTACAACTGTCCGATAATCATGTTCTTCAAGTGACTCTTTAAAACATTCCCAGGGGTTTTCCCCAAAATATTCTTCTGGGGTGTTCCTCCCACCTGTAAAACGTTTTTCTGGTTTTCGAGCTACAGAGCCTAGGGCACTTTCGAAGATCGTTGGTTCATTACCAGAAAATAAATAAATCTAACATGTCGCTCTGGGGATTGGCCTTAACATTTTTTTTAATGTTTGTTATGCAAAGGTGAACGTTTGACGGGAGCTGTTGTCAGAGTTGGTCGAGAACCGTCTCTCGAATTAGATGATAACACCGGCTGTGGCTCGCCTGTGACTGCTGAACAAGCTTCAGTACCCGGTGGCACAGTTGACTCTGAATGCAGTCAGCCAGTCCTATCGAGATACGTCATCATTGGTATTCCCTCAGACAACGCTATATTACAGCTGTGTGAGGTGAGGGTTTGGGAGGTTCCACTGGAGCAATGCTTACCAGGTAATTATTCACAAATGACTTGATTTTTAATTGGGATAGCACTCTTGCTTTTCATTGCATATCATCATGATAAATCTTCGTATGAAATCAACTGGTCCAGACCAGTCAACAGAAAGTATATTATAACAAATATTAGAGTTAGTAGGCATGAAGGTATTTCAAGAAGCCGGTGCTTGTAGAGCAATGCCTTACAAATAATAGGGACGGACGAAGGAAGAACACACACCAATCAGCACAAGCGGTGACCAAGCGAGGATCCACGGGGGGTTGGGGGCAAAAACACCGACGCCAACAGATAATTAAAACAATTATAACAATTACCTATTATGTCTGCCTGTCTACAACAAATCAATACATACCAAAATATATAGCTGACGGGCCTGCAGGCCGCTGCAAAAGTTCCTGAATCCGCCCCTGATGACAGAAAAAAAGAAGACAGGACAGGACAGGAGGAAGACACACGCAAGGACATTACAGGCATAATGTCAGATATGATATGCGAATTACAGACAATTAGAAATTGTAAATTGAGAAGCCATGTAACTTGGGAAATTGGATTTCCATGGTAGTTTTGTATATTGGCTAACGAACGACTGTTTTTACTCGACCAACTCCACCTTATCGCTGTCCGGCTAGCTGGCTCCCTTTCGGGTCAGCTGGCCATCAGGCTTGCTGGCCAGCCGGCTGACTGGCTTGCATGTGGGCTATATGGCTCTCAGGCTTGGTGGATGGCCGGTTTTCTGGCTTCCTTGTTGGTAAGCTGGTTGTCGGGCTTGGTGGCTGGCCGGGGTGCTGGCTCGCGTCTAGATAGTTGACAGTCTAGATAGTTGGCTGTTCTCCGTGTTTGGCTATTCTCCGCGGTTTGGCTGGTCGCTAGTTAATGTGACTTTATAGAAATTATATGTTTCTGTTCTCAAAAGGACCGGAGGGGCAACAGGAGTTGAACGTCGTCGGTGGGGATGCAGAACAAAGTTTCCGTTTTAAAGGGCTTACTACAACGCAGTTGGCTTCAAAAGCTGTGGATGGTCAATATGATAACGACATGTTTGTTGACTCCCAGGGAGAAGTTGAAGGTGGAAGCTGTGCATTCACAGGTGTTACCTTAATCTTGTTTTTTTTTTGTGTTTGTATATTTGGTTCATAATAAACAAAATAATAGGCTGGAGCGCAAAAAAAATATAACTATGAAAAGTCCTTAAACTTTTTTGTCATTCGATCCTCAAGTATTTTTTATCATTGATCGCATACTATTAGCTACATTAGCTTCTTTACTCTGATCCAGCCGATGTATAATGCCAACACACCCGACAATCCTCACTGTTTATTGTATACATGCGCCAAAAAGTCTGCGACATGAAATGTTCAATATTCAATTTTGAAAATGAAAAAGACGGTGAATATGAAAGTGACTCCAAAGAGACATAAGTGAGGTCCAAAGAGACATAAGTTTGTGGGTTGTATGTAATATTATGAAACCCCTGTCAAATATAGTTCCACCATTTCTTTTTGTAATCAGGTCCCGAAGAAAATTCGTGGTGGAAATTGAACCTGGGTGAGATGCACTGCATCAGCAGAGTCAGCGTTTTGACTGCAATAGGTGGAGGTAGTAAGATACTCTTTACAAATGGTCATAAGAGTCTTTGGAAGTCTTTGCAGTCCTTAGCAATATTTGATAACATTTGGCAGCCGTCAACAATCTGTAAGAGACATTGGGCAGTCTGCAGTCTTTGAGGGTCTTTGACAAGTCTATGCTAGTAACTGACAGATTTTACCGTTTTAAGTTTTAACATGCATTAAATAGAAGACTTTTTCGGAAAGTCCTTGGCAGTCAATGACAGTCTTTTAAAATGTCTCCACAGTCAAAATCAGCTTATGACAGTCTGTGACAGTCTGATAGAAGTCGTCGACAGTCTATTGCACTCTGTTAGGCAGTATATTACAGTATGCGACAGTTCTTGCCATTCTTCACTGACTGACACTATTGACTATCGTAAAGTGACAACATTCAACAAGCTGACAGTCACCGATAGTTCTGGCACTCAGTCCCGGTCTTTGACAGTCTATGAAAGTTTTGGCAGCTCTTTGCCTTCTTTGAAAGTCATTGCAGTCTGAAAGTCTTGACAATCGTTTGCAATTTTTGACAATCATTGGGAGTCAATGACATAATTTGACAGTCTTTGCGGTCATTGATAGTTTTTTGCAGCTTTTGACTGTCTTTTGGGCAGTCTGTGAAAGTCATCGACCCTCTTTGACGGTCTTTCAAGGTCTTTTATGGTCTTGGGCAGTTCTTGTTTTTTTTTAAGTCATGAGTAGTCTTTAAAAGTCATTGATAGTCTGGCACAGTCCTTGATTGTCATTGGGAGTCTTTGACAGTCTTTGTGAGTCACTGACAGTCTCCGGCTGTCTGACTGGCCTTGGCAGGCTTGACAAGTCTTTATTAGTCATTGACAGACATTAAAACTTATCAACAGTCATGGGTAGTCTTTGGCATTCTATGACAGTCCTTGAAGGTTTATTCCGAGCCTAGAACCACTCGTCGTGTCAGGCTCTAATATGTAATTTTGTTCAGATTGAATTGTATTTTTTCTTCAGCTTTAAATACGCATCATAATTTTTTTTTTATGGATCCAGAGTGTTAGGCCAAAAAAAGTCTCCGGTTTCTGGTATGGAGCTTGCCCAAAAAGTGGTGCGGCGACGCGGCTTTTTTTTTTACCTGATTTGTTTTGCTTCAAATCTCGGCTGATGACTGCAAATGGTGCCCGACTAAACTTAGTGCAAATTAATGGGAGTCCAGAGAGGCCACATAAAGCTTATTCTCGACCATAACCCAATCTAAAAACACTTAAAAATTGTGCAGCAGCAGGATTCCAGTCAAACCAGTGAGTTTGGCGGTTTTGAGACATCATCTTTCATTGAAAAAACAAAACAACTTTTTCATTTTGCCGACGCGCAGGGCTATGGCGACGCGCGCGCATACAAGAAGCCGGAGACTTTTTTTTTGGCCTTAGCGCTGTTTGTAATTTTGGACAAAACTTACCCAAATCCATTCCTTTCGACATTATTGTATCGATAGTTGGTTTGGCAGCGGATGTTGTCGTGAATGTAGGGATAGGACCATCGACAGTCAACAGTCAGTGCGGTTCACCTGTCAGTAGCAGTCAAGCTGCAGCGGGCGGCACCACCTATTTTAATTGCAACCCACCCATCAAGGCGGATACCCTCATCATAAGTACTGCTCGCCCTGCAATGATGCTTTTATGCGAGACTAGAGTGTATGAAGTTCCAATGGACCAATGCAACCAAGGTATGATTTTTGAAATACTTCTCAGCCTTGACAGTGGCGTAGCTAGGGTTAAACTTCTGGGGAGGGGCAGGAACCTGAGGGTCTACACATTTTGAAGAGGGCCACTGAAAGCAAATCATATTTTTTTTTCAATTCAAAACTTTAAAAGGGGTTGGGACATAGACAACTGTTGGGGAGGGGTAGCTACGTAACAGATTCTTGAGCAAATAGGGGTACAAACGGCCTTCACCAATCAAATTTTAGTTTTCAGCTTGCTTCAATACACGGAATTTTAATTTGTGGGCCCTATGTTAATACTACCGATAATGTAGTAAACAGCAGATAACGTATCACCAAAATATAATGTCACACACATTGACCGATTTTGAATTACCTACCAATTATGCGACAACATTTGACCGATAATGTCGTGAAGGTTTCGATCCAATAATGTATCATGTGTGGACGGATAATGGAAATGCAAAACAACCCATATCTGAGACTGGATTAGTATGGAAAAAAGGTATATTCAAAAGTTTCTTTATGTCCCATATACCTTTTTACTCATAAATTCATAATTATGCACGCATGCGCATGAACGGGCCTGGCGGCAGGAAGCGGCAACGGTCAATAGAAAATGTACAGGGGTCCACATAATCGGGTCATTTTCTCTCAAGGTGTCCAGGAGCTGTCGCTTTTAGAAAAGCCCTCATATCGTCATAGACATAACTTTCTGGGGTTTTCGGACACAAAATATAAACTGTAACAATTACTTTCGTCCCTTGCACACAAAGGCAAAGGAAGTCAGCAGGGCTCGTGTTACAAAAAATAACCATTTGATTCGGACTACCATCCACCAAATTTCGGGGCCGAATCTCGGTGTTGAATCGCACTGGGCTTGACCGTGGCTGAATCACGGGCTACGCCAGTGTGGAAGGGACTTCTGTCGCTCTTTACTACAGGCTGAGGGGAGCCAGAATTCCCCAACGAAACGTGTCTCCATACTTGGGAATTCCATCTTCCAAGGAAATTTGTGACACAAGTCTAATCGACATACTGAACTAATATTTATTTGTGGTTCTAATATTTCTCTTTATGATACTCGTAATGTTTCTTCACCAACAAGAGCGATACAATATCGATCATTTATGTGATCCCTTGGTTACTACATTATCAGTTGTAACATAAAGGACCAACCCAGAAATTGATTCAGCAACAATGGTTATGGTTTCGTACGTACGTCTTTGCTTGCCTGCTAATTGGCTGGTTGGGCGGCTTACTAGTTGGAAGACTCTCAGCTTGGTTGGCTGATCGCCTTGCTAGTTTGCTGGCTAGCTTAATGACTAGCTGGCTGGCTGGTGTGCTGGCTGGCAGGTTGATTGGTTGGCCGACTGGATTTAGGTTGGATAGCTTGTTGACCCTTGTTGTTAGGTTTGATGGTTGGCTGGTTAATTGGCTGGCTTTGCTACATTGTTCCCCTACCTTTTGCTACTTTTACCTTCTTGAAGCACCCTTTCTGTCTTTCAAGCTAAACGAGCTAATTTCTTTCACGTCTATTTTTCCAGCAGGTCGCGAGTTGCAAACAGAGTTGAATATTGTTGGATCATATGTTAGCCAAGCATCTGTCACGGGCGAGTTTAACGCATCAAAAGCTGTCGATGGACGGTATGACGATGGCAAAATGATTCATGACGTTGACGTCGAAGGCGGCAGCTGCTCCATGACAGGTGAGAATACATTAATTACTGCGTGAGTTGGTGAATATCGGGGATAATTTCATTAGGTCCTTGATGTAGATTTACGAATTGCCTTGCTCTGAGAATCACAACCCATTACAGAATTGATAGAAGTCAATGGGGTTTATTGAAACAGGCATGTTTCTCAGCTCTGGCAACAGAGCTAATAGTACATGTCACTCTGTGGTCGATCGGTTGGTCCCCGAAAAAAAGGTCAAAAACGAACCCCTTTAAGTGTCCAATAACATGTAACTACCTAATTTTAACTGTACAAAAACACATACAATACTTGACAAAAAGTCAAGTATTTAATGAAACCGGCGGAACGGGCCAGTTATTGCTGCGGCGGGTTATCACTCATAAAACCATAAAACTTCTAGTCGCTATACCATCCAATTGGCTGATGAAGTCCATAACCCTGTGTGTTGAGGCTTCGGAGGATTTGTTTCCGCAAGACGCCCAGAGCTGATTGTGAATCTGCACCTTTTTAGTTTTGTTGCAAGGTTTTGGCTCCAAGAGACCGCTCGTCTACAGGGTTTTGGCGGTTTATTGCATTCAAAGTGGATCAGGGAGAACATTGTTACAATTCTAGCATTGTACTGATATTGTGACATACTTCAATGATTTTATGCTGACCTTTCAAAGTGACTTTTACGCTGCTTGAACACAACTGTTACTACGATGTGTCTTACACACGAATTGTAGAAGTATTTGGTTCTCATCATATTCAATGAGTTCATTTGTACCAAATCAGAAGAAAACTTCTTGTCATTATCAGTTTTGAAAAAACAAAAACAACACAGTGCTTTTTGTTAATTTAATATGCGCAATTACTGTGCTTCGAGAACGAATATACGAAAAAAATTAATTGTAGACATAATTATGATACCCGAGTATAAGATACCAATTCCCATGACATCTGAATCAGATATTAAATATTGTTAAAACATTAGAAATAGTTATGTTATTCTCTCTGAAACGTGCTCTTGTTAGGTTTTCAAGAAGATCCTTATTGGAGATTAGCCCTCAACGAGAGTCACTGCATCAGCAGAGTCAGCATTCTCAATCGTGCAGACGGCCAAAGTAAGTCAGACCTTTTTGTCTGAGTGATCTTTAATTATTTTGTTCGGTGTGTTTTCTTTCAACCAAATTTCCATGAAACCATGGGTAACAGTCCGTGGTTTATCTGCCAGCCGCGCCAAGTATGTCAAATAGCCTGAATCTTTCATTGCTTGAAAACAGGTTGTGCTACATAAGTATTTAACGAGAGGTCGTTGTTTTATCAGATGTTTTTGTGTCCTACATCTCTGATTCGGATTCGATTGTCCTTCCTCAGGTGAGCGTCTAGTTGGTGCTACCGTTACTGCCGTTGGGAGTGGAGACTCAATTCAAACATGTGGCTCTTCTGTGACTGCCGAGCAAGCAGCTGTGCCTGGTGCAACCATCCTCATCGACTGTGATTCACCGATACTGGCCAACGGGCTCAGGATTTCAATCGATTCTTCAAACGCCTCATTGCAGATGTGTGAGGTCAGAGTTTGGGAGGTACCTTTGGACCAGTGCCCGGTAACTGGTAGGTGGCCGAATCCCTCCAAGTAGTTTTGAATTTTCGTAAACTGGCATGGAAAGAAAAAACTGTTGGCATTGGCATGTAGACCCCGTTTGGGGTTAGATTAAAAGCATTGTAATCTTTCATGTGTCTGGTATGACTATGAGCTCCGTGCGCTACCAAAAAGGGGCGCCCTTTCACCTAACAACGACGTCCCATGGGCGGGACATTTCGCTGGTTGACGCGCACCGTTCCTTGTGTGTGACGCACGTACACCAGGGGATTTTTACTATTTACACGCAGTGGCCGCGCAAATGAATTGCAGTCAGGCAAGATGGCGCCGGTCGGTCACCCCCAACTGTACTTCCTTTGCCGGTGAGGGGGTACTTGAGAACAGAGCGGATAGATGGGACTTTTTCCGCGTTGTGCAGGGTCGTATAGGTAGATTCCACCTGTCTTACCCCACCTTGTTGATTTGTTGTTGTTTTCCTTATTTGTTTTAACGGGGTTTTTCGTTCATCTTTTCTATAGATATGGACGAGTGTGCTAGTGTGCCATGCCAAAATGGTGCCGAGTGCGTGAATGGTGTCAACGAGTTCTCATGCGTGTGTGCTGCCGGATATACTGGAGATCTTTGCGAAACCGGTAGTTCTACTGGTTAGTATCATTTGTAGAGTTTCAATAGTTAAACTTCAAAATGTTGTGGACGGTAACAAGCACTTGTTCACTATGCGAAGTTAGTTTGAAGATTGTTTGTGAAAACTTCACGACAAGTCGCTGTTTCTTTGCGCTAACTCTCGATAGCTTTTGACGCACTGTAAAAACATGATACCGTACAGACAGTTTCTTTAGCTAAAACTTACCAATATCAATATAAAGATAAAGATAAAGATATAAATAATCAATCAGAAAATGGACACATGACACAATAGACAGCAACAGAAAGAGTGGAAGGGGTCGAAAGGTATGATTATGGGGACAAGAAATGACTGATATTATTTTTCATTGAATGTTCACTGTATTGAACCAAACACATCGTCAGTGTTTTCACGAAGAGCCACATATGGATTTGAAGAAAACGTGTTTTCGAGATAATCGCGAGTGAAGTTTCTCCTATTTTTAAACTGCAAAAAAACCATTTTGCAACAACTTTGTACAGTAATGAAACCATCATAAGATTTTATGAGAGCTGAATTTTTACATGATCCCAGTCAACCCTAACCCCTTGGGTATATTTATTAGAAAGTGTCCTGAATCCGCCAAAATCCATCAATTTTGCCATGCAAAAACATATTAATGGCCAATGAGTCCATCAGAATCCACCACTTAGCCGGGAGTAAGTCTGTTAAGATCCTGAATCCGTCAAAGTCCCCCAACTGCTCAATGTGGAGGTATCCTGAATCCATCGAAATCCTAACGTTAGGCTTTGTGCCCTGAATCCTTCGAAATCCCCCAACTTTTTCTATATGGTATCCTGAATCCCCCGAATGATCCCCGAAACGGGGGTGTGAATTTTGATGGATTCTGGTACGTTAGGGTTAATACAGTATTTAATTAGTGAAATTTAATTAGTGTAGATATGTGGCTCTTCGTAAAAACAAAACGTTTTCTACCATTTGGCCCTTTCTGTTCAACGTGCTTTTCAATAGGCGCGCATGTGTACGCGCGCGCAGCTGAGAATGAAACAAAGATATGTGGCTCTTCGTGAAAACGAAAATCTCAGTGGACCCACTTTTTACGCCTTCCGTGCAATGGGTTTTGTACGCGTTCAAGGGGCCAAAATGTATGTGGCTCTTCGTGCAAACGCAACATGCAATTATCGAGATTTCTGGCCCTTGCATCATTAATGTAATTGAAGTACAATGTTTTAAAGCAAAAAATCTGGAAAAAAAATCGAAATCGAAAAAAAAGAAGTATGTTTGGACACATGTGGCTCTTCGTGAAAACGGTGAAGATATGCATATGCGAATAATGGTAGTGTCACATTCTTTTCTTTTTAACTTATTTACGTTTTCATGTATATGTTATACATTTGAAAATAAAGCGGAACAACTCAGACAATTATTTACATAACAGTAGCGTAGCAAGGTAATTTTTTTTTGGGGGGGGGGGTTAACATTTCTTGCAAGGGGCACTTGCACTGGCTGGAATATATATTTTTCTCATAGACTCGGTTAAAGTGAATTGTAACTTTCGTTTGCCTAGTAAATATTGGAGAAACGGAGGTGAATATCACAGGCAGTCGAGCATTTCAAAGCTCCGCTGTCGGCGAGCGATACGGTAACAAGTTTGCCAAGAAAGTTGTTGATGGTCGATATCACGACACCAAGTTGCTCGGTGAAAATGGAGAAATGTACGGAGGGAGTTGCACGCTTACTGGTAAGCTCTGTTTTTTTTTTATTTGTACTGTTCTCATGTCAGAACAACAAAAATACATCAGACAGTTAATATGTTAAGCAACCAGAGGAGGTTAATTAGTATTTAACTCAAACAAATAGCGAACTACCAAATCAAGAGACGAAAATGCATCAAACAAAACACGTCAAATCAGGTATTAAAAAATCTGATACTAGAGAGCACACAATTCATTGGATAAGATTTATTTCATTGGAAAATCATCCACGCACCTTGCCTACACAATGTGCCGGATTTAGTCCAAACATTTGCGTTGCGCGGTAATCCTATACGACAGAACTGCTCAGCATTCGTCACCAGTTCAAAAGCAGTTTAAGCATAATTAGCAGTCGGTCACTCATTTACTCAGTCAGATATAGGTACGGAGAGGACAGCAGGCTAGCCTTCTGGAAACAGTAAAAGGTTCTAAGGGACCTTTGCTTTTGTTTTATTTCAGAGGCTGAGGAAAACCCTCACTTGTGGGTAATTCTCGACAAGCCACGCTGCATTAGCCGAGTCAGTATCTTGAACCGTGGTGACGGTGATAGTAAGTAACTGTACCAACGCTGTTTTTTTTTTTATTTTAGTATGATTATCTATTCAAAGGTTAAATCAGAAAGAACATGTAGATACGAAATTTAATTTTAACAAACACAATCTCATATTCTTGTTGGGATTATTGTGTTTTCTTTTTTTTTAGGGGTTAGATTTGTTATAATAATAATTGTAGCGCTTATATAGCGCCTTTATTAGTACCAATGATCACAAAGCGCATTACAATTATTGACCTGTTCATCAGGCCTTGAGACCACGCGGCAGCCGATATCAGCGCACATTCGGTCCTTTACCCTCACATGTACCAATTTATAATACTGGGTAGAGACAGGCAATTGTAGTTCAGTGTTTTGTTCAATGACGCAAACACCATGTTCGGGGCGGGATTCGAACCCACGTACAATCGTACATGAGCGCGCTGATCTCACGCCGACACCAGTATCAACTATGAACAGCGCCACCAGTGAGTAATATAAATTCTGCATCTTTTTGGGTGAACTAAACCAACACTTGAGCATGCATGTTCTTTCTGTCGTCCCCATTCCCCCTTAACAAAAACCAAAAAATTCAAACAGTCAAAAATCTTGGTTTTAATATCCTAAGGTGAGCGTTTGACGGGCACCATCGTCAAAGTTGGGAATTCAGGGGGATTTGAATTGAATTGGAACACTGTTTGCGGCTCGCCTGTGACGGCTGAACAGGCTGCCGTACCCGGTGGAACGGTGGATTTCAAATGCAGTCAGCTACCGGGTTTGTCGCAGGCCATCATCGTTGGTATTCCCTCCCCCAATGCTACCTTGCAGTTGTGTGAGGTCAGAGTTTGGGAATTACCCATCGAGCAATGCAAGAAAGGTAGGCTCTGTTCATTCTAGACATTCTTATTCTGTTTGGTCATAATACAATTTAATCCTTAAAATGCAAATACGCTTTGTAATACTTTTTTAATGTACATACGGACTCATTAAGACAGAAGCGATGATTCCAGATCTACAATGCTGTATGAAACCGCTTCAGGAAAATCAAGTATAATTGGGAATTTTCTTTGTAGTATGTGACATAAATTAATATTGATAAAAATAAAGGTACGTCTTCTGTTAACTTTACCACCCCTCAAACCGCTCTTGCTATTCAAGAAATACCATATTTCAATCAGAGCCAAAACAGTAACAAATTAATAACAACTCCGACCCACAAAAGCAAAATAATAACATTGCTATACTTGCTATATTTTAACACAAATACACATTTTCTTCATGTGGTAAAAAACCTTCAAAAGTCTGTTGAGTGTTACCGCATGAATATTGCCTGATGATCTTTGTCCTACTAGATGCTAGTCTTGGTTGCGCTCCAAACCCGTGCGTTAACGCCGAATGTGCACCTGGACCTGATGGGCAAGCATTCTGCAAATGCTTTGATGGACAAAACGGCGAATTCTGTGAAGCGACGGCGATGGGTAAGTTAAACGATCTGAAGGTTATTAAATACACAATATCTGGTTGCCTGTTCAGTTTGTTTATTTTTTTAATATTTAACCTCTGACTCCTAACAATATCGCTGGAGTTAGTGGACAAACAAGTACTTGCTCTAGTGGATGAACAGGTACCCTGTGCGGCTCAAGGCCGTCTAACCCAAGTTGTTGACGTAAACAGATTAGTCTCGTTACTGGAGCTGGTGGTTTAATAACTAAGAAATTCTGGGTCAAAGCTTCAACTGAATTTTAAGGGGCTTTCACATATTATTGACTAATATTTGAATGAGGAACTTGCAAAATTTTGGACTAATTCAAAACTTATAATTTAATAACTGCAAACGAAATCATCAACATAATGGGGCAGCGTGGGGCCTTGCACTTCTCTCCCAAGTTTCGCTGTGACCGCAGCGTGGTCCCTCTCCGGCTGTCTCTTTGGATCACGAGGTCAGGACGACCACTTCCAAGAGGAAGGAGTGGTTTCGCATTTCGGCAGACCTGCAAAGGAAATTCTTGCAGAGAGGCCAATTTCCAGAAGAGCTAGGATGGACGGAACGCTCATACAGGAGACGAGAAAACGCTCGTTAGTGGTATACGCTGGTCTGGATAATCGACAGCAGAACAAACATATCGTGCTGTTGAAAATGGGATTCTGATGGCTACCCCTTTTAGACGCAGAGCTTCGGCAGCGTCGCTATATGTTCATCATTGAGAAATTGGACCCATCCCACTAAGCAGTAGTCTTCACAGTATATAAAGACCAGCACAACTTTCAGACCCACCTCCTACTGGTACCAAGGATAGGCTTCACCATTCACCCGCCTGCTTGAGCAGATCGTTTAGGACATTCAGAAGGATCTCGTAGCATTAACGACACAGCTTTCTTAATTCATATTCTTGCATCCGATTTTTAAAAATATATTTTAACTTTTCTAAAACAAATCCAGGAGTACGCTGCGAGCCAAGCTCTGACGAAGATCGCTACATCTACGATCAGTACGAGGGTTACATACAGTCGCCGGGGTACCCTGAACCGTACGGAATCAATCTACGATGTCCTTACATCATCGGCTCTCCTGATGCAAAGATGATCGAGCTAAGATTTGATGATGTAGATGTGAATTTTAAGATGGATAACTTCCTAATCTACCTGCCAGGTGGTACATTGTCCACTAGCGATGCTGTAAGGCTTAAGAACTTTCCAAACGAGACGATTGTGGTGAATGACAACAAGGTGTGGATATACTTCCAGACAGCGTACGCTAACCAGGACAAGCAAAAAGGCTTTAGATTGCACTTCCGAATCTGTAAGTAAACAGAATCCCTTTCATTTTCTTTCGAGTTAGGTTTCTTCTAGTTATAATGTTTGTATTTTTGTCAGTTTATTAATATTTTTTAGTTCCTTCTTTATTTTTGTTTATATTTCTTTTGAATTACAAATAAACAAGTTCTAACCCTAAAAGGGCCGGGTGGGTGGCTCGATACCAAAAGTATAAAATTCCGAAAGCGGGTTGCCGCGCAGCGACAATTTCTCTTCGGCGCTACGCGCCTTGAAACTGAATTTCCCAATCAATAATTCCAGAATCCTTTAACATTATAGTCATGACTTTTGTTGGGGGTATATTTATATCGACTCGATGGCCGAGATTTTAGGGGTGGGGTGTATCGGAATCCGCCCCGGCTGTGAGGTGTTAAAAAACACAAAACACTTTTAGAGTTAAGGTTTTTGGTATTTCACCTCTGTTAAAGTTTGTTGCAATCTAGCAGATGAAAAGTTGTTCACTTTTTTTGCGCTGGAGAATCAACCACGTAAATGAAAAAAAGACAATGGGAACAATTATTTCAAAATGCTAACAAGAACGGGAACCGTGGCTCTCTTTTGTACATCTTAGATTCTTACTGAAAACACCCACCTGGTCGCGATTTTTCTCCTAAAACCGACATCCGCATGGGGTGTACGTACGCTATGGCGTTTTGGACTTTACTTTTCTAAAGACACGAGATAGATATGAGAAGAAATTCAAACGTATTAATTTCCCTTAGAATAAATCCTCCAAATCCTAAGATTAGGGAAAACAGGTTGTAAAACGGTGACTCGAACCCAAACCGCGAGGATTCCTCTCGGTTCAAAATCACGACCCTGCCAAGTGAGCTATCGCACTGCTCGACAAATTCTTTGAACAAGATAATATATATTTGCGTACATATAATAAAAGCATCGAAGAGGGAGGAAAAAAAAAACTTTCGTAATGAATGCATAGTTTGGGAAAAGAAAATTCGCCACCCGGTCGGGTACAATTCAAGGCTGAGGATACATTGCTCCTAAACTATACTGCCAAATGAAATTTACCGACACCATTTGTCTAATATTGATAAAACAACTGCTGCACATGGGCCGACCACATGATAAACTGTTACAAAAAATAACTTTTGGCTTAAAATGCGGATTATTGTCCGTTTCTTTTGTTGTTGATCTTTTAATTGTTTCTTTTATCATTATCTTTTGTTTTTACCTTGTCTTCATAATTCAGTAACCGATGAATGTGGCAGCGATCCATGTCAGAATGGTGCCGAGTGCATGAATGGGGACAAAGCGTTTTCATGCGCGTGTGTTGCAGGATTTACTGGACAACTCTGCGAAACCGGTGAGTATAGTTCAATACCAGGTATATGCCTTTGGGTCAGATATTTGATTATATCGCTTACTATAAGCTTACCGTCAAACGATGAAAACGTCCCAACAGTGCCACTTATTATAAGATGGAATTTTGCGTCGGGGTTATGTAAATCAAATTAAGTTTTGCCCTTCACTTCATATGTTTAAGTGTCATAATTAATGCGGTACCCGCTGCTATGCACATCACATTCGAACCAGCCAACCGATCCCGTCAGCTCGGTGGTCGAGTGGTAAGGCATCTGTATTAGAAAGCAGGAGGTCGTGGGTTTGAGTCCCAGCCGGGTGATTTTTTTCCAACTTTCACTGGGGAGGTAACACACTGAGTATATGGTGTTTATACGTCGGTGAAGGGAAAAACCTAACTTGACGAGTACCACTTATATTGAGTTCATCGATCAAATAATGTGGCTTATGTTTAGCAAAATGAGAAGGTTGGTTTGCGTGTGTATCCATCTGAATAATTATCTCTCCGTTTCGGACTTAATTAGCTTATAATTCACATAACAGTAAAGTTTCTACTGAAATCCCTCTTCTTGATATAAGATGAGATATCATGTTTCAATCCCTTTAATGTAATGTTCCAATAAGCACAGACTCTAGTTCAACCTCCATCATGTTCTGTGCAGGGTGAGTCAAAAAGAAAGTTACCCAGATAAATTATTTTGTTCCCTTTAATTAAATCAACTAAATTTCATACACACTGGAAACATGTCTCAAGAGAGCATATTCTTCCACTCATTTTGGAAAAAAATACTGAAATTGATGCATGCTTTCAGAAGTTATGCTTGTTTTAATAAAAGAAACTATTTTGTTTCATAGCTTTCCATGGAATGTCATTGGAAGCTAGTGAGCTGAGTGAGAATTACAGATTACACACAAGCATTCAAATACAAATGAGATTTTACTCAAATAATCTTTTCATTAACGTAGACAAAACTTTTGAATAGAGCATGCAAATTACGTGAAATGCTTACAGGTTCAAGTGAATGACATGTAGGTTCTGCCTATGGTAGTTGAATGAAATGGAGCGAGCCTATTATTGTTTTTGTTCTTGGTCAGTCTGTTTTTGAGCCTGTAGAGCATTATACCATGGCGCCATAGTGGGGATATTTCTAATGTTTGAGCGAAGAGAAAAGTTAATGGCACGAACACTCAAACAGTAGAACTGTGTGAAGTTTCCTGTCGCCTACCCCTGTATCTCTGTATTGCTATCATTATTGTTTTTGTTTTAAATGTCTTGTAAAAGGCTCGCCCAATGACGGCTATCTCTGTAGGAGAAATGCCACTGCGTGTTGTATGCAATCAAGCACGCATTGCGCAATAATGTTCGAAACACACACGCTTGTTGCTTGAAATGTTTTCGGAATACGACGCAGCCGATGCGCGTTATGCAAGTTGACGCTCAAAATGCCGATGCACGTGGATGGCCTGTAGGAAATGACGTCATTTGAACGAGACCTAATATTGTCTGTCATTCAGATATTGACGAGTGTGGCAGCGATCCATGCCAGAACGGTGCCGAGTGCGTAGATGCTGTCAATGGAGTTTCATGCACGTGCGCTGCAGGATTTTCTGGACCTCTCTGCGAAACTGGTTAGTATAATGAAATTGTATGGGTATAGATTCCTCCTGCCTCGGAATGTGTTTCTATTTTCCCTTGCTTGCTAAATCATTGTATTGCTTGTGAATGAAAGGTTTGCGGAAACACCATATGCGAATAATTTCTCAACTAGGAAAATGGTTCTGAAAAGATCCACTGGTTTCATACAGAGTTTAGACCTCTGGTTCTTTTTCAGAATCATTCTCTTAGTTGAGAAATTGTTCGCACCTGTGGTGTTTTCGCAAACCTTTCATTCATTAGTATCTCCACCATGCAAAGCCTCAAATCTTACTTATTGCCTTGCTTGTCTCTTTCCTTTAGATATTGACGAGTGTATTACAGAAATGCAACTATTATTTTCTCGAAATTATCTAAGATTGTTTAATGATTGGTTGTTAAAACGCTCCGATAACTCACTGTTTCTGTGGATTGATTATCGAATCTGTATAAAGTCTCGGTAGCCTTTGTATCCTATGTAAAAGAACAAAACAACCAACAACCTTAAGAGGGTTTATTTCACCAACAAAAATTAAAAAATATAAACATAGTGTAAATATGATTAATTGTTTATCCATTGTATGTCCGTTTTTTGTTTTTCTTGTTAAAACGTCAATTAATGGTAGGGCCTAACTGTTGTAAATGCACATGAAGGACCTTGTGACGAAACGTTTGTAAGCCTATTGTATTTTAGCAAATTTTAAAGGTAGTCTTTTGTTCATTCGATTGAAGTAAGAAAAGTACTCAAACTCTAAAGGAGGTTGCTTAACCACTTACCTAAACTTGTGTTAGCTCAGTGAATGCTGTATATTCTGAGAAATCATAGTTTATGATCTAGATTTCAATTCAAAAGTTGCCGAGTCATCTTTTGAATGGCGCCCAAAATCAGCGACCGGGACATGTCAACATTCAGCCGATTGCAGCTACGCGATGTCACGCACGCAACAGACGAATTATAGCAACCGCGCGTATGTGTGCGTCGTGTAAACGGTTGCCCGCACACACAGATTTGCCGATTTTAACACGAACTATTAACACAAGATTCCAAAATGCGTCTTTCTTAAAAAAAAACACACACCAAAATAAAAACAACAGCATGCCAGAAAGAATAATTTCACAGGGCATTTAGTGCCATTACTATCTTTAAACCAAGTATATACTTTAAACCAAGTATGCTGTTTGAATATCTGCAAATGATATACTGTACCATAAACTCTCCGTCCGTACTTTTTGTAGGATTCTGTGGCTTCAAATCTCGGCTCCCGAGAATTTCTCGTTGCAGAACAGTTGTCCAGTATTTACTTGCGATGAGAGTTTCAGTTGTCCATGGAACCTTTGTGTTTTTCTCACTCTTTTTTTAACAGATATCGATGAGTGTGAAAGCAGCCCTTGCCAGAATGGCATCTGTCGTGACGAAGTGAACGGTTTCAGCTGTGAATGCTTCCCAGGCTTCGAGGGTCAACTATGCGCGACAAGTACGTTGGAATACACAAACCATCATTCAAAACATGAGTTTGCGTCGGAATGACGTAAATCAATATTATAGGATTTTGCTGCGGTGAAGGGCAAAAACCTCATATGATTTTACTAACCACTATCTAGGACGCCTGCACCATAGCGAGCTGCGATAACCCGAATCAAATCTACGCCAGCATAACTATATTAAAGGGTCAACCAATTTCTCTCACTGACCTTCTTTCCTTAGATATAAATGGGTGTAAGGACAGTCCTTGTAAGAATGGCGTGTGTCATGACGAATTTGACGGTTTCAGCTGTGAATGCTCGCCAGGATACGAGGGTACATTTTGTGAGACCCGTAAGTGCATGCACAACTTTTTGCCAACGCAACATGAATTCATAATGTGAGCCTTTCCATAATGAACTGTCTGTGCGTTCTTAACTTACGGACGTCGTAATCCCATTAAAGTTCTTTGTTAACCTTAACCTTGAGTGAGACTGCAATTCTACCAAGATGAATGTGTTAGCGTTGACAATGTTTAGCTGACATTGTGTCATTTTTCAGCATCCTTTTCAACGTGTTTCGGTTATTGTGTGCTATACTTTGTTCATGCAAAATGACAGGATTCAATCGAATCATCCTTTTCCTGAGTTTCTTACAATCATCCGTGACTTTGATGCCAACTCGATTCAAATAACTTTACAATTACATTATATTCGTGTGCTCGCTAAATCTTGTATACATGTGCTCGATTATATAGATCACAGCGCAGCCGATGGAATGGACTTGTACATCTAGCTACGTTTAAAATATTAAATATAATATTATATATTATATTTAATATTTTAAACCCCCTTAATATTAATATTAAGTTTAAAACTCCACTTCCCCGTGCCTCGGGAAATGTTTAGCGGACAAAGCCCGGGTTTTGATTGTACCAAATGAAACCATTAAACACAATAAAACTCGTCTAAATAATGCTACCGCCCGTCTTTGCGGTCTACACAATACCCTCTTACCCTTAAACATGTGGAAAGTCTTATGGGCCTACAATGTAGGTGTTAGACACGTGCCGTATTTGTGAAAATATATCAAATAACTGTACTAAACCTAATAATACCTTTTATTCCAGATACTAACGAGTGTGCTAGCGATCCATGCAAGAATGGTGCCGAGTGCGTGGATGGTGTCAACGAGTTTTCATGCACGTGTGCTGCAGGATTTACTGGAACCCTTTGCGAAACCGGTACTTGAGCTGCTTAAAAGGACCTAAGTTTTAGTTACTTTGTAATTTTGTCGTTACCATGTACATACATGTTTATATATTTTGGCAGTTACAGCTAAACTTCTGAATGTTTGGAGTACAATCCGTGTCTCCCTTTTATAACTATTTAATATCCCCTCATCTTCCTGGGATAAAACTGCCTTTGTGAACACGGGACCCTTTAGGGGTTGAACAAAAGGGAGGATGCGTGTAAGATGATTGGAGAAGATGATTTGAAAGCCTAAAATATTTTCTCAAATGACGTCGTTAACGTGTTTGATCTGTAGTCTCGTTTTGTTTCATGCTGCCCCAACGCTAATATTTGCTTTCTTGTCAGCTGTAAAGCATATAAACTAGTCGGCAAGGCTTGTTATTTTCTTCATTAGGAATTGATGAGTGTGGCAGCAGCCCTTGCCAGAATGGTGTGTGTCAAGACGAAGTGAACGGTTTCAGCTGTGAATGCTCCCCACGCTACTTTATGATTTGGTTTTGTTTTCCTCCACTTGCTTTATACTAGTTTTTTGTTTTGGTCTTTTCCTAAGATAGTTCCTCATATATCGTATAGGTAGACCCCCACCGCCTCACCCAACAATTTTCCTTTGTTTTTGTCCCTACTCATATTCAATGCTTTCCGTTTTCTCTAATCTTTAGATATCGACGAGTGTGCCAGCGATCCATGCCAAAATGGTGCCGAGTGCGTGGATGGTGTCAACGAGTTTTCTTGCACGTGTGCTGCAGGATTTACTGGAGATCTTTGTGATGAAGGTAAATTCTCCATTGAGTTTTAATTTTTGAAATGTTTTTCTTACTCTAAATATCGCATCTTTGATAGATGAAGTTCAAATTGTTATAAACAAAGGCACCGGTCCCCCGTTATAGCTTATTACGTCAACCTGATATAAAATAATAGTTTTAATATTTTTACGAACCATGGTCATGGGCGTCGCGAGGGGGGGGGGGGCAAGGGGGGTTGCTGCCCCCCGGAAAAACAAAAAAATTAAAAGGAAGAAAAAGAAAAGAGAAAAAAGAAAAGAAAAAAGTCAAAGTGGTGTAAATTTATTGACTTGGGGGGGGGGCGGGGGCTAAATGTCCCTGTCCCCCTAAAACTGATAAATCGAGAATATGTTGGGAAATACAGGATTTTTTTTGGGAAAAATACGTTTTGCCCCCCTCTAGAAAAATTCCTGGCGACGCCCATGACCATGGTCTCTTAAAGAGGTGGAACGGAAGCTGGGCATTACAAAACGTTTACTTGAATGGATTCAACACATTATTGCTACCTTTTTATCTGTTTTCTAAGGTAAGGTTCGCTATGGTGTCTTTCTGGGCCTGGGTTTGGTTGATCGTCTAAGCAGTCAGCTTAAATCCATAAACCCAATAAGTTTAAAAATAATATTCAACAGATATCGATGAATGTGAGAGCAACCCTTGCCAGAATGGCGTCTGTCGTGACGAAGTGGACGGTTTCAGCTGTGAATGCTCCGCAGGCTACAAGGGCACCCTATGCAAGACCGGTAAATATGTGTCACTTGTGAACAAAAACGGAATGGTTTCTGATGAACTATTTATATACCAATTTCATAAACCAGAACTGAGCTGCTTGTACTCTCTGTTTGTTGGTTGGTTGTTTAGTTTTTGTCTCAGATAAAGGTGGATGTAAGAACAGTCCTTGCAAGCACGGCAACTGTCTTGACGAGGTGGACGGTTTCAGCTGTGAATGCTCCCCAGGCTACGAGGGCACTTTATGCAAGATTGGTGAGTTAATTGATAAAGCATTTTAAAAAAAATTGCAATATGAACACTTGATTGCTCCCTTAGGCAACAGTTTTGTATCATTATGACATCATCCTTACCAACATACGACCCAATATTTTCTCAGTGAACCAAAATGAAAGTAGGGCTAGTCCTATCTTATCTCGCAGATTACCTGTAGGCCTAAATCCGTTAATCTCCTTTTGCTTTTTTTGACAGATACCGATGAGTGTGCAAGCGACCCTTGCCAGAATGAAGGTGTTTGTGTTGACGAAGTGAATGGTTTCAGCTGTCAATGTTCCCCTGGCTACGCGGGTGACTTATGTGAGACTAGTAAGTGATACTATCGTGTAGCTATAATTAAACCTTCTTTAAGTGCCAAACTCTACAAATGTCCCTCGAAAATTTCAAGTACAATATATTTGTGAAATACTGCCATACATTTGTTAATCCCAGATATCGACGAGTGCGCCAGCAATCCATGTCAAAATGGTGCCGAGTGCGTGGATGGTGTCAACGAGTTCTCATGCACGTGTGCTGCAGGATTTATTGGAGCTCTCTGCGAAACTGGTAGGAACGCACCCGTTTAAGTTATGTTCTGGATTTCGTATCTCTTCTTTAGATACATCTGGGCTCGAAATCACTTTTATTACTGAATTCCCCTTCAATGGCGAAAACAGCTATTGTTGACAGCATTCGTCATGGGGCATTGCTTTGTTCGAGTTCAACATAACCCCCGTAGACCGACACACAAAAGGAGAACAAAAGATCATTTCAGTCCTCTGGCGTCGGGACTTTGTTCAAAACAGTCCTCTGTAGTACGTTTGCGTGCTTGTCTATGGGAGAGTGTTATAATTACAGGGTCAAAGGGGTTCAAAGCATTGTCCTTGGGAGTATAGTAAAACACGACTGTCTGTTTGAGAGTGAATAGTGATGACGTGCCCGGATTCGTCTGTAGGATCCGTGCATACCCACCAAATCCTAAACATTGGGTTGACTTGAGCATTATCAGTGGCGGCGGAGCGTTTTTCAACCTGGGTCAGAAGACACCACCAAAACAGGGACACTTGCTCAGAAAAAAAGGGGCACCTTCCGTCGATGTGAAAGTGGAAGAAAAGAATTTGGACCCGTTCATTTCGCTATAAACCTTTTTGCTGAGGAACAAATTATGAATACGTTGTTCATCTTGCTCCTTGTGTATCTTTTATCTAGTTATTTAGAGTGACCATTTATATTTATCACGAGAGGGGCACTGTTGCTTTTGATGGCCTGTTCAGTGACCATTTTATTCGAGAGGGGGCACAATTTTAAAGTTGCGAACTAAATGTGCTTTCGTGGTTCACTTTTCCATCTCGAGAAGCTATCTTGAGAGGAGCACTGTTGTTTTTGATGGCGTATTTTCTGTCTTCACAGGGGCAGGATTTTAATTATTGCGAGAAGGGTTTTCTAGGGTAATTTTCCATCTCGAGAAGGTGCACAATCTTGTTAATGCGAGAGGGGCACTTGTGCCTTTGAGGGGCAGTTTTGCATTACAAGACAGAAGACAATTTTTGTAGCACGATAATATACTTCCATACGTGTGCGTTTCAGGGGCAGTTATTTTTTTCATCTTGAGGGGGCACATTTATAACTGCGAGAGGGGTCCTTTTGCTGGCCTGGGAAAATCGGGGTGGGGGCAAAGCCCCCTCCCTCCCCAACCCCCACGACCACCAACCCACTTCACCCCCCTTCCAACCCACCACCCCCACCCATCCTGGCCGAAGCTACTTTCAGATTCGCAAATGATCTTAAGCCAACCAAATACTATAGGTTT
This sequence comes from Patiria pectinifera, assembly GCA_029964075.1. NCBI lineage: Eukaryota > Metazoa > Echinodermata > Asteroidea > Valvatida > Asterinidae > Patiria > Patiria pectinifera. The sequence continues at coordinate 12,752,104 of CM057150.1, forward strand.
TCTTTTCATCATCAGCCATAGCCGAACCCGTTGAACCGGTCAATTCATGCGACAGCAGTCCTTGCCAGAATGGCGTCTGTCGTGACGAAGTGGACGGTTTCAGCTGTGAATGCTCCCAAGGCTACGAGGGTACCTTATGCGACTCTGGTGAGTTAACATAGTGTATAGTTATTTCCAATGCCATGAAATTTGAACATTTTGGTGCATTATGTTCTTGTACTCTTCACCGAAAGTCGTTTGCCTGAAAACCATAAAACACCTTCACCAGCACTACCCGTGGGTGTGACAGGAATGAGACCAGTAGTGTTACTCACAATTCTTAGAAGATATGGTTCGCGGCTCTTTGTAAAAATCCAACGAAATAAACATTTAAAACGCCTTTTCTGTCTTATTGTCAGAAATGAAAGCTACCTATGCATGTACCAGCGATCCATGCAAGAACGGCGTGTGTATAAACTACGGGGCCAAGTTCCAGTGTGTTTGCTCCCTAGGCTACACGGGCACTTTGTGCGAAATCGGTAGGTTACTTCTCGAACGTCTTTACTTAACGTAGACACGATTTGCAGAATCACGTTGCATTTGTTTCCAAATTGGATATGGTAGTTAGGTGATGCCAACTTATGGCAACCTGTTCTCTGTTACCCTGAATGTGCATCTTTGGAAATGTGATTGGTATAAAAGTGGTTACATGTACTGTTTAATGTGGGCAGAATAACATGCAAACGTTTCTTGAATGTTTGCGTCGCAGTTTACATGATCTATATTTCTGAGTTTGCTGAAGATGCTTTTCATCTCGTATCTCAAACATAATAACCTCAATCCTGTATTTTTTACTCTCTTTAATCAAGTACATCTTCCTTATGAATGGAAGCCAGTGACTGAGTTGGCCTTATACATTTCCCATTTGTTTTTGTTTCAAATATATCATGAATGAATGAATGAAGTATATCATGTTTCATTATATATGTGTATAATATTTTATTTTATTTTAATAAGGAAAATAATAATTTGTATTGTTATTTTCACAATAATGCATTATTTATTAACTGCAGTCCGGGCATGTAACATCCACATTACATCATGTGATATATTTTGAAATACTCAATACGCAGCGTGAGTTACTGAATCTTTGATAACAAACATATTAAACGTCCACTTTCTAACAATAAAAACCCCAGAGAAACCATTATCAAAGGATTTTCAGTATTGTAACTGTATAGCGCTGTTAAACTTGACCTGCCGGCTGCTTTTACAATCTAAATGATCATAACTAAAGGACCAACGTTGTTTCTTTTCATCAACAGGCTCAGCTGAACCTGTTGAACCGGTCAATGCTTGCCACAGCAACCCTTGCAAGAATGGCGTCTGTCATAACAAAGTGGACGGTTTCAGCTGTGAATGCTCCTCAGGCTACGAGGGTACCTTATGCGAGACCAGTACGTCGGACACAAAAAAATTCAATGATTTTTGTTTAATGAGGATTTTTAATAATGATCTTTGTATAAAGTTTTGGGACAAAATGTAGGATTTTTTTTGCATTATATCTTATTTATGAATATTTTGTGTGTGTGTGTGTTACAGAAGCTCCCTTTAGATGTACAATGAATCCGTGCAAGAATGGCATCTGCATAAACTACGGGGAACATGGCTTCATGTGCGCATGCTCACCAGGATACCGAGGCACTGCTTGTGAAATCAGTAAGTTGTCTCTAATTTTTGTCGACATGAATTGAACACAAACGATGGTCCCGAGTTTCTGGATATGATAACATTCACCAAGCACAACCTATATTCAACAAATAATCTACCCACAGATATATGCACTGTAAGATGGTAAATAAGATGGTAAGGCCAAAAAAAAAAAATCGGTCTCTGGTCAGACCAAAGTTCCGGAATTGACGCGGCGACGCGGCTTTTTTTTTGTTTTGTTTTGTTTTGTTTTTCTTCTTCAAGCTTGGATTGTACAGACAAGGTGGGGTACTATTTTGTTTTTTTGGTGTCCTCATGTACATTGGTGTCTCCCATTAAATACTTTCTGGGTAGTCCTCTTTGCCCCTGACTCGGTGGCTAATTCACTGACTGTTAAATGGGCTAAATCTAGCCCATTATAGGTGACATGCATGACACTACTTCCACTGAATGGGCTTTTAGAATCAATTTTGTCCTTGTCGTATTGATAACTAAGCCATGCATCGTGTAAGAAAACGAAGATAAAGCTTTAGATTTGTAGTTTTGCATGTTTGGCAATAAATTGCTAGCGATAATTATTTGGTTTTTTTTTCGGATGCACCCTGTGTTGTCAACAGCCTCGTAACTATTTATTTTTTAAATTACTTTTTTCCCCCGAACAATTTTAAAGGACTCAAAGTTTTTAAGTACCAATAAGAGGGAAAAACAATTTATCCCCGGAAATTGTGATATGATTGTTGTAGATGTTGACGAGTGTAGCAGCGATCCATGCCAGAATGGCGCCGTGTGTGTGGATGGTATCAACACAATCTCTTGCAAGTGTGCCTCAGGATATACTGGACGTCTCTGTGAAATCGGTGAGTTTACTTGGTTCAAAACCTGAGATTGTCTCTCACTTTGATGAAGCTACCCTCCCTGAGAGTCAATACTATTGTTAATAAGAAGCTCAAACCAAAGCTACACGAGTATGATTTTTTGCCTCTAATATTCAGATTCAGAGCCATGTACATTAAGACAGAAAGGCATTGGCAAATTCAGTAGATATTGACGAGTGTAGCAGCGATCCATGCCAGAATGCTGCCGAGTGCGTGGATGGTATCAACAGTACTAATCAGGAGTTCAAACCAATGCTACACGAATATGAATAAAAAATTATTTCTAATATTCAGATTCAGAGCCATGTAAATAACTGAGACAAAGGCATTGTCAAATTCAATAACGCAGACCTCCATCATAGGGCCCAATAGCTCAATGAGCGTGGGAATGGCAGTTCAGGGATTGCAGGTTTAAACCGCTGAAGTCAATCTCATTGTGCAATCTCCTAACCATAATAAGTGTCAATTTGATGTGGTGTAATTTATTGAAAAGAAAGAAAGATTGAGCAGTCGTCCTCGATGTCTTTCCTTTATGACTGATACTGACTGAGGCCCTGCCCTGCAATGTGCACATTGACCCATCCCTTTTACTTTTGTAGGTACAGCAATGGCATATTGTCATTGTCTATGATCTGATGTTGATGCATTGTCGTAAGCTCGTCATAATGTTGATGTTGTTTTTCTCTCTCTTGACAGAGCAACCCGGAGGACTCCTGGAAAAACCCTCCCAGCTATCCCTGACTCTGCCAGGTAAAACTTCTGTTGCCTCGAAGTTGTAAACACGAACTTCAGGTTTTATTAAAAGAACACAAATTTCAAAGTAAATCAAATTAGAAGTAAACTATTACCCTTCACTTCGTTTAGTTGGTGAAGTAACGGAAACAAACTACTTGCAAGTAAACCTGGTCGCTGAATACTGCATCAAGAAGGTCGTCGTCCACAAGCGCGGAGACTGCACAGGTAAGCCAAAACCAAGAATTTATTCTTTCATCGAGGGACCTTTCTTTGAAATATATTACTGATTTATAACATTGTGGGTACTTGTCAACAGTCGAAACGCCGCAATAATTCTGCTGATTTTGTATCTTGACATTAGAAAAGGAGTGGCATAAAGTGTATGTAACTAGGTCTCAGGTTTTCAACAAATTGGTATTCGGGTGATCAGAAACCGGACAATTTCTGTTTTGAATTTTACAAAAACAAAATGGATATTTTCGACAGGTGCTCGTTTGACCGGTGCGGTGGTCCGTGCCGGGACAAGCTCTACCGGGCTCAACAACGGCATGTGCGGCTCGGCTCTGACCGCTCAGCAAGCCGAAGTACGCCGGTCTACCGTGGACTTCGTGTGCGACCCTCCCTTGACGGCCAAGTTTGTCACCGTGGATATCCCATTGCTGAGGGTCACTAAGCAGCAGATATGTGAAGTCACGGTTGAGCAAGGGACCCCAGGACCGTGTTATGAGTAGGAGGAGTGACAGATACCATCAATAATGACATACACAATGTAAACAGAGCAACGAAAATCAAAGAGACTTTTAAAAACAAATAAAGAATTGTGTACTGATTATCCTAAGTAGATGAGGAAATTACATATACGCTATCTTTACGCTATAGTGGTGATGGGGTGTGCAACAAAATATTCTTTTTCTTTTTTAATGCTAAAATAGGTGTCATTGGCTAGTGTGGTATTTAGATTAGGCTTTTATATTGATGTTTAATGGATACGAATATAGCCTACAACGTAACGACGACAGCCTGTGTTTATTGCGTTGTATTTTGAGTATTAATGTCGCAATCATGGAAAGTAGTTGGTCATTCTGGTTAAGTTGTGTGCATTTGAAGGGTCGCACAGAACCGTGTTTTTAACCAATTGAACCCACATTCGTCGCATGATTTGAAAACTTGAAAACAAAAGACACAGTCATGTTTTGCATCAAGTGTAAGCTGGCATGCATAAAACCCGGAAATGTACCTTGTTGATAAAGAGCACATACTTCCAAGAAATATTTTGGATATAACTGACAGGATCACTGGCTCACAGAATGCATCGCGGTAAACTCTCAGTGACGTCATTCCCTGTCCTTTGTGTCACTAGGTTTTAAGTTTAACAATTTATACCTTATTTTGTTTAATCCTTTAGCGGTGGTGGATGGATTCATTTTAAAACCAAGTACGTTTATTTAGTGTTATTCAAATAAAATTCAAGTATATTAATGAAAAAAAACCGAGGAGTATATCATTTGTTATCGTCAATTCATAAATACCTAATACAGTTCACCCATTCCTATTGGTCGAGAGCCCGTCACGTGGCCGGTCTTAAACGGATGATAAAGACATGGCTGGTTGGTCTTCAACACATTTGTCACATGAAATTTGGACTCCCATGAAAGCCGGTGCCTATTTTAACGTTTCATTGATTGAACGTTCATATTCCTCTCGTATGCATGCGCAATACTACCAGTGAATCAGTATTTCATGGTCCGATATTCACACTTCACCAGTCCAGCTGCGTTTTTCGCGACATCGCACGCCAATCTCTTTATAAGGAAATGAGTTGTAGAGGGACATTCCATATTATGGTCAGAGGGGTGTTTCATAACACATGAAGTAAAATTGTTGAACAAAATGATTCGCAACGTGTAGTTGAGTGGTCGGGCACAACCCGACCACTCTTTGGATCTGTTGCGATTAATCTTTCTTTTTTTTCCCCCCCGTACAGCACGTTTCCGCGGGTTTTCTCCTAAACGGTATATGATATGAACTTGTAACTATTAGCATACATTGACCCTCATTCCGAGTAGTGCATATTACACTGAAGTCATGATGACGTCATCGGGTGTCAAATTACAAGCGATTTTCGTTGGAAAAAATGACGATCTTCTTTCTTCTATAACTCTTCAACAAAATGATCAATTATGCTCCAACCTTGTAATCCGATAGACCATAAATTGATAATTTTTTTTGTTGTGTACGTAAACTCGCTTGACCTTTACTTCCGGGTCTACCGGAAGGTTAAAGTTAGACGAATTCAAAATGAAGACATTAGCCTGAAATCGAAACAAAGCACAATTTCTTCCGAACGGTTTACGGTATGATCATAAAACCTAGTGTGAACTTGTACCAGGTTACGAAGATGTTATAAATGTTGTTACGTCATCATGACGTCATCAGGTATGGAATTACAAGCGATTTGATTGCACGATTTGACAAAATTATTTGACCTATATCTCTTGAACTAAATAGTGTATCGTGTTCATTTTTTCGTGAGGTTGTAGACGGTGCCTAGAGCAAAATTTCTAATTCCCGGGCACAAAACTGCTTGACCTTTACTTCCGATGTTACCGGAAGTAAAGGTGTTACCGGTGTTACCGGAAGTGCAATAGAAACTGAATCTTACTCTAAAACGGAAGCATTTTACTACAGACAAATATATTATGGAAGTGTTAAGTGAGGAATGCCAATCACAAAAACATAATTTTGACGTCATCCCACTAGAGGGCGCCCTCTAGCGGCACATCGAAAACCGTTTAATCGTTTAAAATGTTACAACCCTCAATCAATTTGTTATGATATATTGCCCCTATATATCCCCTTATGCAACAACAAATGAATTTGCAAGGTTTCATAATCATGACATCATCGGACCGGAAGTTACTGTAGGGAGAATTCAACAATAATTATTTTATTTTGAATTTCAATCCATCATTTCATCCCTGTCTCATGACTTTGTTTTTTGCCCCCCCCAAAAAAAATGACATCTGTTACACTTAGTACTGACCTTTTGCTTCCAAATACTGTGCCGTCATCAAACTGGAAGTTAAGTTATAACATACACTAAATTTCCATATTTCCATGCGTTATTTTTACTAAATAATAAACAAGTGTCCTCCCTTCCCTTTTATGACTGATGACGCCATCAAACCGGAAATAACTTGTACGTGTACCTAACTGTCCTTCTGACATAAACGTATTCATAACTTAATTGGACAATCTCTAAGAAAATGGTTGTCTACCCGACCACTCTGCGTTTGTAACAACAAACGCGAACCTCTAGTTTTTGACTTGTTTTGGTTTTAGGACCGAAAATATTTTTTTTGACCGAAAAGCTATTTGTGAATGGGAATATAATGTGTTTTGGATGATAATTACCCTCAGCTTCTCCTCTAGTAATCATCACCGATCCGACTCCAACCGGTCTTAAACAGAGCGTTATTGAATACCGAAGTGAATACTTCACGCCCACAAAATGTGTGTGAAAGACATAAGCGCGTGATTCAGCCCGTTCGTTTGCGCTACACTTTCTGGTTCTAAATGACGTCACACTTCTGTACTCCATAATATATCCCAAACACACATTTATTCCCTTATTTAATTGACGTGTTCTAGATTTAGTGGTGCATGGTTTGAACAGATCGTGGGTCCAGTCCTATCGATAGTCAATATCCTTTTTTCCGTAATTATAAATGAGTAGATTTAGGTTATTCACACCATAACAGACACTTTGGCTTTCTATCATGTTACTATCAGTTTCACCTTAACTTGATGACTGCCACAATTATTACGTCAGCCAAATAAATCATAAGCTGAATATTTTTTTCGTAATAGTCCATAATATAAACAATTTTCCGAAAAACGAATAAAACTCCATAGTGTAAGGCATTCAGGCTGAATTATCATGACACAGGCAAATCATCCCAGGCCGGCTACGTACAGTCTGCTGAAAAAAAAAAATATTCAGTCTGAGAGTAAAAAGGACTTTTTTTTTTATTGATAGTGTCATTCAAGTTTATTATCAATTCGTCCTTTGTTTCCTAAAATCCAGGCCCATTGTGGAGTAAACAAAAGGGAAACGCAACAGCAAAGCCAAAATATAAAGTGAGTTTAATAGCAAACTCCTGAGGCAAAGATCCATACCGACTGTTCACAACAGAAGGCACCGATAGTCTGTGGGAGCGTAAACAAGTGTTGTGTTTTTATCGATAATTCAACTGAAGCTAATTGAAAGTTCATATTCCATTTACTACCTTATACCGGCCACAGTCGCTCTCTTTATCCCACGACGCATACACTGCCAAGTCCGAGTCAATTAGCGTTAATACCCGAGGCAAAGTATCAGTCGGATTATTGAATAGGTAGATAATTACAATTGCCTTGTAGCGCACATGCGACATCTGAATTTCATCCCGAATCGGGTGTGAACGTGAACGAGATTATATCTTACTGCAACACCACTAATTGCAAGATAAATCATGCAATCGACCTGTCAAAGTCACAATAGAACAAGACTTGGGATTGGTCAAAATCACAAGAGGACAGGAAGCGGTTGTTGCATAATTAATTGCCACATCTAATGAACTATTACAACTGTTTACTGCGCCAGCGTGTACTTCACAGACTAGCATCTACCAACAGCCAGTCGCAAACCTTAACGTCACGATTGACGTCAAATCGGCACTTATACCAAGACTGCATATTAACGGTTTGTTTAAAATCGGCATCACCTCTTCTTGAAATATCAGTCTGAAACTGCAGATTGGCTTGTGATATTCACTGATATTGATAGGGTGACACCTTGATAACAGCATGGCTTTCCTGCAAATACTGTGCGTGGTTCTGTTGGTTGGTGTCAGCCTAGACACTGCTTCGGCCTGTCAACCACGCTGCCACAAGTGTCCACCGATATGGACTTTCTACAAAGGCAGCTGCTACCGTTTATTCGCCACTAAAAAGAGCCAACCTGACGCTGAGAAGCACTGCCGGCAGTTCTCTGCAGTCGGCCAGGGTCACCTGGCGTCCATAGCCAGCGCCGAGGAGAACGATATACTCCTGGAGATGTGGGACTCGGTCCGTGGCACGACAGCAGGCGGCCTGTGGATCGGCTTCACAGACGAGGCAGAGGAAGGGAACTTCATCTGGAATGATGGGTCGGCGGTCAGCTACACCAAATGGAAGGATGGCCAACCTAACAACGCCGGTGGTGAGCACTGCACTCAAATGTTGCAAGAGAATAATGGTGAGTGGAGTGACTTCAAATGCTTCAAGGAGTACTCCTACATGTGCAAGATGACCGCTACAGAGTAATCAACCCCACAATGGAGGACCACGGAGATGCGTAAGAACATAATTTGCCACATCAAACCTGCAGTCCTCACAATCGATACCAAGTCGATCTCATCGGCTATGGTTTTACCAAACGGACACTCACAAACAGTATCACTTCAAAATTAAACGTTCAATTTGTAGAATGCTTGCGGACTACACGGGGAAAAAAAGAAGAAATCGTTTGCACTTCGCATTGCCGTGGCTTAAACGTTTAGGAACCTGCATGTGTTAAAGTTTAACAGTTAGTACTTAGCTTTTTCTTGTTTAACCATGTGTCCATGGGCGTCGCCAGGATTTTTTCTAGAGGGGGGCAAAATTTTTTTTTGCCAAAAAATGCTTGTATTTCTCAACACATTCTCGAATTATCAGTTTTAGAGGGGGGCAGGGACATTTTGCCCCCCCCCCAACTCATTAAATTTACACCACTTTGTCTTCGCGCCTCATTTTTTTTTTTTTTCTTCCTTTTTTTTGGGGCCTTTCCGGGGGGGCCAAGTGCCCCCCTTGCCCTCCCCTCGCGACGCCCATGCATGTGTCCAATGTAATAGCGAGAAACATTTTAACAAACATCATAAGCATCGAAGAACTAATCTGCTGGTTTATGCCTACCTTTTCGCCACACTCGTATCTCCAAAAACTAAGGAACCAACCAACTGCGTATCTTGGGAATGTTTCTCAGAGCTACAACGTACAAAGAAACTTCAATTCAAACTCAAGACTCCTCACAGCTTCCAACATCAACTGCAAGCTTTACTATACTGGACACTTTTTAAATTTTAAATTCATTAACTCTATAAGTAGTTCAAAATTGTTTGTTTTTGTTGTGTTGTTTCAAATACTTTTTGTTGTTTAGATTTAATTTCTTGTTAAAGGGAATATACATCATTTGCTTTTGCTGTAATTTTCAGAAATTGATGGAATTGGGGGGTTGGAAATATATAGCAAATATAGTTACACTGACTTTTTTGAGGTTTTGGGTTCGAAAATGCTATAAAACCAAGAAAAGCAATCATTTTCCTGTAGTCTGGTTCCCTGACTCCATTTAAGAAGAAACAGAGCAGTTTACATATATTGGGGAATTGTAAGGTCAGGGAACCAGTCTAGCTGGCTTGTGCCAGTTCATAGGTGTGTAATCGATTGCAAACAAGTGCGATGGTCAACTGAGCCAGTATTTGAAAAAAAAGGCCAGTTTTTTCCAACGCTGGTCGGCCGATCAGCGTTGGAAATTGATACAAAAATACCACTTTTCTTGAAAATGACAGTATACCAGGTGCCATGATTTTACAGGATGCTTTACACTGTCATTCACTAACAGTCCAGCAAGGTATTTCAAAATAATTTGGTAGTTTTATTTTTTGATGTTTGCAAATGTTGTATTTTCCCTTTAATTATTACGTATTGGTAAGGCATATTTTCTGAAGTGCACAAAACACAAACCAGATGTGCTAACATTTTGATGGACTGAAACAAGTTGCTTCAGTTTAATATAAAAAAAACAACAATTCCGGATTGAACTTACGTGGTGTACAAAGCCAACACCAGATAAATGAAAATACTTCTTAGATATTTTGAAACAAAATATAAATATAAAACCAACTAGAGGTTGTGGCTGTAACTGAACAGCCGCACATGCCATCGTCGCGCAACCTAAATTCAAAATTATAATCATCGACACTTGCAACTCCGGATAACCAGAAATGAAATTCGGAACAGCTGATAAAGCACCCACACCAATTTCCTGTGCTTAAACGTACCCACCGAAAACTGATCATTGGGTAATTGAAAACTGTTTTATTTTCCCTAGTAAATATAGGATGTTGGTCTGTTTTTGATTAATCATTATTTTCTCGCTGTAGTTGTGCATTTTCCATTCGCAGATTAAAAAAATATTGCATGAAAATGGTGTCGCGGGCAGTGTTTTTGTGAATTTAGAATCGCAAATTATCAAACGGGCACTAATTGTGAAAACAAAAGCGTCCCACGTCACATGCCTTAGCTATACAATTTGGGCATCGAAAGAATGATGGGATCAACAAAATAGCTACACATTATAAAAGCACATCAACATTTCGAATTTGATCATTTAACCAAACTTAGTCAACTGCAGAATTGGGTGGTACTCGTAAGGAGTCGACTTTGGGTTGCTGTTTTTCTGGAGAGACGCATACCACTAACCGTGGGGGAAACTAACAGACCACTCTCTAAATACCAAAGAGTGAAAATTCACTCCCGCAGTCGGAAACTAGGGACTAGACGTTTCTGAGTGAGATTCTTCAATCGAAACGATCGAGTTTTTACTCGACTTTGACTGAAGTGGTTCTTTTTTCATACTTGTTCAATCTAAAATGAGGATGATTTTCACTCTAAAACGTCAAGTCCCTAATTTCACTCTTTGGAATTTAGAGAGCAGTGAAAGGGTGATTGGCTGCGATCCTGGGTGAGTGGGGGTGGGCTTGTGTGGGAGGCATATCGCTTGTCCGTTCCGCCTACAAAAAATAACTTTCTCCAGTGCGTACACATTATACCTCGAGCTACCTAAATCCGCAAAGTATTTTTCTCATTATGGTGTGCACAAACCTTTTTTTTTCACGGAAATTGCATAATATATGTTATATTATATGTCCCTACATACATCGGTCTATAGTGTTGTGGTGTCCATCACCCCATCCCATCCCACTTGTTGGACTTTGAGGCTGTTGTTCCCCCTACACACTGTCCATTATTGACAAAACAGCGGTGCAGATGGTATCTGTTACTCGGTACCCTCTGGAGACGTGCACAATTGGAAACGCAAGATAGTATACGTCTCCACAAAGCAATTTCTACAGGTGAATACGTCTCCACAAGGTTATCACAAAATAGATATATGGATTTACTCAAAAAACAGGAATTTTTAAGGTGTGTTGATTGAAGTATTTTTTTGTAAAGGATATTAAGTCTAAATTTCAGCCCAGGAAATTTATTCTGGTAAAAATAGGAGCATTTTGAAAGTACACTTTCAAACTCGAAAACTTTAGTACACGAGTACAAAGAAATGACTCCACAGGGATACACATTTTTGTATGTGTGAACAAATCTTATTGAACGCTTAACGTTAGGTTACCCCCCCCACCCGCTTTTTATGTTACGGAGGCCAAGTGTCTGGAGAAAAAAAAAATACGTGTCTACATTTCACCACGGATGTGCAAGTGCCCTTTAAAAAAAATACCCCTAATAATAATGACCGTGCTACCCCACTGGTACTCATCATTGCAAGATAACAACGATGCCACAAATACGGTAATTACGTCAAAATAAAGTATGCATCAATTGTTTCTTTCATATAAAACTGAAATATCAATCGGATTTAAGTATAATCGCAGTCCACATTCCAGTTTTTCGAAGTTTAGATTGCATTTACTATTGATTCTGTCTTATAAAGACAAATGAACATTAGATATCTGACTTACTTCTCCTTCCATTCAAGTAAAATATAAATTGAATTGCTTTTTGTTTGGTGGAAGTATACTACAAGTGTCGACTGTGTGCTCGGAGGAATCTGCCTTTGTGCTGAACTCGGTCCTGTAATCGTGTGGACCCTAATGAGACAAGGTAAATGAACACTGGAACGGATCTACTTATTAAAACAGCAGATGGTGAATGTATTGTCTTCAGTATTGGCTTTTCCTCAAAGTTGCGGAAAAGCCGTGTTTTTTTTGGGTTTTTTTTGGCTTTTTCGCAAATTTGCAAAAAAGCCTTTCTTTTTGTTCAGATTTTTGGCTTTTTCGCAAATTTGCGAAAAAGCCTTTCTTTTTGTTCTGATTTTTCATTGTTCTGATTCATCATTCAAAATCAGCATAGGCATAGTCCCTATGGCAAAGCTGTGTGCCGAAGAGTGACGTCATCATGACGTCACCATGGGTCACGTGACATCATCACAAATGTGCATATTTTTAAAGTCCTATATCTATAAAACTGTAATTCCGATTGGGTAGAAACTCGGCATGTAGGTAGACCGGATGTGTTATAGGTAAAAATTGAGGTAACGTCATTATTACGTCATCGTGTGATTCTACATGATTTTTTGAATTTTCGGACCTTTAAGCCATATCTCACGAACGCAGCAAGCTAAATTAAAAATTCTTTTTGTATTTGGTTTGTTAGGTAATAGGTTTATGCCCACAAATTTGTAAGATGTGTTACGCCATCATGACGTCATCAAAAATCCAATTTTTGAAAACACATACAAGGGAATGTCTGATCGTCATGAAACTTAATGAATTGCTAGATAAAGGTGCTAGTATGCAAAATCTGAAATGACGTCACCATGACGTCATCGGTTTATATTTTAATGATTTTTTAAATATTTACATTTTCATTCCGCTTCCAAAATTTAACACTTCCTTCCATCGGATTGACCTCAAACTTGGTACAAACCAAGACCATAATGCAAAAATGTGCATTGACAAGTGTTGTCTAGATGACGTCATCGTAGGGCATGTGACTTCATCATGAAGGTGCATTTCAAAGTCTCAAATTGAGAAAACTATAAGTCCGAATCAGTTAAAATTGTGTATGAACGTAGTACGATATGAACGTGTTATACAGGTAATTTTACCTGAAGTCACGATAACCATCATTATGTAATTTTATACCACAAATTTGAACAAAAAGTTACATTCAAAAAAAAAAAATCATTAAAAAAAAAAGGATTGGCAGATAAATGTTACAATTGTGAGAAATTCGTCTGACGTCATCAATACAGAATATTTCTGAAATGTATTAACAAAAAATGCAAAAAAGCCATATGTTCTGTTTCAAACAGACATAGACCTTTTAGTTTTCTTTCTTCTTCTTCTTGTTCCACACCCAAAATTCTATAGACTTTGTGCACGATTTTTCTGTCCGGCACTTTTGCCATTTATCTTTGTCACACATCATTCAAAGTTACCGCAGGCATAGTCTCTATAGCAAAGGTGTGTCCCAAAGAGTGACGTCGTGGTGACGTCATCATGTTAAAAGTGCATATTTTAAAGTCCTATATCTAGAGAGATATAAGTCCGATTGGGTTGAATCTTGGTATGTAGGTAGACCATGTAGGTAGAAATTCAAAATTCTTTTTGTATTAGGTTTATAAGGTGATAGATATCAGCACAATTTTTTTTTTAAATGTGTGAGGTCATGATTACGTCATCAAATATGAGATTTTTCAAACACATATAAAGAAAGGTCCAATCGTCATGAAACTTTGTTGCAAGGTAGATAATGGTACATAATTTAGTGTACATTGATACACTCAAAAGCATAAAGTCATAAAAAAATCATAATGCGGAAAAGCCCTATGTTCTGTTTTAACAGACATAGACCTCCAGGTTAGGTTTTGTTTTGTTCAGCCTATCTGGATGTGCCTTTTGTTTAATTAAATGGTAACCATATGTCTTTGCGTTAATAATCACGTGTCTTTGAGTTGCCTGATATGTTGCTCTTCAGTTGGTGACTACCCGACTCCATCTGTCGCCTGGCGATGTATATGCAAATAAATCAGTGTTCAGCATAGCCCACGGTCTGTTGGAACAAAATTACAATTATTCAGTCTGTGAGAATAAATAAGTATTTGTATTGATGATTCCACTAAAATCCATTGGCAGTTCATTCATCCTTTGTTTCTCAAAAATAAGGACCATATGGAGTAAACAAAAAGATATATAGAAAATTCCCGAGGCAAAGAACCCTACCGACTGTTCAAAACAGACGAAAATAACAGTCTGTGGGAGCGTAAACAAGTATTGTGTTTTTATCGATAATTCCCCCGAAGATAATTTGTAGTTCTTAGTTAAAAGTATCCTTTTGTTACCTTCATCCGACCACAGTTGCTTTCTTCACGGGGAAAACACGCAATGCCAAAGCCAAATGCTTGATTTTTAACACCTGAGGTAAAACAGCTAGAGTGTTCAGATAATTAAAATTGTTTTGTAACACAGATGCTGTATCTGAATTAAAGGTTACAGCCCGATAGTCCGAAGGTTCGATAGTCCGAAGGTTCTTTAGTCCGAAGGGTCATTAGTCCGAAGATTCGTTTATAGTCCGAAGGTTCAATAATCCGAAGGTTCGATAACGCTAAGGTTCGATAGTCCGAAGGGCCTATTAGTCCGTACATAGAATAAGGTTCATTAATACGAAGGTTCGAAAGTCCTAATAGACGATAGGGTTCGATAGTCCGAAACGACAATAAGGTTCGATAGTCCGAATAGATGATAAGGTAGGGTTTGAAAGTCCGAATTGAAAATAAGGTTCGACAGTCGGAATTGAGAATAAGGTTCGATAGTCCGAGTTGGCAATACGGTTCGTCAGTATGACACTTCGGACTACCGGACCTTACTGTTGATTCGGACAATCGGAACTTATTGTCGATTTGGACTATCGGACCTTATCGTCGATTCGGACTATCGGACCTTGCAGTCTTTTCGGACTATCGAACAATATTGACAATTCAGAACAATATATTTTATAAACCTTCGGACCGTTGAACCTTATTATCGTTTTGGACTACTGAACCTTCAGACTGATTAACCTTATTCTAAATTCGGACTATCGAACCTTCTGATAAATGAACCTTCGGACTGTTGCATCAACTTTTCGGATTAACGAACCTTATTTTATTTTCGGACTAACGAACCCCATCTTATGGAAATTTTGTGCATTCGGACTATCGAACCTTCGGACTAAAAAACCTTTGGACTACCTTCGGACTATCGGGCGGCCCTCGAATTTAATGCCGAATACAGAATAACAGCAACGGTCATCAACATCAGTAGATCTACCGCAAACTGAATTCCTTTAAGGAATTCAGTCGTTAATAACGACATTTTCTTGAAGAAACGAAAAAGAAACAGTGTTGGAGGTCTGGAGGCCGGACTCTGCCATCGGGGCCGACCTGGGGGGTCAATTTTCATGGCCTCTGAGGTTGTGGCCTCGTCCTTTGCCTCGGCCTCGGATGTTGTTTCCTTGGCCTTGGCCTCGTCATCGGAGGTTGTGGCCCCGTCCTTAGCTTTGTGGCCTCGGCCTCTTCAACAGTAGTATTCGCCTTTAATTAGCATTTCCAATGATGCTTTAGTTAATTCGGACTTAACTTACCCGCAAGAAGAAAAACAAAACACGAAACGTGAAAGCTATTTTCGTTCCAATTGAGACACTGATAAACGTCGCAATCAAAGGTAATTATTTGGAGGTGTTTTCGGAATTCACAGTCATATATATTATGATAAAGAATTATAGCCCTTTTTCTGTCGACGTATTATTATATTTCGAATATCAAAATCTTATTTTGATGTTGAAAAGATTGAACTCACGTCCTCCGGTGAGCTGCTTTTACCGCAAACGAGACTGGATACAATTCGGCCACAAGAGGGCGTGTTATACGACCTAAAGCACGGACATGCGCACAAACCTAATGTCACCCTGAAACCAGCGGTGAACTTCGTAAAAGAACCTGTACTATCGGCGTACCTGTATCTTGCACGTGACATTCGTACGCTCACGCAGAACAATCGAATCGGAAACGGGGATTCCCTTCTTCATCGCTTGTCAACAGAGGGCGTTGTTTGTCTTGCTCACCATTGTTTATTGATCACCAGTCCGGCAAAAATAATCGTGTTTTTCGGAATGAAGACGATTTAAAGGATTTTTGCGTTATTTTCTTTTCATTGCCAAGTAGAAAATCTAACAATTAATGAAGGACAAATGGAAATTACTGAAGGCGTCTGCTTTGAACAGCGCCCCCATAGGAAGATGATGTCCAGACCCCCACTCCCCCACCCCATCAAATGACTATTAAAACTCACGAGCTGAAAGAGGCAAAAGCGAAATCACCGTCCTGTAACAAAAATAACGGTGCGTCCGTTTAATTATCCTTTTGCGCCTTGTCGAGTTTCAGTAATGATGTAATGCTTCATACAATGTAGCATTTAACTTTTGTTCTTCCCATTTTGACAACACCATAAGACTGTCCAATGCAAGGGCGTCAATCCCGCTGTTGTTTGGGGATATTCCCATCCCCTTCCCCGCACTGTGAAAGGGCTATAAGACTCGTTTTGCAGATCTGTCTTTTTTGCGGTTTTATTAACAGCGCCACCTAGTGTACTAGGGGTTATAAACGCAATCGGGTCGGTGAAGAAACTCTGGGGATAAGGCTGAAACAAAAGTTTGTTTCAGCAAAGACCAACTATAAACTCTAAAACAAGGCGGGGTAGCTTTTGGCTGTGCGATAATACTGTGTGACTATCTGTTTGTTCACCTAATTAGACTTTCTTGATCTTTCAGGGGAGATAAAAATTCTAAAGGTAGCTGAATACGGCATGGGACAGTTCTTGGTAGTTATTGCCCATTGTGAGAACATTTACGGTAAAAATAAAATGCAATCTGAACAACATCTATCATGCAACGTTTTTAATCTACGATTAGTAAGGAGTAAAATAAAATCTATCTTGCAAGATAACAACAAAAGTGGGCAATAATAAAATAGACATATTTCAGAAAAGGAAAAAGAATACAAATACAAACTAAGTTAAAACACGTTGGAATTATTTTGAGACCTTCAATCTTGGATAATTATGACGAGTAAAGTTTAGAATCTCAAATCTTAAGGAAATCACTTCAACATGACCGTCATCATCTCAGTGGTAATTTGTCGGTGGGTAGGTTCAGCAATTAAAAACCGGCTTTGGTTCTTATGTTTTTTTGTTGCAAATTATTCTAGAATGAACTGAGTTTATATGGTGTGGTCTGCATAACGTAAAATCAACCCGGGGTTGTTTTCTGTTCACTAACATTATCTTTTTTTGCATTGATTGTTTTATCCGACCTGAACGGCGGAATTGGCCAACAAATATCCTCTACCAATACATAAAAGTAACAAGAAATTGAACTTTAAACGTCCCAAAAATAAATGTCAAAAACAAAATTGAACAAGAAATTTAACATAAAACGACAAAATAAATTGTAGGAAATTCCAAGAGTAAATGAATTTAAAAATCAAATAAAGTGTCCAGTAAATTGAAGCAATGATGTTAAAGCCTCTAATATGAGGAATCGGAATTTAAAATAAAACAATTGTTGTACATATCAGCTCTGAGAAACATTCCCAAGTTACTCAGTTCGTTGGTTCCTAATTGCTTTGAGATACGAGTGCGGCTTAAGCGTAGGCCTAAACCAGCAGGTAGTTTACCAATGGTTGTAGTATTTACTGAAATTTGTCTCACTATTATACTGAAAACTTGGTTAAAACCAAATTACCAGATGTTAAATTTGAAAGTACGCAGGTTCTTAAACGTTTAAGCCATGATTATGCGAAGTGCAAACGATTTCCTTTTCACCGTGTAGCCGACCAGCAGTCTACATAATGAAAATTTAACCGTTTAGTTTTAAAGTGATACTGTTTGTCTAATCAGCAAATTAGTTCACCGATGATTCTGATCATCTTCCGGATTCCCATCATTCTTAAGCTGGACACCTGATGAAACGAACAAAAGCTATAAACTAAATGTTCAAATTTAAAGCATGCAGCAGGTTCGTCAACGTTGAAGCCACGAAGATGCGAAGTGGGTTATGGAAACGATTTTTTTTCACCGTGTAGCCGGCCAGCAGTCTACACAGTGAAATTCAAACGTTTAGTTTTGAATGATACTGTTTGTGAGTGTCCGTTTGGAAGGACTGTTTGGTGATCAAAGCCGATGACGTCGACTTGGCATCGTTGTAAAGGGCTTCGGGTTTGATGTTGGAAATTTGTTCTAACGCATCTCCGTTGTCATCCAGTGCTGGGTCGATTTACTCTGTAGTGGTCATTTTGCAAATGTATTGACGAGCAGTGCCGCATTTGGTGTCATTCCATTCGCCATCCCAACTTTTCGGCAAGTGGGCACAATGCTCATTACCGGAGTTGTTGGGTTCGCCACTGCGCCATCCGGTGTAGCTGGCCGCCGATCCATCTGTCCAGACGAAGTTCCCTTCCTCTGCCTGGTCATCGAAGCCGATCCACAGGTCTTTCCCACCTGCCGATGTATACATAGTGAAGAGCAGATTATTCTCTTCAGCGCTGCCTATGGACGCCAGGTGACCCTGACCGACTTGAGTGAACTGCTGGCAGTGCTTCTCAGCTTCATCGTAGGTCTTGCCAATGCCGAAGTAACGGTAGCAGTTGCCATTGTAGAAAGTCCACATCGGTGGACACTTGGGGCAGCGTGGTTGACACGCTGCAGCCAAACCCACCAACAGGACGAAGCACACGACTCGAATGAAAGCCATACTGTTTACGAGTTGTCTTCCTACCACTGGGTGTTACAAGCCAAAATGCAGTTGCGGAATGAGGCAATGAGATGAGAGGCACCGCTTATAAACCCTTGATTGGGCCCAGTTTGGTATGATTGACACCCGACATCTGTAAGGTTTCATTGGCTTCGAGCTTCGTGTATTTTTTTAATTGGCCATTGGAGGTTGTAGGTGTGGCCAGAGCCATATTTCCCATGATGACAGTTCAAAAGGTTTATCGTGTGCCACTGAAAACTACCTATCACGTTATCCTCTCTTAGCACCATGATTGGTCAGTCTTTTCGTAGATTAATAATTTTCATGGACGATACCAAGTATAATTCTAACTGGTTGTGACGTGCATTTACATTGAGAATATGATAATAATAGATTAGGAGACAACAACAGTTTTAAATAATTAAAACTCCTTAAAATTTTAAGACAAATGCTTTGAAAGTGCTCACTGAACAAACCACAAAAACGTCATTTATTTTTTATGTTTGTCTTTGATTCCACTCTAATTAACAATTAACCTTAAATACAATATTGCTTTGTTTCAATTAAACCCCGAAAATAGACTTCCTTTTTTACTTGCTAATTTTCTATTAACACAAACTATGTTCACGATGAAATAAAACGTTTGAATCCAGGTATTTCAATGAGTGCCTTATTAAGACAACGGTCCTTCCTCAATCAATCAGGCCAATATTTTTTATCGCCCTGAGCCTGGGGAAAAAGGGGTAAACAAAGCCGTCTGAAGTACAGTTGGAAAAATTATTCACAATAGTTGGTTAATTGTTTTTACCTCAATTAACCTGCAATAGGACCAATATATACCATAGTTGGGCTAATAACTTTGCCCACTAATGTTTAACCCAACTTTCTTTTACAATGTACTTTCCAAATCGAAAACCCCGCCGAAAATGCAAAGAGTCATTCTGTCAAATCGTTGCAAAGAAGTCACTTGGCATGCCTCCTGGAAACATAAAAAAACACCATTTTTAAATACATAACCTTTTCCAAAGTTTGGACGCCATTTTGTGTTAT
Source organism: Patiria pectinifera (assembly GCA_029964075.1). Classification (NCBI taxonomy): domain Eukaryota; kingdom Metazoa; phylum Echinodermata; class Asteroidea; order Valvatida; family Asterinidae; genus Patiria; species Patiria pectinifera. The sequence continues at coordinate 12,772,095 of CM057150.1, forward strand.
TTTTGGTGTGAATCACTGCAGAAATTGTGTCTTCCCTGACATTTGCGTCTTGCCATTTTACGTGCTGACGGCACTCGGCACTTGAAAACTACACTTAAAGTTAATGCTGCCTCTGCACGACTTTGTATTGAAAAGCAAAACAAATCCTTGCTCACAGTTTTAATTTGACTCACAGAAATTGTAACCATACCTTCCAGCTATCAACAGATGGGGACTAGGTCCGGGTGTATGATTTGCATTACGAAAAAAGGCAATATTTTTTTTTTTACCAAAAGTGCAACAATGATTATATATGTGGCTCATTAAAACAGAACATTTGGCTCAGCAAAACAGAATAAAATATCGCCATGACAGTTATAATTTGATTCACATAAATATTCATTGCATCTTCAAGCTACTCCCAGATGGAGACTAGTTCCGGGTTTTGTTTTGCATAACAAAAAACAACAATTCTTCGTTTTCAAAAGTACGAAACTTACTAGAGGCCTATGCCTCAGGAATTACATGCAAAACAGAAAACAATATCGCCAGGATAAAATCCGCTTTCCTTTGTTTACTGTACAGCCAAAAAAAAATAATCAAATTCCTTTTTATAGTTCACTTCAATACAAATATGATCTTCTAGGAACCTCAACACTTTTAAGAGCAATTTCATAGTTTTAGCAAACTATTGGTTTTGAAAGGTTACTCATAATATCAAAATTCATTCACAGAACACTAGTTTGAATTTTTTTCTCGCATGAGGACGAAGCAACTTTCTTTTTAAGCCACCCATTTTCAAATTGCATTGATGTAGCATTTATTTGTCTCACTTTACCTAAAGATTTGAATGACTACTTTAAGCACAAGTCTCTAATTAAGGCTAAAGTGTAACAGAAAGCTTTAGTCACTATACCCCGGGGAGGGGGGTGGGGTGGTTGTGATTACACTCTGATTAACGATTAACCTATAATTTAATATTTCTTTTTCAATTAATCCCCGAAAATAGACTTCTTTTTGTACTTGCTAATTTTCTAGCAACACAAACGATGTTCCCAATGAAATTGAAAGTTTAAATATAGGTATTTCAATGAGTACCTTATGAAGAAAAAGGTTCTTCCTCAATCAGTCAGGTCAATATTTGATTTCGCCCCCACCCCGGGGAAGAAGGGGTAAACAAAGCCGTCTGAAGTACAGTTGGGAAAATTATTCACAACAGTTGGTTAATGTTTTTTTACCTCAATAAATTACAGTAAGACCAATGTATACCAAAGTTGGGCAAATGACTATTTGTAGATTATGGGCCATGGGATCAATATGCCTCTAGTTTTTTGATTCAGTGGTCTACATCTGGGGTAGGAGGAAAAAAGGGTAGGAAATGAAAGCCCATAGTACCAGGAACAACATACTACTTTTCACAAGTGGTAATGTTGCACACTACTGAGAACCGCTTGCCCAAACCCGCAACATACACCAACTACACGTTATTTTATAACGAATGCAATTTAATAGAAAATACTTATTGTACACTTATTTATTAACCAAAATAATCCCAAATCCTACAGTTTCAATACATTGTGTACACGCTCAAGGGAGTTATGTTTTTTACTTGACATAACAAGTCAAAAAAAGGTTTTACAACGTGCAAGGAACGTGTAGTTCATGTATTAAGTGATAAAAACATGCACTTGTACGCACGTGCATATTATCGTTCCGCTCCTACCGTACCCCCCGCGGCGCGCTCCGAGCGAGCGAACCGAAAATGACCGCGATCATTCTGCGTGCACGTTTCAAGTGTCAGGTTGGCTCAGTGCGGAAAGGGCATATTTTTCATCATTTTTGCCGAAAAACCGACAGAATCCACCGATGTTTGTTTGGTGCACATAACGTGAGTATGTTATGAGGTATTGTACGGAGTTTAGGGGCAAACTGTGCAGCGGTTCTGTGAGAAATAGCTTGGTTGTGATGGACGTTTTTGTACTTAGTTGGTGTTTTGTAGAGGCAAACAGTTTTGCGGGGTAAGCTGCCTATGACGTGGAGCCTCATAGTTCTAGGAGTATGCCAAGGCCTGCCACTGCTGCCGAGTTTTCGGCGGCAAAATCTCTCGCAATTTGTGCTGGAGGACCATCCAACTCTTTCCATTTGATGACGTACTCTAGAAAGCGTGTCCATGTTTTACCAGAGAACGCCGTCATTCTGCACTTTTTGGACGGGGAAATGCACGTAAACACGATATTTTACGTGTATTTTCGTCGCTTGAAGACGAAACGTCTTCCTCACAGGAAGCCGCCATGTTGCTTCGACGCGATATACCGGACCACTCCACTACCGCAATTGTGATTGGCCAATCGACGATGATCAATAGAATATGTCTTCTGATTGGCTAATGTGCGTTCGAGGCTGAGCGGTATATTTTGAACATTGAAAATATTAGGAAAAAAAACAATATTACTAATTAATGTAACCAAATCTTGCGTGTGAAAAGTGACTGAACATTTCTTGATTTTTTTCCCTGTAAAACCACACCAAAATAATGCCCACCCAATCTGTAGATCAGGTAGAAGAGAAAAATGTAGCCATGGCCTGGGCTCTGTTGCCCACCAATGTTTAACCCAACTTTCGTTTACAGTTTACTTTCCAAATCGAAAACCCCGCCGAAAATGCCAAAGAGTCACTTGGCTGGCCTCCTGGAAACATTAAAAAATACCATTTTAAATACATATCCTTTTTCAAAGTTCGAACGCCATTTTGTTTTTGTTTTCCGGTGTGAATCACTGCAGAAATTGTGTCTTCCCTAACAGTTTGCGTCTTGCCATTATACGTGCTGACGGCACTGGGCACTTGAAAACTACACTTAAAGTTAATGCTGCGTCTGCACGACTTTGTATTGAAAAGCAAGACAAATCCTTGCTCACAGTTTTAATTTGACTCACAGAAATTGTAACCATACCTTCCAGCTATCAACAGATGGGGACTAGGTCCGGGTGTGTGATTTGCATTATTTGGCTCATTAAAACAGAACATTTGGCTCAGCAAAACAGAATAAAATATCGCCATGACAGTTTTAATTTGATTCACATAAATATTCATCGCATATTCAAGCTATTAACAGCTGGAGACTAGTTCCGGGTTTTGTTTTAAATAACAAAAATATAATTCTTCGTTTTCAAAAGTACGAAACTTACCACAGGCCCATGCCTCAGGAATTACATGCAAAACAGAATAACAGGATAAAATCCGCTGTCCTTTGTTTACTCTACAGCGAACACAAAATTCAATCGTCTTTACAGTTCACTTCAATACAAATTTGATCTTCTAGGAACCTCAACACTTTTGAGAGCAATTTCATCAGTTTAGCTAACTATTGGTTTTGAAAGGTTACTCCCAAAATAAAAATTCATTCACAGAACACTAGTTTGAACAACAATCTTGCATTAGGACGAAGCAACTTTCTTTTTAAGCCACACATTTTCAAATTACATTCATGTAGCATTTATTTGTCTCATTTTACCTAAACATTTGAATGACTACTTTAAGCACAAGTCTCTAATTAAGGCTACTGTGTAACAGAAAGCTTTAGTTACTATACCCCGGGGAGGGGGGTGGGGTGATTGTGATTACACTCTGATTAACGATTAACCTTAAATTTAATATTGCTTTGTTTCAATTTAACCCCGAAAATAGACTTCCTTTTTTACTTGCAAATTTTCTAGCAACACAAACGATGTTCCCGATGAAATTGAAAATTTGAATATAGGTATTTCAATGAGTACCTTATGAAGAAAAAGGTTCTTCCTCAATCAATCAGGTCAATATTTGATTTCGCCCCCACCCCGGGGAAAAAGGGGTCAACAAAGCCGTCTGAAGTACAGTTGGGAAAATTATTCACAACAGTTGATTAACTTTTTTTTTACCTCGATTAACTACAGTAAGACCAATGTATACCAAAGTTGGGCAAATAACTATTTGCCCACCAATGTTTAACCCAACTTTCGTTTACAGTGTACTTTCGAAATCGAAAACCCTGCCGAAAATGCCGACAGTCATTTTGGCACATTTTTCAATACATATCCTTTTCCAAAGTTCGGACGCCATTTTTTTTTTTTTGGTGTGAATCACTGCAGAAATTGTGTCTTCCCTAACAGTTTGCGTCTTGCCATTATACGTGCTGACGGCACTCGGCACTTGAAAACTACACTTAAAGTTAATGCTGCGTCTGCACGACTTTGTATTGAATAGCAAAACAAATCCTTGCTCACAGTTTTAATTTGATTTACAGAAATTGTAACCATACCTTCCAGCTATCAACAGATGGGGACTAGGTCCGGGTGTGTGATTTGCATTACGAAAAAAGACTAATTGTTTTTTTTTACCAAAAGTGCAACAATGATTATATATTTGGCTCATTAAAACAGAACATTTGGCTCAGCAAAACAGAATAAAATATCGCCATGACAGTTTTAATTTGATTCACATAAATATTCATCGCATCTTCAAGCTATTCCCAGATGGAGACTAGTTCCGGGTTTTGTTTTAAATAACAAAAATATAATTCTTCGTTTTCAAAAGTACGAAACTTACCACAGGCCCATGCCTCAGGAATTACATGCAAAACAGAATAACAGGATAAAATCCGCTTTCCTTTGTTTACTCTACAGCGAACACAAAATCAAATCGTCTTTACAGTTCACTTCAATACAAATTTGATCTTCTATGAACCTCAACACATTTTAGAGTAATTTCATCAGTTTAGCTAACTATTGGTTTTGAAAGGTTACTTCAAAAATTAAAATTCATTTACAAAACACTTGTTTGAAATTTTTTCTCGCATTGGGACGAAGCGACATTTTCAAATTACATCCATGTAGCATTTATTTGTCTCATTTTACCTAAACATTTGAATGACTACTTTTATGCACAAGTCTCTAATTAAGGCTACTGTGTAACAGAAACCTTTAGTAACCATCACGTACCCCGGGGAGGGGGGGGGTTGGTTGGTTGTGGGGGTGGTCGGTGTATCAAACTACCAACCAGCCCCAACTCGCCATATAGTTTACATCAAACCTTTTGCGCACGTTTACAATTCTAGCAGTTGATCGTATACACTTTTCAAAAATGATTTTCTACAACTAAAAACAGGTCCATTCTTTACAGAAATAGACCTCCAATTCACACTAGGCCGAGCACGGGCATGTACAGTTCAGTCATCTATTATAAGAGATACAAAACATTTCACATCTTTTTAGCTTCTTTGGAAGACTGTTATCGAAACTTATTTGTTTTTCAATGAATGCTCATAAAAAACGACAATTGCTCAAGAGACAGGGCATAACCATGTTCCACGCAAATGCATTATCAGTCATAATCGGGGGCAAATTGACTGGGTTAATATATAACGAATGTACAACAGGTGGTAAAAATATGGAATGTTCCGTGAACGATTATTTATTTATTTATTCGTTTTTATATTAAACATGTTTTTTTAATTCCCCCCCCCGGAATTTTGTGAGTCAGTTGGCGACACCCCAACTCCCACGTCGTCCCCTCTAGTCACGTCCTAGCAATTTCACAGGTTTCAATGAACTGTTTATTTCTAAACAGTAAATGTGCATATATCCGGGGCACCAACTTCGAACGATGACTGGAAAGCGCGATGAGCAAGAAATATGAAAACCCCCCTTCATATAATGCTAATATTAATAAACTATATACAATTAAAATTGTTGCAAAAAATGAATGAAATAATATTGTATTAAAAAACCCTTATTTTTAATCCCAACATTTTGTCAGTCGCACCAACCGACGTATCGCAATTTTTGGTGTTTTGAAAAAAAAACGATTTAAAGCTGGTCTTTATTTTTGGTAGGCTCATTCCAGATACTTTCTGTGTAAAAATTCAATCGGTTTTGTTTCATAGAACATTATCGTTAAACTTCATCGTATGTAATTCGTTTGCTTCTTAGTTTTTAGTTTTCAGTCCGAAGATACGTGTCACTTTGTAAAACTTACTTTGCGCGGAATAGTGGCCACAATATTTCTCCTACTTCTTTTCTCCATTTTTAATGCCGCCATTGCTGGTTACAGATAGTAAAAACATTATAATCATTAGAACAATTCACTAGATTTCGACCTATTTTTATTGTTATAAGTCGATTGGTAAGACATCTGCACTAGTAAGCAGAAGTCATGGGTTCTAGGGCTGTGTACATCAGTGCTCCCCCCCACCAATTCTGTTCGTCCAGGATTTGCCCACCGACACAGAGTATTGTTACAAAAACAAATTAACAGAATACTACCAACCCTTGGGAAAACACGTCGAAGCCATCTGTTGCGTATCTGTGACAGATTGCTATATATTCTATTCTAATGCTAATTCTGCAAATTCCAGAAACGGTCATTACTCATTAGCATTCGTTGAATTAATCTACATGTTCTAGCAAACTAAATTAGCGCATGTGGCCATGTCCTAAGGCTTTTGCACACTATCGTCGTAGCTACACGTGTTGAAATCCACACACGTCCGTGCAACTTTAGATGTTTTACAGGTCCAACAACAACCACAGGTCGCAAGGCGTACCGTCTAACTTGTTCATGGGTTGGCTGTAGATTGTGGACATTTTACCCAGGTGAGCCTCTCAGGTTGCAGACCAGTAAATAAACTTCCATAGACCCCTGCTCACACTTCAGAAATTCGGGGAAAATACTTACAACTCTCCAAGGTGTTCGAGACACACATCAAATTAAAGCTTATTTCATCATCTTTCATTTTCTTTTAATTTTGGGAGGGTTAACTGATGACTTTTAGGAGAAATTTCCATCCGAAGATAATCACCCCTGAAAATAGTCCTGAAGCCCATCGCCATGTTGAAAAACGATGCCTACACTCCCTTGCAAAATAGAGCGCTTTAAGGACCCCAATTTCATCCAAATTGAACGGAACTACAAACTCACAGCTTTTTTTACAAACCCTCAAGTTCATGGCCCACAGCATGCTCAAATACTGAAGATTTTGAGGGCATGCAAATCGTGATTTGGCCGGCGCAGGCAATTTCGGACCGATTTACTGGTCTGCAACCCTCAACTGCCTCGGTCCCGACCAGGGTTGTATTTTGCCCGTGTATAGGGCGCTAGACCCGTGTAAAAGCCGTGTTGGATCCTAGCTAGTGTAAATCCCGAGATTTGGGTAGCGTGATAAGAAGGCTCCAGTGCAACCTCGTCCCCAGGGTGTCGAGCAGTACGCGCCCACCACTACCTGCACTTTTCCCCTGGTATTGGATCATTTGCCTGTGCAAATTTTTTTGCTCACGTATGCAAATGAGGAATAGTCTGGTGCACGCCTGTACGTTACATTAGCGTTTGCTTTTGTATGCGGTGTCTGGGGGTAAACACACAATCAATTCGTCGCGCCGTGAGTTACGAAAACACGATTGTTTTCAAAGTTTAAATGTTACAATCTTATTCCGCAAATATGCAATATCACATTTCATATTAATATGAGCAGATTGTTAAGGAAATGAGAATTTTTTGATCGTGAAAACACGTAATGCACGTTGGAAATAAAAATACCAACTACACGACATCAATCCATTACTAACCAAATGCGGTATCGAATCGGGATACAGGAAGAAAGTTTCCTATCCAGGGCCTACTATTGGAAACGAGGTTGGAAATAAAGTAAGCACTGGGGACGAGGTTGGCTGTAGTGTCAATCCAGGGCTCTTTCAGGCAAAAAAAAAAAAATTCTCTTTCTGCCCGTTTCATTTTTTCTCGCCTGCGTCTTTTTTTCAAATTTTAATTCATAATGTTGCAAATGAATATTTATTGCAATATGTTTTCAATATTTTTTTTAATTTTTTTATTTATTTGTTTTCAACAAAACTGTCAATGTAAAAAGGATGACGGCTCCTTTGGACACAAAGTGTCGAGACAGTGGGAGAATCCATCTTGGAAAATCCACTATCTCTGGGAGGGAGCCTCAATGGTAAGGCGCCCTCAAGTGTTCAACAAGGATGTGGGAGTGTTGATGCCGACACATAAGATGTGCATTGTATGATATTATTAAAAAGAAGAAGAAGAAATATAGGCCAATACCATGAATATGTGAATATCAGATGGAGAGAGGGCAGGGTTAGTCACCCTAACCAGCCTTGAAATAGACATCTTATGTTTATATGGGGTTTAAGTTATTAAAAGTATTGTATTTTTGTGAAAAACACAGCTCATAGCAGCCCGCTTTATAATAAGAAGACAATGAATAAAGCTTACAATGAAAGTGTGTGGGAGACTTGCGGTGAAGGCAACTTGATATTTTCTGACATAATGCTGCCTCAGACCAAACATTCTGTATTTATTTAAGAACTGAAACATTGTAAATAGAAACTATAAGCAATTTGCACTAGTGTACCTCGTGAACCTGGGGTCAATAGACGTTTTCTTAGCGAATAGGTTACGAACACAATATTTTCTTCTTCTATTTTAAAAGAAAGTTTCAGCTATTAGCGGCTCAACATGACATCCAAAACCTACACAGAACATGCCTGTTAGATGTTTTTCTCTTAATAATTTCAAACCAAGGTAACTTCTTAACGAAACTGTTACATCTCTGTACGTGTATCATGTACGTGCCGTGCGGGAGCTCACACAGTACAATATATGGTGGCCCCGCATTTACGTCGGGAGTTTTGCGACTAGTCTTGAGTATATTTACGACCGGTCGCAAATATTTTTTTTGCGACGTCGTGAACCTTTTTCGTTTAATAGTGAATTTATTCACGACTAGTCGGGAATATTTTCGGGATGTCGTGAATATTTTTGCGACTTGTTGTGAATCTATCATGACCGGCCACGAACATTTTGTTGCGGCGTCGTGAATATTTTTTTTGCGACTTCTTGAACATTTTTGCGACTAGTTGTGATTTTTTTTGTCGTAAAACATATCAATTACTTGAAGAGTTCTACCGTGTGCATGATGTGATAGCAATGAAGATATAAAACTGGCCTGCCTAAAACCCGGTTCATAGCGAATTAGACGTCATGAACCATTCCCTGTGAAATTCACGCCGGAGTTCAAATGTGTTCAACTTTTACGAATTCAGAGCGCAAATACTTGCCATTACGTCACAAATTCGCGTTCGCTTTCGCGCCGACTATGCACCGGGCTTCACACTTGACGCAGTTGGTATATCAGAAAAAGAATCTTTTGGCGTGGGGCTGTCCGACTCTATAACTATTATTACTCAACTGAAGTGCTGCGCTTATCGTCGGAAAAAAATTGCGACAAGTCGTGAATTCATGGTCGTGAATAATTTTACGACTAGTCGCAAATATATTAACGACTTCGCGACAATGCTCACAACGTCGGAAAAACATTCATGACGTCGCGAAAATATTCACAACTAGTCGTGAATAAATTCACGACTAGTCGTAAAAAATAGCAAAAATATTCAAGACGTTTCGACAAATATTCACGACGTCCCAAAAATATTCACGACGTCGTGAATAAATTCACGACTAGTTGCAAAAATATTTAAGACGTTGCGAAAATATTCACGACGTCGCAAAAATATTTAGGACGTCGCGAAAATATTCACGACTTGAGGGCCATCATAACAATTGGATCAGAAATGGGGATTCCCATTTCCATCGTTTGTCAACAGCGGGCGTTGTTTATCTTGCACAGCCGCTTTTTGTCGATCACCAGTCTGGCAAAAATGAACGATGTTTCGGGATTAAGACGATTTTGCAGGATTATTTTGCGCTGTATTTTGTTTATTGCCAGGTAGAAAATCTAACAATTAGTAAAGGAAAAATATATAAGTGCAACATACCCTGACCGTTGGTAGCCAATTGCAAATATGTGTTTTGGTTCTATTATATATTACATTTCCTTAAAATAGAGTTACATGTATACTTTTTGTCTAAACTTATTTCACTGACCTTTTGCTTTACGTTTTCAACATCAGTCATATATCAAGTGAAAATTATAGGTTGCTGAAAACAACAAGTCAGGGTCTTGGATACAGCAACTAATTAAATCTCATTTAGCAAAATTAAAATTTGCAATTATTGAATAGAGGTTGGGTTATAAAATTTCACTTTCGAAGTAAATTAGACCTTAAATTTGTTTTTCAACCATACCTTTAGACATGTCAGGTAAAAGCATCAATAAAAAATGGGAAAAAATTGAGTGAATATTTAGGTCGTAAACCACTGTTCATGAATAAATCTCTATTCAATTTATCTTCAGGTACCACGAGTTGACACGAAAATCTGGAATGTAACATGGCCTATAGGTGCAGCAGTGGCGTAGCAGGGGGGGGAGGCGGGGGGGGGGGGGTTAAGGTTTTTTTTAACTCCCCAGTTCTTTTTCTCACGAGCGTTTTTGTTTTATCACGAGTGCCCATTCTTGTACATCCCGCGAATGTCGGCAATTGTGCCGCCAATAAGAGCGCCACCTTTTCCCGACAGTCCCCATGATCGTCTTCTTTGAACAGCGCCTCCATAGGGAGATGGTGATCAGACCCCTCCCCAGCCCCACCATAGGCGTCGCCATGATTTTTTCTAGAAGGGAGCAAATTTTACCCCCCAAACCCCTTATTTTCCAGCATTTTCCCAATTGATAATATTTTCGAGGGTGGGCAGGGATATTTGTCCCCCCCCCCCTAAAAAAAAACCCATTAAAATAACAATAATATGATTTAGCGCCTCTTTTTTGGTTTTCCCCCTCCTTTTTGTTTGTTTGTTGTTGCTTGTCCGTGGGAGTACCCCCCTTGCCCCCCCCCCCCCGCGACGCCCATGACCCCACCCTCACCATCTTTTAGCAAATGATATTTAAAACTGAAAGAGTCAAAATCAGACCACGAAATCATCGCCCTGTCACAAAAATAATTATGTGTCCGTTAAGTTATCCTTTTGCGCCCTACACAGTTTTAGTAATGATTTTGTGCTTCATACAATGTAGTATTACAATTTAGTTTGTCCCATTTTGAAAGCACAATAAGACTGTCCAATGCAAGGGCGCCAATCTCGATGGTTTTGGGGGATATTCCCATCCCCTCCCCCCGCACTTTTTAACCAGGTGTGGAAGGGCTATATCACTCAATTTGCCGATTGGTCTTTATGCGGCTTTATGAACAGCGCCACCTACTGTCCCAGGGGTTACAAACGAGATCGAGTTGGGGAAATCTGGGGATGAGGCTAAACCTGAAGTGGGTTTCAACAAAGAACAATCATGAACTCTGAAAACACTCTTACTAGTTAAATTTGACTAGGAATCAGACTTGCACCCAGCTGGCCATGATGTGGTCAGCTGCGTACAAGTATGACTATTTTCAAGTCACATTTAAATAGGTGTTTTTTTACAGTGTGATATTGAGCGTCAAGTAGTCGGATCGAGTGTCAAGCTTGGAGGTCTGCAGCGCACACAATGTGCGAGCATGTAAGCCATCCTCACGGTGCGCCGGCTCAGATGGTTCGGACATGTCTATAGGATGCCACAGGACCGTCTTCCCAAGATAGCCCTCTTCAGCGAAGTCAGCACTGGAGCCCAAGCTCGAGGAAGACCACTTCTCCGTTTCCAAGACCGCGTGCGGGACGATCTGCGACACTGCCAGATAGAGAATCGCGGAGTAGAGGAGCTTGTTGCTGAGAGAGAAGCGTGGCGGAAAGCTGTCCACGAGGGGGCAGCTGCAGCAGAGAAGAAGTGGCGCGAGGAGGGACGGACACGCCTGAAACAAGCAGACCAAGGCGCGGTGGCATGATCCTCATGGATCGTAATACGCGGCCAACAACAATATCAAATAACTAACTTCTGGCTGTGAGCTAATGCTGTGTGACTATCTGTTTGTTCATCTTTATCTTTCAAGGAAGATATCAACCCTAAAGGTAGCTGAATACGGCATGGGACATTTCTTGATACTTATTGCCCGTGTGAGGATATTTACGGTAAAAATAAAATGCAATCTAAACGACATCTATCATGCAACATTTTTAATCTACGATTAGTAAGGAGTAAAATAAGATCGATCATGTAGGATATCAACAAAAGTAAGCAACAAAAAATAGTCAACATAAGAATAGGAAAAAGATTTAAAAAAAAATAAGAAAACACGTTGAAACAATTTTGAGACCTTCAATCGTGGATAATGATGACAGGAAAATGTAAAGTTTAGAATCTCAAATCTTAAGGAAATCACTTCAACATGTCCGTCATCATCAGTGGTAATTTGTCGGTGGGTAGGTTCAGCAATGAAAAGCGGCATTTGCTCCTATGTTTTTCGTTGCAAGTTATACTAGAATGAACTGAGTTTATATGGTGTGGTCTGCATAAAGTAAAATCAATCCGGGGTTGTTTTCTGTTCACCAACGTAATCTTTTTTGCATTGATTGTTTTATCCGACCTGAACGGCGGAATTGACCAACAAATATCCTCTACCAATACATGAAAAAACAAGGATTTGAACTTTAAACGTCCAAAAAATAAACGTCAAAACAAAATTGAACAAGAAATTGAAATTAAACGACAAAATAAGTTGTAGGAGAATTCAAGAGTAAATGAATTTATAATTCAAATAAGGTGTCCAGTAAATTGAAGCAATGATGTTGGAGCCTCTTATATGAGAAATCGAAATTTAAAATAAAGCAATTGTTGCACATATCAGCTCTGAAAAACTTTCCCAAGTTACGCAGTTCGTTGGTTTCTAATTGCTTTGAGATACGAGTGCGGCTTAAGCGCAGGCTTAAACCAGCAGGTTAGTTCACCAATGGTTGTAGTATTTACTGAAATTTGTCTCACTATTATACTGGACACTTGGTTAAAGCCAAATTACCAGATGTTAAATTTGAAAGTACGCAGGTTCTTCAACGTTAAAGCCATGATTATGCGCGGTGCGAACGACTTCCTTTTCACCGTGTAGCCGGCCAGCAGTCTACATAATGAAAACTTAACCGTTTAGTTTTAAAGTGATACTGTTTATAAAATCAGCAAATTAGTTCACCGATGATTATGATCATCTTCCAAACAAAAGCTATAAACTAAATTTTTAAATTTAAAGCATGCAGCAGGTTCGTTAACATTGAAGCCACGAAGATTGCGAAGTGGGTTATGGAAACGATTTTTTTTTTCACCGTGCAGCCGGCCAGCAGTCTACACAATGAAATTCAACCATTTAGTTTAAAATGATACTGTTTTTCAGTGTCTGTCTAGTAAGAATGTTTGGTGATCGTAGCCGATGATATCGACGTTGTGTTCGTGGCTATCGCATCTCCGTTGTCATCCGTTGCGGGATCGATTTACGTTTAGTTTGCAAGTGATACTGTTTGTGAGTGTCCGTTGGGTAATACTGTTTGGCGATCACAGCCGATAACATCGACTTGGTATCGATCATGAGGGCTCCAGGTTTAATGTGGCAAATCGCATCTCCGTGGTCGTCCATTGTGTGGCCCATTTATTTAGTAGTGGTCATCTTGCACAAGTAGGAGAACGATTGACCGCATCCGATGTCATTCCATGCGTTGTCCCCATCCTGCCGCATGTGAACACAGTGCTCATTACCACTGTGGTTGTCGGGTTGGTTATCGGCCCATTCGGTGTAGCTGGCCGCTGATCTATCTGTCCAGATGTAGTTCCCTTCCTCTGCCAAGTCGTTGAAGCCGATCCAAAGGCCGCCTGATGTCGTTCCACGGGCCGACTTCCACATCGTGAGGAGCAGATTATTCTCGTCGGCGCTGGCTATGGACGTCAGGTGACCTTGGCCGACTTGAGTGAACTCCTTGCAGTGCCTCTCAGCTTCATCGTAGGTCTTGCCAGTGCCGAAGTAACGGTAGCAGTTGCCATTGTAGAAAGTCCACATCGGTGGACACTTGGGGCAACGTGGTTGACACGCCGCGGCCAAACCCACCAACAGGACGAAGCTCACGACTCGAATGAAAGCCATGCTGTTTACGAGTTGTCTTCCAACCACTGGGTGTTACAAGCCAAAATGCAGTTGCGGAATGAGGCAATGAGATGAGAGGCACCGCTTATAAACCCTCGATTGGTCCTCGTTTGGTATAATACACACCCGGCATCTGTAAGGTTTCATTGGCTTCGAGCGTCACGTGGAGTGTTTTAATTGGCCATTGGAGGTTTGAGGTGTGGCCAGAGCCATATTTCCCATGACGACAGTTTCGTGTATCACTGAAAACCATCACCTCATCCTCTCTTAGCACCATGATTGGTCAGTATTTTCAGCAATGAATGAGTTTCTTGCAAGAGACCATTTAGAATTCTAATTGGTTGTCACGTGCATTTGCATTGATGAATACGAAGAGGATTGTTTGTGAAAAAGACTGGTGAGACGTTTGGGGAAATTAAATTACACTAACATGTGCTTCGCCGGTAAACTCGTTGTAAACCTAAAATATTCCTCAAGAATCCAAGACAAACTCTTCGTATGTGCTCACTGAAGGAACCCCCAAAAAGTCATTTTGAATTATTATTTTGCCTTCAATTCCACTCTGAAGACGACAATAATCTGAAAGATATACCATTGCTACTTTTCAATTTAACCGTGAAAATAGATTGTCTACCAACACAAAGTTGTTGACGATAACTTTAAACATTTGCATTCAAGTATTTCCCGGATTATACCTAATGAAAAGAGTCCTTCCAAAATCAATCAGGCCAATATTTTTGTTATCGCCCCTAACATGGGAAAAAGGGGTAAAAAGCCCGTCTGAAGTACAATATGGAAACATTTTCACAATACATGTAGTTGGTTAATGTTTACTGCAATTAACCAACGATAAGGGAAATGTATACCAAAGTTGTCATCGCCCAACAGTGTTTTACCGAACTGTCTTTTAACGTGTACTTTCCATATCGAAACATACCCGAAAATGGAGACTAAGACAATTTGTTTCAGATTAGATCGGCAATAATGCGTTCTAGCACGCTGTGCGATCCATGAATATTTAAAAAATTGTCTCCTCCTTTTGAGTTTTGGCTAAGAAATAAGTCAATAATTGCCATGGAATAAGCTCACCTTAATTCAAATATATCTCAACTAAGTATTTGTTGAGGTGTTAGCAAAGTGAAGCCCACCAACAAGACCAGGCAAACCTAGCAAGTCCCAGAGCGCACACAATTCTGTTGCATTGATGCAGAATGGTTTATAGTTCTACAGGGTGAGTGAAAAAAAAGACTCGAATTGATGATTTTTTTCTTAAAAAGCAATCAAATTTTAAACACCAATGAAGTATATCGTAAACAGGCATGTTCTTCCCCCAAAAAAGAAGCAATTATTAAAATTAATCCATGCTATCCTAAGTTATGCACGTTTTACTAAAAGCACCCATTTTTATAACTGTCCATGGAATGTCAGTAAAAGCTATTGAGCTGATGAGTGAGAATTACAGATTACTCACAAGCATTCAAATACAAATGAGATTTTAATCATTTGGATCACGATTGAAACATTGTTTCTACTGTCAAATTCTGTGTTTTAAATACGAGTAGCAAGTCATCTATTTTATCTGAATTATTGATGGCGATTTTGGTATATTTTCCTTTACAAGTTCTCCATTGATCGAGGTGGGAAATCTGTTTGTTTCATTGTATTTAATGGGTATTCATCAGTTCGTAGAGCGGTAAATGTTGAGAGATAGACAATTGAATTTTGTGATCTTCATAAATAGACTAACTTGAGAATAACGCAAATTACGTGAAATTTGAACAGTTACTAGTCAATAATGTGTACTTTATGATTACGTTTTTATTTTAATGAAATGGGGCGAGTCACATATTTTAAATATTTTCTGTAAGATAGTCACTTTCTTTTTCACTCACCCCTTTAATCACTGGCAGTCTTTCCATGCATATAGTCTACACTATGGACCGAAATGAACCAATCATTATGTTCTCTTCACTAGTTTAAATCAGAATTAACAGTCAGTCAGTCGGTCGGTCGGTCAGTCGGTCGGTCGGTCGGTCAGTCAATAATAGTTACAAAGAGGACACCATTTTATACGTTTTTGCAGGAATGACTTCATAAATTGTGACTGCCCTGACTGCGTGCGTCTTGCCATCATACTTGCTGTCTGCTTTCAGCACTTGGAAAGTAGACTTCAAGTTTATGCTTCGCCTGCATATGACGTTGTCATTGCAAAGCAAAAAATCCTAGTTCACAGTTTAAATTTAATTCACAGAGGTTTCACAACACCTTCAAGCTATAAACAGATGGGGACTAAATCCGGGGGTATGTTTTGCATCATAAAAAACCCTCAAAAGTACGAAATTGTTATATATGCCTTATGAATGAAATGCAAAAGAGAAACAAAATATCGCCACGATAAAATCCGCCTTCCTTTGTTTACTCTACAGCTCAAGAGACAGGATGTGTCTATGTTCCACGCCGAGGTATTGTTAGTCTGAATCGGAGACAAATTAACTGGGACAAACAATAAAACAAGAACAACAGATGTTATATTTTCATGTACGTGTATTCATTTATTCGTTTCTAAATTGAAAGGTTATTTATTTATGTATTTATTTATTTATGTATTTGTTTTGTTTCCCACAATGTCGTGCGTCAGTTGGCGACTCCCCGACTCCCACGTCACCCCCTCTAGCTACGTTCTAGCAAATTCACTGGTTTCAATAAACTGTTTTCTTTTTTCTTCCTATCAAGTAAACATGCACAATTATTGTATCCGGGAGAAACTCGTTTTATCAACGACTGAAGAGCAATATAGCCAGGAAATCTGAAAACCGCATTGTGTGATTATTTCAGGTATGAGTATTTACGTTTCATGTTTTGCTGAGGAGCTGAATTGGACCGTGGCGTGTGTATCATTGGACAGGATATCAAGAAGAGAGTTTGTTTTAAATTCGAAAGTGGCTTATCGGGGGGAGGGAGAGCAGGGGGCACCTCCCCCCCCCCCCGGGCGGATTTTTGTGAAATATATATTTTTTTTCATTAACTATTTCCTGACATGAACCCAAAGCTCCAAAACCATTACAATGCGCCCTGAAAATTTGCATATATTTTCCAGTATGCATAATAATGGTCAGTTTTGAAGAGCGCACCCATTTGGAAGATGGGTACCAGCCCCCCTCCCGCTTTTGGATTTTACGGAGGCCAAGCGTCCGGAGAAAAAAAAAATGTCTATATTTCGGCGCGGATGTCCGAGTCCTGGTGCCTCGCCCCCCCCCCCCCCGACATCAAAAGCTGGATACGCCGCTGAAATTCGATCACACATATTTAACGCAATAATAATAACACATTTCGCAGCGCGCATTTTCGCAATATACAATGCGCGATTAAGGTCAAATCCAGAAGACAAAGTTACAGAATACATGGAGCGAATAGACAAGTTTTCATTCTACCCTTAAAGTTTCCAAGAGAACGAATGTTGCAGATGTGGTTTGATAACGAATTCCAGCATCGGGAACCAGACACTGAAGAGGCCCAGTCCCGGTCCCGTGCCTTTTGAATGTGCGTGGAACTCGCGGAGGCCACCACGGCCGGGTGCGTTAAAGTTGAGTGATCCCATTATGAACTGAGGCGTTGTGTTATGTTGAGCTTTGTGCATGAAACCTGCTGTTTTCAAGTTGACGGTTGCCTGGCTGGTAACCAATGTAATTGTTGAAGGAGTGGAGATGCATGTGTGTATTTAGGTTGTGATCATATGAAACGAGCGGCATTGTTTTGAAGCCATTGGAGTTAATCAACATTATTGTTTGCTACCATCGAGGAGAGAGTTGCAATAATCAAGTCTGGATAGCACAAGTGCTCCAGCATTATTTTTAAGCGACATTATATTGAAACGTAGGGGAGAGGCAGCTCAATTTATATTCCATTCAATTTCAGCAAACATTTATTTCCATTAAAAGCTAGTAATCATTGGTGGCGCGAGTATGACATTTTTGCTAACGAACCGAATGGGGCATGCCTACATATTTAAAATGCCCAAAATTAAAATTGTGAAATTCATCTCGAGTAGAGAAATCGGCGATGAATTCGAAAAGCAAATTCCTGGTTTTGTTTTATATATTTTTTAATGTTGTTCTCACTACATTTTGTTTCTAGTGACTTAAAAACGTTACGATTAAAAAGTGTGCACAATTTTGGACTCATTTGAAGAATCGTGGGCATTAATAAAATAATAATTTCAACATATATTTCCTTTTATGTGTAAATAAAGGTGTTCCATGAAATGGAGCGAGTCACATATTTGAAAAATTGTCTGTAAGATAGTCGCTTTCTTTTTCACTCACCCCTTTAATCACTGGCAGTCTTTCCATGCATATAGTCTACACTATGGACCGAAATGAACCAATCATTATGTTCTCTTCACTAGTCTAAATCATAATTAACAGTCAGTCAGTCAGTCGGTCGGTCGGTCGGTCGGTCGGTCGGTCAGTCAATAATAGTTACAAAGAGGACACTTGTCCAGTCTTCTGGAACCATAACAAACACCATTTT
This sequence comes from Patiria pectinifera, assembly GCA_029964075.1. Taxonomy (NCBI): domain Eukaryota; kingdom Metazoa; phylum Echinodermata; class Asteroidea; order Valvatida; family Asterinidae; genus Patiria; species Patiria pectinifera. The sequence continues at coordinate 12,790,538 of CM057150.1, forward strand.
ATACGTTTTTGCAGGAATGACTTCATAAATTGTGACTCTTACTGCGTGCGTCTTGCCATCATACTTGCTGTCTGCATTTAGCACTTGGAAAGTAGACTTCACGTTTATGCTTCGCCTGCATATGACGTTGTCATTGCAAAGCAACAAATCCTAGTTCACAGTTTAAATTTGATTCACAGAGTGTTTCACAACACATTCAAGCTATAAACAGATGGGGACTAAATCCGGGGGTATGTTTTGCATCATAAACAAATCCCTCAAAATTACGAAATTGTTATGTATGCCTTATGAATTAAATGCAAAAGAGAAACAAAATATCGCCATGATAAAATCCGCCTTCCTTTGTTTACTCTACAGCTCAAGAGACAGGATGTGTCTATGTTCCACGCCGATGTATTGTTAGTCTGAATCGGAGACAAATTAACTGGGACAAACAATAAAACAAGAACAACAGATGTTATATTTTCCCGTACTTTTATTTTTTTACTCGTTTTCATATTGAAAGGTTATTTAATTATGTATTTATTTATGTATTTGGTTTGTTTCCCACAATGTCGCACGTCAGTTGGCGACTCCCCGACTCCCACGTCACCCCCTCTAGCTACGTTCTAGCAAATTCACTGGTTTCAATAAACTGTTTTCTTTTTTTATTCCTATCAAGTAAACATGCAAAATTATTTGTATCCGGGAGAACCTCATTTTATCAACGACTGAAGAGCAATATAGCCAGGAAATCTGAAAAAAATACATCCACTAAAGTATAACTAATGATAAAATTAATATAATTAAAGAAGTTAATTATTTTTCATCCTAAAAAATTGTTCGTTGTTTTTTCAGATATTTCTTCCACAGGACTTCGAGAGGACTCATTGAAATCCTATTTACTCGATTTTTTAAATACAAACTTTAAGCGAAAAATTAATAATCTGTACAATTACAAACTCAACAATTTCCTCTAATAATCAATACTGGTTATGAGTCTAAAATGGGAACACGCTAAATTACGTGAAACCATAGACGGGAAATAATCTTGTAAAATCTCTTGTAAGATCAAGAAGGGAGTTTGTTTAAAATTCAAAAGTGGCTCATCGGGGGGGGGGGGGGTGAGCAGGGGACACCTCTCCCGGCGGATTTCTTGAAAGATATTATTTTAAGTAACTGTTTCCTGACATGAACCCAAAGCTCCAAAACCATTACAATGCGCCCTGAAAATCTGCATATATTTTCCAGTATGCATAATAATGGTCAGTTTTGAAGAGCGCACCCATTTGGAAGATGGGTAACAGCCCCCCTCCCGCTTTTGGATTTTACGGAGCCAAGCGTCCGGAGAAAAAAAAATGTCTATATTTCGGCGCGGATGTCCGAGTCCTGTTGCCTCGCCCCCGTCCCCCGCCCCCCGACATCAAAAGCTGGATACGCCGCTGAAAGTCGATCACACATATTTAACGCAATAATAATAACACATTTTGCAGCGCGCATTTTCGCAATATCCAATGCGCGATTAAGGTCAAATCCAGAAGACAAAGTTACACAATACATGGAGCGAATAGACGAGTTTTCAATCTACCCTTAAAGTTTTCAAAAGAACTAATGTTGCAGATGTGGTTTGATAACGAATTCCAGCATCGGGAACCAGACACTGAAGAGGCCCAGTCCCGGTCCCGTGCCTTTTGAATGTGCGTGGAACTCGCGGAGGCCACCACGGCCGGGTGCGTTAAAGTTGAGTGATCCCATTATGAACTGAGGCGTTGTGTTATGTTGAGCTTTGTGCATGAAACCTGCTGTTTTCAAGTTGATGGTTGTCTGGCTGGTAACCAATGTAATTGTTGAAGGAGTGGAGATGCATGTGTGTATTTAGGTTGTGATCATATGAAACGAGCGGCATTGTTTTGAAGTTATTGGAGTCAATCAACATTATTGTTTACTACCATAGAGGAGAGAGTAGCAATAATCGAGTCTGGATAGCACAAGTGCTCCAGCATTATTTTAAAGCTACATTATATTGAAACGTAGGGGAGAGGCAGCTCAATTTATATTCAATTCAATTTCAGCAACATTTATTTCCATGAAAAGCTAGTAATAAGTCGTGCGCGTGAGTATGACATTTTTGCTAACGAACCTAATGGGGCATGCCTATATATTTAAAATGCCCAAAACTAACATTTTGAAATACATCTCGAGTAGAGAAATCGGCGATGAATTCGAAAAGCAAATTCCTGTTTTTTTTGTTTTTTTTTTAATGTTGTTCTCATTACATTTTGTTTCTGGTGACTTAAAAACGTTACGATTATAAACTGTGCCTAATTTTGGACTTATTTGAAGAATTTTGGGCATTGATAAAATAATAATTTCAACATATATTTCCTTTTATGTATAAAAAAAGGTGCTCCATGAAATGGAGCGAGTCACATATTTGAAACATTTTCTGTAAGATAGTCGCTTTCTTTTTCAATCACCCCTTTAATCACTGGCAGTCTTTCCATGCATATAGTCTACACTATGGACCGAAATGAACCAATCATTATGTTCTCTTCACTAGTCTAAATCAGAATTAACAGTCAGTCAGTCAGTCGGTCGGGCAGTCGGTCGGTCGGTCGGTCGGTCGGTCGGTCGGTCGGTCGGTCAATAATAGTTACAAAGAGGACACTCGTCCAGTCTTCTGGAACCATAACAAACACCATTTTATACGTTTTTGCAGGAATGACTTCATAAATTGTGACTTCCCTGACGGCGTGCGTCTTGCCATCATACTTGCTGTCTGCATTCAGCACTTGGAAAGTAGACTTAACGTTTATGCTTCGCCTGCATATGACGTTGTCATTGCAAAGCAAAAAATCCTAGTTCACAGTTTTCATTTGATTCACAGAATGTTTCACAACGCCTTCAAGCTATTAACAGATGTGCACTAAATCCGGGGGTATGTTTTGCATCATAAAATCCCTAAAAATTACGAAATTGTTATGTAGGCCTTATGAATTAAATGCAAAAGAGAAATAAAATATCGCCATGATAAAATCCGCCTTCCTTTGTTTACTCTACAGCTCAAGAGACAGGATGTGTCTATGTTCCACGCCGAGGTATTGTTAGTCTGAATTGGAGACAAATTAACTGGGACAAACAATGAAACAAGAACAACAGATGTTATATTTTTCTGTACATGTATTTATTTATTCGTTTTCAAATTGAGGGTTTTTTATTTATGTATTTGTTTTGTTTCCACAATGTCGTGCGTCAGTTGGCGACTCCCCGACTCCCACGTCACCCCCTCTAGCTACGTTTTAGCAAATTCACTGGTTTCAATAAACTGTTTTCTTTTTTTATTCCTATCAAGTAAACATGCACAATTATTGTATCTGGGAGAACCTCATTTTATCAACGACTGAAGAGCAATATAGCCAGGAAATCTGAAAAAATACATCCACTAAAGTATAACTTAAGATAAAATTAATATAATAATTAAAGAAATTAATTATTTTTCATCCTAAAAAAATGTTCGTTGTTTTTCCAGATATTTCTTCAACAGGACTTCGAGAGGACGCGTTGAAAATATACTCGATTTTTTAAATAAAAAACTTCAAGCGAAAAATTAGTTATATGTGGGCCTACAATTACAAACTCAACAACTTCCTGTAATAAACAATACTGGTTTTGAGTCTCAAATGGGAACACGATAAATTACGTGAAACCATAGACGGGAAAGAATCTTGTAAAATTTCTCGTCAACAGCGGTCGTGTGCAACCGCATTGTATGATTATTTCAGGTATGAGTATTTACGTTTCATGTTTTGCTGAGTAGCTGAATTGGACCGTGGTGTGTGTATCATTGGACAGGAGATCAAGAAGAGAGTTTGTTTTAAATTCGAAAGTAGCTTATCGGGGGGGGGGGGGTGAGCAGGGGACACCTCTCCCGGGCGGATTTTTTGAAATATATATTTTTTTTCATTAACTGTTTCCTGACATGAACCCAAAGCTCCAAGACCATTACAATGCGCCGTGAAAATCTGCATATATTTTCCAGTATGCATAATAATGGCCAGTTTTGAAGAGCGCATCCATTTGGAAGATGGGTTACAGCCCCCTCCCGCTTTTGGATTTTACGGAGGCCAAGCGTCCGGAGAAAAATAATGTCTATATTTCGGCGCGGATGTCCGAGTCCTGTTGACCCCCCCCCCGCCCCGACATCAAAAGCTGGATACGCCACTGAAATTCGATCACACATATTTAACGCAATAATAATAACACATTTTGCAGCGCGCATTTTCGCAATATACAATGCGCGATTAAGGTCAAATCCAGAAGACAAAGTTACAGAATACATGGAGCGAATAGACGAGTTTTCAATCTACCCTCAAAGTTTTCAAGAGAACTAATGTTGCGGATGTGCTTTGATAACGAATTCCAGCATCGGGAACCAGACACTGAAGAGGCCCAGTCCCGGTCCCGTGCCATTTGAATGTGCGTGGAACTCGAGGAGGCCACCACGGCCGGGTGCGTTAAAGTTGAGTGATCCCATTATGAACTGAGGCGTTGTGTTATGTTGAGCTTTGTGCATGAAACCTGCTGTTTTCAAGTTGATGGTTGTATGACTGGTAACCAATGTAATTGTTGAAGGAGTGGAGAGGCATGTGTGTATTTAGGTTGTGATCATATGAAACGAGCGGCATTGTTTTGAAGCCATTGGAGTCAATCAACATTATTGTTTATTACCATCGAGGAGAGAGTTGCAATAATCGAGTCTGGATAGCACAAGTGCTCCAGCATTATTTTTAAGCGACATTATATTGAAATGTAGGGGAGAGGCAGCTCAATTTATATTCAATTGAATTTCAGCAACATTTATTTCCATTAAAAGCTAGTAATCAGTTGTGCGCGTGAGTATGACATTTTTGCTAACGAACCGAATGGGGCATGCCTATATATTTAAAATGCCCAAAATTAAAATTGTGAAATTCATCTCGAGTAGAGAAATCGGCGATAAATTCGAAAAGAAAATTCCTGGTTTTTTTTTTTAATGTTGTTCTCATTACATTTTGTTTCTGGTGACTTAAAAACGTTACGATTAAAAACTGTGCCCAATTTTGGACTTATTTAAAGAATTGTGGGCATTGATAAAATGGGCATTGATAATTTCAACATATATTTCCTTTTATGTATAAAAGAAGGTGCTCGAGTAGAGAAAACAGTTTATTGAAACCAGTGAATTTGCTAGAACGTAGCTAGAACGTAGAGGGGGTGACTTGGGCGTCGGGGAGTCGCCAACTGACGCACGACAATGTGGGAAACAAAACAAATACATAAATAAATAACCTTTCAATTTAAAAACGAATAAATGAATACACGTACAGGAAAATATAACATCTGTTGTTCTTGTTTGATTGTTTGTCCCAGTTAATTTGTCTCCGATTTACAATACCTTGGTGTGGAACATAGACACATCCTGTCTCTTGAGCTGTAGAGTAAACAAAGAAAGGCGGATTTTATCATGGCGATATTTTGTTTCTCTTTTGCATTTAATTCATAAGGCATATATAACAATTTCATAATTTTGAGGGATTTGTTTATGATGCAAAACATATCCCCGGATTTAGTCCCCATCTGTTTATAGCTTGAATTTGTTGTGAAACTTCTGTGAATTAAATTTAAACTGTGAACTAGGATTTGTTGCTTTGAAACGACAACGTCATATGCAGGCGAAGCATAAACGTTAAGTCTACTTTCCAAGTGCTGAATGCAGACAGCAAGTATGATGGCAAGACGCACGCAGTCAGGGAAGCCACAATTTATGAAGTCATTCGTGCTAAAACGTATAACATGGTGTTTATTATGGTTCCAGAAGACCGGACGAGTGTCCTCTTTGTAACTATTATTTACTGACCGACCGACCGACCGACGGACTGACCGATGGACCGACCGACCGACCGACCGACCGACCGACCGACTGACCGACCGATCGACTGACTGACTGACTGTTAATTCTGATTTAGACTAGTGAGGAGAACATAATGATTGATTCATTTCGGTCCATAGTGTAGACTATATGCATGGAAAGACTTCCAGTGATTAAAGGGGTGAGTGAAAAAGAAAGTGACTATCTTACAGAAAATGTTTTTAAAAATGTGACTCGCTCCATTTCATTAAAAGAAAAAACGTAATCATAAAGTACAGATTATTGACTAGTAACTGTTCAAATTTCACGTAATTTGCTTTATTCTCAAGTATGTCTATTTATGAAGATCACAAAATTCAATTGTCTATCTCTCAACATTTACCGCTCTACGAAGTGATGAATACCCATTAAATACAATGAAACAAAAAAGATTTCCCACCTCGATCAATGGAGAACTTGTGAAGGAAAATATACCAAAATCGCCATCAATAATTCAGATAAAATAGATGACTTGCTACTCGTATTTAAAACACAGAATTTGACAGTAGAAACAATGTTTCAATCGTGATCCAAATGATTAAAATCTCATTTGTATTTGAATGCTTGTGAGTAATCTGTATGTCTCACTCATCAGCTCAATAGCTTCTAATGACATTCCATGGACAGTTATAAAAATGGCTGCTTTTAGTAAAACGTGCATAACTTAGGATAGCATGGATCAATTTCAATAATTCCTTTTTTTTTTGGAAGAACATGCTCGTTTACGATATACTTCATTGGTGTTTAAAATTTGATTGCTTGTTAAGAAAAAAATCATCAATTCGAGTCTTTTTTTTTCACTCATCCTGTAGAACTAAACATTCGCATCAATGCAACAGAATTGTGTGCGCTCTAGGACTTGCTAGGTTTGCCTGGTCTTGTTGGTGGGCTTCACTTTGCTAACACCTCAACAAATACTTAGTTGAGATATATTTGAATTAAGGTGAGCTTATTCCATGGCAATTATGGACTTATTTCTTAGTCAAAACTCAAAAGGAGGAGACAATATTTTAAAGATTTATGGATCGCACAGCGTGCCAGAACTCATAATGGCCGATCTAATCTGAAACAAATTGTGTTAGTCTCCATTTTCGGGGATGTTTCGATATGGAAAGTACACGATAAAAGACAGTTGGGTAAAACACTGTTGGGCGATGACAACTTTGTCATACATTTCCCTTATCGTTGGTTAATTGCGGTAAACATTAACCAACTACATGTATTGTGAAAATGTTTACATATCGTACTTCAGACGGGCTTTTTACCCCTTTTTTCCCATGTTAGGGGCGATAACAAAAATATTGGCCTGATTGATTTGGGAAGGACTCTTTTCATTAGGTGTTCTCCGGGAAATACTTGAATGCAAATGTTTAAATTTATCGTCAATAACGTTTGTATTGGTAGACAATCTATTTTCAGGGTTAAATTGAAAAGTAGCAATGGTATATCTTTCAGATTATTGTCGTCTTCAGAGTGGAATTGAAGGCGAAATAATAATTGAAAATGACTTTTTGGGGGTTCCTTCAGTGAGCACATTCGAAGAGTTTGTCTTGGATTCTTGAGAAATATTTTAGGTTTAGAACGAGTTTACCGGCGAAGCACATGTTAGTGTAATCTAATTTCCCCAAACGTCTCACCAGTCTTTTTCACAAACAATCCTCTTCGTATACATCAATGCAAATGCACGTGACACCCAATTAGAATTCTAAATGGTCTCTTGCAAGAAACTCATTAATTGCTGAAAATACTGACCAATCATGGTGCTAAGAGAGGATGAGGTGATGGTTTTCAGTGGCACACGATAGATCTTTTGAACTGTCATCATGGGAAGTATGGCTCTGGCCACACCTCCAACCTGCAATGGCCAATTAAAACACTACACGATCTCGAAGCCGATGAAACCTTACAGATGCCGGGTGTCAATCATACCAAACTGGGCCCAATCAAGGGTTTATAAGCAGTGCCTCTCATCTCATTGCCTCATTCCGCAACTGCATTTTGGCTTGTAACACCCAGTGGTAGGAAGACAACTCGTAAACAGCATGGCTTTCATTCGAGTCGTGAGCTTCGTCCTGTTGGTGGGTTTGGCCGCGGCGTGTCAACCACGCTGCCCCAAGTGTCCACCGATGTGGACTTTCTACAATGGCAACTGCTACCGTTACTTCGGCACCGTCAAGAACTTCGCTGAAGCTGAGAAGCACTGCAAGGAGTTCACTCAGGTCGGCCAGGGTCACCTGGCGTCCATAGGCAGCGCCGAGGAGAGTGATCTGCTGTTCACGATGTGGAAGTCGGTCCGTGGGACAACAGCCGACAGCATGTGGATCGGCTTCACTGACGAGGCAGATGAAGGGAACTTCATCTGGACAGATGAGTCAGCGGTCGGCTTTACCAGATGGAAAAGTGGCCAGCCCTGGAGCCCGAAAGGTGATGCGCACTGTACCCAAGCGGTAATGGCATGGGGTGGAGAATGGAATGACACCAAATGCAGCGCAATGGGCGTCTACATGTGCAAGATGGCCACTACAAAGTAAATCGCCCCACGACGGACGACCACGGAGATTTGTAAGAACTAATTTGTAACATCAAACCTGAAACACAACGATACCAAGTCGATGCCATCGACCATAATCACCAAACTGTTCTACCCAACGGACACTGTTTCACTTCAAAACTAAACGGTTGAATTTCGTGGTGTTGACTTCTGTCCGGCCGCACGGCGAGAATGAAATCGGATGACAACGGATGACAACGGAGATGCGATAGCCACGAACACAACGTCGATGTCATCGGCTACGATCACCAAACATTCTTACTAGACAGACACTCACAAACAGTATCATTCAGAACTAAACGGTTGGATTTCATTGTGTAGACTGCTGTCCGGCTACACGGTGAAAAAAATCGTTTCCATTACCCACCTCGAAATCTTCGTGGCTTCAACGTTGACGAACCTGCTGCATGCTTTAAATTTGAACATTTAGTTTATAGCTTTTGTTCGTTTCATCAGGTGTCTAGTTAAGAATGATGGGAATCCGGAAGATGATCAGAATCATCGGTGAACTAAATTGCTGATTAGACAAACAGTATCAGTTTAAAACTAAACGGTTAAATGTTCATTATGTAGACTGCTGGCCGGCTACACAGTGAAAAGGAAATCGTTTGCACTTCGCATCTTCATGGCTTAAACGTTTAAGAACCTGAATGCTTTCAAATTTAACATCTGGTAATTTGTTTTTAACCAAGTTTCCAGTATAATAGTGAGACAAATTTCCGTAAATACTACAACCATTGGTGAAATAACCTGCTGGTTTATGCCTACGCTTAAGCCGCACTCGTATCTCAAACCAATTAGGAACCAACGAACTGAGTAACTTGGGAATGTTTCTCAGAGCTGATATGTACAACAATTGTTTTATTTTAAATTCCGAATCTTCATATTAGAGGCTCCAACATCATTGCTTCAATTTACTGGACACCTTATTTGAATTTTTAATTCATTTACTCTTGACATTTACTTCTCCTACAACTTATTTTGTCGTTTAATATTCAATTTCTTGTTCAATTTTGTTTTGACGTTTATTTTTTGGACGTTTAAAGTTCAATTTCTTGTTATGTTTTTATGTATTGGTAAAGGATATTTGTTGGTCAATTCCGCCGTTCAGGTCGGATAAAACAATCAATGCAAAAAAGATTACGTTAGTTAATAGAAAACAACCCCGGATTGATTTTACTTCATGCAGACCGCACCAGATAAACTCAGTTCATTCTAGAATAATTTGCAACGAAAAACATAAGAACCAATGCCGCTTTTCATTGCTGAACCCACCCACCGACAAATTACCAATGAGATAATGACGCACATGTTGAAGTGATTTAGTTAAGATTAGAATTTCTTAACTTTACATTTTCTCGTCATCATTATCCACGATTGAAGGTCTCAAAATAGTTCCAACGTATTTTAACTTATTTTTTTTTTATCTTGTTCCCTTTTTTTTAAGTTGTCTATTTATTTATTGCTTACTTTTGTTGTTGTTATATTGCATGATCGATCTTATTTTACTCCTTACTAATCGTAGATTAAAATTGTTGCATGATAGATGTTGTTTAGATTGTATTTTATTTTTACCGTAAATATCCTCATACGGGTAATAGTGATCAAGAAGTGGCCCATGCCGTATTCAGCTCGCTTTACAATTTCAATCTTTCGTGGAAGATTATAAAGTCTAGTTAGGTGACCAAACAGATAGTCATCACACAGTATTAGCGCACAGCAAAATGTAAGTTATTCGATGTTGTTGTTGGCCGCGTAAGATCCATGAGGATCATGCCACCGCGCCTTGGTCTGCTTGTTTCAGGCGTGTGCGTCACTCCTCGCGCAACTTCTTCTAAGCCGCAGCTGCCCCCGGTGGATCGCTTTCTGCCACGCTTCTCTCTCAGCAATAAGCTCCTCCACTCCGCGTTTCTCTATCTGGCAGTGTCGCAAGTCGTCCCGCACGCGGTCTTGGAAACGGAGTAGTGGTCTCCCTCGAGCTTGGACTCCAGTGCTGACTTCGCTGAAGAGAGTTATCTTGAGAAGACGGTCCTGTGGCATCCTACAGACATGTCCGAACCATCTGAGCCGGCACACCGTGAGGATGGTGTGCATGCTCGCACATTGTGTGCGCTGTAGAACCTCCACGTTTGACACTCGACGCTCAATATCATACTGTAAAAAAACACCTCCTTACATGTGACAGGAAAATAGTCATACTTGTACGCAGCTGACCTCATCTAGGCCCCGCGGGGTACAAGTTTGGTTCCTCGTCAAATTTAACCAGAGAATTATTTCAGAGTTTATGACTGTTTTTTGTTGAAACCCACTTTAGGTTTAGCCTTATTCCCAGAGTTTTGTTCCCCAACTCGGTCTCGTTTTAAACCCTTGGGACAGTAGGTGGCGCTGTTCAGCAAGCCGCATAAAGACCGATCGGCAACATGAGTGATATAGCCCTCCGACACCTGGTTAAAAAGTGCGTGGGAGGGGAGGGGAATATCCCCCAAAACCATCGAGATTGGCGCCCTTGCATTGGACAGTCTGATTGTGTTTTCAAAATGGGACAAACTAAATTGTAATACTACATTGTATGAAACATTAAATCATTACTCAAACTATGTAAGGCGCAAAAGGATAACTAATCGGACACACGATTATTTTTGTGACAGGTCGATGATTTCGCAATCTGATGGTGCCTCTTTCAGCGCATGGGTTTTAAATATCATTTGCTCAACGGGGGTGTGAGTGGGGTCATGGGCGTCGCGAGGCGGAGGGGGGCAAGGGGGCACTCCCCCCCCCCCGGACAAGCAACAACAAACAAGCAAAAAGGAGGGTGAAAAAGGAAAAAACTAAAAAAAAGGCGCGAAATCATATTATTGATATTTTATTGGGGGGGGGGCAAATGTCCCTGCCCACCCTCGAAAAAATGATCAATTGGGAAAATGCTGGAAAATATAGGGATTTGGGGGGGAAATAAGATTTGCTCGCCTCTAGAAAAAATCCTGGCGACGCCTATGGTAGGGGTCGGGGAGGGGTTTGGACACCATCTTCCCATGGAGGCGCTGTTTAAAGAGGACGATCATGGGGACTGTCGGGAAAAGGTGGCGCTCTTCATGGCGGCACAATTGCTGACATTCGCGGGATGTTCAAGCAAGGGCACTCGTGATAAAAAAAAAACACCCGTGAGAAAAAAGAACTGGGGAGTTAAAACCCCTTAAACACCCCCGCTGCCCCCATGCTACGCCACTGCAGCACCTATAGGCCATGTTACATTCCAGATTTTAGTGTCAACTCGTAGTACGTACCTGACAATAAATTGAATCAAAGTTTCATTTATGGACAATGGTTTAAGACCTACATATTTTACTCGAATTTTTTCCCCATTTCTTTATGCTTTTACCTGACATGTCTGTTGTTGAAAACGTAAAGCAAAAGGTCAATGAAATAAGCTTAGACATAGAGTATATCGCTATTTTAAGGAAACATAATATATTATAGAACTAAAACGTAACACATTTTTGCAATTGGCTACCAACGGTCAGGGTATGTTGCACTTATATATTTTTGCTTTACTAATTGTTAGATTTTCTACTTGGCAATAACCAAATAAAGCGCAAAAATCCAGCAAAATCGTCTAAATTCCAATTATTTTTGCCGGACTGGTGATCGAAAAACAGCGTCTGAGCAAGATGAACAACGCCCGCTGTTGACAAGCGATAAAAAGGGGAATCCCTTCGCTCGTACCCCCCCCCCCCCCCCATGCAAACAGGACGCTGGGATACTCAAATGAATTCACGCTCTGATTGGTTGGATTTTTCGTGACCAGTGACCTCTGCGTCATCAAGGTTATGACTCTGCAAGGTTTGAAATGGCCGTTAACACTGATTCATTACTCTTTTATTCCAGTTTAGAGATGTTTTTTTTTTCTCGTTGAAAAGCATAATAATGTAGGATATTCTGTAAAACTTATCTGTGTTGTAAATATTACAATTCCCGTCACTCGCTTAGGCTCCGTTTCGAATCATGAACGGTCGGATTGCATTGTGCGACGCTCAAAATTTTGTCCACATGGTCCGCAATGAAACAGAATCACATCCGGTATGGAACGTGTGCATTTCTATAGGAAGTTTTCGGATAGCATTTGCGCACATTGTCTAACTGCGGTCTTGAACAGCTGCAGCCAGATGCTTTATACACAGGTCATAGGCCATTTCCTTCACAAGATTCTGTGAAGCTCATCAGAGTATCCCAGCGTCCTGTTTGCAGGGCGGGGGGTACGAGCAAAGGGATTCCATATTTCTGATCCAATTGTTATGCTGGCTCTTTTACAGAAGAAGAGTTTTACAGAATATCCTACAGTCTATTCTAATGATACATCCTTTCCTAAGAACACAACACCAAATTAATGTACAACATATATTACCATAAATAGGGTACGGCTTGCCAAGGGGCAGTCAACCAGTTGGAGCTGGCTCTTCAATTGTTTAATTTTAAACAATAATTATACAGATATTCAATGTAATTGTACAAACTCCCGAATAAACCCACTGGATTAAAAACCAGAGATAAAACTCAATGAGCAAAAACTCTGGAAAACCTTGTGGTTGCCAGCAAGACAAAACGTTTCAAACGTTTACATAAAGCTATTTTTTAAAGCTGATCCATTCTCTGTTTGTTCTTAACTGACCTGAAGTCGCAAGCTAGAATGATCCCCCACGCCTTCGCCTCACACGTTCTACGTACATTCTATGCACGTCTTTCATATTCAAATTGACACACCCTTTCCACCCTTACACGCACTACCGCCTCGCGGAATGCATTCCTCAACCGATTAGACAAATTTTGCCTGCTATACAACCGTAACGCAGGCAAAGATAAGTCTATTCTAATGATACATCCTTTCCTAAGAACACAACACCAAATTAATGTACAACATATATTACCATATATAGGGTACGGCTTGCCAAGGGGCAGTCAACCAGTTGGAGCTGGCTCTTCAATTGTTTAATTTTAAACAATAATTATACAGATATTCAATGTAATTGTACAAACTCCCGAATAAACCCACTGGATTAAAAACCAGAGATAAAACTCAATGAGCAAAAACTCTGGAAAACCTTGTGGTTGCCAGCAAGACAAAACGTTTCAAACGTTTACATAAAGCTATTTTTTAAAGCTGATCCATTCTCTGTTTGTTCTTAACTGACCTGAAGTCGCAAGCTAGAATGATCCCCCACGCCTTCGCCTCACACGTTCTACGTACATTCTATGCACGTCTTTCATATTCAAATTGACACACCCTTTCCACCCTTACACGCACTACCGCCTCGCGGAATGCATTCCTCAACCGATTAGACAAATTTTGCCTGCTATACAACCGTAACGCAGGCAAAGATAAGTCTATTCTAATGATACATCCTTTCCTAAGAACACAACACCAAATTAATGTACAACATATATTACCATATATAGGGTACGGCTTGCCAAGGGGCTAGAACTCAAAGATCGGGCAAGATGCTTTGTTATCTTTTTATTTTTGCCGCTTATTAATCTCCTTATCTTCACTTCCGGATTATCTTCACAAAATTTGCCAACCCTTCTACTTTCAAACTAAACTGTGCCTCATAAAGTAATTTTCACTGCATTTACAACAATTTATGTCGCAACTTGCTTTTTCCTTTACAACTTTTTCTCATGATACAATAATAAACATCGCTTTAATAACCGTGTATACTTCACTGTGCTACTTTCGTGAAACCAATTTAAAAGAACCACTAAATTGCTTTTTTTTTTTTTTTGGCTTTCCTTTCCAGCCTCCATGAAATCGCATAAAATCCAACTAAATTCCATACCTTCGCTCTTATTGTATTTACATTACACATTTACATTACAGCCAGTGTATTGGATAACATTAATTCACTGTGCTGCCTTTGTGGAACCAATTTAAAGGAACAACTGATTTTTTTTTTTTTTTGTGGCTTATATTTCTAGCCCCCATGTAATCGCATAACATGGATATCAACAAATTATACTATCTCCATTATTAATGTGTAATAACATTAGTCATTTACATTAAAGCCAGTGTGTTTGAACAATGCTCAGCAGCAACATTGGAGGGTAATAATTTCTTACAAATGTAGTGCCTGACTAACGGATAACTTGTGTTCTAGACTGTCATCAACATAACCATCTTTGGCTATATCGCTCCGCCACCTCCCATGCCTCTTCCACAGCCTATCATTGACTGACGCCCTTGCGGCAGCCGTGGCACCACCGGCCCTGAGCGAATGAAGCCCAATATTTGCATCGCCACAAACCTCTCTAAGTCGACTCAAAACCGTTTCTCGAGCCCGGGTGTAACTTATTTGCTTATTTTTCTTTACAAGTGCCTTTCTTCCTTTGTTACAGAATGCCGGCCGAAAAATAAACTGGTCGGAGTCTAGTAAGATTCCTGCCTTTTCAAAATAATCCCCTACCACCTTTAGAGGGCAGGCAGCTGTGTTACCTTTGGAAATTGTTACTGTGTTTCCTTTCCTGTATTGATCTGTTTTGCTTTTGCTCAAGTACAAAGTCAAAAAACTTTCGTGGAATTTTACATCTACTGCCCTCAAAGCACGGATCTCCTCAAATCTTAGAAAACCTGAAAATCCCAAAACTATGATGGCTAGATCTCGTAACACCATGATATCTTCCGAATCCCCGTACTGATCGCATAAGGCGATGATCTGCTCTGCCGTAACTATGTCTTTCTTTATCGTTGGCTTTGAATTTTTCCTTTTAGCCGTTTCTAGTAAATTTTTAACGAAAAGATTATCTGTGGGATCATTTGATCCTCTAATATTATGAGCCCATTTAATTGCATATACTGCCGCCTGAACGACATTTGACGAAGACCCTTGATCAATCAGACTTGAAATATATAATGCAACGTGTATTGGCCTCGCCGGTATCGCCTTGCCCCCCTCCGTCTGTATGAATGCCTGCCATCTTCTGAATGCAGACGAGTACTTGGTCGTAGTCCCCTCACTTCTGGATTCCATCAGCTGTGTTGACATGGTGTCCGCCAATGTAGTCAGCTTGCTGGTCTTGACTCCTGTCTCTTCTAAAGCCTGATGAACCGCACAAGATATCCCTAGTACTAAAAAAAAATAACTCAATTAGAACCGTATTTTCAGTGCGATTAGTTTGAATTTACTCCCACGTTTTCCAAATATCCCATTCTTGCCTTTCCCTTTCGACACAGCATCAGATGTTAAAAACTCGTGCGCCTGCACTAATGGCTTAAAACTAGAACCATTCCAAACCTTGGGCCAAAAAGGCGCCGATTGCCAGTAAGGAACCACTAACGTTCCGCATGCTTTTTCTGCTACACACTTATCTACCGTTCTAGCAATTAATTTGGGTGGAGGCACCCACCAATTCATCTCATTCGACCATTTTTGACTAAAGGCGTCTACACCTGAAGTTCCGGGGTACCATCCCCGTGAGTTGAATTTTTGACACTTTGAATTGTACCCACATGCGAATCTATCGCAGGAATGAGGACCCCAGTATCTGTCTAACCTTGCAAAGGTTTTGTGATCTATTTGCCAATCATCGCTATCAGCCATTCTACTCAGATCATCTGCACGTTTATTGTCTGCTCTTGGTATCCACACTGGGTCAACTTTCATGTCAACTTTTGAGCAAATTTCTCGGATCTGTAGTGCCTTCTGTTGCAATTCTGAATTATTACTACCTGCTTTGATAATCTTCACGACATTCTTATTGTCCGTATACACACGAACATTTGGCCCTTCCAGACCTTGTGCCATATCTTGCATCATTCTATGAACTGCTTCTAGTTCCCTCCACGTGGAACTTTTACCCATTTCATTCTGTGACCAAGCTCCAACCATCTCCATTTCCTCATGCTCCCACACATACCCTCCATAACCTATGCCTGAAGCATCTGTGTATACTGATGAATGCGCAACCATGTGTTCCGATATCGATCTGGAATTTATTTGATCTACCTGATCTCTCCAAAATATCAATTCTGATTTGGCTTCTGATGACAACACTACGCTGGCATTCCTACTTGCTCTGCTATTGACACATTTGAATGCTTCCCTTGTTTTTAGCTGAACCAATGATCCCAAAACGGTATGCATTGATACGATTTGGCCTAGGATGCCTGCCAATGACCTGGCCCTAACCAGCGCAAAAGGCGCGTCTAACCCGCTTAACAACTGATTTATTGAATATATGAGATTTTTAGTCCTCTTTTCAGTGATATGCATGACCCCATGTCCAAAATCCCATACCAGGCCGAGCCAAACAACTTTTGTTTTCGGCTCCCAATCACACTTTTCTTCGGCTATTAAAAAGCCCAAATCCTTCAAACTATTTCGGATGAAATCACTCTGCCCTTTAGCTTCCTCTCTAGTGGCACTTCCAGCCAAACCATCATCTAGAAACATTACTACTTTGAACCCCTTGCTTCTCCAATATGCAACTACTTCTCTCATTACTTTTGAGAATACATAACCTGCCGTTGATAGGCCAAATGGCAGCACATTGAACACGTAATACTTTTTCTTGCCCTCTTTCTCCCAGGCAAAACCTAAAAACTTTCGGTGCTCTTCGGTTATTTCGATATGATGGTAAGCTGATTTCAAATCATAAGTTATAGCAAAATCATTAACTTTGAACAAATCCCGTACAACTTGTGCATCCTCGTATTTAAACTTTTCTTTGTACAGATGAGGATTTATGTGGCGGCAATCTAGGACCAATCTAGGCTTATCTTTGTTACCCGCTACCGTTAATGGATTAACAACATATGGTTTTTGGCTAACCTCGACTATGCACCCCTTGAGCAACAACTTCTCTATTTCTGAACCAACAAAATCAAACTTATCAAAAGCCGACCTGTTATTTCTTATTTCAGCTTCTTCAGGCAAAGTAAACAGTGGCAACATATACCCATTACGCAAAATGCTCATTATGCTACTGTTGGCATTAATCTCCTCCCATTTTTTCAGATTACTCTTTAAACGCCCAACCGGAGATGCTATTTCTCGTTGGACCGAACTACAAATCACATTCATGCATACTTCATCTGCCTTTTCACTTATCTTAAGGCTGCCACTTGTCTCCTTACTGCCTCTCTGCATTCCGCTCTCCAGTGACCAAACTTCCCGCATGCGAAGCACGCTCCCGGTTTTCTACCCCCGTAGCCCTGCTGCTGACGGTAGCCGATGTCCGATGATGTGCTCGCTCTACTGCTCACTGCCGTCGATGTTCCCGCTCTGGTAGGATATGGTGAAAAACGTCTCGCCCACTGAGATTTTCTTGTCTTGTCCTTTGTTTTTATCTTTCGCTGTGCCCTTGCTTCGGCCCTCAAGATGCGCTTTTCGTCGTCTGAATCTTCGGCGACGAAGTTCCGCTCATATTCGTCCACTGTGTTCCATCCTGCATCGGAACTATCCGCAAGCTTAATGAGTTTTTGACGTTTCTGCATAATGTCTATACCTTCCGATATTTTTGCTCTTGCTTCTCCAATGTTGCTGGTAGCGCTGTCTGCCTCGAGGATGGCATCCGCCTCCTTCATTTTCCTTATTGCTTTGCCGTTGACCTTATGTTGCTCTTCATTTCCTCGTTTACGAAATTTATACGAGTCTTTAGTCATTTCCTCAATCTTCGCAACCTGCACGTCGCTCAAGTCTCGTTGGTTCTCTTGTATTTGTTGCTGGAACTTGTTCAGCTTACTAGACATTAAGTTATCAAGCTGACTCAGAAGTACTGCTTGGTTGTCCTGTATTTTTGCTTCCACAAGGTCTGAAATATCGCCCGGCTCCATCTTGTGTGTGTTAACTGACCTGAAGTCGCAAGCTAGAATGATCCCCCACGCCTTCGCCTCACACGTTCTACGTACATTCTATGCACGTCTTTCATATTCAAATTGACACACCCTTTCCACCCTTACACGCACTACCGCCTCGCGGAATGCATTCCTCAACCGATTAGACAAATTTTGCCTGCTATACAACCGTAACGCAGGCAAAGATAATTATTATGCTTTTCAACG
This sequence comes from Patiria pectinifera, assembly GCA_029964075.1. Lineage (NCBI taxonomy): Eukaryota > Metazoa > Echinodermata > Asteroidea > Valvatida > Asterinidae > Patiria > Patiria pectinifera. The sequence goes on from CM057150.1 coordinate 12,809,066, forward strand.
AGAAAAAAAAAAAATCTCTAAACTGGAATAAAAGAGTAATGAATCAGTGTTAACGGCCATTTCAAACCTTGCAGAGTCATAACCTTGATGACGCAGAGGTCACTGGTCACGAAAAATCCAACCAATCAGAGCGTGAATTCATTTGAGTATCCCAGCGTCCTGTTTGCATGGCGGGGGGGGGGGGGTACGAGCGAAGGGATTCCCCTTTTTATCGCTTGTCAACAGCGGGCGTTGTTCATCTTGCTCAGACGCTGTTTTTCGATCACCAGTCCGGCAAAAATAAACAATTTTTTTTGGGAATTAAGACGATTTTGCTGGATTTTTGCGCTTTATTTGGTTATTGCCAAGTAGAAAATCTAACAATTAGTAAAGCAAAAATATATAAGTGCAACATACCCTGACCGTTGGTAGCCAATTGCAAAAATGTGTTACGTTTTAGTTCTATAATATATTATGTTTCCTTAAAATAGCGATATACTCTATGTCTAAGCTTATTTCATTGACCTTTTGCTTTACGTTTTCAACAACAGACATGTCAGGTAAAAGCATAAAGAAATGGGGAAAAAATTCGAGTAAAATATGTAGGTCTTAAACCATTGTCCATAAATGAAACTTTGATTCAATTTATTGTCAGGTACTACGAGTTGACACTAAAATCTGGAATGTAACATGGCCTATAGGTGCTGCAGTGGCGTAGCATGGGGGGGGGGCAGCGGGGGTGTTTAAGGGGTTTTAACTCCCCAGTTCTTTTTTCTCACGGGTGTTTTTTTTATCACGAGTGCCCTTGCTTGAACATCCCGCGAATGTCAGCAATTGTGCCGCCATGAAGAGCGCCACCTTTTCCCGACAGTCCCCATGATCGTCCTCTTTAAACAGCGCCTCCATGGGAAGATGGTGTCCAAACCCCTCCCCGACCCCTACCATAGGCGTCGCCAGGATTTTTTCTAGAGGCGAGCAAATCTTATTTCCCCCCCAAATCCCTATATTTTCCAGCATTTTCCCAATTGATCATTTTTTCGAGGGTGGGCAGGGACATTTGCCCCCCCCAATAAAATATCAATAATATGATTTCGCGCCTTATTTTTAGTTTTTTCCTTTTTCACCCTCCTTTTTGCTTGTTTGTTGTTGCTTGTCCGGGGGGGGGGAGTGCCCCCTTGCCCCCCTCCGCCTCGCGACGCCCATGACCCCACTCACACCCCCGTTGAGCAAATGATATTTAAAACCCATGCGCTGAAAGAGGCACCATCAGATTGCGAAATCATCGACCTGTCACAAAAATAATCGTGTGTCCGATTAGTTATCCTTTTGCGCCTTACATAGTTTTAGTAATGATTTAATGCTTCATACAATGTAGTATTACAATTTAGTTTGTCCCATTTTGAAAACACAATCAGACTGTCCAATGCAAGGGCGCCAATCTCGATGGTTTTGGGGGATATTCCCCTCCCCTCCCACGCACTTTTTAACCAGGTGTCGGAGGGCTATATCACTCATGTTGCCGATCGGTCTTTATGCGGCTTGCTGAACAGCGCCACCTACTGTCCCAAGGGTTTAAAACGAGATCGAGTTGGGGAACAAAACGCTGGGAATAAGGCTAAACCTAAAGTGGGTTTCAACAAAAAACAGTCATAAACTCTGAAATAATTCTCTGGTTAAATTTGACGAGGAACCAAACTTGTACCCCGCGGGGCCTAGATGAGGTCAGCTGCGTACAAGTATGACTATTTTCCTGTCACATGTAAGGAGGTGTTTTTTTACAGTATGATATTGAGCGTCGAGTGTCAAACGTGGAGGTCCTGCAGCGCACACAATGTGCGAGCATGCACACCATCCTCACGCTGCGCCGGCTCAGATGGTTCGGACATGTCTGTAGGATGCAACAGGACCCGTCTTCTCAAGATAACTCTCTTCAGCGAAGTCAGCACTGGAGTCCAAGCTCGAGGGAGACCACTTCTCCGTTTCCAAGACCGCGTGCGGGACGACTTGCGACACTGCCAGATAGAGAAACGCGGAGTGGAGGAGCTTATTGCTGAGAGAGAAGCGTGGCAGAAAGCGATCCACCGGGGGCAGCTGCGGCAGAGAAGAAGTTGCGCGAGGAGTGACGCACACGCCTGAAACAAGCAGACCAAGGCGCGGTGGCATGATCCTCATGGATCTTACGCGGCCAACAACAACATCGAATACCTAACATTTTGCTGTGCGCTAATACTGTGTGATGACTATCTGTTTTGTCACCTAACTAGACTTTATAATCTTCCACGAAAGATTGAAATTGTAAAGCGAGCTGAATACGGCATGGGCCACTTCTTGATCACTATTACCCGTTTGAGGATATTTACGGTAAAAATAAAATATACAATCTAAATAACATCTATCATGCAACAATTTTAATCTACGATTAGTAAGGAGTAAAATAAGATCGATCATGCAATATAACAACAACAAAAGTAAGCAATAAATAAATAGACAACTTAAAAAAAAAAAAAGGGAACAAGATAAAAAAAAATGAGTTAAAATACGTTGGAAATATTTTGAGACCTTCAATCGTGGATAATGATGACGAGAAAATGTAAACTTTAGACATTCTAATCTTAACTAAATCACTTCAACATGACCGTCATTATCTCATTGGTAATTTGTCGGTGGGTGGGTTCAGCAATGAAAAGCGGCATTGGTTTTTATGTTTTTCGTTGCAAATTATTCTAGAATGAACTGAGTTTATCTGGTGCGGTCTGCATGAAGTAAAATCAATCCGGGGTTGTTTTCTATTAACTAACGTAATCTTTTTTGCATTGATTGTTTTATCCGACCTGAACGGCGGAATTGACCAACAAATATCCTTTACCAATACATAAAAAAATAACAAGAAATTGAACTTTAAACGTCCAAAAAATAAACGTCAAAACAAAATTGAACAAGAAATTGAATATTAAACGACAAAATAAGTTGTAGGAGAATTCAAGAGTAAATGAATTAAAAATTCAAATAAGGTGTCCAGTAAATTGAAGCAATGATGTTGGAGCCTCTAATATGAAGAATCGGAATTTAAAATAAAACAATTGTTGTACATATCAGCTCTGAGAAACATTCCCAAGTTACTCAGTTCGTTGGTTCCTAATTGCTTTGAGATACGAGTGCGGCTTAAGCGTAGGCCTAAACCAGCAGGTTAGTTCACCAATGGTTGTAGTATTTACGGAAATTTGTCTCACTATTATACTGGAAACTTGGTTAAAAACAAATTACCAGATGTTAAATTTGAAAGCATTCAGGTTCTTAAACGTTTAAGCCATGAAGATGCGAAGCGCAAACGATTTCCTTTTCACTGTGTAGCCGGCCAGCAGTCTACATAATGAACATTTAACCGTTTAGTTTTAAACTGATACTGTTTGTCTAATCAGCAATTTAGTTCACCGATGATTCTGATCATCTTCCGGATTCCCATCATTCTTAAACTGGACACCTGATGACACGAACAAAAGCTATAAACTAAATGTTCAAATTTAAAGCATGCAGCAGGTTCGTCAACGTTGAAGCCACGAAGATTGCGAGGTGGGTAATGGAAACGATTTTTTTCACCGTGTAGCCGGACAGCAGTCTACACAATGAAATTCAACCGTTTAGTTCTGAATGATACTGTTTGTGAGTGTCTGTCTAGTAAGAATGTTTGGTGATCGTAGCCGATGACATCGACGTTGTGTTCGTGGCTATCGCATCTCCGTTGTCATCCGTTGTCATCCGATTTCATTCTCGCCGTGCGGCCGGACAGAAGTCAACACCACGAAATTCAACCGTTTAGTTTTGAAGTGAAACAGTGTCCGTTGGGTAGAACAGTTTGGTGATTATGGTCGATGGCATCGACTTGGTATCGTTGTGTTTCAGGTTTGATGTTACAAATTAGTTCTTACAAATCTCCGTGGTCGTCCGTCGTGGGGCGATTTACTTTGTAGTGGCCATCTTGCACATGTAGACGCCCATTTCGCTGCATTTGGTGTCATTCCATTCTCCACCCCATGCCATTACCGCTTGGGTACAGTGCGCATCACCTTTCGGGCTCCAGGGCTGGCCACTTTTCCATCTGGTAAAGCCGACCGCTGACTCATCTGTCCAGATGAAGTTCCCTTCATCTGCCTCGTCAGTGAAGCCGATCCACATGCTGTCGGCTGTTGTCCCACGGACCGACTTCCACATCGTGAACAGCAGATCACTCTCCTCGGCGCTGCCTATGGACGCCAGGTGACCCTGGCCGACCTGAGTGAACTCCTTGCAGTGCTTCTCAGCTTCAGCGAAGTTCTTGACGGTGCCGAAGTAACGGTAGCAGTTGCCATTGTAGAAAGTCCACATCGGTGGACACTTGGGGCAGCGTGGTTGACACGCCGCGGCCAAACCCACCAACAGGACGAAGCTCACGACTCGAATGAAAGCCATGCTGTTTACGAGTTGTCTTCCTACCACTGGGTGTTACAAGCCAAAATGCAGTTGCGGAATGAGGCAATGAGATGAGAGGCACTGCTTATAAACCCTTGATTGGGCCCAGTTTGGTATGATTGACACCCGGCATCTGTAAGGTTTCATTGGCTTCGAGATCGTGTAGTGTTTTAATTGGCCATTGCAGGTTGGAGGTGTGGCCAGAGCCATACTTCCCATGATGACAGTTCAAAAGATCTATCGTGTGCCACTGAAAACCATCACCTCATCCTCTCTTAGCACCATGATTGGTCAGTATTTTCAGCAATTAATGAGTTTCTTGCAAGAGACCATTTAGAATTCTAATTGGGTGTCACGTGCATTTGCATTGATGTATACGAAGAGGATTGTTTGTGAAAAAGACTGGTGAGACGTTTGGGGAAATTAGATTACACTAACATGTGCTTCGCCGGTAAACTCGTTCTAAACCTAAAATATTTCTCAAGAATCCAAGACAAACTCTTCGAATGTGCTCACTGAAGGAACCCCCAAAAAGTCATTTTCAATTATTATTTCGCCTTCAATTCCACTCTGAAGACGACAATAATCTGAAAGATATACCATTGCTACTTTTCAATTTAACCCTGAAAATAGATTGTCTACCAATACAAACGTTATTGACGATAAATTTAAACATTTGCATTCAAGTATTTCCCGGAGAACACCTAATGAAAAGAGTCCTTCCCAAATCAATCAGGCCAATATTTTTGTTATCGCCCCTAACATGGGAAAAAAGGGGTAAAAAGCCCGTCTGAAGTACAATATGGAAACATTTTCACAATACATGTAGTTGGTTAATGTTTACCGCAATTAACCAACGATAAGGGAAATGTATGACAAAGTTGTCATCGCCCAACAGTGTTTTACCGAACTGTCTTTTAACGTGTACTTTCCATATCGAAACATCCCCGAAAATGGAGATTAACACAATTTGTTTCAGATTAGATCGGCCATTATGCGTTCTGGCACGCTGTGCGATCCATGAATTTTTAAAATATTGTCTCCTCCTTTTGAGTTTTGACTAAGAAATAAGTTCATAATTGCCATGGAATAAGCTCACCTTAATTCAAATATATCTCAACTAAGTATTTGTTGAGGTGTTAGCAAAGTGAAGCCCACCAACAAGACCAGGCAAACCTAGCAAGTCCTAGAGCGCACACAATTCTGTTGCATTGATGCGAATATTTAGTTCTACAGGATGAGTAAAAAAAAAGGCTCGAATTGATGATTTTTTTCTTAAAAAGCAATCAAATTTTAACACCAATGAAGTATATCGTAAACGAGCATGTTCTTCCACTCATCTAAAAAAAAAGAAGGAATTATTGAAATTAATCCATGCTATCCTAAGTTATGCACGTTTTACTAAAAGCACCCATTTTTATAACTGTCCATGGAATGTCATTAAAAGCTATTGAGCTGATGAGTGAGAATTACAGTTTACTCACAAGCATTCAAATACATATGAGATTTTAATCATTTGGATCACGATTGAAACATTGTTTTTACTGTCAAATTCTGTGTTTTAAATACGAGTAGCAAGTCATCTATTTTGTCTAAAATATTGATGGCGATTTTGGTATATTTTGCTTTACAAGTTCTCCATTGATCGAGGTGGGAAATCTTTTTTGTTTCATTGTATTTAATGGGTATTCATGGGTGGACAACTGAATTCTGTGATCTTCATTAATACATGTAGACTAACTTGAGAATAGAGCAAATTACGTGAAATGTGCACAGTTACTAGTCAATACCATGTACTTTATGATTACGTTTTTATTTTAATGAAATGGATCGAATCACATATTTTTAATATTTTCTGTAAGATAGTCACTTTCTCTCTCACTCACCCCTTTATTCACTGTCATTCTTTCCATGCATATAGTCTACACTATGGACCGAAATGAACCAATCATTATGTTCTCTTCACTAGTCTAAATCAGAATTAACAGTCAATCAGTCGGTCGGTTGATCGAGGGGTCGGTCGGTCGTTTGGTCGGTCGGTCGGCCCGTCGGTCCGTCGGTCAGTCAATAATAGTTATAAAGAGGACACTTGTCCGGTCTCCTGGAACCATAAAAAAAACCAACAACAACAACATTTTATACGTTTTTGCAGGAATGACTCCATAAATTGTTACTGCCCTGACTGCGTGCGTCTTGCCTTCATACTTGCTGTCTGCATTCACCACTTAATTGGAAAGTAGACTTAACGTTTATGCTTCGCCTGCATATGACGTTGTCATTGAAAAACAAACAAACCTAGTTCACAGTTTTAATTCAATTCACAGAAAATTCACAACACCTTCAAGCTATAAACAGATGGGGACTAAATCCGGGGGTATGTTTTTCATCGTCAAAATATCGCCATCATACAATCCGCCTTCCTTTGTTTACTCTACAGCTCAAGAGACAGGATGTGTCTATGTTCCACGCCGAGGTATTGTTGCACAATTTTTTTTAAAATGTATGACGTCACTATGACATCATCAAGACGTGATTTTCCCAAACACATATAACAGAAGTTCTCATCGTCATGAAAATTTGTGGATAGGTAGATAATGTCACAGGTATGCAAAATTTGAAATGATGTCACCATGACGTCATCGGTTGATTTTATGATTTTCTTAATATTTAAGATTATATTCCGCTTACACAATTTTACACTTTCTTTCATGGGACTGACGTCAAACTTGGTGCACATCAAGACCACAATGAAAAAATGTGCATTGACAAGTGTTGTTACGATGACGTCATCGCGGGACATGTGACGTCGATCATGTTTAAAGGTGTATATTTTAAACTCCTATATGTGGAAAAGTTAGTCCTGTAACTACGGTATGTTCTTGCATATGGACACACAAAGAAGGAAATACGGAAAAGCCCTATGTTCTGTTCATTGAACAGACATAGCTCTAGTTGGCTTTTCCGCTGAACAGCGGAAAAGCCTTTGCTTTTGTTCTGATTTTTTTGTTGTTTTTTCGCAATTTGCGAAAAAGCCTTTGTTTTTGTTCTGATTTTTAATTTTGTTTTGCTTTCCCGCTTCAAAGCGGAAAAGCATTGTTTTCGTTTCGATTTTTTGTTCTTTTTTTCTTTTTGTTCCCACCCCAAATCCCATAGACTTTGTACACGTTTTATAACCGTGGCATTTTGGATCCTAAACAAACTCGTATTCTAATGAAACTTGTCCCATGTAAATACCCCATAGTGACATTGTGTCCCGAAGAGTGACGTCATGATTACGTCATGTTATATATGCAAACTTTAAGACCCTATATCTAGAGAACTGAAAGTCGGATTCGGTTGAAACTCGGTATGTAGGAAGACCGGGATGTGTTATAGACGAAAATTGAGATTGCATCATCATGACGTCATCGTGTGATTTTATATCTATTTTTGAAATTTTGGACCTTTTAGCCATATCTAACAAACGAAATATGCTAAATTCAAAATTCTTTTTGTGTTATATTTGTTAGGTAACAGGTATATTTACAAAATGGCGAAAATTGTGTGTCGTCATTATGACGTCATCAAAAATGTGATTTTTTTTAAAAACACATATAAGGGAACGGTCGATTGTCATTAAACTTGGTAGGTATGTAGATAATAGTGCTAGTACTCAAAATCTGAAATGACGTCACCATGACGGCATCGGTATATTTTTAACGATTTTTAAAATATTTACAATTTTATTCTGCTCACACAACTTAAGACTTTTATTTATCTGATTGGCCTCAAACTTTGTACTGACTAAAACCACAATAAAAAACTGAACACTGCCAAGTATTTTTACGATGACGTCATCACGGGGCATGTGACGTCATCATGAATGTACATTTTTCTAAGATTTTTATTGAGAAAACTGTAATTCCGATTGGGTTAAAACTCGGTATGTAGGTAGACTGTGATGTTTTATAGGTAAAATTTGGGTGACATCATTATGACGTCATCTTGCACTTTTAAATCGATTTGTGAAGTTTTGAAGATTATCACCATATCTCGCTAACCCAACATGCTAAATTCAAAAATCTTTTTGTATTAGGTTTGTTATGAAATAGGTACCTGCTAAAAAAAAATTGAAAAATGTAATTTTAAAAAGCACTTATAAGGGTAAGTCCGATAGTCTTACAAATTGGTGGGTAGGTTGATACTGTTTATAGTATGTAAAGTGTAAAGCGACGTAATGATGACGTCATCACCATTTTAAATTAATTTATCAACCTTTTTAAATGTTCTAATACAAAAACTTGACGTGGTATTTTTTGTGAAAGTATTTTTTTCACACGTATTATTTATATTAACAAAAAAAATGCGGAAAAGCTGATGTCCTGTTCATGGAATAGACATTAATCTAAGTGGCTTTTCCGCATAGTTGCGGAAAAGCCTTTCTTTTTTTTTTCTTCTTCCTCTTCTTTTTTTCCCAAAAGCCCATAGACTTTGTACACGTTTATTCTACACGCCACTTTTGCCATTGAACTTTGTTGCATATCATTCAAAGTTTACATAGGCATAGTCCATACCTCATAGATGTATAAGGACGAGCGACGTCATGATGACGTCATCGACTAATTTATTTTAGATTTTTGAATATTTAATTATTCCCATAGACTTTGTACACAGAAATTTAAAAAATAGTCAATTTTCAAAGGGCATTTTTGACTCTTTGCCAGTAATTCATTTACACAAATCTTTGTCCAAACAAACACCCTAATTCCAACAACATTGTGTAATGATGACGTCATGATGACGTCATCCGGATTTTATTTATGGGCAATTAAATTGTGACACTTTTAATATTTAAAAATGCATGAGAAATCAACCGTACGCGTCCGTAGCATTCTGTTGCCGGCAAGTGGTAGAGTAGGTTAAGCTCTTTATTTCATTCAGTGTGCGTGAAATCACGTGACCTTTGCTTCCGGTCGAAAAAGGCCAAAACCGGAAGTGGCTTATTATTTAAAAGTGGTAATAGATATGAACTTGCTTTTAGCGGTGTTAGTCTCTTGGCTGATAGTATTCTTCAAATTATCTACCGATGACGTCATGCATTCTTCGAGCGCCCTCTAGCAACAGGTGGAAACATTTCAAAAATGTATTTTGAATAGATGTCTGTGGCGAAGTTTGTCTGAATCGCCTAAATATTGGTGTATATGATGACCTTGACCCCCTTAAGACGTGTGCGAAGTTTTAGGCGTATGACGTCATCAGACCGGAAGTTATAATGAAAAGATCCGTTTTCCTTTGAAAATTCCTAAAAAATCAAACATGGCAGTTTTTATATTAGTTTATACTTTAATTGTCTATATAAGGGTAGGTCTAAAACATTTCAAAGCTTCGAGGCAATAAGCGAACTCGGACATGCCCTGCGCACGCTTAAAACTTCAGGTTGACAACACCTCTGTTTTAAAACATGCACAGGACGTCCACAATGTACATGTACATGCACTTACGTTGTATATATCGTATATCAGTCAGCCTGCGGCGCAGGTGTTGCCGAGGACAAATCATATCCACAGTGACCGTTTTAGCCGATTTTCGGCTAACTTTGACATATTTTATGTTCATGCATAGTCAGGGGCATATAACTGATAAAAACAAATCATACTGCGGAAAAGCCCTATGTTCTGTTGCAAACAGACATAGATTTCTAGTTTCTTTCTTCTTTTTGTTTCACGCAAATTTCCCATAGACTTTGTACACGATTTTAGTACACGCCACTTTTGGCTTTGAACTTTGTCATACATCATTCTAATTAAGCATATGCATTGTCCTCATGGCAAAGTTGTGTCCCGAAGAGTGACATCATGATTACCTCATCAGGGGTCACGTGACGTCATCACAAATGTGCATATTTTGAAGTGCTATATCTACAGAACTGTAAGTCAAATTGGGTTGAAACTTGGTTTGTAGGTAGACCGGGATGTGTTATAGATAAAAATGGAGGTCATCATGTGATTTGATATGAATTTTTGAATTTTTGGACCTTTAAGCCATATCTCACGAACGCAACGTGCTAAATTCAAATTTCTTGTTGTATTATGTTTGTTAGGTAATAGGTATATGGAAACAACTTTTTAAAAATGTGTGACGTCATCATGACGTCATCAAAAATGCGATTTTTTTTTTTTAACGGATATAAGGGAAGGTTCGATCGTCATGAAACTTGGTGGGTAAATAGATATTGGTACTGGTATGCAAAGTCCGAAGTGACGTCACCATGACGTCATCGATTGATTTTTTTATGATTTTTGTAATATTTACAATTTCATTTCGCTCCCAAAATTGTACAATTCCTGTCAATGACAAAATGTGCATTGACAAGTGTTGTCAAGATGACGTCATTGCAGGGCATGTGGCATCATGTGATACAGTTATATTTTAGGAATTATTCTAAGCATTTTGAACAACATTAAACTACATGAAGCACTCTAAAAAGTAAATGCAAGATGACCAACAAAACATAAACATTTGTTAACTGCGAAAAAGCCCTTTGTTCTGTTTTCAAACAGACAAACAGCTCTAGTTTCTTTCTTCTTTTTGTGCCATAAATCCCATAGACTTTATACACGATGTTAGTACACGCCACTTTTGGCACTGAACTTTGTCATACATCATTCAAATTTAGCATATGCATTGTCGTTATGGCAAAGTTGTGTCCCGAAGAGTGACGTTATGATTACGTCAGCAGGGGTCACGTGACGTCATCGCAAACGTGCATATTTTGAAGTGCTATATCTACAGAACTGTAAGTCCGATTGGGTTGAAACTTGGTATGTAGGTAGACCGGGATGTGCTATATGAATGTTTGAATTTTTTGACCTTGAAGCTATATCTCACGAACGCAAAACTCAAAATTCAAAATTCTTTTTGTATTTGGTTTGTTAGGTAATAGGTATATGCACACAATTTTTACAACATGTGTGACGTCATCATGACGTCATCAAAAATGCGATTTTCCAAAACACATATAAGAGAAGGTTTGATCGTCGTGGAACTTGGTAGATAGCTAGATAATGGTACTACTATGCAAAATCTGAACTGACGTCACAATGACGTCATCGGTTGATTTTTTATGATTTTTTTTCTATATTTACAATTTCATTCCACTTTCGGATTGACTTCAAACTTAATACAAACCAAGACCACAATGACAAAATGTGCATTGACAAGTGTTGTCAAGATGACGTCATTGCAGGGCATGTGGCGTCATGTGATAACATTATATTTTAGGAATTATTCTAAGCGTTTTGAACAACCTTAAACTGCATTAATCACTCTAAAAAGTAACTGCACAAGGACCAACAAAACATAACCATTTGAAAAATGCGAAAAAGCCCTGTGTTCTGTTTTCAAACAGACATGCAGCTCTAGTTTATTTGTTTTTCTTCTTTTTCAGCCATTCCCCATAACATTTGTACACGTTTTCACAGTGGAAGGCACTTTGGGCACTAAAATCAATCCGGTTGACTTTATACTCGGCACACACTTTGACCAGCATCTGAAGTTGTGAAGGTGTGTACCTAAACCGGGATGTCGTATAGATGAAAATTAACTTGACGTTATGACGACGTCATCATGTGACATGTAACGTCATATAAAATAAACATACTTTGAAGGCCTATATCTCAAAAACTGCAAGTCCGATTGGGTTGAAACTTGGTAAGTACCTAAACCGGGAAGATTTAAAGATAAAAAATGAAGTGACGTCACGATGACGTCATCACGTAACATGTGACATCATATTAAACGTGCATATTTTGAAGGCCGATATCTATAGAACTGCAGGTCCGATTGGGTTGAAACTTGGTATGTACTTAAGCTGGGATGTGTTATAGATGAAAATTGAAGTGACGTCACGATGACGTTATCATGAGTCACGTGACGTCACGTTAAAGATTATTAGCTTTAATCTTTGAAAATCACTATAAAATCAACCTTGAGCGACCTGAACTTAACGTTTGTGGGAATGGATGGAATAATCCAGGATCTTCATGTTTATTATTTGTGCAAAATCACGTGACCCTTCCTTCCGGTTGAAACCGGAAGTGCCTTGTAATTTAAAATTGGTGAAAGACGTAAACTTGCTTTTAATGATGTATGCTTTGGATATGTTGTTCTTTACCAAAAAATATAGTTATACATAAAAATTGATGTGACGTCATCATGACGTCATCACGTGACATGTGACTTCATAATTCAAAGCCCTATGAGAATGTAACCACGTAGTATATGCCACCATTTATTATAAACAGAACTACACATCCTTCCTTGAGGGAACTTATACTTGAAACCTTACATGTCACACGTCACAAAAAGTTACCGAAGCAGTCCTGTGTTAGTCCACAAACATAAATCTAGTTTATGCATTTGAGTGGTCGGGCACAACCTGACCACTCTTTGGATTTGTTGCGATTAATCTTCTTTGTTTCTTTTTTTCCGGACAATAATTCTCCGCGGGTTTTCTCCTAAACGGTATATGATATGAACTTGTAACTTTCAATATATATCGACCCTCATCCGAAGTGGTGCATATTACTCTGACGTCACGATGACGTCATTGGGTGTCAAATTATAAGCGATTTTTGGTCATATATATCTATAGTCAATTATAACTCATGAACAAAATGAACGATCGCGTTCATATTTTGTGATCTGATGGACAATACCTTGATAAACATTTTTGATTTTAAAGTCAAAGTCGCTTGAACTTTTCTTCCGGGGCTACCGGAAGGTCAAACTTAGGTGAATTCAAAACTTATGGTACGATCATAAAACATAGTGTGAACTTGTACCATGGTACGAAAATGTTATAGATTTTGTTAGCATGACGTCATCAGGTATCAAATTACAAGCGATTTGAGGGCATCATCCGAAGTGGTGCATATTACTCGGACGTCATGATGACGTCATCAGGTGTCAAATTACAAGCGATTTTAGCTGAAAAGGGTCAAATTACTTTCACTCATAACTCTTGAACAAAATAATCAGTGATGTTTATATTCTTTAATCAGATAGACCATGAATTGATAAGCATTTCTTTTTGTGTACGTGAACTCACTTGACCCTTTCGTCCGGGTCAACCGGAAGGTTAAAGTTAGGTGAATTCAAAATGAAGGCTTTAGCCTGAAATCAAAACAAAGCAAAATTTCTTCCATGCGGTTTACGGTATGATCATATTACCTAGTGTGAACTTGTACCACGTTACAAAGATACTATATATTTTGTAACGTCATCATGACGTCATCATGTATCAAATTACAAGTGATTTAAGGGCAAATTTTGTGAGGTTGTAGACTATGCTGTGAGAAACATGTCTTGTTCCCGGACACAAAACCGCCTGACCTTCACTTGCGGTGCTACCGGAAGTGCAATAAAAACCGAATATAACTCAAAAGCGGAAGCATTTTACCACACATATACATATTATATGCAAGTGTTTATTGACGAATGCCATACACAAAACAGTGTGATGGCGTCATCTTTCGAAAGGGCGCCTCCCTAGCGCGGTTCTTCTGGGGCAAAACCATGTATCTCACAATTTTGACATTTAAGATAATAATCTTTCTAGGGAATATGGAGGTGCTATTTTCATTTAGCAAAATTTCGCACGATATTTATTTTCCGGGTTAATTTATGCCATTTTTGGCATTTTTTCGGCATTTCCCAAATATTTTACGGCAGAACAATGTATCTTACCAGAAGTATTGTTTTGTTCAACAGTGTATCTGCATGTTGCTCCCTTTTTCCTTGAAGTTGTTTTTCCCAAAATGCAGTTTTTTATTTGGCAAAAAAAGGTTAATTTGCATTGGCATTGCTCTTGTTAATTTCAATGACTTCTATAAATTAACATCAATCGGAGCAAAAGAATGTCACTGAATATGCGTTGTTTTAGTTTCATTTTCTATGAAAATTTATAGCACTTTACTATGGCATAACAATGCATCTTATAGATGCTTTGTTTTGGCTTAGACGATGAATGCATTCAAACCAAGCCAACTCAAATTGCCTTGTTTTGCCACGAAAACCCTTCTGTCGAATTCAACATTCATCTTGTTTTGCATTGTTGTACTGAAAACAATGCTGTCGTGAGAATGAATGCGTGTCAAAAATTCGTTACGGTCGGGACAAAATCCTTTTCCCATGTAATATTTTGACAACATAGGGCGCTATAAAATTTTGGCTGCCCTTCAAATGAAAATGCATTGTTTTGCCGTGGAATGTATCATAGAGTTAACATGTTTGCTGCCCTTCAAATACAGATGCATTGTTTTGCCGTGGAATGTATCACAGAGTTTACAGTTTTGCTGCCTCTCAATCAAAGATACATTGTTTTGCCGTAAAATTTCTGAAAAGGTGCTCTTGTCAAAACAAGATGCACTGCTTTGCCTTGGAATGTGTAAACCACATAGGACAAATAACGCACGGCATAAGAGTGCAACTTTATAAAAAATGGTAATAAGTATAAGAAACCGAGCTTAAAAATTTCAAAATTTAAAGAAAATATAACTGGCACAATTCTGTGAAAAAAGAAACTCAACGGTATTTAAAGCATAAAAATGGCAAAAGATGGAACTTCAAAGTCTTTTTTCTCAAAATGATCATGTTCGAGTTGCATTGTTTTGCCTTGGAAGGGCCCAGCGGCATACTAAATAGTGTTTGCTTTCTTTAATTTGAAAACCATCCGTTAAAATTTCACCAAATCGCCCCTTGATATTATTTGATTAACCACAGATAATTTGGCAAGGTTTCAAATTAATGATATCATTAGAACGGAAGTTACTTCTCAGAGAATTTGAAAAAGATAATATTTTAAATTTAATTCTATCATTTAATTCATGTCGTATATCTTCGTAGCCCAAATAACGATATCCCTTGCAAAGTTCACCTTTTGCTTCCAAATACTCTGACGTCATCAAACCGGAAGTTAGGTGTTATGAATACATACAGTTTTATTTTCCATATTTTCATACGTTATTTAACTTCAAAACGAACATGTATCCACTCCGAACTAAATCAGTATTCACTTCCCGTTATTGAATAATGACGTCATCAAGCCAGAAATAACTTGCATGTGTACATAGAATGTTTACTCAAATTAATCACACCGTTAAAGATGCATTTTTTTAAACAAAATAATTGATTGCACTGATCCTTTGTTCTTACATAAACATTTTCATGACTCAACTCGGAAGTGTTTGATGAACAAATTACCTGCCCGACCACTCTGCGTTTGTAACAACAAACGTGAACCTCTAGTTAAAATTTAAATCGCAAAGGGTATAATGTTACTCTCAAATGGCTTATTAGGCTTCCCAGACGTACATTTTGTACGCTTTTGAAATGTTGATCATTATGGATGACCCCTCAGCTACGTCCTTACTACAAACATCCACAGCTTTTCTTTCGAGCAGAATAGTGCATGAACTTAAACTTGGAACAAACATCAACCCTGAAACAGATATGCGCATGTCATGTGATACACAATGACGTCATCAGGTATCAAATGACAAGTGGTTTAGTAAAAAGTGACCGATTTGTTTTAATTATAACCCATGAATAAAATGAAGCACCATGATCACACTCTGTGATCTGATAGATCCTGCATTGGTGAACGTACATAGCGTTTAAAATGAAAGGATTTGTTGAGCAAGTAACCAAAATAGAGCTTAATTTTTTTTCTTTGGCCCGTTGTCATGGTAACAAGCCATTTTGTGTTTTGGGCATTTTTAGCCAGTTTGGGGGCTTCAAAAACTGTTTTTTAAAATTATTTAAAACAAATCCTCCAGCCAAAATGCAAAATTATATCCCAAAATCAACTATATCATTCCAAAGTTTCATCTTCGCCCTTGAGAAGAACAAAATGTTTTAAATGTCACCCTTGTGCTATTTTTTAGAACACGCGTAAAAACATGTTTTTAGAACTTGCAAAATTATAATTTGTACCCTATTTTTGTCACTCAAAAAGTCAACTTGCCAGGATTCTCAGAATATTTTCCTTGTGGATTTGATCAGAGCCAACATTGGTCTTTCAATATCTGGTGAGAAGAGTTTTTGGGAATCGTCCCTCGCTAGTTTTGCTCTCATACCTTAAATGCAGACAATTACTCTTTCGTGCCATTCTTTCGTTAGCTCGGAGCAGAATTTTATTAGCCCATGCAAAGACAAAGAAAAACTTTAAAAATTAATTTATTTTTAGATGTTAAGCGTATGTTGCATAAAACTCCAAACTCCATACTGAAGTCTACCGAGGCGGTTTCTACTGTTGAGCTGCCATATTTTTTTTGATGTGCAGCTCCAGACATGCGCTTCAAAAACTAGACCATGTCTACCGTGTTTTATGTAGGCCTATGTCTGCCGAGTCAGCAACAAAGTTCATATAGTCTAAGAGTAAACAGCGATCAAACCTTTTTTTCATTTTTTTTTTATAACTGGTTGGCTGTCAAGAGTACAAAGCAGGAAAACAAATCCTTTAAGGCATTTTCAGCAAAGATGTGTTGAAGTTTCAGTCTGTCGTCCTGTGTGGAAAATATATATATATATAAATATATATAGGGAATTATAGATAAAATTTGGGTTGAAAGAGTTTTCACAGTGTGAGTAAATCGAGTTTTTTCTTAACTACACAAAAACAAAGGAATGTCCACACTACGTATCGTAAACATGTGTGGGTGTACGTAAATATTTCGTAAAAGTGTCCTCGGCATTTTTGTTTTATTGTTTAAAATGAAATGATTTGTTGAGCAAGTAACCAAAATAGAGCTTAATTTTTTCTTTGGCCCGTTGTCATGGTAACAGGCCATTTTGTGTTTTGGGCATTTTTAGCCAGTTGGGGGGCTTCAAAAACTGTTTTTTAAACTTATTTAAAACAAATCCTCCAGCCAAAATGCAAAATTATATCACAAAATCAACTATATCATTCCAAAGTATCATCTTCGCCCTTGAGAAAAACAAAATGTTTTAAATGTCACCCTTGTGCTATTTTTTAGAACACGCGTAAAAACATGTTTTTAGAACTTGCAAAATTGTAATTTGTACCCTATTTTTGTCACTCAAAAAGTCAACTTGCCAGGATTCTCAGAATATTTTCCTTGTGGATTTGATCAGAGCCAACATTGGTCTTTCAATATCTGGTGAGAAGAGTTTTTGGGAATCGTCCCTCGCTAGTTTTGCTCTCATACCTTAAATGCAGACAATTACTCTTTCGTGCCATTCTTTCGTTAGCTCGGAGCAGAATTTTATTAGCCCATACAAAGACAAAGAAAAACTTTAAAAATTAATTTATTTTTAGATGTTAAGCGTATGTTGCATAAAACTCCAAACTCCATACTGAAGTCTACCGATGCGGTTTCTATTGTTGAGCTGCCATATGTTTTTTGATGTGCAGCTCCAGACATGCGCTTCAAAAACTAGACCATGTCTACCGTGTTTTATGTAGGCCTGTGTCTGCCGAGTCAGCAACAAAGTTCATATAGTCTAAGAGTAAACAGCGATCAAACCTTTTTTTCATTGCTTTTTATAACTGGTTGGCTGTCAAGAGTACAAAGCAGGAAGACAAATCCTTTAAAGCATTTTCAGCAAAGATGTGTTGAAGTTTCAGTCTGTCGTCCTGTGTGGAGAATATATATATATATATATATATATATATATATATATATATATATATATATATATATATATATATATATATATATATATATATATATATATATATATATATATATATATAGGGAATTATAGATAAAATTTGGGTTGAAAGAGTTTTCTCAGTGTGAGTAAATTGAGTTTTTTCTGAACTACACATAAACAAAGGAATGTCCACACTACGTATCGTAAACATGTGTGGGTGTACGTAAATATTTCGTAAAAGTGTCCTCGGCATTTTTGTTTTATTGTTTAAAATGAAAGGATTTGTTGAACAAGTAACCAAAATAGAGCTTAATTTTTTTCTTTGGCCCGTTGTCATGGTAACAGGCCATTTTGTGTTTTGGGCATTTTTAGCCAGTTGGGGGGCTTCAAAAACTGTTTTTTAAACTTATTTAAAACAAATCCTCCAGCCAAAATGCAAAATTATATCACAAAATCAACTATATCATTCCAAAGTATCATCTTCGCCCTTGAGAAAAACAAAATGTTTTAAATGTCACCCTTGTGCTATTTTTTAGAACACGCGTAAAAATATGTTTTTAGAACTTGCAAAATTATAATTTGTACCCTTTTTTTGTCACTCAAAAAGTCAACTTGCCAGGATTCTCAGAATATTTTCCTTGTGGATTTGATCAGAGCCAACATTGGTCTTTCAATATCTGGTGAGAAGAGTTTTTGGGAATCGTCCCTCGCTAGTTTTGCTCTCATACCTTAAATGCAGACAATTACTCTTTCGTGCCATTCTTTCGTTAGCTCGGAGCAGAATTTTATTAGCCCATGCAAAGACAAAGAAAAACTTTAAAAATTAATTTATTTTTAGATGTTAAGCGTATGTTGCATAAAACTCCAAACTCCATACTGAAGTCTACCGAGGCGGTTTCTATTGTTGAGCTGCCATATTTTTTTTGATGTGCAGCTCCAGACATGCGCTTCAAAAACTAGACCATGTCTACCGTGTTTTATGTAGGCCTATGTCTGACGAGTCAGCAACAAAGTTCATATAGTCTAAGAGTAAACAGCGATCAAACCTTTTTTTCATTGCTTTTTATAACTGGTTGGCTGTCAAGAGTACAAAGCAGGAAAACAAATCCTTTAAGGCATTTTCAGCAAAGATGTGTTGAAGTTTCAGTCTGTCTTCCTGTGTGGAGTATATATATATATATATATAAATATATATAGGGAATTATAGATAAAATTTGGGTTGAAAGAGTTTTCACAGTGTGAGTAAATTTAGTTTTTTCTTAACTACACAAAAACAAAGGAATGTCCACACTACGTATCGTAAACATGTGTGGGTGTACGTAAATATTTCGTAAAAGTGTCCTCGGCATTTTTGTTTTATTGTTTAAAATGAAAGGATTTGTTGAGCAAGTAACCACAATAGAGCTTATTTTTTTTTTCTTTGGCCCGTTGCCATTGTAACAGGCCATTTTGTGTTTTGGGCATTTTTAGCCAGTTGGGGGGCTTCAAAAACTGTTTTTTAAAACTTATTTAAAACAAATCCTCCAGCCAAAATGCAAAATTATATCACAAAATCAACTATATCATTCCAAAGTATCATCTTCGCCCTTGAGAAAAACAAAATGTTTTAAATGTCACCCTTGTGATATTTTTTAGAACACACGTAAAAACATGTTCTTAGAACTTGCAAAATTGTAATTTGTACCCTATTTTTGTCACTCAAAAGGTCAACTTGCCAGGATTCTCAGAATATTTTCCTTGTGGATTTGATCAGAGCCAACATTGGTCTTTCAATATCTGGTGAGAAGAGTTTTTGGGAATCGTCCCTCGCTAGTTTTGCTCTCATACCTTAAATGCAGACAATTACTCTTTCGTGCCATTCTTTCGTTAGCTCGGAGCAGAATTTTATTAGCCCATGCAAAGACAAAGAAAAACTTTAAAAATTAATTTATTTTTAGATGTTAAGCGTATGTTGCATAAAACTCCAAACTCCATACTGAAGTCTACCGAGGCGGTTTCTACTGTTGAGCTGCCATATTTTTTTTGATGTGCAGCTCCAGACATGCGCTTCAAAAACTAGACCATGTCTACCGTGTTTTATGTAGGCCTATGTCTGCCGAGTCAGCAACAAAGTTCATATAGTCTAAGAGTAAACAGCGATCAAACCTTTTTTTCATTGCTTTTTATAACTGGTTGGCTGTCAAGAGTACAAAGCAGGAAAACAAATCCTTTAAGGCATTTTCAGCAAAGATGTGTTGAAGTTTCAGTCTGTCGTCCTGTGTGGAGTATATATGTATATATAAATATATATAGGGAATTATAGATAAAATTTGGGTTGAAAGAGTTTTCACAGTGTGAGTAAATTGAGTTTTTTCTTAACTACACAAAAACAAAGGAATGTCCACACTACGTATCGTAAACATGTGTGGGTGTACGTAAATATTTCGTAAAAGTGTCCTCGGCATTTTCGTTTTATTGTTTAAAATAAAAGGATTTCTTGAGCAAGTAACCAAAATTGAGCTTAATTTTTTTATTTGGCCCGTTGCCATGGTAACTGGCCATTTTGTGTTTTGGGCATTTTCAGTCAGTTTGGGGGCTTCAAAAACTGTTTTTTTAACTTATTTAAAACAAATCCTCCCTCCAAAATGCAAAATTATATCACAAAATCAACTATATCATTCCAAAGTATCATCCTCGCCCTTGAGAAAAACAAAATGTTTTAAATGTCACCCTTGTGCCATTTTTTAGAACACGAGTAAAAACATGTTTTTAGAACTTGCCAAATTGTAAGTTGTACCCTATTTTTGTCACTCAAAAAGTCAACTTGCCAGGATTCTCAGAATATTTTCCTTGTGGATTTGATCAGAGCCAACATTGGTCTTTCAGTATCTGGTGAGAAGAGTTTTTGGGAATCGTCCCTCGCTAGTTTTGCTCTCATACCTTAAATGCAGACAATTACTCTTCCGTGCCATTCTTTCGTTAGCTCGGAGCACAATTTTATTAGCTAATGCAAAGACAAAGAAAAACATTAAAAATTAATTTATTTTTAGATGTTAAGCGTATGTTGCATAAAACTCCAAACTCCATACTGAAGTCTACCGATGCGGTTTCTATTGTTGAGCTGCCATATTTTGTCTATGTGCCGCTCCAGACATGCGCTTCAAAAACTAAACCATGTCTACCGTGTTTTATGTAGGCCCATGTCTGCCGAGTCAGCAACAAAGTTCATATAGTCTAAGAGTAAACAGCGATAATACTTTTTTTTTATTGCTTTTTATAACTGGTTGGCTGTCAAGAGTACAAAGCAGGAAGACAAATCCTTTAAGGTATTTTCAGCAAAGATGTGTTAAAGTTTTAGTCTGTCGTCCTGTGTGGAGAATATATATATATATATATATATATATATATATATATATATATATATATATATATATATATATATATATATATATATATATATATATATATATATATATATATATATATATATATATATATATATATATATATATATATATATATATTATGTATTTGTATCCAATAGAAAAAGCCAACGAACTGAACCTTTTGTGATATGTGCTCAACAACTCATTCCTCAGATTTCAATATTTGTTGTTGTTGAGTGATCGGGCCGATCTCGATCGCCCTTTGTTTCTTTAAGATATATGTTTTGTTCATGGTGCAATTGGGTGATCAAGCACAACCCGATCAACGTTTAGTAAACTAAATCACAGCGCTTACATTGTTATTACCCCAGATCATTGGGCCTGTCATTTACTCCTGGGTGGAGAGAAGCAATGAGTGACAAAGTGCCTTGCCCAAGGGCACACGCACCATAACCCCAGGCGGGACTCGAACCAACAACCTGCCGAATTACCCGCAGACCACGAATTAAATACTCTAGACCACGAGGACGTCCACGGCATTCAACAAATTTCAAGCTAACCACCGGTTATATGTTATTTTGCAGCGTGTTTTTATTACTACAATGTAGTACTATTTGCCCTAAATAAATGTTCTTTTGTTCAGCCTTAGGCCGACATTGTATCTTTTAGACAATAAAAAAAGAAAACAGCCCCCAAAACGGCATGCCATTTACATATTGAACTATGAAGAAATTCAGACATGACGGCTTTTGCTCGCACGATACCACGATCAGTGGTGTATGGCCCCGCAAAGGAGTTGCCAATCCCCCTCCCCCGTGTGCTTATCGCGGACAGACCATCTGCAAGACAAGCTCCCATAAGGTTCTCAAACTTGACCTTGTGTCTTAACTGAGCTGTCTAGGAACAATAAAAAAAATTAACTGGTAAACGCTTGCTGAACTCCTAACATTCCGTTAACGACGTAAATGGAAAGTTTACAATTTGTTTCCCTGAAAATCGAATCGTAGTGAGGATTGTACAACAAGTTGTGATATCAACAACATTTGTTGATCTGACAAAGTTTTACAAATTTTCATTCTAGTTCATTTTTTTTCTTTTTGAGAATCGTCCCTCAATAATTTTCCTCTCATTCCTTAAATGCAGACAATGATTCTTTCGTGCCATTCTTGCATTAGCTCGGAGCAGAATTTTATTAGCCCATGCAAAGACAAAGAAAAACATTAACAATTAATTTATTTTTAGATGTTGAGCGTATGTTGCATAAAACTCCAAACTCCATACTGAAGTCTACCAATACGGTTTCTATTTTTGAGCTGCCATATTTTTGTGTGTGTGTGCAGCTCCAGACATGCGCTTCAAAAACAAGACCATGTCTTCCGTGTTTTATGTAGGCCTATATATCTGCCGAGTCAGGAACAAACTTCCTGTAGTTTAAAAGTAAACAGCGATCACTGTCCACTTTTTTATTGCTTTTCATAACTTGGTTGACTGTCTGGCTGTTGAAACCAATAATTGATCAATGCACATTATTAAGAATACAAAGCAGGAAGACAATTCCTTTTACGCATTTTCAGCAAAGATGTGCTGTTAAAATGTGTGTTAAAATTTCAGTCTGTTTCAGTTTATGCAGTTGTGTTCAATAGCAAGAGCCAGCGAACGGAACCATTTGTGATATGTGCTCAACAACTCATTCCTCAGACTCCCATTTTTGTTTTTGTTGGGTGATAAAATGGTAAGCATTGGGTGATCGGGCCGATCTCGATCACCCTTTGTTTCCGTAATATATATTTTGTGTTCATGGTGTCATTTGGTGATCAAGCACAACCGATCACCATTTTGAAATTAATGTTCGACTTTTTGGCCGATGGGGCGGATTCTCCATCACATTTTCGTTTTGTGCTGGATCTTCTTTCTGTGTTTATGTTTCTGGACAATATTTTTCAGCAGCTTTTTTTTCAAACGGAACAGCGCATAAAGTTCCAACTTGGTTTTAACATTAACCTTGATGCCAAGATGTACATATATGTGTGACGTCATGATGACATCCTCTTGTATCAAATTAGAAGTAGTTTTAGTTAAAACAAAAGTGAGAGCCGATTGTTGAGTGGTCGGGCACAACCCGACCACTCTTTGGATCTGTAACGACTTATCTTTGAGTGGTCGGGCACAACCCGACCACTCTCTGTTATTGTTCTGAGAAATCTTTTTTTTTGTCCGGACAATACTTCTCCGCGGCTTTTCTCCTAAACGGTTCATGATATGAACTTGTAACTTTTAATATATATCGACCCTCATGCCTAGTGGTGCATATTACTCTGACGTCATGATGACGTCATTGGGTGTCAAATTACAAGCGATTTTAGCTGAAAAGTGACCAAATACTTTCACCTATAACTCTTGCACAAAATAATCAATAGTGTTTGTATTCTGCAATCAGACCATGAATTGATAAACGTTTTTTGTCGTGTACGTGAACTCGCTTGACCTTTACTTCCGGGTCTACCGGAAGGTCAAAGTTTGGTGAATTCAAAATGAACACTTTAGCCTGAAATCAAAACAAAGCAGAATTTCTTTTAAACGGTTAACGGTATGATCAAGACACCTAATGTGAACTTGTAACATAATGCAAAGATGTTATAAATGTTGTTATGTCATCATGACGTCATCAGGTATCAAATTACAAGTGATTTAATGGCAAATTTTGACGAGATAGTTTAAGCTATATCTTTTGAACTAAATAGAGTATCGTGTTCGTTTTTTCGTGAGGTTGTAGACTATGCTGTGAGAAACAATTCTTGTCCACGGACATAAATTATCTTGACCTTCACTTCCGGTGTTACCGGAAGTGCAATAAAAACCGAGTATAACTCAAAAGGGGAAGCATTTTACTACACCAATATATATTATGGGAGTGTTTAGTTAGGAATGCCAGACACAAAAAAACAATATGATGATGTCATCATCCGAATGGGCGCCCCCTAGCGGCACATAAAATAGTGTTTTAAATTCATGACGTCATCAGACTGGCAGTTACTTGAAGGAGAATTTGAAAACGATCATAATTTTAAATTTAATTGAATCTTTTGATCCATGTCGTATTGCCCAAATAAGATATCCCTTACAATGTTCACTTTTTGCTTCCAAATACTGTGACCGCAAACAAACGCAAGTTAGGTGTTATGAATACATACAATTATATTGTCCATGTTTTCATATGTTATTTAACTTCACAACGAACATTTATCCACTCCGAACTAAATCAGTATTCACTTCCCGTTTTTGACTAATGACGTTATCAAGCCAAACATAACTTGTATGTGTACATAGAATGTTTACTGAAATTTATCACACCGTTACAGGTGCATTTTTTTAAACAAAATATTGCATTGTACTGGAAAGGATTTAATTTGTGATCCTTTGTTCTTACATAAACATATTCATTACTCGGCATTGTTTAATGAACAAATTGCCGCCCGACCACTATGCGTTTGTAACAACAAACGCGAACCTGTAGTTATTTTTAATGACGTCACTTGCCGGTAACTGACAGTAGAAATATCGCAATTGTTTTTGCAATTTAGTAGCCCGCAATCTAATAAAACAAATATTATGAAGTGGAACAGAGAAATTGACTGGCAGTTGCAGGCTCAAATCACGCTCCAGTCAATTTCTTCGTTCAACTTGATCTTTATGCACACAGTCAATGTCCATTATTTTTAAACTTGAAAATTTTATTCATGTAACTTTTAATATTAGCACCAAATATTGGATGTATAATAGGGCCCATTTCTATTGAACTCGGTCGCACTTGACTCATCATTAATTAAGACGGAAAGTGTATTAATTAGACGGAAACGTTTTCACGACGAATAGAGTCACCTGTACTATCAGAGCGTGTCCAGTCCTCTTAAGTTTCCTGCCCAAGCTGTCCCCGTACCATACTGTCAAATACTTTGATGTATTTTAAAGCTTTGCTTAGGAAAATGTTTTCCGTAAAGTCATCACAAATCACCACAAAGTCAATCACAATTCATCACAATTCAATCGCTAAACAAATGTCAAGCTTTTCAAACGAAGTGTGAAAAAAAGTATGCCGCTGCTCTGTTTTGCATGTAAGTGGATATTTGATGGCATTATTAATTTAGTCTTGAAAAATGACTGCTTTCTGACTACAGAAAAAAAAAATCGCATCTGGATCTGAATTCATGACATCATGTATAGAACAATAGAGTAAAAGTAAATATCTATTCATTATTTAGACTTGGGACATGAACAGTTGGCATTTGAAAGTAATAGTGGAAAATAGGTACATGAAGCTCGCTGACCTTAAAACGTCACCATGGGTCAGATATGAAGTTTCCCTACATTTGAAACTTATGTAATGGCAAGAATTCACATCAAGAGTTTAGATATGGGTCGTGGACAAAGTAGGGTTTGGTTCTTTAAAATATCAATAAATAGTGTATGCACAGTTAATACACCTTTCGAAAGTCACCATGGGGCAAATGTGAAATTTTCTCACATTCGATCATTATATTCATTGTATGAAGAACCAACGTACAAAGTTGGATGCTCTATAGGCTCAAAGTGCACAACTGGTTACGATATTTGACCTTAACAGCCCTGTCAGCCCACCCACTGCCCCTTAGGATTCAATTCAATATCTAGCTTCAAACCCGAAAACTGATACATGTATGTACATTATAATTTGTTTTTTTAATTCGCCAGCTACTGCTACCTGTACTTTCGCATAATTACCCATTATTTTAAGCAAACGTTGATATCTGTAATGACAGGACTCCCCAATATCTGTCGTACATCTGTAAAGTTTCAATTCAACCTGTTTAAATATTTTGTTGCCATGATTATTTAAAGTCGGCACTCTCATGCGCCCTCCGATGTACGCTATAGGCTTACATGCTCCATGTAATGGAACGTTAGCATTTAAGCCCATACCTGTTTTGGTATTTGGACATTTTGTGACAAAAGTATGCCCTATTTTCTTACCCTTGGTGTCAAAATAACTGCAAGACATCGGAACAACTGTCAGAGAAACTTGGCCGAATTGAGTTAGTGCATTGCGACGATACGAGCTTAGATGTACATGGAGGGGGTTGCAGCCCCGCCCCCTCCGCTCTTCGCACCACTCTTAAGTTGATTAGTCTGACTAAAAATCACTCTTAAATTATATTTTCATGTTCCACATGTGCCAAGTCATCAATAAAAGTTGTTTTATTTTCCCATTTTTAATTTGAAGTACCTTTGCACAGCTTCTATTCGATCTGTTAGTCGGCACTCTGATGCACGCTTTCATTTGCATGTACTTTTCAATGGGAAGAGTTAACATTTAGATATTTTGTGATGAAGGTATGCCACATTTTCATAAACCTGGTGTTAAATAACCGCAAGACATCTGAACAACTGTCAAAGAAACTTGGCAGGATTAAAGAAATGCTTTGCGAAGATAGGAGCCTAAATGTACACGGAGGGGGGTTGAGGTTCCGCCCCTTTCTGGCCTTTTCCGCCGGTCTTAAGGTAATTAGTCTGACCTAAAAGCCCTCTTAAGTAATATTTTCATGTTTCACATGTGCCAAGGCATCAATACAAACTGCTTTCATTTTCTCCTTTACCGTTGCGTTGCAACGGTATCAGTGAACAGGAAAAAGAGGGCGTGACAGCCACGCCCACCCCCCATGCTTTTCAGGCCGCTCTTAAGTTAATCAGTCTGATCTAAAATCGCTCTTAAGTTATATTTCCATAATCTACAAGTTCCAAGCTATCAAATGATACTGGTTTTGTTCTTGTTCAATTTTTTTTTTATTAAATGCAAAATTGGCCACATTTGGCATGGCGCCAATGGGCCTTTGTCTGATCTAGCAAAACTTAAGACTGGCCATTCTGTGATCAGGGTCGGTGATACTATGCTTTAAGACAATCAGGGGATTTGTTCCCAAAATTTTGATTAAACCTTATCCAGCTTTCAGCCTATATACTCTATGTCTAAGCTTATTTCATCGACCTTTTGCTCTACGTTTTCAACGTCAGTCATATATCAGGTGAAAATTAGGTTGCTGAAAACAACAAGTCAGGGTCTTGGACACAGCAACTCCTTAAATCTCATTTAGCAAAATTAAAATTTGCCATTATTGAATAGAGGCTGGGTTATAAAATTTTAACTTCGAAGTGAATTAGACTTTAAATTTGTTTTTCAACCATAGCTTTAGACATGTCAGGTAAAAGCATAAATACAAACTGGGAAAAAATCGAGAGAAATATCTGGGTCTTAAACCACTGTCCAAAAATGAATCTATATTCAATTTATTGTCAGGTACTACGAGTTGACACAAAAATCTGGATTGTAACATAGCCTATAGGTGCTGCAGTGGCGAAGCATGGGGGGGGGGTTAGGCAGCGGGGGTTAGGAGGTTTTAACTACCCAGTTCTTTTTCTCACGAGTGTTTTTTTTTTTCTCACGAGTGCCCATTCTTGAACATCCCGCGAATGTCGGCAATTGTGCCGCCATGAAGAGCGCCACCTTTTCCCGACAGTCCCCATGATCGTCCTCTTTGAAGAGCGCCTCCATAGGAAAATGGTGTCCAGAACCCTCCCCACCATAGGCGTTGCCATGATTTTTGTTTTAGAGGGGAGCAAATCTTATTTCCCCCCGAAATCCCTATATTTGCCAGCATTTTCCCAATTGATCATTTTTTTCAAGGATGCGCAGGGACATTTGCCCCCCCCCCCAAAAAAAACCCCATTAAAATAACAATAATATAATTTCGCGGCTCATTTTTAGGTTTTCCCCTTTTCCCCATCCTTTTTGTTTGTTTGTTGTTGCTTGTCCGGGGGGGGGGGGAGGGGTGCCCCCTTGCCCCCTACCCCTCGCGACGCCCATGACTCTCACCCTCACCCCCTTTGAGCAAATGGTATTTAAAACTCATGCGCTGAAAGAGGCACAATCAGACCGCAAAATCATCGACCTGTCACAAAAATAATCGTGTGTTCGATTAGTTATCCTTTTGCGCCTTACATAGTTTTAGTAATGATTTAGTGCTTCATACAATGTAGTATTACAATTTAGTTTGTCCCATTTTGAAAACACAATAAGACTGTCCAATGCACGGGCGTCAATCCCGATGGTTTTGGGGGATATTCCCCTCCCCTCCCCGCACTTTTTCACCAGGTTTTGAAGGGCTATATCACTCATTTTGCCGATTGGTCTTTATGCGGCTTTATGAACAGCGCCACCTACTGTCCCAGGTGTTATAAACGAGATCGAGTTGGGGAATTCGGGGGATAAGGCTAAACCTGAAGTGGGTTTCAGCAAAGAACAATCACGAACTCGGAAAACACTCTTACTCGTTAAATTTGACTAGGAATCAGACTTGCGTCCAGCTAGCCATGATGTGGTCAGCTGCGTACAAGTATGACTATTTTCCAGTCACATTTAAATAGGTGTTTTTTACAGGTTGATATTGAGCGTCAAGTAGTCGGATCGAGCGTCAAACGCAGGGGCTCTACAGCACACTCAATATGCAATCATGCACATCATCATCACGGTGCGCCGGCTCAGATGGTTCGGACATGTCTAGGATGCCACAGGACCGTCTCCCCAAGATATCTCTCTTCAGCGAAGTCAGCACTGGAGCCCAAGCTCGAGGGAGACCACTACTCCGTTTCCAAGACCGCGTGCTTGCGGGACGACTTGCGACACTGCCAGATTAGACTTATTAGACTTTCTTTATCTTTCAAGGAAGATATCAATCCTAAAGGTTGCTGATTACGGCATGGGTAAAAATAAAATGCAATCTAAACGACATGTATCATGCAACATTTTTAATCTTCGATTGGTAAGGAGTAAAATAAGATAGATCATGTAAGACAAAAGTAAGCAACAAAAAATAGTCAACATAAGAATAGGAAAAAGATTTTAAAAAACAAAATTAAGAAAACACGTTGAAACAATTTTGAGACCTTCAATCGTGGATAATGATGACAGGAAAATGTAAAGTTTAGAATTTCAAATCTTAAGGAAATCACTTCAACATGTCCGTCATCATCAGTGGTAATTTGTCGGTGGGTAGGTTCAGCAATGAAAAGCGGCATTGGTTCTTATGTTTTTCGTTGCAAATTATTCTAGAATGAACTGAGTTTATATGGTGTGGTCTGCATAAAGTAAAATCAATCCGGGGTTGTTTTCTATTAACTAACGTAATCTTTTTTGCATTGATTGTTTTATCCGACCTGAACGGCGGAATTGACCAACAAATATCCTTTACCAATACATAAAAAAATAACAAGAAATTGAACTTTAAACGTCCAAAAAATAAACATCAAAACAAAATTGAACAAGAAATTGAATATTAAACGACAAAATAAGTTGTAGGAGAATTCAAGAGTAAATGAATTAAAAATTCAAATAAGGTGTCCAGTAAATTGAAGCAATGATGTTGGAGCCTCTAATATGAAGAATCGGAATTAAAATAAAACAATTGTTGTACATATCAGCTCTGAAAAACTTTCCCAAGTTACGCAGTTCGTTGGTTCCTAATTGCTTTGAGATACGAGTGCGGCTTAAGCGTAGGCCTAAACCAGCAGGTTAGTTCACCAATGGTTGTAGTATTTACGGAAATTTGTCTCACTATTATACTGGAAACTTGGTTAAAACCAAATTACCAGATGTTAAATTTGAAAGTACGCAGGTTCTTAAACGTTTAAGCCATGATTATGCGAAGTGCAAACGATTTCCCTTTTCACCGTGTAGCCGACCCGCAGTCTACATAATGAAAATTTTACCGTTTAGTTTTAAAGTGATACTGTTTGTCTAATCAGCAAATTAGTTCACCGATGATTCTGATGAATCTTCCGGATTCCCATCATTCTTAAGCTGGACACCTGATGAAACGAACAAAAGCTATAAACTAAATGTTTAAATTTAAAGCATGCAGCAGGTTCGTCAACGTTGAAGCCACGAAGATGCGAAGTGGGTTATGGAAACGATTTTTTTTCACTGTGTAGCCGGCCAGCAGTCTACACAGTGAAATTCAAACGTTTAGTTTTGAATGATACTGTTTGTGAGTGTCCGTTTGGAAGGACTGTTTGGTGATCATAGCCGATGACGTCGACTTGGCATCGTTGTAAAGGGCTTCGGGTTTGATGTTGGAAATTTGTTCTAACGCATCTCCGTTGTCATCCAGTGCTGGGTCGATTTACTTTGTAGTGGTCATTTTGCAAATGTATTGACGAGCAGTGCCGCATTTGGTGTCATTCCATTCGCCATTCCAATCTTTCCTCAAGTGGGCACAATGCTCATTACCGGAGTTGTTGGGTTCGCCACTGCGCCATCCGGTGTAGCTGGCCGCCGATCCATCTGTCCAGACGAAGTTCCCTTCCTCTGCCTGGTCATCGAAGCCGATCCACAGGTCTTTCCCACCTGCCGATGTATACATAGTGAAGAGCAGATTATTCTCCTCAGCGCTGCCTATGGACGTCAGGTGACCCTGGCCGACTTGAGTGAACTGCTGGCAGTGCTTCTCAGCTTCATCGTAGGACTTGCCAATGCCGAAGTAACGGTAGCAGTTGCCATTGTAGAAAGTCCACATCGGTGGACACTTAGGGCAGCGTGGTTGACACGCTGCAGCCAAACCCACCAACAGGACGAAGCACACGACTCGAATGAAAGCCATACTGTTTACGAGTTGTCTTCCTACCACTGGGTGTTACAAGCCAAAATGCAGTTGCGGAATGAGGCAAGGAGATGAGAGGCACCGCTTATAAACCCTCGATTGGTCCTCGTTTGGTATAATACACCCCGACATTTGTAAGGTTTCATTGGCTTCGAGCGTCACGTGGAGTGTTTTAATTGGCCATTGGAGGTTGGAGGTGTGGCCAGAGCCATATTTCCCATGACGACAGTTTCGTGTATCACTGAAAACCATCACCTCATCCTCTCTTAGCACCATGATTGGTCAGTATTTTCAGCAATTAATGAGTTTCTTGCAAGAGACCATTTAGAATTCAAATTGGTTGTCACGTGCATTTGCATTGATGAATACGAAGAGGATTGTTTGTGAAAAAGACTGGTGAGACGTTTTGGGAAATTAGATTACACTTGTTCTAAACCTAAAATATTCCTCAAGAATCCAAGACAAACTCTTCGAATGTGCTCACTGAAGGAACCCCCAAAAAGTCATTTTCAATTATTATTTTGCCTTCAATTCCACTCAGAATACGACAATATTAACCCTGAAAATAGATTGTCTACCAACACAAAAGTTGTTGACGATAAATTTAAACATTTGCATTTACAAGAATTTCCCGGAGTATACCTTATGAAAAGAGTCCTTCCAAAATCAATCAGGCCAATATTTTTGTTATCGCCCCTAACATGGGAAAAAAAGGGTAAAAAGCCCGTCTGAAGTACAATATGGAAACCTTTTCACAATACATGCAGTTGGTTAATGTTTACCGCAATTAACCAACGATAAGGGAAATGTATGACAAAGTTGTCATCGCCCAACAGTGTTTTACCGAACTGTCTTTTAACGTGTACTTTCCATATCGAAACATCCCCGAAAATGGAGATTAACACAATTTGTTTCAGATTAGATTGGCAATAATGCGTTCTGGCACGCTGTGCGATCCATGAATTTTTAAAAAATTGTCTCCTCCTTTTGAGTTTTGGCTAAGAAATAAGTCCATAATTGCCATGGAATAAGGTCATCTTAATTCAAATATATCTCAACCAAGTATTTGTTGAGGTGTTAGCAAAGTGAAGCCCACCAACAAGACCAGGCAAACCTAGCAAGTCCCAGAGCGCACACAATTCTCTTGCATTGATGCAGAATGGTTTATAGTTCTACAGGGTGAGTGAAAAAAAACTCGAATTGATGATTTTTTTTCTTAAAAAGCAATCAAATTGTAAACACCAATGAAGTATATCGTATACGAGCATGTTCTTCCCCCAAAAAAGAAGGAATTATTTAAATTGATCCATGCTATCCTAAGTTATGCACGTTTTACTAAAAGCACCCATTTTTATAACTGTCCATGGAATGTCATTAGAAGCTATTGAGCTGATGAGTGAGAAATACAGATTACTCACAAGCATTCAAATACAAAAGAGATTTTAATCATTTGGATCACGATTGAAACATTGTTTTTACTGTCAAATTCTGTGTTTTAAATACGAGTAGCAAGTCATCTATTTTATCTGAATTATTGATGGCGATTTTGGTATATTTTCCTTTACAAGTTCTCCATTAATCGAGGTGGGAAATCTTTTTTGTTTCATTGTATTTAATGGGTATTCATCAGTTCGTAGAACGGTAAATGTTGAGAGGTAGACAATTGAATTTTGTGATCTTCATAAATAGACTAACTTGAGAATAAAGCAAATTACGTGAAATTTGAACAGTTACTGGTCAATAATGTGTACTTTATGATTACGTATTTATTTTAATGAAATGGGGCGAGTCACATATTTTAAATATTTTCTGTAAGATAGTCACTTTCTTTTTCAATCACCCCTTTAATCACTGGCAGTCTTTCCATGCATATAGTCTACACTATGGACCGAAATGAGCCAATCATTATGTTCTCTTCACTAGTCTAAATCAGAATTAACAGTCAGTCAGTCGGTCGGTCGGTCGGTCAGTCGGTCGGTCGGTCGGTCGGTCGGTCGGTCGGTCGGTCAGTCGGTCGGTCGGTCGGTCAATCAATAATAGTTACAAAGAGGACACTCGTCCGGTCTTCTGGAACCATAACAAACACCATTTTATACGTTTTTGCAGGAATGACTTCATAAATTGTGGCTCTGACTGCGAGCGTCTTGCCATCATAGTTGCTGTCTGCATTCAGCACTTGGAAAGTAGACTTAACGTTTATGCTTCGCCTGCATATGACGTTGTCATTTCAAAGCAACAAATCCTAGTTCACAGTTTGTATGAATTAAATGCAAAAGAGAAACAAAATATCGCCATGATAAAATCCGCCTTCCTTTGTTTACTCTACAGCTCAAGAGACAGGATGTGTCTATGTTCCACGCCGAGGTATTGTTAGTCTGAATCGGAGACAAATTAACTGGGACAAACAATAAAACAAGAACAACAGATGTTATATTTTCCCGTGCATTATTTTTGTATTCGTTTTCATTTTGAAAGGTTATTTATTTATGTATTTATTTATGTATTTGTTTTGTTTCCAGCAATGTCGTGCGTCAGTTGGCGACTCCCCGACTCCCACGTCACCCCCTCTAGCTACGTTCTAGCAAATTCACTGGTTTCAATAAACTGTTTTCTTTTTTTATTCCTATCAAGTAAACATGCACAATTATTGTATCCGGGAGAACCACATTTGATCAATGACTGAAAAGCACCCAGGAAATATAACCAGGAAATCTGAAGAAAAAAACCTCCACTAAAGTATAACTTATGATAAAATTAATATAATTAAAGAAGTTAATTATGTTCATCCTAAAAAATTGTTCGTTGTTTTTTCAGATATTTCTTCCACAGGACTTCGAGAGGACTCATTGAAATCCTATTTACTCGATTTTTTAAATAAAAACTTTAAGCGAAAAATTAATAATCTGTACAATTACAAACTCAACAATTTCCTATAATAATCAATACTGGTTATGAGTCTAAAATGGGAACACGATAAATTCCGTGAAACCCATAGACGGGAAAGAATCTTGTAAAACCTCTCGTCAACAGCGGTCGTGTGCAACCGCATTGTATGATTATTTCAGGTGTTTCATGTTTTGCTGAGTAGCTGAATGAAAGTGGACCGTGGTGTGTTTATCATTGGACAGGAGATCAAGAAGAGAGTTTGTTTTAAATTCGAAAGTGGCTTATCGTGGGGGGGGGGGGGGAAAAAGGGGGCCCCTCCCCCCCCCCCGGGCGGATTTTTTGAAATATATATTTTTTTTCATTAACTATTTCCTGACATGAACCCAAAGCTCCAAAACCATTACAATGCGCCGTGAAAATGTGCATATATTTTCCAGTATGCATAATAATGGTCAGTTTTGAAGGGCGCACCCATTTGGAAGATGGGTACCAGCCCTACCTCCCGCTTTTGGATTTTAGGGAAGCCAAGTGTCCGGAGAAAAAAAGAAAGACTTTATTTCGGTGCGGATGTCCGAGTCCTGTTGCCCCCCGCCCCGACATCAAAAGCTGGATACGCCGCTGAAATTTGATTACATATATTTAACGCAATAATAATAACTCATTTTGCAGCGCGCATTTTCGAAGAGGCCCAGTCCCGGTCCCGTGCCTTTTGAATGTGCGTGGAACTCGCGGAGACCACCAATGCCGGGTGCGTTAAATTTGAGTGATCCCATTATGAACTGAGGCGTTGTGTTATGTTGAGCTTTGTGCATGAAACCTGCTGTTTTCAAGTTGACGGTTGTCTGGCTGGTAACCACTGTAATTGTTGAAGGAGTGGAGAGGCATATGTGTATTTAGGTTGTGATCATATGAAACGAGCGGCATTGTTTTGAAGCCATTGGAGTCAATCCACATTATTGTTTGTTACCATCGAGGAGAGAGTTGCAATAA
This sequence comes from Patiria pectinifera, assembly GCA_029964075.1. NCBI lineage: Eukaryota > Metazoa > Echinodermata > Asteroidea > Valvatida > Asterinidae > Patiria > Patiria pectinifera. The sequence goes on from CM057150.1 coordinate 12,844,074, forward strand.
TCGAGTCTGGATAGTACAAGTGCTCCAGCATTATTTTTAAGCGACATTATATTGAAACGTAGGGGAGAGGCAGCTCAATTTATATTCAATTCAATTTCAGCAACATTTATTTCCATGAAAAGCTAGTAATCAGTCGTGCGCGTGAGTATGACATTTTTGCTAACGAACCTAATGGGGCATGCCTATATATTTAAAATGCCCAAAATTAACATTTTGAAATACATCTCGAGTAGAGAAATCGGCGATGAATTCGAAAAGCAAATTCCTGTTTTTTTTGGTTTTTTTAATGTTGTTCTCATTACATTTTGTTTCTGGTGACTTAAAAACGTTACGATTATAAACTGTGCCTAATTTTGGACTTATTTGAAGAATTTTGGGCATTGATAAAATAATAATTTCAACATATATTTCCTTTTATGTATAAAAAAAGGTGCTCCATGAAATGGAGCGAGTCACATTTTTAAAAATATTGTCTGTAAGATAGTCGCTTTCTTTTTCACTCACCCCTTTAATCACTGGCAGTCTTTCCATGCATATAGTCTACACTAAGGACCGAAATGAACCAATCATTATGTTCTCCTCACTAGTCTTAATCAGAATTAACAGTCAGTCAGTCGGTCGGTCGGTCAGTCGGTCGGTCGGTCAGTCGGTCGTTTGGTCGGTCGGTCGTTTGGTCGGTCGGTCAGTCAATAATAGTTACAAAGAGGACACTCGTCCGGTCTTCTGGAACCATAACAAACACCATTTTATACGTTTTTGCACGAATGACTTCATAAATTGTGGCTTCCCTGACTGCGTGCGTCTTGCCATCATACTTGCTGTCTGCATTCAGCACTTGGAAAGTAGACTGAACGTTTATGCTTCGCCTGCATATGACGTTGTCATTGAAAAGCAAAAAATCCTAGTTCACAGTTTTAATTTGATTCACAAAATGTTTCACAACACCTTCAAGCTATAAACAGATGGGGACTAAATCCAGGGGTATGTTTTGCATAAAAAAAAAATCCCTCAAAATTACGAAATTGTTTTGTATGCCTTATAAAATAAATGCGAAAGAGAAACTAAATATCGCCATGATAAAATCCGCTTTCCTTTGTTTACTCTACAGCTCAAGAGACAGGATGTGTCTATGTTCCACGCCGAGGTATTGTAAGTCTAAATTGGAGACAAATTATTTAACTGGGACAAACAATATAACAAGAACAACAGATGTTATATTTTCCTGTATGTGTATTCATTTATTCGTTTTCAAATTGAAAGGTTATTTATTTATGTATTTGTTTTGTTTCCCACAATGTCGCGCGTCAGTTGGCGACTCCCCGACTCCCACGTCACCCCCTCTAGCTACGTTCTAGCAAATTCACTGGTTTCAACAAACTGTTTTCTTGTTTTATTCCTATCAAGTAAACATGCACAATTATTTGTATCCGGGAGAACCTCATTTTATCAACGACGGAAGAGCAATATAGCCAGGAAATCTGAAAAAAATACATCCACTTAAGTATAACTAATGATAAAATTAATATAATTAAAGAAGTTAATTATTTTTCATCCTAAAAAATTGTTCGTTGTTTTTCCAGATATTTCTTCCACATGACTTCGAGAGGACTCATTGAAATCCTATTTACTCGATTTTTTAAATAAAAACTTGAAGCGAAAAATTAATAATCTGTACAATTACAAACTCAACAACTTCCTCTAATAATCAATACTGGTTATGAGTCTAAAATGGGAACACGCTAAATTACGTGAAACCATAGACGGGAAAGAATCTTGTAAAATCTCTTGTAAGATCAAGAAGAGAGTTTGTTTTAAATTCAAAAGTGGCTCATGGGGGGGGGGGGGGTTGAGCAGGGGACACCTCTCCCGGCGGATTTTTTGAAAGATATTTTTTTAAGTAACTGTTTCCTGACATGAACCCAAAGCTCCAAAACCATTACAATGCGCCCTGAAAATCTGCATATATTTTCCAGTATGCATAATAATGGTCAGTTTTGAAGAGCGCACCCATTTGGAAGATGGGTACTAGCCCCCCTCCCGCTTTTGGATTTTAAGGAGGCCAAGCGTCCGGAGAAAAAAAAAATGTCTATATTTCGGCGCGGATGTCCGAGTCCTGTTGCCTCGCCCCCCCCCCCACCGACATCAAAAGCTGGATACGCCGCTGAAAGTCGATCACACATATTTAACGCAATAATAATAACACATTTTGCAGCGCGCATTTTCGCAATATACAATGCGCGATTAAGGTCAAATCCAGAAGACAAAGTTACACAATACATGGAGCGAATAGACGAGTTTTCAATCTACCCTTAAAGTTTTCAAAAGAACTAATGTTGCGGATGTGGTTTGATAACGAATTCCAGCATCGGGAACCAGACACTGAAGAGGCCCAGTCCCGGTCCCGTGCCTTTTGAATGTGCGTGGAACTCGCGGAGACCACCACGGCCGGGTGCGTTAAAGTTGAGTGATCCCATTATGAACTGAGGCGTTGTGTTATGTTGAGCTTTGTGCATGAAACCTGCTGTTTTCAAGTTGACGGTTGTCTGACCGGTAACCAATGTAATTGTTGAAGGAGTGGAGAGGCATGTGTGTATTTAGGTTGCGATCATATGAAACGAGCGGCATTGTTTTGAAGCCATTGGAGTCAATCAACATTATTGTTTGTTACCATGGAGGAGAGAGTTGCAATAATCGAGTCTGGATAGCACAAGTGCTCCAGCATTATTTTTAGGCAGTGGATATTTACCCGGAGACGGCAAACCTTCAGTAAACGTTAGTTTGCCGGATATGCACTGAACATGCGCATTTACTGTTTTTTTGTACTTTGTACTTAAACATTTTCCGGTGACAAATTTTAGTCTGGCTCCATGCCAATATTATCGTTGTATTTTTGTATTAACAAGATGGGAATCAGACCATTTTATAATTTCGGACTTTATTTCCCTTTAAAAAAAATCCTCCAGAGCCACAAATCTGAAAAAGAAAAAGTAATACTCTGCAATAAAATGTTTGAGACATATTAAAATAATAAAAGAAGAATATTCTTATTTATTTGGGGATTGGAAAAAAAACCCTTAAAATTGTGGACATCCCACTCACTAAAGCTATTGCTTAACCACTGCACCGACTGTGCTACACAACTTTGGTGGGAATTCAATACATGTTATAATTCAGCTCTATCTTAAAGAGTACAGCGCCCTCTGTTGATATGGATTGCCGCCGGCAAACCTTTAGTAAACGTTAGTTTGCCGGCGTTACCTCCGACAAAATATACACTACCTTATTTTTAAGCGACATTATATTGAAACGTAGGGGAGAGGCAGCTCAATTTATATTCAAATCAATTTCAGCAACATTTATTTCCATTAAAAGCTAGTAATCAGTCGTGCGCGTGAGTATGACATTTTTGCTATCGAACCGAATGGGGCATGCCTATATATTTAAAATGCCCAAAATTAAAATTGTGAAATTCATCTCGAGTAGAGAAATCGGCGATGAATTCGAAAAGCAAATTCCTGGTTTTTTCTTTTTTTAATGTTGTTCTCATTACATTTTGTTTCTGGTGACTTAAAAACGTTACGATTAAAAACTGTGCCCATTTTGGGACTTATTTGAAGAATTGTGGGCATTAATAAAATAATAATTTCAACATATATTTCCTTTTATGTGTAAATAAAGGTGTAGTTAGCTGTCAGTTTGGAATCTTCTTGTCCGTGTTTTCACAATTAACATTAAAACAAGACCTTTCATAAAATGCTCCTTATGACATGTAAATTAAGTATTAAGATCAAACACCTTCGTAATATTGCTCTTTGATATACAGAACTTATATGGTTTTATTCATATATATATATTTATACCACATGAAATCGAATACTTGGGTCGAAGAGCGTGTGCTCATTGTTTAAATTTGTTTTGACTGAATATGAATTTGGCTGACAAAAGACTAAAAATAAAAAGTACACTCAATCGATGTCTTTGGACGGATTCGAATACAGGAATCTGTAAATTCGAACGAGAAATTTTACAATAGCAGGGAAAACCTATATTTAATAAATACTTTGTTTAAGGGTCAAACGATAGTTATAATGTGTTGACGTATGGTGTCATATTCACTGAATGGGTATATAAATGATGACAGTGAAAAGCTTATTCAACAGAATCTTGAAATTCAGATCTCTCATAAGCCAAATTCCATCATACAAAATGTACACAAAAACAGATATCCTATACCAATGCGACATTGATCCGGTCAATTCGACATTGATAACAGTCGTTTTTATATGACGTCTCACGGTTAGTCTGTACACACCCAATTATGAATAGCTCGATGCAGTGCAACATAAACGGGTTCACTCAAAGTCAAACGTCTCTCACGTATAGCCTTGTCGTAATGCAGGCCACACTAAATCCCGATAGCATGGTCAGTGCTTCTTATATAACATCTTTGGCACAATGCACAGCTCTGTACCCGCAATTGTAAAATTAGTGGAGCGGAAAAAAAAAAAAACATCAAATGATACCGGTAGACAAGATTTTACGCTTTCAGTGGCAGTCGTACAGAGCATGGACAAAGTAAACAGGCTTTTATACAACTTCATAAATCTTGCTAAAGATCAATGACCGGCTTTTAGTACTAGAACATCCGTTCATAACACTAGACGTCCGTCATGTCAGTCGAAAACACGATTTTCACAATCTCTAGCAGCGGGGATAAGGTGAATTCATCAATGGCAGACGACGGGAACCGCAACCATCTAGCGGCCAATTTTAAAGAGTTCGGAGATCAGACGACCTTTCACGGTCTGCGCTATGTTACCAACAACACCTACCACGGCGTTCGCAGGTCGGTGACAATGCTCTATACAATTATTGTAGAACAGGTGCAAAACGTTTATTGTTCATTTTAGACACCCATGAGTAGCGGTTACAGGGGCATACCGTTCTGAAATTGCCGCAGAATGTATGTGTTGGAATGCCTAGTTATCTTATTTAGAATATTTAATTTGATCCCGAGATTCGTTGTTGCGTTTTCGCAGTTTTTTTTTGGGATTCCAAAGATATTTTTGTTTGAACGTGTATTTTCTATTTTTAAACGCTCTATCCAACTAATATCATTTCGTAGTAAGTAAAGTCTGTCCCGAGCCAATGTGGCTCATCAGGCCGGCGTTTATCTCCTGTTTCAGTAGCATGAAACGACTGAGAATATTTCTACTCCCCCTGGATGGGATGCTAGTCCATCGCAGGTTACTCCCCAGCTAATGCCGGTACCCATTTATACTCCTGGGTGGAGAGGGGCAAGTGGGGGTAAAGTGCCTTGCCCAAGGACACAATATATGACCAGCGGCTGGATTCGAACCCCTGACCCTCTGATCATGTGTCACGAACCCTAACCACTAGGCCACACACTCCCCTAATATCATTTCGTAACATAACTGTTTTCTAGCCGAATGTGACGCTCCCCTTTAAAAGAGTGGTGATATTTTATAAAACAAAAATGTTGACCCAAGGTGTACACCTAAACTTGATGACAACGATAGTAAGGTTGGAGCTGTGTTGTAAGTTTGTAATACGACTGCAACAAAAAAAATAGTGATAAAAAGTAGTGACAAAACGTTAGAGTGACCTTTTGTTCAATTTATCATACTCCCAAATGTTTAAAGAGTTACCAATTCAGTAATATAGGTTTTCCCGACTGTTTAAAAAAAAATTTTTTCATTCAAATTCACCAACTCTTATGGTTTGTTTTTTTAATCACCCGCATTTAACAAACTAATGTATCAATTAAGCATTCATGATTTGTAAGTTTGGTCATCCTCTTTCCTCATCGGGTCGAGAGTATTAGTCGTTACGGATACATTTTGTCTAAGCTGTAGTCGAATTGCAGCATTCAGAGATTGAATTAGTTTTATATAAAGCCACTAGACGAATTTGATTTCTGAATAAGATTTGGTGTAAACGAGACAAAATCGAATACCCCGGGAAGAAAGATGTGCTCATTGTTTGAATTTGCTCGAACTGAATTTGAAATTGCCTGACAAAAGACGAAATTAAACATTGAAAGTGCACTAAATCGATATTGATGGACACATTTGATTATAAGAAAAGGTGAATTCGAATGATAAACGTTTTAAAATAGCCTGGAAAACATATACTAACTCCTGATCTCTTTCACACGAAGACAGTAGCGTTACACTGCGGTGTCAGTTTGCTACAGTACGGAGTAAAGTTCCCACTCCTTGGGAAATGTTCACTGAATGAAACTGGCTTGAGATACGTAGAGTATACGCTCTGGTGATTGGCTTGGAAGATATACTCTCGGGGTATACAATTGACTGCTATACAACATAAAGTATTCTGATTTACCATTCTTTTTTTGCGTTTGTTGTATCTGTTTGGTTTAACACTCTCAATAGACCTGAGTAGACCTTGTTTATTTTCAGATGTATTCAGCTGTTGACGCTAATTAAAGGAGCACTAGGTCCGGAAATCCCCCAAAATTTCATGTTTTGGATTGTTTACTTAGCCTATTTCAAACATCTGGTTGAAAGGGAACTAACCTAATATGTCTTACCGTCCCCGAGAAAAGACGAAAAAAACCCCGATTGTTTGCATCGGACACGACGGAGTACGAATACGGTTTTCTTGTCGTTCTCAGTTTTTAAAGGATAGTTGTATGGATGCTTATATCCTAATTTTAAATGTTCTTTCCGATTAACATCATCTCGTTCGAAGCGCGTTTTGTAGCCCAATTGGGCTGTTTCAGGACCTTGTGTCGCTTTAAATGCCTGATCAAATATGTCTCTGTTTTTGTAGTCTACCGGCATGCGTATGTGTGGTGTCGTGATTCATGACAATTAGTGTAAGGGGACTAGTTGAAGATAAGCAAACGAACGAACTGGTACACCTGTTATATTTGAGCATGTCCACACAGCGACTCTTGACTTCGATGAATTGTTAAACCAAACAGATACAACAAACGCATTTTATATTCCAGACTGATATGGTTGGCCGTGGTCCTCGTTATGACAAGTTGGCTGATATTCAACGTCTTTCGAGCCTTCCTCCTGATGTACCAGTATCCAGAGACCAGCTCCATCTCCGTCAACTACGTACCCAGCATCACCTTCCCTGCCGTTACGATATGCAACATCAACCAGTTCCGTAGGAACGTATTGGACCCACACACCCTTCAGTTACTCAAGCAGGTTATAGACCCATTGCACAGTGCGCCCTCACTAGGGCGGTTTTTTTTATACTGAAAGTACAAGGTGTCTCCCCATGGCTATCACAGGGAAACAAAAACACGGTCTCAGTTGTGAGCATGAAATGGGCCTGAGATATGATAATGCCTCACGTTGTTAACATTGTGTGCTTTCCTATGGGAACTTGGAAGGGAGATGCTGTCAGGCTCCCACAAGAAAGTGTACATGCTTGCAAAGTGTGACGTCATTGTGTCGCTACGAAATCGCAATTTCTGATTATCTATTTCACTCTTCAATTTAAAATGATGAGTCATATAGGTATTGTAATTGTGCGAAATTTAGGATGAAACTGGCCACGAAATTAAATTGCTGAGTTGTGCATTTGAGTGTAGGGATCAGCTGCAGGACCATTTTGAGAGTTGATCGTGATTTTAACACCCACACCTCCTCCCCGAAAAAAAGGGGGAAGGGGGTATCAACAAAGATTTACTCTGATGTCTCCAATCTTTTTATGCATTTTTTTTTGAAGTGGAGGTGTTTAATATTAGGTTCTTGAGGGTGAGTAGAAAGGAGAGTGACCTTGATTAATGGATTGATTTCCCCTGAAAAGCAATTAAATATGACGTACCAACTATTAGCATATATTAAACGAAAAATGGTCTTTCACTCATTTGAAAAAAAATTCCAGTAAATGTACTGAAATCGATCCGTATGCTATGAGAGGTCATGACTATTTCATTTAATGACTCAAGTTTTAAAGCTGTACATGAAATGATATTTGAAGCTATAGAGCGCAATGAGAACCAGGTATTACACACACGCATTCAGATAAAAGAGGGTTTTTTTTGCCATAACTGAAGCATTATTCTTCCTGACAGATTATGTTTCGTAAATGTGTCAATTTTTGTCTGAAATAATCATTATGATTTTTGTGAGTTTTCCTGTGCACATTTCGTTCATTCCTGAGGGCAGGAAGACGTCCTACCTTAAATTTATTTAAATGGTACATGATCATCGGTGGAAAACTGAATTGTGTGATGTTTATGCTGAATCGTCATAGTTTGACAGTTACTAGTCATCCCTAATACTGGTTATCCCAATGTAAATTTTCTTAAATGGAGCGAGCCATACGTTTTTCATTAGACCACTTTCTTTTTTTACTAACCATGTGTATATTAATCGGTAACCCTCAGATCTTCCAGCCTTCAGAGGCGCAGGGGAACATGAGCGTGGACCTCGCAGGCGCCCGGCTGTTCCCCTCAACCGACCAAGCCAACGTGACTGAAGTCAACATGGCGGTGGCTCACAAAATCGAAGACATGCTGATGAAATGCCAGTGGGGGACCGAGCCCTGCTCGCATCTGAACTTCACTCGGCGTCTCACAGACTTCGGTGTCTGTGACACGTTCAACGACTTGCCTGCCGGAGAGCGAGGGGTGTTAACGGTGCGGAACCCCGGCAGCAGGAACGGTTTGTACATGAGGTTGAACATCCAGCAGGATCTGTACACGTTCGGGGAGAGCACGGCAGCTGGGATGAAGGTACAACATGCACTGTGATCAGATAAATTATATGCATTAAGGCCAAAAAAATACTCGGTCTCTGGTTTCTTCAAATTAACACGGAAGCTACAACAGCGCCCTCTATTGTACCAAGGAGCACAAAGGAATGGGGAAATTGCACCAAGGCAAATGATAAAGGGCACCAAGGCAAATTATGGAGGACACCAATGTATAATGAGAACACAAAAAGCAAAATAGTACCCACCTCGTCTGTACAATTCAAGCTTGAAAAAAAACACACAAAAAAAACCCGCGTCGCCGCATCAATTCCAAAACTTCGGTCTGACCAGAGACGGATTATTTTCTTTCTTTGGGCCTAACACAGAGTAGTAGGGCAGTGGTTTATAGCCAGCAGTGGCGCAGGGTGCGTACGTTACCCCCCCCCCCCATCCCCCATCCGACTGAAAATCCTGCTTGCAGGCATATGTTGCCCGGTATTGAATTCGTTGTTACAATATTGCAATATTTTCCATACGTATGCACATCTAGGGTGCAGATAAGTATCGATAGAAAAACGATGCGTAATCAGTAGCCCAGCTCCCCCTTTTTCCTGAGGCACGTATTGCCTTTTGTCCCTGCTTCCCCTGTTATCAACTGGTTATATATCACTTCAAAGACAGACGATTGCACCCTCATGTGCGTATATAGAGCTTTATCATGCTGCCACTCTTTCAGTCATGCTCCTTGTATCCAAAAACAATACTGAATGATAATGTTTTTGTGCAAAAAGGAACCAGACTATTTTTTCTTCCAGCCTCGCTTTGGTTAGATTGATTTGTATGAGAGAAAACTCAAATGGTTGCAACATGATAATGTTCAGGTTTCGCCCACAACCCCTCCTCCAACCCTTCCATAAATACTTGACTCGCCACTGCAATGTATAATTAAGACAAGTTGAGGAGTGGCATGCTGTCAGATTCTTTCTTTTTCCTTGGTATACATAGCACACGTATTGGAAACAAATCAAGATTTGTGCAAACACCTGTGCTGCACAGTTTTGCGAAAAACCTCCAAATCTGGATACATTTTCACTATTTGCATAACTAATCATTAGAACTTAGGGAATTGGGAATGAGCCAGCAAATTTGGTGAATTATAATTTTGCTCTTCTGTCAGGTGTTACTTCACCCCCAGGGTGAGTATCCTATCATCAAGGAGTTTGCCTTCTCGCTAGCGCCAGGTTTCGAGAACTCAGTGGGTGTTCGACAGCAGACTGTAAGTATAGAGTTGGGAAATAGTAAGTCAATACATGCTACAGACTTCGTTAGTTTAGGATTGTAACCTGCACAGCACTTTATTCCACAACAATTTGAATGTGCAGGAATTACTGGATACTATGACTGACTGTACTGATTAAAGAGATTGTGGAATGCTCGAAGACATTTCCGTCATTTTTCGGGTATATGTAGCCTTAAAGGTGTGATGAAATAAAAACGACCGTTGTGTCTGTCAGGAAATGAGTACAAAAGGTACTTTTAAGAGATGTTTTTCAGGTCCTGTTTCGACCTAAACGTGCAATTTGAGTAAGAGTCGTCGTTGGGGGCAGCAAACAAAACATAGTAAATCGTGACGTAATAAACAGGACTCCTGATGCAGGAATAGAAAACAAAAAGCCCCGCTTCCTTTTTTTCCCCAAAACCCCGGACGAGAAACATGTTTGTTTTAATTCGATCTTACATTTCAGCATTGATTTGCTGATGACCCCCCCCCCTGCAAATCTTCCTTTATCCGATCCTGCTTTGTTATTTGAGAGGTAATTTTGTGCGAAACAATACACACTGTACATGCACATTTTATGTTGGCGTGTACATGTATGTACCAGGAAAAGCTATAGCATGAAGGGCAGATTGAGTAATCATGAGAATAAATAGGTAAAGTCGCATAATACAATAATGGGAAAAGCTTCAACAATCGAAGTTGGCAATAAAAGAGTAACACTTAACTAAAAATTAGGATGAATTGATAACTACGAATTGATTATCTAAAAACACTACACCAGCAACTGTAAGAAAAAGAACAGAGCTGCTAACCAAAGATAAGTAAGAACAGGTCATGCAATAATTTCTGCATTTGTCCTAGTTTCCAATATTATCTGCATCTTCAATTTATTGCATCACCCGGTGGAACTCGGCCAGAAGTGGTAAGAACGCGCCCTCTTCGTTGGCGCACGGAGCCCATATACTGTATGTGCTGAAATAATTTTCTCATTTTAGGTAACGAGCTTGAAGGAACCATACAAGTCGAATTGCACAGACGGCTCCTTGAAAGAGTTTCCCTTTAAGTACTCCGTTCCTGCTTGTCAGCTTGAGTGTAGGGTTCGTTACGTCATCGATAAATGTGGCTGTCGAGACATCAGATGGCCAGGTAAAGTCTTGAACGACTGGCTCAACTGGCAAGTTTTTGATGATGTACAAATATATTTTATCTTAGCAAACGCATAGCAACAAGAGCTATTATTTTGGTTTTTGTTTACTAGCAGCTTTTCTTTTTCCTTGAAATGTTAAGCTCATGGCTTCATTGTAGAATTAATTTGTGCCTTGTCGCTATTATAGATATATCGTCATTGCTATGGGTATAAACGTTATTACGTAAAGAAGGGCTTACATTTGAGAAATGTAACTGTGTGTATAAGTAGTGCGGAAGCTTGAAAGGATATGATCTTGCATTATTTTCACAGCATCACTTGATCTTTGAATTCTTGTACGTAAAGCCGGTGAGATGGCGTGGAAGACCTAAAAGATTGGTATCTGAGTAGGCACCTGAGTTGTTTTCTTCCAATGTAAATGATTCACGCCACTTGATGGTTTGTTAAAAATTCGTCACCGTTTTTTACGAGGGGACGGGCCTGTCAAAATTATCCCTTTTTTTGTTTCGATTTTTTTTCACTGTTTTTTTTTAAAACATGACACTTAAGTATTCTGACGCAAAACATCATTGATTACTAAATTACATTAATGAGGCCAGGAGCAGGCATCTCGATAATTGCATTTTGCCTTTACTTGAAGAGACACGGACAAACCCGCCCCTTAAACGCGTACAACGGTACAACTTGAACACGTACAACGGTACAAGACGTATTGCGCGGAAAGGTGTGAAAGTTTTTTCTGTTGTTCTTTCTGTGGTTCTTCATTCTTTGTTTCAGCGCCTTGTATCCTTTGGCAATTTAGCGCTCTATAAATCCAGTTATTATTATTATTAAAGTAGGTCAAATGATATTTTCGTTTTCACGAAGTGACGGGCATCTTTACTAATTAATTTCGGCTAGTTGACCACTGTGTATATTTTAATTACTGGTTTCACATAAAAGTGAACCTTTCAAAGAATCATGTGAATGTTTCCTTATTGCATTAAATTGTTGGAAAGTAGTAGTTTTTGCAGTTTAAAGAAAGGAGAAACGTCTCTTGCGATTATCTCGAAAACGCTTTTTATTCAAAATCCACTTGCCCGTCCCTTCGTGAAAACGGTGACGAATTATGCCCACGGTTCAAACTGGAATATGAATGAAATGGTAAAATATTGCTAAATAGTGTAAGCATGTGACATTTTGCCGAAAGCTGTTTTCTTGAAACTGACATATTTGCCTCCCGTTTGTACAGGTTCTGTAGACATATGCACCATAGAGAAGTTGACAACTTGCTCCTACGTCTATGAAGGTAAGACACGGTTTGCAACATAAGCAATTAAGTGCGCCACCACATGTTGGCCTCAAGAATGCCATCGCAGCGCCCTCATTCGACCAAAATTGCTTATTTTAAGATTCATTTTTGTTTACGCACAGTATCACAAACAAAAATACACCTGGAAGAATCGAGAATGATAGTTTTCATCTGAAATCGTGCGTTGAACAATAAAGGGAAAGTGCCTCAATTATGCCTTATTTATGCTAAAATCCTAATTTCCATATAATATGGCCAAGTTTTCTAAAAGTTGGCAGGAGTCGGCCGGTAATCTATAATATGACGTCATCTGGTTGCGCTGCGGTGACAATAAGAGGGCGCTTTACTTTTATTTTGCCCATTTAAAAAAAAATAGTACAATATTTTTTTCCCCATTTACATCCTTTCACGTTTGGTATACAAACTATTTAAGTCAGTGTTTATCCAATAAACAACTCTTGACACCCGAAGTCAACGGTAGTGGGCGTTATACCCACGTTTTGGTTCCAAATCATCGTTTTTTCGTGATTTTGTTTCCAAGTTAGAGTTTTTCAACCAAAATGGGCACTGAAGAAGTACTATTGTAGTGTTTTAAACCCCAACACAACGGTACTTTTTTGTAGAAAATATGTGAATTTAAAGAGGCTTTCGCACAAATGGCAGCCATATTTTATTCCCATCGTACATTTACGTTTCTCACGTCACCGTGAGTTTTTGTCCAAAGTTGATATGTTGTTGACCCACAAACAAGCCAAACTTTATGATAATCAGCATTTTTCAATAGGTTGCCATGGCAACCATGGACATTCTACAATATTTGTTTTGGCAACATATTAACGGCCGATACAAGTGAGGAAAAGCCACAAGCGTTCAAGCCCATCGGGCAAAGGGTTCCGGAGCTACTACAAGAAGTTCATATGGGGAACATTCTGCCCACGGTCCTACATAGGGTTAAACTAATTGGCTTAAGTTACGCGTATATGTAGTTTTAAGGTAATGTTAATGGATGGTTAACCTTCCTACCAAAATCTTCATAGTTGACTCATAGGCTATGTATTATTTATCGGACAGCGGAATTTCTAGCACGCGGCGAAAAGTGCCACTGTCCCATGGCCTGCAAGACAACGACATACGACAGCAAGGTGTCGCTTGCCGCCTGGCCAGCTAAACATCTCTTGGAAGAGATGCGGAGAGATTCCAACATGTCTGAGGATTTCATCAGGTACTTTCCAAATTATCCCTGGTCAGATTTTGACCAGAAATCTGGTTTCTATTTGGCTGAATATTTTTATGCACCAAAATGGCACTTTTCAGGCCAAATGGCATTTCTCTGTATCACTTGCTAGGTAGGCCATTTGACCCAAAAACCTGGATGGCAATGCTGAAATTCTTAATACCGAGACATGTGTTATTTGACTCAGAAAATAATAGAACGCGGGTTCGGTGTGAAATCGGACCTGGCACGGATTATTATCGTTAATGTTATTATTGTCCAATAGGAACAGTCGGCACTGTGTCTGGGACCTTCGTAAAATACACTGGCCTACGAAATATTTGAGGGAATACAAAAAAGTGCGCAGAGCGCCATGAAACATTTGCACCCACAGACACACACATGGACCATACAAGGAGTGAACATTTCTTTGTTTTCGTTTATAAATTGCTTTTTTTTACTCGCTCTGTGGACACTCTTTCGAGCTGGCTTTGATGTTGATGATGATTTTATTGACTGTTCCTCCTTTTTTTGGTGACTAATAACCCTCACAACAAACATGCCTCATAAACTGTTTCTCAGAAAAGGGGAAACCTTGTGTGGATATGGGGAAGTCCACACAAGGTCTTCGCTACCTGCACAGTGAGGACATTTGGTTCAGAGGTCCTCACTAGTGGCTGCAATGCTTTTCCACACACAAGAAACGTTTTGAAAAATAAAATATCGTTTCGCTCATTATTTTCACCAACTGACTCTGCTGCATGCACATGTAGGTACTGTAACGCAAATGATCGAGATTTACTGTGCGGTGCGAGCGCGTGCAGGCGCAAGTCACTAAGCAATGTTTAGCTATAGAGGGCGCTAGCGCATTACTGAGTGCGGAAAACCATTCAGCAATCAGCGGCGGGCAGTTGAAGTTTAGATGTCGTCTGCTACATAGAGTGTGCGCTATCTCGATTCGTGCGGGGGCTACTGTTGGAAATACTTGCGTGAGACCACGGTGGGATTCCGATGAGGAAACTTGGGATTCGTTTCTGGGTACTCAGTTTTTCTCCGTGTAGAGGTGGAAAGAAGTTAACTTACCTTTGCGACCCAAGGGAGAGGCACTGGTAGCCTGGATGCTATAAAAAGGGAGGATTCAAAACGCACTAACAGCTGGTGGCTACGGAGCTAGTGCTATCATTGCAGAGGCGATTGCATTCCAATTAGTTGATTATTTGAGGGTACAGCATTAACCGAAGATTACAAAGAGGTTAAAACAGCAGTGATTGAGTGATGATTATAGGAGGTCACATCATAGTTTATATTGTCCTGTCCGTAGTGTCCTGTCTGTCCACGTGTTGGTTAATCGAGGATACAGTTATTAATCATGTGCATTAGGCAGTACATTTCCGCCCATCGGGTCAACCCTACCGGTCCTGGGTTTCCTAAAAGAGTACCGCACTCGCTGGGTGACCAATGGGGGAATTATTAGTCGGAGTAATTTTGTAAATTCACCACTGTACAACATGTACGTGTGTGGTTCTGATTAAGCCCACGATGACGACAGGCATTTAGACCAACCACACTTGCTTGGTTTGCTTTCAACATGAAATTGATGCCTGGTGCGGAGTATAGTAGAGCCTATATGACACTGGTGCCTAGGACCTACAAAACACCTAATCCGGGCCTGTGCCTGACCTTCGACTGTTAAGAGCGTAGGAACATACATGAATAGTCTGGTTTCCTGACATTGCTTGACGTCTTGTAATGCATCGTAGGTCACATAGCTATCACCCTCAACTAATTATAATACATTTTATTGTATAATTGAGTATTCGCAAGTTACATAAGGGTTACAGATTATAAAATGCAAAGCCACATCGCACGTAGCTGTCTTTGATTGACATAATTGATGGGACATTCGTTTACACAACTGTATACCTGACGTTTACGTTCCTAAAATATCAAAGACACCTTTTTGAAGTTTCAGTCCACCATAAAGTCAATTTTCGCAAGCTGTGGAAAATTCAAATTATTGTCTGGTTTGCCTCATCCCACTTCTAGTTTATATTTTATAACATTATTATGAACATGGACAACTTGGATACATTTTTTCATTAATTTCGTTTCAGGGATAACTTCCTGGATGTGTACATATATTTCGAAGAAATAATGTACATGATCATCGAGCAACAGCAGGCCTACACTTTCACAAACGTCCAAAGTGAGTCGAGCACACAATTGTTTTTGCTTTCTTTCCTGACTCATGATATGGAACTTATATGGCAGTGTTGTAGTCGAGTCACCAACTTCGAGTCCGAGTCCGAGTCCGAGTCTCGATGGAGTCACCGTGGAGCCTCGAGTCCGAGTCCGAGTCTCGATGGAGTCACAAGCCTCAAATCCGGGTCATGAGTCACTTGTTCCTGTTGTTCACAAATCTAATCATTATTTAAAGAATATTTTTCAGTCATCCATTTTGTCATTTACGTAAATCCCAGTGTAAAGTATTCCTTGTTTGTGTACATGCTAATTGTTTAGACCCAAAATGTGTTTTCCTTTTAATACGGGACACTTTTTGGCATGACACCGCGCCCTGGTGCTCGTCGTGCAGGCCCTAGGCGTGCGTGCGCAGCACTTGGATTCAATTTTCAGCGGCGCCGTGTTTCGTCTAGCGTGACTTGAGTCGAGTCCCAGTCACGAAACGAGTCCGACTGGGGTCCTAGTGCTGACTCAAGTCCTACACCACTGTTACATATTCAGGCATCACGTGTTTTCCCGCGTTCTTGGAGGACCCCATATTTTTTTGTGGATTTGTGTCAAGTGCAGAAACAAAATAAGTGTTAAAAGACGGCCTGCTAATCAGCAGCCTATAGACGGGATTCTTGCCATAAAAGGGAAGGGGCGAGTGGGGGTAGATGCTGCAGTGGGGGGCTCAATTCTTGTAGACCCTTTGACCATGGTCACTTACAGGACTAATTTTTTTCTTTTATAAATCCGTTTTTTCGGGGGGGGGAGGGGTCGTGAGTTTCCAACGCCCCTTGGATACGCCGCTGTCGAAGGAAACTAAACGAACAAAATGAAACCGTGTCACTCTATTAATGTAGATTAGTTATACATATCGCTTGTTAATTGACGTGGAGCTTTTTGGGCAAGTTATGTACGTATATATTTCGATAGTGAAGTAGCGAATAATGGTACCTATCCTAATGAAAAAAGACCACATGATTTCAGCCATCATCCTAATAGAGATCAACACTAATTTATGCCCTATAGGTACACAAAATGTTAGGTCATTACTGACCGATGATGATAATCTTTTACAGGTGATGTAGGGGGCTACCTGGGCCTACTATGCGGTATGAGTCTGATTACGCTGGTGGAATGGGCGGACTTTATCATCATTACCATCTACAAAAGATGTCGCAGACTGATGGCGAAAACGGAACCAGCCTAGAAACGTGGTTTCGACACGCAGTAGCCTTCAGACCGATCCGGGCACGCTGCACTTCCATCACGAAGGCCCCCTTCAATGGAGAAACCATTGTGCTAGCTATTGCTCAAATAATCAGTCACGGGTTGAGTAAAATATGTTACAGCTCTGTTTTGCACGAATGAGTTTCTATGATATTTTTACTGATAAGACGAATTTAGCGATAAGCATTTCTGCTTGCACAACATTTTGGGGGCCACCCCTTACTTCAATTACTTAACAAACTTTACAATCATAAGACTATTCTTTTAAAACTGTGAAGCTTATCTGATAGAAAACAGAACACTTCTTTTTCTTGCTCTTATACAATTTCTTCTTAAGCAGTACAAGTGTGTGACTCATATCAAAACAATTAATAAATTATGATCATTTCATATTCTCCCTTTAATAACTTGCGGTCTGATAGCATGATTCCGAAACCTTGCAAAAAAGGCGGTTATCCTAAAAACAGGTCTAAGTAGGGGGTTATTAAGAATAATGTTCGACTAATGGTATTTGAATCAAAACAATTACAACCGCATGCAGTGTGAGCCCTTTTTAACGATGACGTCAAAATGCTGTTATTAACATAAGGCATTCCTCACTCAGCACTTCCTTTACAATACTTTTCTGTAGTATAATTCTCCCGTTTTCAAGTTAAATTCAATATTTATTGCACCGCCTCACGAAAACAGAACACGATACTGTAATTAATTTCAAATATATAGTTCAAAATATCTTCTTCTTTTTTTACTTTGGCCTTAAAACGCTCGTAATCTGATACATGATGACGTCATGATGAAGTCACATAATTTATAACATCTTCTGACCAGGGTCCAAGGTCTTACCGGGTTCTTATTAACACCACATAGACGTTTTGAAGAAATCATGGTTTGTTTTGATCTGAGGTTCATTTCTATATTTTGAGTTTACCTGACTATAACCTATCCCCGAAAGGAAAGGTCAGACGACTTTGACTCTTGCACACCTAATGTCATCATTTAAGGAAAGAATTCGAAGACGGATGCAAGTTTGTACGACGAACAGAGGCACTTATATTATCAAAAAAAACGGTGCGCGTTCTTTCTGCAAAACGAAAACAATTCACACACATCCTTATGTGACTTTGTATTTCGTTTTGATGAAAGTACACTTGCTTTTTTGTGATCCTTGGACAGAACTCCAAAACGGTAGTTGTGTTAAAAGCCGTATTATAACTTTATCTTGAAAAGTACATACGTGATTTGAATGATGCTTGTACTAAAACAAAGCCTACATATTGGGCTTTCATGTCCTATATTTTAATAGTACCACATGCATATCTTCACTATAACAATAGTCCATACATTTGGGTTTCGGGTTTTTTTTTATTCACCCTGTAATGTCGGATGGTTGCATAAAGTTTTGTTTGGGAAAATATGTCCGTGATGACATAGAACATTTCGTTGAAATAAAGTCATCACAACTCATCACAAGTCAGTAACAATTCAGTCTCTCGTCAAATGTCAAGCTTTTCAAACCAACTATGATTAGCCCCCACCCCACCCCACCCCACCCCATTTTGATTTGCCAACCAACTCGGCGTATTTTTCTAAAACCTGGGAGCCTTTGTCCCCATTTTTTCTAATCAGGCGACCGACAAACACAAATTATGTGTTTTCATTATGAGCTACGTGCTGAGCAGACGGCCTCGAATTACTTTTTTTGCCCCGGCCGCACGTAGCTCTCGTCTGTGTGGCGGGCTTTAGATGAAGGAAAGCAGTAATAACATGAACGGGTTCATTGAACGTTAAATCTCCTTTGAAGTAGCGTTCTCGCCTCGTTGTAATCCACAATTAATCCCGATAATAGGCTCAGGGCTTCGTCTAATTACTTGAGCAGCGCCCCACTATACCCGCAATTGTAAAACAATCAATTAGTCATGCCGAGCGGCAACACAAGGTAAAGCGGTACAGGTGGACAAGACAATACAGTTTCAGCGGCAGTGGGTCTACGGAGTATACAGCTTTATGTAACCATAAAAGAAAAAAACTGGATAAAGAAATATAGAGGCGTTCTAGTACTACAAACATGTCATTCAGAAACACGACGTTCACCCTGACTAGCAGCAAGGAACAGGTGAATTCATTAATGGCAGACGACGGGAACCGCAACCATCTAGCGGCCGATTTTAAAGAGTTCGGAGATCAGACCACCTTTCACGGTCTGCGATATGTCACCAACAACACATACCACGGCATTCGCAGGTCGGTAAAATAATGTTTAAAGTTGGAAAAACAGTTGCAAACCTTTGTTTCTTTTCATTTTAGGCACGAAAGGATGGTGGCTGAAAACATTATTTTTTAACAAGGAATATACCCGTTGTAACCCTAACATTCATAATTAGTACAGCAGGTTGGTGATAAGATTGTTCAGTTTGATGATAAAAATATGACATTTGGCACACAGAGTATGTCATGGAAAAGATATTTGGCTTAAGGGCCATCGCAGACTTGTCCATTGAAAAAAAAAATTGAAAACCAAGCAATTTTCCAAATTTTCTAAATGGCGGCCTTTGCTTGTTATTCTATGATTTATTTAAAAGGACAAATCTGCGATAGCCCTATAGCCAAATATCTTTTCCATGACATACTCTGACTGTGTGCCAAATTTCATACTTTTATCATTAAATGAACAATTCAATCATATTGTGCACCAATCTCCCTGTCTCGTGACTGAATAATAATGATGGTTTTAGATGTTCGAGGTAAACATTGTAGTTTCCTGATACGCCGCAAAGTCTCTCATTTCCATATAGTGAAATATATTTCTAGCCGATACTAAGGATAAGACGTTAAGAGTGAATTTTACTCAGACGAATTAGTCTGAGCTCCCACTTCAGCCATGACATTTTGTTCCAAACCCTTTCATTCTAACAGACTAGGACTAGGCTTTTAAGTCTCTGATTACTACCCGAGAATGCGGCATTGTGTGAATTTTCACTTTTGAAAGATGCTCACGGACTGATGATGGCTTTAAATACTTAACGTAGGCTCTGTGTTGGGCTTGAAAATTATACTGTTTAGCGTACTTGGACATGTAGGTTAACACACACTATGACTGATTTGTTTTTGGTTTTTATCTTCTTAAGTTCTTCGTTTTACAATTCGACAAGATTCCCATTCCCCATAGACCTAACTAGAAATATTTGCCCGATTCAGCTGTTGACCCTAAACGCCTGATGAAATCTGACTGTTTTCCGAAGTAAAATCGGCATATTTTTTTATATTGTGTTGGTGTGTAATATATGACAATCGTAATATACTACTTGAAGAACAAGAAAGACAAACGTATGAACTGCTACATCTGTCTTATTATAGCACAGACAGAGAGACTCTGGGTATAATTTTTTTTAGGAATATTGTTAAATGGAAAAAATACAACAAACGCATTTTATATTCCAGACTGATATGGTTGGCCGTGGTCCTCGGTATGACAAGTTGGCTGATCATCAACGTCATTCGAGCCTTCCTCCTGATGCACCAGTATCCAGAGACCAGCTCCATCTCCGTCAACTACGTACCCAGCATCACCTTCCCTGCCGTCACGATATGCAACATCAACCAGTTCCGTAGAGACGCATTGCAACCACACACCCTCCAGCTCCTCAAGCAGGTTGGTGACAAGAGCCCAATGTCACGGCTCTGCTAACTGCAGAAATCTGCACTTGTGGTAACCATCCTTTGCAACCAGCGCTAGCGAATACAAAATGTTCTAGACTGACCATATCATCAAACCTACTACCTTCCCCTTTGATTCGTAGCATAGCACAAGGGCAGATCCGGGGGGGGGGGCGTAAAGGGGGCCATGGCCCCCCCAAAAACGAAACCATTTTTTTTTTTTATGTGACATCGCAATAAAGGCAGGCAATGAGTACACCACCATCTTTTCCTCAAAAAAAAAACATTGGTTAAAGTGGTCAGAAATTGCCTCAGATCGCACCACAGAGCATCTAGAATCCCAAAAATTTTAGGGGCCCTTAAGCGGGCCCCGAACCCCACGCCGTAATTTTTTTGACCCACTTTTTGGGGGGACCAAAATTTTGTTTGCCCCCCCCCACAAAAAATTGTGTTCTGGATCCGCCCTTGGCATAACGGAGCTATTAAATTGCATCCAGTTAAAGGCCTAGTGTTCATATCGACATAAGGATCAAACACGACCCAAACTGCAACAATTCTTCTGAAAATGTCAGCGACAACGCAGACTATATCCCGCAGAAGATTGACGGTTCTGCTTACTGTATGTGCACTGTCTGTGCAGTCTGCATAAGCTTAACGTCGATATGGAAAGTGGGCTTAAAGATGTCATATACGTAAGCTATGAGATAAAGATTGACGATTATTAGCGATTATGAGGTGGTGTTGCTTGCATTTCCTGGTTTTTATGATTTTAATGACAAACTGTCGCCTGGGTTAGGAATTTCCTGCTCCCCGCTTGATACGCAACTTTCGCACTTGTAAACTATCTCAGGTAAATTGCTTACGCCGACCAAATCACAATAATTTAATAACCGGTGCTTCATCAATGAAGAGTTATTTGGACCTTACAATTGAGAGTTTGAAGAAATGAAGGGCCCCAGATCTGAACTTGTACTGGGAAAGATTTGAGATGAAATCGGACTTGGGAGTTGCTCTATTTTGCAGTGAATCGACGGATCATTCTTTGTCCCAAATGGCGATCGGATGTAGGACACATTTACGATTGATCATGATCTGTACAGCCCCCCCCCCCATAAAGAGAGAGAGAACATGAACCAAGCTTTACTTAGATTTAATAAATCTTTTCATTCCGGTGGTATATTTACCCTAAAAGGGCCGAGCTATTTTGACCATCTCTCAACCGGTTGGGGGATTCCGCCCCCAAGATTTTGGCCATCGAGCAACAAATTTCATGACTATAGGTAAAAGGGTTTTGGAATTATGGCTATTTTTTTTATTCATATGCACGAATGATAATTCTGCTCTGTGTACACTACGTATATTAAAAAAAAAAAGTTTTCACGGCGCGTAGGTCCAATTTTTATGTTTTGGTATCAAAAGATGCGCAAGGTTTGAGGCAAAAAGTCATAACAGCTCGGGTTGCGAAAAAGATATCGCGGAAAAATTCGAGGGGGGGGGTGCGGATTCCGGTTAAAAGGATGTGCTCAATATTGGCTTCTATAACAGAGGGCCTTATCTAACACTTCAATCCTTAGCTGCTGCTGGACCTTCCTCGTTTGCCATTGAGTGAGGTCCCGTCGAGGATGGAAACACGAATCCATCAAATTTGGTCGATTCGTACATATTTCAGGTCAATGCAATCAGTGGGAAGTTTGCGGAAGTGATATTCCGTTCATTTTGTCCTACAATAATTCATATTTACTGGTTTGCAATTCACAGGTTTTCAGTAGGACGGGTGCGCGTAGTAACACTAGCGTGGACCTCACAAACGCCAAGCTGTTTCCCTCCACAGACCAAGGAGACAACCTGACTGACGTGAACATACAGGCGGCTCATCGCATCGAAGACATGCTGTTGGAATGCCTTTGGGGGACAGAGTCTTGCTCGCATCTGAACTTCACTCGGCGTATCACAGACTACGGTGTCTGTCACACGTTTAACGATGAGCCAGCTGGCGAGCGAGGGGTGTTAACGGTGCGGAACCCAGGCAGCAGGAACGGCTTGTACATGAGGTTGAACATCCAGCAGGATCTGTACACGTTCGGAGAGAGCACGGCGGCTGGAATGAAGGTACAACATGCACTGTGATCAGATAGACATTACGCGTTAATGCTGAGTTAGCTTTCAATGGTTTCGTATCACTCGGGTAGGAATGACTACACTCTTTTGTGATGTTAATGAAACCGTCCCAAGAGTCGAAATTCAACTTTTTCTTAAGGTTGTAAATGTAGGGCGCAAATACGCGTCGAACAAAACCGTCACGATTGGGAACCTAAGCGAATCAAATGGTGGAATTTTGTCCCAGAAGACGGACGTAAAAATGGATACTGCGATTAGGCCAAATCATAAAAGTGCTGTGAGAGGCATATGTAATACATGTATCTGAAAAAAAATCGTAGCAACTTTTAGATATTAACTGTTCATGTTTTCTAACTTGTCATCAAACTGTTTTTTTTTTTGGCAAAGTGTATTTGCCTGACTTGTAAACACATCTGACCGGCATTATTCGTTATTCAATCTTCAAAAGTGATAAGATAATAATCACGGAATGGAACTGGGAATACGAGAGAAAATTTGGCGAATTATAATAAGATGTTTGGCTCTTCTGTCAGGTGTTACTGCACCCCCAGGGTGAGTTTCCTATCATCAAGGAGTTTGCTTTCTCCATCACGCCTGGTTTCGAGAATTCAGTGGCTGTTCGTCAGCATACGGTACGTTCAGTAACCAATGGATAAATATCATTGAGCCGCACACAAAAAAAAAACAGGTCAAGCGTCTACTTAGTCGTGGTGGCTACCCGACCTAAGATTTATCAGAAGTAGTGAAATATTGAGAATGTATTTGTCTGGTATCCTGACTGTGGGGCGGGTGGGGGGGGGGGGGAGGATAGACACCATCTGACTGCTGGAGACATTATGCCCCTTCGCTCCCAACTTGTTTGATTCTCTTTAGGTAACAAGTTTGAAGGCACCATACGAGTCAAACTGCACAGAAGCCTCCTTGAAAGAGTTCAACTATAAGTACTCCGTTCCTGCGTGTCAGTTTGAGTGCAGGGCTCGTTACGTCATCGATAAATGCGGTTGTCGAGACATCAGATGGCCAGGTAAAGACTTAATTAAACTGGAGAGGTTCAGGATTTAATAAATGTTGTCTCAGTTAGCACATTGTGACAACATTTATTTTTTACTTCTCATGAACACACGCTGCACATAAACAAACACTGACATTTTCAGTATCGATGCCCATGACTCAATTGTACGTAACGATCTAATTAACGCCTTATCAACTATTATTGTTGGTAAAAAAAATAAAAAAAAAATTATCTATTATGTATGCAGCCAAGAGATAAAACCCGGCTACCATTCCATAGTGTAACCGTGTGCTGGGCCTACGGTGGCCCGGAAGGGACATATTCAATTTTGAATCGACTTCAGGGCATGACCTTTTAATTCATGCACGTAAAACAGTGTCAGGGCGTGAAAGACATGCAACATTAAAACAAATGTTTCTAAGTACATGTATAACAACAATGTATAAATAATAAAAATGTATTGGGCTAAAAGCTGTCTTCTTGAAACCGACATATTTAAGGCATTTATCTCGCATTTGCACAGGTTCTGTAGACATATGCACCATAGAGGAGGTGGTAAATTGCGCGTACGTCTACGAAGGTAAGATACAAATTGCCACACGATCAAGAGACATAAACAATAACGTGCGCCACCAAGTGTATGTCTCGAAAATGCCCTCACAGCGCCCTCATTTGCTCAAAAATAGCCTATTGTGCGGTGGAGTTTTACAATCCTACGCTTGTTATTGACGCGGAGTATCAAACAAACCTAAATACACCAACACTTCGGCATTAATTCCTTAAAATAGCTTAAATAAAGGGCTTCCTGAAAATAAAGGGCCTCCTTCCACATTGTAACCGCTTATAGTGGATGCAACCTATCTGTTGAATGTTAAAATCGGTTTTGGCTTAAAAATACATTGAGGTTTAGTCTAAAGTGGATATCTTATATGTTCGGATAGAGAACACATGGTTTGGCCCACAACAATTTACATTAACGTGCTGAATACAGAATTTGCCAAACTATATTATTATTAGTGTTTTTAAATCGGCTATCATGGTAACCATCAATATCATACCATGCCTACTCCCGATAACACTTTAAACTCCACAAAGTTCATGCTGATCGGCCAACGCGTTCCTGAGCCATTACAAAAGTTCACAGGGCAGACTCCCGGTCCTGAAAGTGAAACATTGATTGCAATTACATGTTTAATATGTATAATTCTAAAGTGGTTTCAATAAAATGATTGTTTTCCTACCAAAGCATTTTGCTTAACTAGTGTTTTATTGTATCGATCGAGCAGATGAATTTCTATCACACGGCGAACGGTGCAACTGTCCCATGGCCTGCAAGACAACGACATACGACAGCAAGGTGTCGCTTGCCTTCTGGCCAGCTAAACATCTCTTGAATCAGCTGCGAAGAGATTCCAACATGTCTGAGGATTTCATCAGGTACACTCTTAAATCTCTCTGGTCCAAATGACCCTGAATCTGGGTTATATTTCGCCTCAAACTTTTCAGGGTCAAAACGACACTTTTTGTGGTATAAATGACCATTTCGGGATCATTTTCTGGTCATTTTGACTCAGAAATCTTAGAAAAGCTGTTTTGTTAACCAAGGATAATTTTTATCCAAACAAGTATTACGTCAAATAGAACACGAATTTCGGGTCATCAGGGACTTTATAGGTGTAGTATTATACTGCAATAGTCTAGTTCCCTGATCAGACGAGTACCTCACGTCTCATAATTGATCTTAGTAGTAGCCGTCATGTTCAAATATAGTATGATGAATGTAATGCATAATTATTATGTGTTCATAAGTTCAATACTATGTCTTACAGTTCTCGTAATGTGCTAGGCCACACCCAGTGTCACGACTTTGTGATACAAATGACGCACACGACAGTTTTTGATTGACAACATGATGTGACTGTCATTTTAGCATTTTTATACCTGACCGTTAACGCTAAGACCCATTTATGAAGATTTCGCCTTCCATAACGTCAATGTTCGTACACAACTATGCAAAAATCGTAAAATCGTATGATCATAAGGTTTGCCTTCGTTACTTGTTATATGTATTTTATAAAGCTCTAAAACTTGAATAAATTGCTTCATTTGTTCAGGGAAAACTTTCTGGATGTGTACATATATTTCGAAGAAATAATGTACATGGGCATCGAGCAACAAAAGGCCTACACTTTCCAAAACGTCCAAAGTGAGTCGAGCACAGAATTATGTTGTACTTTTACTAACTCCCTATAATTGACCTTATATCGTAAGGCATCACGTCTCTTCCCGTTTTCAGGGATGACCGTAGATTTTCGTGTTGCTTTTGTGAAGTGCAAACAACAAAATTAGCATAAAATGACGACTTCTTATTCCGGGGGGGGGGGCAATTATATTAAACCCGTTGACCATGGTCACTTTAATATAGGACCAACACATTTGCAGAAGGGGGACAATGGGGGACGCGACGATTTTTTTAGGAGGGGGGGGGGTGCATCCCCCACACCCCCGGTGGCTAATCCGCTGCTCCCATTAGCACGTAGTCTTGAAAGGAAACTGATTAAATCAAGGGAACTGTATTAAAGTTACTTATGCATATCGCTATGAATTGACGTGAAGCATGCATAATGCACGGATATTAAGTTAGTAGTTTAAATAGTGAACAGAGCAAATGTTACCAACTCTACGAACAAAATCAGGGTTTTCAACCACCATCCCCAGAGGTCAACATTAATTCACGCCATATGGTGAACATGTTAGGTCAATACTGACCGATGGTAATATATTTTTTTTGCAGGTGATGTAGGCGGCTACCTGGGCCTACTATGCGGTATGAGTCTGATTACGCTGGTGGAATGGGCGGATTTTATCATCATTATCATCTACAAGAGGTGTCGTGGACTGATGGCGAAAAAGTTACCAGTCTCAACCTAGATTTGGCATGCACGTAATAGCCTTTGTACCTGTCGGGGCACGCTATCATCATGTCAATAATGGAGGCCCCCTCCAATGGCCAAACCATTGTGCTAGCTAGCTATTGTTGAGATAATCAGTCATGGGGGCAGTTGCTTTGTACAGTAGTGTGCACAATTGAAGGGAGCCTCGTGAGTTTACAGTGACCAAGTGTCCGGTTTTTCAATATATCATCATAGTTTCAGGCCGCTTGCGTAGCTGTTGTCTTGAAACCACGTAGTAATCTAGGTCTTGGTAACTTTATGTGGGAATTGATGCTGCCAATATACGTTGTGGAAGCCTTGGAGGCCAATTGGACTCGGCTTAATACAAGTAAATAATTGAACTTGGAGCAGTACCTCATTAATCAGCAATGCTTTCTTTTTAGGTGCATTTATTATTTGGGTTTATTCGGAGGGGAGGGGTCTATGGTATTTTTTCTTTCTGCCCATGTTCTCTGCTTCTTTCCATGCTGCCTAAGGCCTAGTTTGATACTGTTTTACATTAAACTGTTTCCGTTTTATTTGATGAGCCAATTGTTAAACATGAACGTTAAATTAATCGCCGCTTGACGTGGTTTCTATGGGGATTCCTTTTGCCAGTTTTGTTCTCCTGTACATTGAAGATTGGTTTTGATGATAAATATAACCAGGTGTTCGACCAAGGCGAAAGGTGTGTGTAACTGTCTGTTTCATCAGAACCACCGTGGTATTTACGTAACGTTGTAATAACAGGGGTGGATCCAGGGGGCGTGGGGGGGCACGCCCCCCTTTCCTTTAAAAGAAAAAAGCAAGATATACAGAGGGACTTGGAGACCCACAAAGAGAAGAAAGGTGAGGAAGAGACAAACCAAATAGGGCAGCCGACTTCAGACCGTATAGACTGCTAGGATTACTTGCACATAGGACAGCAATTATAATTGGGTGTCTGTCATATTACTTATTCGTGGCTATTCGTAAACATTTTTGGAGATTTGTAGCTCATTCATGGTAAATCTCTACGAATGTGCTTCGAATGTCCTACGGATATGCCTGGATGTGCTAGGGTTCTGCTAAGGTACTAGGTTGTACTACGAATATCCTCGCTTTGACCGTGGCCTGACCGCAGACAACAGGAATTATTCTCAGTAATACCGTCAATATTTTTCACCAATCCGTCGATTTTCTTCACAAACTGGGGTATATTCGTAGAGAAACCGTATAGGAGAGTCGAGGCTATCCGTCCTGAAACCGTAGTGCATTCTTAGAAAATCAATTTCTCCACGAATCTCGACGGTTCATCGTGATCGACTGATTCTTGGTAAACTGTGGATATTCGTAGCTTCAAATTGTAAATGCTTGACCGGGGCTATAAATATGTTGTACATTATTACAGGAAAATCAAAATGCACCCAGACCTCTCAAGCAGGTCTACGGGCAGCGACTTTTTTCCCAAACAGCATTCTTATATGGGTGTATGCTATGGCGTTTTGGACTTTACTTCTCCAAAAACATGTGTAGAAATTATAAATTAGAAAAAAAAGGAACTAAATCTCGAACGTAATGAAATTCGGACTTTATTTCCCTTTGATAAAAATGTCTGAAGCCTCAGATTAGAAAAGTAAACAAATTCGAGAACAAAACGGTGACTCAAACCCACGAACTTGCAGTGAAAAATAAAGACACCATCGACTGAGCTATAACACTACACGCTAAATCTAGGCGAAACAAGATAATTATAATACCTGCGTACATCGCAAAAGAATCGTAGGCGGCGCTAAACAACCATGTTCATGTATATAAAGCTCCGGTTGCAAAGGGTGGTGACGTCAATAGTTACGTTTCGTCATCAGTACCCAACCCCCCTCCGCTCTGACAAAAAATAAAATAAAAGTTTGCAACCCCAAGATTGACAATCTGAGAACGGCACTCTACCGACTAGGCTACCCGCTCGCCCTGATCAAAGATGAAATTTATGATATTTACAAACCTCCGGTTACAAGGGTATTGACGTCAAAAGTCACATGTCGTCATCAATCCACCCACCCCCTTCGTTCTGACAAAAAAAATGTCGTGGGTGACAAGCTCGGGCTCAAACCACCAACCCCAAAATTGATAAATCAGAACTGCACTCTACCGATTAGGCTACCGGTTCCACTTACCAAAGAGGGACTTTATAACATTAAACATCCACTTGCAGAGGGTGGTGACGTCAAAAGTCACGTGTCGTCATCAGTCCCAACCCCCTCCGCTCTGATAAAAAATTAAAAGGCGACAGTGACAAGCTCGGGATCGAACCACAAACCCCAACATTGATGATCCGAGAACCGCACTTTATCGACTAAGCTACCGGCTCGACACTTACCAAATAGGGAATTTATAATATATATAAAGCTGGGGTTGCAAAGAGTGGTGACGTCAAAGGTCACGTGTCGTCATCAGTACCAAACTACCTCCGCTGTGAGGAAAAAAACAATGTCGTGGGTGACAAGCTCAGGCTCGAACCAACAACCCCGAGATTAATGATCTGAGAACCGCACTCTATCGACTAAGCTACGGGCTCGCACTTACCAGATGAGGAATTTATAATATATATAAAACTGCGGTTGCAAAGGGTGGTGACGTCAAAAGTCACGTGTTGTCATCAATCCACCCTCCCCCTTTTTTTCTGACAAAAAAAATGTGGTGGGTAATCACCTCGGGCTCGAACCACCAACCCCGAGATTGATGATCTGAGAACCGCACTCTATCGATTAAGCTACCGGCTCGCACTTACCAAATAGGGAATTTGTAATATATATAAAGCTCCGATTGCAAAGGGTAGTGACGTCATAAGTCACGTGTCGTCATCCTTACCCAACACCCTCCGCTCTGACGAAAAAAAATGTCGTGGGCGACAAGCTCGGGATCGAACCACCAACCCCGACATTGATGATCTTAGAACCGCACTCTATCGACTAAGCTACCAGCTCGCACTTACCAATTTGGGAATTAAAATGTATATAAAACTGTGCATATATATTATATATAATATATATAAAACGGTTGCAAGGGGTGGCGACGTCAAAAGTCTCGTGTTGTCATCAATCGACCCCTTCGTTCTGACGAAAAAAAAATGTCATGGATAACATCCTCGGGCTCGAACCACCAGCCCCGAGATTGATGATCTGGGAACCGCACTTTATTGACAAAGCTACCGGCTCGCAGTTACCACATAGGGAATTAATAATACATATAAAGCTGCGGTTGCAAAGGGTGGTGACGTCAAAAGTCACGTGTCGTCATCAGTACCAAACACCCTCTGCTCTTACGAAAAAAATATGTCGTGGGTGACAAGCTCGGGCTCGAACCACCAACCCCGAGATTGATGATCTGAGAACCGCATTCTATCGACTTAGCTACCGGCTCGCGCTTACCAAATAGGGAATTTATAATAGATATAAAGCTGCGGTTGCAAAGGTGGTGACCGCACTTTATCGACTAAGCTACCGGCTCGCACTTACCAAACAGGGCATTTATAATACATATGAAGCTCCGATTGCAAAGGGTGGTGACGTCAAAAGTCACGTGTCGTCATCAGTACCAAACACCCTCCGCTGTGACGAAAAAAAATGTCGAGGGTAACAACCTCGGGCTCAAACCACCAACCCCGAGATTGATGATCTGGGAACCGCACTCTATCGACTAAGCTACCGGCTTGCACTTACCAAACAGGGCATTTATAATACATTGAAGCTCCGATTGCAAAGGGTGGTGACGTCTAGAGTCACGTGTCGTCATCAGTACCAAACACCCTCCGCTGTGACGAAAAAAAATGTCGAGGGTAACAACCTCGGGCTTCAACCACCAACCCCGAGATTGATAATATATATAAAACTGTGCAAATATGTTTAATTTAATATATATAAAACGGTTGCAAAGGGTGGTGACGTCAAAAGTCACGTGTCGTAATCAATCCACCCACCCCCTTCGTTCTGGCGAAAAAAAATGTCGTGGGTATCAACCTCGGGCTCGAACCACCAACCCCGAGACTGATGATCTGAGAACCGCAGTCTATCGACTAAGCTACCAGCTCGCAGTTACCACATAGGGAATTAATAATATATATAAAGCTGCGGTTGCAAAGGGTGGTGACTTCAAAAGTCACGTGTCGTAATCAGGACCCAACCCTCTCCGCTCTGACGAAAACAAAAATGGCGTGAGTGACAACCTCGGGCTCGAACCACCAACCCAAAGATTGATGATCTGGGAACTGCACTCTATCGACTAAGTTACCAGCTCGCACTTACCTAATAGGGAATAATTATATATATAAAGCTGCGGTTGCAAAGGTAGTCGACGTCAAAAGTCACGTGTCGTCATCAGTACTAAACACCCTCCGCTCTTACGAAAAAAAATATGTCGTGGGATACTAGCTCGGGCTCGAACCACCAACCCCGAGATTGATGATCTGGGAATCGCACTCTATCGACTAAGCTACCGGCTCGCACTTACCAAACAGGGAATTTATAATACATATGAAGCTCCGATTGCAAAGGGTGGTGACGTCAAAAGTCACGTGTCGTCATCAGTACCAAACACCCTCCGCTGTGACGAAAAAAAATGTCGAGGGTAACAACCTCAGGCTCTAACCACCAACCCCGAGATTGGTGATCTGGGAACCGCACTCTATCGACTGAGCTACCGGCTCGCACTTACCAAACAGGGAATTTATAATAGATATAAACCTGCGGTTGCAAAGATGGTGACGTCAAAAGTCACGTGTTGACATCAGTACCCAACCCCCATCTACTCCGACGAAAAAAAAAGTCATGGGTGACAAGCTCGGGCTCGAACCACCAACCCCGAGATTGATGATCTGAGACCCACACTCTATCAACTCGCACTTTAATACCAAAAAGGGAATTTATAATATATATAAAACTGTGCAAATATGTTTTATTTAATATATATAAAACGGTTGCAAAGGGTGGTGACGTCAAATGTCACGTGTCGTCATCAATCCACCCACCCCCTTCGTTCTGGCGAAAAAAAAATGTCGTTGGTATCAACCTCGGGCTCGCACCACCAACCCCGAGATTGATAATCTGAGAACCGCACTCTATCGACTGAGCTACCGGCTCGCACTTACCAAATAGGGAATTTATAATAGATATAAAGCTGCAGTTGCAAAGGTGGTGACCGCACTCTATCGACTAAGCTACCGGCTTGCACTTACCAAACAGGGCATATAATACATTTGAAGCTCCGATTGCAAAGGGTGGTGACGTCAAAAGTCACGTGTCATCATCAGTACCAAACACCCTCCGCTGTGACGAAAAAAAATGTCGAGGGTAACAACCTCAGGCTCGAACCACCAGCCCCGAGATTGATGATCTGGGAACCGCATTCTATCGACTGAGCTACCGGCTGAGCTACCGGCTCGCACTTACCAAATAGGGAATTTATAATAGATATAAACCTGCGGTTGCAAAGGTGGTGACGTCAAAAGTCACGTGTCGACATCAGTACCCAACCCCCATCTACTCCGACGAAAAAAAAAGTCATGGGTGAAAAGCTCGGGCTCGAACCACCAACCCCGAGATTGATGATCTGAGACCCACACTCTATCGACTCGCACTTACCAAAAAGGGAATTTATTATATATATAAAACTGTGCAAATATGTTTTATTTAATATATATAAAACGGTTGCAAAGGGTGGTGACGTCAAAAGTCACGTGTCGTAATCAATCCACCCACCCCCTTCGTTCAGGCGAAAAAAAAATGGCGTGAGTGACAACCTCGGGCTCGAACCACCAACCCAAAGATTGATGATCTGGGAACTGCACTCTATCGACTAAGTTACCAGCTCGCACTTACCGAATAGGGAATTAATTATATATATAAAGCTGCGGTTGCAAAGGTAGTTGACGTCAAAAGTCACGTGTCGTCATCGGTACCAAACGCCCTCCGCTGTGACGAAAAAAAATGTCGAGGGTAACAACCTCGGGCTCAAACCACCAACCCCGAAATTGATGATCTGGGAACCGCACTCTATCGACTGAGCTACCGGCTCGCACTTACCAAACAGGGAATTTATAATAGATATAAAGCTCCAGTTGCAAAGGTGGTGACGTCAAAAGTCACGTGTTGACATCACTACCCAACCCCCATCTAATCCGACGGCAAAAAAGTCATGGGTGACAAGCTCGGGCTCGAACCACCAACCCCGAGATTGATGATCTGAGAACCACACGCTATCGACTAAGCTAACGGCTCGCACTTACCAAAAAGGGAATTTATAATATATATAAAACTGTGCAAATATGTTTTATTTAATATATATAAAACGGTTGCAAAAGGTGGTGACGTCAAAAGTCACTGTCGTAATCAATCCACCCACCCCCTTCGTTCTGGCGAAAAAAAATGTCGTGGGTATCAACCTCGGGCTCGAACCACCAACCCCGAGACTGATGATCTGAGAACCGCAGTCTATCGACTAAGCTACCAGCTCGCAGTTACCACGTAGGGAAGTAATAATATATATAAAGCTGCGGTTGCAAAGGGTGGTGACTTCAAAAGTCACGTGTCGTAATCAGTACCCAACCCTCTCCGCTCTGACGAAAAAAAAAATGGCGTGAGTGACAACCTCGGGCTCGAACCACCAACCCAAAGATTCATGGACTGGAAACTGCACTCTACCGACTAAGTTACCAGCTCGCACTTACCTAATAGGGAATTAATTATATATAAAGCTGCGGTTGCAAAGGTAGTTGACGTCAAAAGTCACGTGTCGTCATCAGTACCAAACACCCTCCGCTCTTACGAAAAAAATATGTCGTGGGTTACTAGCTCGGGCTCGAACCACCAACCCCGAGATTGATGATCTGAGAACCGTACTCTATCGACTAAGCTACCGGCTTGCACTTACCAAATAGGGAATTTATAATATATATAAAACTGCGCACATATATTATATAAAATATATATAAAACGGTGGTGATGTCAAAAGTCACGTGTTGTCATGAATCCACCAGCCACCCCCTTCACCCTGACGAAAAAAAACATGTCGTGGGTATCAACCTCGGACTCGAACCACCAACCCCGAGATTGATGATCTGAGAACCACACTCTATCGACTAAGCTACCGCCTCGCACTTACCAAATAGGGAATTTATAATATAAAAAAACTGTGCACATATATTATATATAATATATATAAAACGGTGGTGACGTCAAAAGTCACGTGTTGTCATGAATCCACCAACCACCCCCTTCACCCTGACGAAAAAAATATGTCGTGGGTATCAACCTCGGGCTCGAACCACCAACCCCGAGATTGATGATCTGGGAATCGCACTTTATCGACTAAGCTACCGGCTCGCACTTACCAACCAGGGAATTTATAATACATATGAAGCTCCGATTGCAAAGGGTGGTGACGTTAAAAGTCACGTGTCGTCATTAGTACCAAACACCCTCCGCTGTGACGAAAAAAAAGTCGAGGGTAACAACCTCAGGCTCGAACCACCAACCCCGAGATTGATGATCTGGGAACCGCATTCTATCGACTGAGCTACCGGCTGAGCTACCGGCTCGCACTTACCAAATAGGGAATTTATAATAGATATAAACCTGCGGTTGCAAAGGTGGTGACGTCAAAAGTCACGTGTCGACATCAGTACCCAAACCCCATCTACTCCGACGAAAAAAAAAGTCATGGGTGAAAAGCTCGGGCTCGAACCACCAACCCCGAGATTGATGATCTGAGAGCCGCACTTTATCGACTAAGCTACCGGCTCGACACTTACCAAATAGGGAATTAATAATATATATAAAGCTGGGGTTGCAAAGAGTGGTGACGTCAAAGGTCACGTGTCGTCATCAGTACCAAACTACCTCCGCTGTGAGGAAAAAAACAATGTCGTGGGTGACAAGCTCAGGATCGAACCAACAACCCCGAGATTAATGATCTGAGAACCGCACTCTATCGACTAAGCTACGGGCTCGCACCTACCAGATGAGGAATTTATGATATATATAAAACTGCGGTTGCAAAGGGTGGTGACGTTAAAAGTCACGTGTTGTCATCAATCCACCCTCCCCCTTTTTTTCTGACAAAACAAATGTGGTGGGTAACAACCTCGGGCTCAAACCACCAACCCCGAGATTGATGATCTGAGAACCGCACTCTATCGACTAGGCTCCCGGATCGCACTTACCAAATAGGGAATTTGTAATATATATAAAGCTCCAATTGCAAAGGGTAGTGACGTCATAAGTCACGTGTCGTCATCCTTACCCAACACCCTCCGCTCTGACGAAAAAAAATGTCGTGGGCGAAAAGCTCGGGCTCGAACCACCAACCCAGACATTGATGATCTGAGAACCGTACTCTATCGACTAAGCTACCAGCTCGCACTTACCAATTTGGGAATTAAAATGTATATAAAACTGTGCATATATATTATATATAAAATATATAAAACGGTTGCAAGGGGTGGCGACGTCAAAAGTTTCGTGTTGTCATGAATCCACCCCTTCGATCTGACGAAAAAAAAATGTCGTGGATAACATCCTCGGGCTCGAACCACCAACCCCGAGATTGATGATCTGGGAACCGCACTTTATTGACAAAGCTACCGGCTCGCAGTTACCACATAGGGAATTAAAAATACATATCAAGCTGCGGTTGCAAAGGGTGGTGACGTCAAAAGTCACGTGTCGTCATCAGTACCAAACACCCTCCGCTCTTACGAAAAAAATATGTCGTGGGTGACAAGCTCAGGCTCGAACCACCAACCCCGAGATTGATGATCTGGGAATCGCACTCTATCGACTAAGCTACCGGCTCGCACTTATCAAACAGGGAATTTATAATACATATGAAGCTCCGATTGCAAAGGGTGGTGACGTTAAAAGTCACGTGTCGTCATTAGTACCAAACACCCTCCGCTGTGACGAAAAAAAATGTCGAGGGTAACAACCTCAGGCTCGAACCACTAACCCCGAGATTGATGATCTGGGAACCGCATTCTATCGACTGAGCTACCGGCTCGCACTTACCAAATAGGGAATTTATAATAGATATAAACCTGCGGTTGCAAAGGTGGTGACGTCAAAAGTCACGTGTCGACATCAGTACCCAACCCCCATCTACTCCGACGAAAAAAAAAGTCATGGGTGAAAAGCTCGGGCTCGAACCACCAACCCCGAGATTGATGATCTGAGACCCACACTCTATCGACTCGCACTTACCCAAAAGGGAATTTATAATATATATAAAACTGTGCAAATATGTTTTATTTAATATATATAAAACGGTTGCAAAGGGTGGTGACATCAAAAGTCACGTGTCGTAATCAATCCACCCACCCCCTTCGTTCTGGCGATGAAAAATGTCGTGGGTATCAACCTCGGGCTAGAACCACCAACCCCGAGACTGATGATCTGAGAACCGCACTCTATCGACTAAGCTACCAGCTCGCAGAAACCACATAGGGAATTAATAATATATATAAAGCTGCGGTTGCAAAGGGTGGTGACGTCAAAAGTCACGTGTCGTAATCAGTACCCAACCCTCTCCGCTCTGACAAAAAAACAAAAAATGGCGTGAGTGACAACCTCGGGCTCGAACCACCAACCCAAAGATTGATGATCTGTGAACTGCACTCTATCGACTAAGTTACCAGCTCGCACTTACCTAATAGGGAATTAATTATATATATAAAGCTGCGGTTGCAAAGGTAGTTGACGTCAAAAGTCACGTGTCGTCATCAGTACCAAACGCCCTCCGCTGTGACGAAAAAAATGTCGAGGGTAACAACCTCGGGCTCAAACCACCAACCCCGAGATTGATGATCTGGGAACCGCACTCTATCGACTGAGCTACCGGCTCGCACTTACCAAACAGGGAATTTATAATAGATACAAAGCTCCAGTTGCAAAGGTGGTGACGTCAAAAGTCACGTGTTGACATCACTACCCAACCCCCATCTAATCCGACGGCAAAAAAGTCATGGGTGACAAGCTCGGGCTCGAACCACCAACCCCGAGATTGATGATCTGAGACCCACACTCTATCAACTCGCACTTTAATACCAAAAAGGGAATTTATAATATATATAAAACTGTGCAAATATGTTTTATTTAATATATATAAAACGGTTGCAAAGGGTGGTGACGTCAAATGTCACGTGTCGTCATCAATCCACCCACCCCCTTCGTTCTGGCGAAAAAAAAATGTCGTGGGTATCAACCTCGGGCTCGCACCACCAACCCCGAGATTGATAATCTGAGAACCGCACTCTATCGACTAAGCTACCAGCTCGCACTTACCAATTTCGGAATTAAAATGTATATAAAACTGTGCATATATATTATATATAAAATATATAAAACGGTTGCAAGGGGTGGCGACGTCAAAAGTCTCGTGTTGTCATGAATCCACCCCTTCGATCTGACGAAAAAAAAATGTCGTGGATAACATCCTCGGGCTCGAACCACCAACCCCGAGATTGATGATCTGGGAACCGCACTTTATTGACAAAGCTACCGGCTCGCAGTTACCACATAGGGAATTAAAAATACATATAAAGCTGCGGTTGCAAAGGGTGGTGACGTCAAAAGTCACGTGTCGTCATCAGTACCAAACACCCTCCGCTCTTACGAAAAAAATATGTCGTGGGTGACAAGCTCAGGCTCGAACCACCAACCCCGAGATTGATGATCTGGGAATCGCACTCTATCGACTAAGCTACCGGCTCGCACTTACCAAACAGGGAATTTATAATACATATGAAGCTCCGATTGCAAAGGGTGGTGACGTTAAAAGTCACGTGTCGTCATTAGTACCAAACACCCTCCGCTGTGACGAAAAAAAATGTCGAGGGTAACAACCTCAGGCTCGAACCACCAACCCCGAGATTGATGATCTGGGAACCGCATTCTATCGACTGAGCTACCGGCTCGCACTTACCAAATAGGGAATTTATAATAGATATAAACCTGCGGTTGCAAAGGTGGTGACGTCAAAAGTCACGTGTCGACATCAGTACCCAACCCCCATCTACTCCGACGAAAAAAAAAAGTCATGGGTGAAAAGCTCGGGCTCGAACCACCAACCCCGAGATTGATGATCTGAGACCCACACTCTATCAACTCGCACTTTAATACCAAAAAGGGAATTTATAATATATATAAAACTGTGCAAATATGTTTTATTTAATATATATAAAACGGTTGCAAAGGGTGGTGACGTCAAATGTCACGTGTCGTCATCAATCCACCCACCCCCTTCGTTCTGGCGAAAAAAAAATGTCGTGGGTATCAACCTCGGGCTCGCACCACCAACCCCGAGATTGATAATCTGAGAACCGCACTCTATCGACTGAGCTACCGGCTCGCACTTACCAAATAGGGAATTTATAATAGATATAAAGCTGCAGTTGCAAAGGTGGTGACCGCACTCTATCGACTAAGCTACCGGCTTGCACTTACCAAACAGGGCATATAATACATTTGAAGCTCCGATTGCAAAGGGTGGTGACGTCAAAAGTCACGTGTCATCATCAGTACCAAACACCCTCCGCTGTGACGAAAAAAAATGTCGAGGGTAACAACCTCAGGCTCGAACCACCAGCCCCGAGATTGATGATCTGGGAACCGCATTCTATCGACTGAGCTACCGGCTGAGCTACCGGCTCGCACTTACCAAATAGGGAATTTATAATAGATATAAACCTGCGGTTGCAAAGGTGGTGACGTCAAAAGTCACGTGTCGACATCAGTACCCAACCCCCATCTACTCCGACGAAAAAAAAGTCATGGGTGAAAAGCTCGGGCTCGAACCACCAACCCCGAGATTGATGATCTGAGACCCACACTCTATCGACTCGCACTTACCAAAAAGGGAATTTATTATATATATAAAACTGTGCAAATATGTTTTATTTAATATATATAAAACGGTTGCAAAGGGTGGTGACGTCAAAAGTCACGTGTCGTAATCAATCCACCCACCCCCTTTGTTCAGGCGAAAAAAAAATGGCGTGAGTGACAACCTCGGGCTCGAACCACCAACCCAAAGATTGATGATCTGGGAACTGCACTCTATCGACTAAGTTACCAGCTCGCACTTACCGAATAGGGAATTAATTATATAT
Source organism: Patiria pectinifera (assembly GCA_029964075.1). Taxonomy (NCBI): domain Eukaryota; kingdom Metazoa; phylum Echinodermata; class Asteroidea; order Valvatida; family Asterinidae; genus Patiria; species Patiria pectinifera. Next base: position 12,883,022 of record CM057150.1, read on the forward strand.
ATAAAGCTGCGGTTGCAAAGGTAGTTGACGTCAAAAGTCACGTGTCGTCATCGGTACCAAACGCCCTCCGCTGTGACGAAAAAAAATGTCGAGGGTAACAACCTCGGGCTCAAACCACCAACCCCGAAATTGATGATCTGGGAACCGCACTCTATCGACTGAGCTACCGGCTCGCACTTACCAAACAGGGAATTTATAATAGATATAAAGCTCCAGTTGCAAAGGTGGTGACGTCAAAAGTCACGTGTTGACATCACTACCCAACCCCCATCTAATCCGACGGCAAAAAAGTCATGGGTGACAAGCTCGGGCTCGAACCACCAACCCCGAGATTGATGATCTGAGAACCACACGCTATCGACTAAGCTAACGGCTCGCACTTACCAAAAAGGGAATTTATAATATATATAAAACTGTGCAAATATGTTTTATTTAATATATATAAAACGGTTGCAAAAGGTGGTGACGTCAAAAGTCACTGTCGTAATCAATCCACCCACCCCCTTCGTTCTGGCGAAAAAAAATGTCGTGGGTATCAACCTCGGGCTCGAACCACCAACCCCGAGACTGATGATCTGAGAACCGCAGTCTATCGACTAAGCTACCAGCTCGCAGTTACCACGTAGGGAATTAATAATATATATAAAGCTGCGGTTGCAAAGGGTGGTGACTTCAAAAGTCACGTGTCGTAATCAGTACCCAACCCTCTCCGCTCTGACGAAAAAAAAAAATGGCGTGAGTGACAACCTCGGGCTCGAACCACCAACCCAAAGATTCATGGACTGGAAACTGCACTCTACCGACTAAGTTACCAGCTCGCACTTACCTAATAGGGAATTAATTATATATAAAGCTGCGGTTGCAAAGGTAGTTGACGTCAAAAGTCACGTGTCGTCATCAGTACCAAACACCCTCCGCTCTTACGAAAAAAATATGTCGTGGGTTACTAGCTCGGGCTCGAACCACCAACCCCGAGATTGATGATCTGAGAACCGTACTCTATCGACTAAGCTACCGGCTTGCACTTACCAAATAGGGAATTTATAATATATATAAAACTGCGCACATATATTATATAAAATATATATAAAACGGTGGTGATGTCAAAAGTCACGTGTTGTCATGAATCCACCAGCCACCCTCTTCACCCTGACGAAAAAAAACATGTCGTGGGTATCAACCTCGGACTCGAACCACCAACCCCGAGATTGATTATCTGAGAACCACACTCTATCGACTAAGCTACCGCCTCGCACTTACCAAATAGGGAATTTATAATATAAAAAAACTGTGCACATATATTATATATAATATATATAAAACGGTGGTGACGTCAAAAGTCACGTGTTGTCATGATTCCACCAGCCACCCCCTTCACCCTGACGAAAAAAATATGTCGTGGGTATCAACCTCGGGCTCGAACCACCAACCCCGAGATTGATGATCTGGGAATCGCACTCTATCGACTAAGCTACCGGCTCGCACTTACCAAACAGGGAATTTATAATACATATGAAGCTCCGATTGCAAAGGGTGGTGACGTTAAAAGTCACGTGTCGTCATTAGTACCAAACACCCTCCGCTGTGACGAAAAAAAAGTCGAGGGTAACAACCTCAGGCTCGAACCACCAACCCCGAGATTGATGATCTGGGAACCGCATTCTATCGACTGAGCTACCGGCTGAGCTACCGGCTCGCACTTACCAAATAGGGAATTTATAATAGATATAAACCTGCGGTTGCAAAGGTGGTGACGTCAAAAGTCACGTGTCGACATCAGTACCCAAACCCCATCTACTCCGACGAAAAAAAAAGTCATGGGTGAAAAGCTCGGGCTCGAACCACCAACCCCGAGATTGATGATCTGAGACCCACACTCTATCGACTCGCACTTACCAAAAAGGGAATTTATTATATATATAAAACTGTGCAAATATGTTTTATTTAATATATATAAAACGGTTGCAAAGGGTGGTGACGTCAAAAGTCACGTGTCGTAATCAATCCACCCACCCCCTTCGTTCTGGCGGAAAAAAAAATGTCGTGGGTATCAACCTCGGGCTCGCACCACCAACCCCAACATTGATGATCTGAGAGCCGCACTTTATCGACTAAGCTACCGGCTCGACACTTACCAAATAGGGAATTAATAATATATATAAAGCTGGGGTTGCAAAGAGTGGTGACGTCAAAGGTCACGTGTCGTCATCAGTACCAAACTACCTCCGCTGTGAGGAAAAAAACAATGTCGTGGGTGACAAGCTCAGGCTCGAACCAACAACCCCGAGATTAATGATCTGAGAACCGCACTCTATCGACTAAGCTACGGGCTCGCACCTACCAGATGAGGAATTTATGATATATATAAAACTGCGGTTGCAAAGGGTGGTGACGTTAAAAGTCACGTGTTGTCATCAATCCACCCTCCCCCTTTTTTTCTGACAAAACAAATGTGGTGGGTAACAACCTCGGGCTCAAACCACCAACCCCGAGATTGATGATCTGAGAACCGCACTCTATCGACTAGGCTCCCGGATCGCACTTACCAAATAGGGAATTTGTAATATATATAAAGCTCCAATTGCAAAGGGTACAAAGTAGTGACGTCATACGTCATAAGTCACGTGTCGTCATCCTTACCCAACACCCTCCGCTCTGACGAAAAAAAATGTCGTGGGCGAAAAGCTCGGGCTCGAACCACCAACCCAGACATTGATGATCTGAGAACCGTACTCTATCGACTAAGCTACCAGCTCGCACTTACCAATTTGGGAATTAAAATGTATATAAAACTGTGCATATATATTATATATAAAATATATAAAACGGTTGCAAGGGGTGGCGACGTCAAAAGTTTCGTGTTGTCATGAATCCACCCCTTCGATCTGACGAAAAAAAAATGTCGTGGATAACATCCTCGGGCTCGAACCACCAACCCCGAGATTGATGATCTGGGAACCGCACTTTATTGACAAAGCTACCGGCTCGCAGTTACCACATAGGGAATTAAAAATACATATCAAGCTGCGGTTGCAAAGGGTGGTGACGTCAAAAGTCACGTGTCGTCATCAGTACCAAACACCCTCCGCTCTTACGAAAAAAATATGTCGTGGGTGACAAGCTCAGGCTCGAACCACCAACCCCGAGATTGATGATCTGGGAATCGCACTCTATCGACTAAGCTACCGGCTCGCACTTATCAAACAGGGAATTTATAATACATATGAAGCTCCGATTGCAAAGGGTGGTGACGTTAAAAGTCACGTGTCGTCATTAGTACCAAACCCCCTCCGCTGTGACGAAAAAAAATGTCGAGGGTAACAACCTCAGGCTCGAACCACTAACCCCGAGATTGATGATCTGGGAACCGCATTCTATCGACTGAGCTACCGGCTCGCACTTACCAAATAGGGAATTTATAATAGATATAAACCTGCGGTTGCAAAGGTGGTGACGTCAAAAGTCACGTGTCGACATCAGTACCCAACCCCATCTACTCCGACGAAAAAAAGTCGTGGGTGAAAAGCTCGGGCTCGAACCACCAACCCCGAGATTGATGATCTGAGACCCACACTCTACCGACTCGCACTTACCCAAAGGGAATTTATAATATATATAAAACTGTGCAAATATGTTTTATTTAATATATAAAACGGTTGCAAAGGTGGTGACATCAAAAGTCACGTGTCGTAATCAATCCACCCACCCCCTTCGTTCTGGCGATGAAAAATGTCGTGGGTATCAACCTCGGGCTAGAACCACCAACCCCGAGACTGATGATCTGAGAACCGCACTCTATCGACTAAGCTACCAGCTCGCAGAAACCACATAGGGAATTAATAATATATATAAAGCTGCGGTTGCAAAGGGTGGTGACGTCAAAAGTCACGTGTCGTAATCAGTACCCAACCCTCTCCGCTCTGACAAAAAAACAAAAAATGGCGTGAGTGACAACCTCGGGCTCGAACCACCAACCCAAAGATTGATGATCTGTGAACTGCACTCTATCGACTAAGTTACCAGCTCGCACTTACCTAATAGGGAATTAATTATATATATAAAGCTGCGGTTGCAAAGGTAGTTGACGTCAAAAGTCACGTGTCGTCATCAGTACCAAACGCCCTCCGCTGTGACGAAAAAATGTCGAGGGTAACAACCTCGGGCTCAAACCACCAACCCCGAGATTGATGATCTGGGAACCGCACTCTATCGACTGAGCTACCGGCTCGCACTTACCAAACAGGGAATTTATAATAGATACAAAGCTCCAGTTGCAAAGGTGGTGACGTCAAAAGTCACGTGTTGACATCACTACCCAACCCCCATCTAATCCGACGGCAAAAAAGTCATGGGTGACAAGCTCGGGCTCGAACCACCAACCCCGAGATTGATGATCTGAGAACCACACTCTATCGACTAAGCTAACGGCTCGCAATTACCAAAAAGGGAATTTATAATATATAAAAAACTGAGCAAATATGTTTTATTTAATATATATAAAACGGTTGCAAAGGGTGGTGACATCAAAAGTCACGTGTCGTAATCAATCCACCCACCCCCTTCGTTCTGGCGATGAAAAATGTCGTGGGTATCAACCTCGGGCTCGAACCACCAACCCCGAGACTGATGATCTGAGAACCGCACTCTATCGACTAAGCTACCAGCTCGCACTTACCAATTTCGGAATTAAAATGTATATAAAACTGTGCATATATATTATATATAAAATATATAAAACGGTTGCAAGGGGTGGCGACGTCAAAAGTCTCGTGTTGTCATGAATCCACCCCTTCGATCTGACGAAAAAAAAATGTCGTGGATAACATCCTCGGGCTCGAACCACCAACCCCGAGATTGATGATCTGGGAACCGCACTTTATTGACAAAGCTACCGGCTCGCAGTTACCACATAGGGAATTAAAAATACATATAAAGCTGCGGTTGCAAAGGGTGGTGACGTCAAAAGTCACGTGTCGTCATCAGTACCAAACACCCTCCGCTCTTACGAAAAAAATATGTCGTGGGTGACAAGCTCAGGCTCGAACCACCAACCCCGAGATTGATGATCTGGGAATCGCACTCTATCGACTAAGCTACCGGCTCGCACTTACCAAACAGGGAATTTATAATACATGTGAAGCTCCGATTGCAAAGGGTGGTGACGTTAAAAGTCACGTGTCGTCATTAGTACCAAACACCCTCCGCTGTGACGAAAAAAAAAATGTCGAGGGTAACAACCTCAGGCTCGAACCACTAACCCCGAGATTGATGATCTGGGAACCGCATTCTATCGACTGAGCTACCGGCTCGCACTTACCAAATAGGGAATTTATAATAGATATAAACCTGCGGTTGCAAAGGTGGTGACGTCAAAAGTCACGTGTCGACATCAGTACCCAACCCCCATCTACTCCGACGAAAAAAAAAGTCATGGGTGAAAAGCTCGGGCTCGAACCACCAACCCCGAGATTGATGATCTGAGACCCACACTCTATCGACTCGCACTTACCCAAAAGGGAATTTATTATATATATAAAACTGTGCAAATATGTTTTATTTAATATATATAAAACGGTTGCAAAGGGTGGTGACATCAAAAGTCACGTGTCGTAATCAATCCACCCACCCCCTTCGTTCTGGCGATGAAAAATGTCGTGGGTATCAACCTCGGGCTAGAACCACCAACCCCGAGACTGATGATCTGAGAACCGCACTCTATCGACTAAGCTACCAGCTCGCAGAAACCACATAGGGAATTAATAATATATATAAAGCTGCGGTTGCAAAGGGTGGTGACGTCAAAAGTCACGTGTCGTAATCAGTACCCAACCCTCTCCGCTCTGACAAAAAAACAAAAAATGGCGTGAGTGACAACCTCGGGCTCGAACCACCAACCCAAAGATTGATGATCTGTGAACTGCACTCTATCGACTAAGTTACCAGCTCGCACTTACCTAATAGGGAATTAATTATATATATAAAGCTGCGGTTGCAAAGGTAGTTGACGTCAAAAGTCACGTGTCGTCATCAGTACCAAACGCCCTCCGCTGTGACGAAAAAAATGTCGAGGGTAACAACCTCGGGCTCAAACCACCAACCCCGAGATTGATGATCTGGGAACCGCACTCTATCGACTGAGCTACCGGCTCGCACTTACCAAACAGGGAATTTATAATAGATACAAAGCTCCAGTTGCAAAGGTGGTGACGTCAAAAGTCACGTGTTGACATCACTACCCAACCCCCATCTAATCCGACGGCAAAAAAGTCATGGGTGACAAGCTCGGGCTCGAACCACCAACCCCGAGATTGATGATCTGAGAACCACACTCTATCGACTAAGCTAACGGCTCGCAATTACCAAAAAGGGAATTTATAATATATAAAAAACTGAGCAAATATGTTTTATTTAATATATATAAAACGGTTGCAAAGGGTGGTGACATCAAAAGTCACGTGTCGTAATCAATCCACCCACCCCCTTCGTTCTGGCGATGAAAAATGTCGTGGGTATCAACCTCGGGCTCGAACCACCAACCCCGAGACTGATGATCTGAGAACCGCACTCTATCGACTAAGCTACCAGCTCGCACTTACCAATTTGGGAATTAAAATGTATATAAAACTGTGCATATATATTATATATAAAATATATAAAACGGTTGCAAGGGGGGGCGACGTCAAAAGTCTCGTGTTGTCATGAATCCACCCCTTCGATCTGACGAAAAAAAAATGTCGTGGATAACATCCTCGGGCTCGAACCACCAACCCCGAGATTGATGATCTGGGAACCGCACTTTATTGACAAAGCTACCGGCTCGCAGTTACCACATAGGGAATTAAAAATACATATAAAGCTGCGGTTGCAAAGGGTGGTGACGTCAAAAGTCACGTGTCGTCATCAGTACCAAACACCCTCCGCTCTTTCGAAAAAAATATGTCGTGGGTGACAAGCTCAGGCTCGAACCACCAACCCCGAGATTGATGATCTGGGAATCGCACTCTATCGACTAAGCTACCGGCTCGCACTTACCAAACAGGGAATTTATAATACATGTGAAGCTCCGATTGCAAAGGGTGGTGACGTTAAAAGTCACGTGTCGTCATTAGTACCAAACACCCTCCGCTGTGACGAAAAAAAAATGTCGAGGGTAACAACCTCAGGCTCGAACCACTAACCCCGAGATTGATGATCTGGGAACCGCACTCTATCGACTAAGCTACCGGCTCGCACTTACCAAATAGGGAATTTATAATAGATATAAACCTGCGGTTGCAAAGGTGGTGACGTCAAAAGTCACGTGTCGACATCAGTACCCAACCCCCATCTACTCCGACGAAAAAAAAAGTCATGGGTGAAAAGCTCGGGCTCGAACCACCAACCCCGAGATTGATGATCTGAGACCCACACTCTATCGCCTCGCACTTACCAAAAAGGGAATTTATAATATATATAAAACTGTGCAAATATGTTTTATTTAATATATATAAAACGGTTGCAAAGGGTGGTGACATCAAAAGTCACGTGTCGTAATCAATCCACCCACCCCCTTCGTTCTGGCGATGAAAAATGTCGTGGGTATCAACCTCGGGCTCGAACCACCAACCCCGAGACTGATGATCTGAGAACCGCACTCTATCGACTAAGCTACCAGCTCGCAGAAACCACATAGGGAATTAATAATATATATAAAGCTGCGGTTGCAAAGGGTGGTGACGTCAAAAGTCACGTGTCGTAATCAGTACCCAACCCTCTCCGCTCTGACGAAAAAAAAAAAATGGCGTGAGTGACAACCTCGGGCTCGAACCACCAACCTAAAGATTGATGATCTGGGAACTGCACTCTATCGACTAAGTTACCAGCTCGCTCTTACCTAATAGGGAATTAATTATATATATAAAGCTGCGGTTGCAAAGGTAGTTGACGTCAAAAGTCACGTGTCGTCATCAGTACCAAACGCCCTCCGCTGTGACGAAAAAAAATGTCGAGGGTAACAACCTCGGGCTCAAACCACCAACCCCGAGATTGATGATCTGGGAACCGCACTCTATCGACTGAGCTACCGGCTCGCACTTACCAAATAGGGAATTTATAATAGATATAAAGCTCCAGTCGCAAAGGTGGTGACGTCAAAAGTCACGTGTTGACATCTGTACCCAACCCCCATCTAATCCGACGGAAAAAAAGTCGTGGGTGACAAGCTCGGGCTCGAACCACCAACCCCGAGATTAATGATCTGAGAACCACACTCTATCGACTAAGCTAACGGCTCGCACTTACCAAAAAGGGAATTTATTGCAAAGGTGGTGACCGCACTCTATCGACTAAGCTACCGGCTTGCACTTACCAAACAGCGCATTTATAATACATTTGAAGCTCCGATTGCATTTGAAGCTCCGATACCCAACACTCTCCGCTCTGACGAAAAAAAAATAAATGGCGTGAGTGACAACCTCGGGCTCGAACAACCAACCCAAAGATTGATGATCTGGGAACTGCACTCTATCGACTAAGTTATCAGCTCGCACTTACCAAATAGGGAATTTATAATATATATAAAACTGTGCATATATATTATATGTAATATATATAAAACGGTGGTGACGTCAAAAGTCAACGTGTCGACATCAGTACCCAACCCCCATCTAATCCGACGGAAAAAAAGTCGTGGGTGACAAGCTCGGGCTCGAACCACCAACCCCGAGATTGATGATCTGAGACCCACACTCTATCGACTCGCACTTACCAAAAAGGGAATTTATAATATATATTAAACTGTGCAAATATGTTTTATTTAATTTATATAAAACAGTTGCAAAGGGTGGTGACGTCAAAAGTCACGTGTCGTCATCAATCCACCCACCCCCTTCGTTCTGGCGAAGAAAAAAAATGTCGTGGGTATCAACCTCGGGCTCGCACCACCAACCCCGAGACTGATGATCTGAGAACCGCACTCTATCGACTGAGCTACCGGCTCGCACTTACCAAATAGGGACTTTATAATAGATATAAAGCTGCAGTTGCAAAGGTGGTGACGTCAAATGTCACGTGTTGACATCAGTACCCAACCCCCATCTAATCCGACGGAAAAAAAGTCATGGGTGACAAGCTCGGGCTCGAACCACCAACCCCAAGATTAATGATCTGAGAACCACACTCTATCGACTAAGCTACCGGCTTGCACTTACCAAACAGCGCATTTATAATACATTTGAAGCTCCGATTGCAAAGGGTGGTGACGTCAAAAGTCACGTGTCGTCATCAGTACCAAACACCCTCCGCTGTGACGAAAAAAAATGTCGAGGGTAACAACCTCGGGCTCAAACCACCACCCCGAGATTGATGATCTGGGAACCGCACTCTATCGACTGAGCTACCGGCTCGCACTTACCAAACAGGGAATTTATAATAGATATAAAGCTCCAGTCGCAAAGGTGGTGACGTCAAAAGTCACGTGTTGACATCTGTACCCAACCCCCATCTAATCCGACGGAAAAAAAAGTCATGGGTGACAAGCTCGGGCTCGAACCACCGACCCCGAGAATGATGATCTGAGAACCACACTCTATCGACTAAGCTAACGGCTCGCACTTACCAAAAAGGGAATTTATAATATATATAAAACTGTGCAAATATGTTTTATTTAATATATATAAAACGGTTGCAAAGGGTGGTGACGTCAAAAGTCAACGTGTCGACATCAGTACCCAACCCCCATCTAATCCGACGGAAAAAAAAGTCATGGGTGACAAGCTCGGGCTCGAACCACCGACCCGGAGATTGATGATTTGAGAAGCACACTCTATCGACTAAGCTACCGGCTCGCACTTACCAATTAGGGAATATATAATATATATAAAACTGTGCACATATATTATATATAATATATATAAAACGGTGGTGACGTCAAAAGTCACGTGTTGTCATGAATCCACCACCCACCCCGACGGAAAAAAATGTGGTGGGTATCAACCTCGGGCTCGAACCACCAACCCCGAGATTGATGATCTGGGAACCGCATCCTATCGACTGAGCTACCGGCTCGCACTTATCAAATAGGGAATTTATAATAGATATAAACCTGCGGTTGCAAAGGTGGTGACGTCAAAAGTCACGTGTCGACATCAGTACCCAACCCCCATCTACTCCGACGAAAAAAAAGTCATGGGTACAAGCTCGGGCTCGAACCACTAACCCCGAGATTAATGATCTAAGAACCACACTCTATCGGCTCGCACTTACCAAAAAGGGAATTTATAATATATATAAAACTGTGCAAATATGTTTTATTTAATATATATAAAACGGTTGCAAAGGGTGGTGACGTCAAAAGTCACGTGTCGTCATCAATCCACCCACCCCCTTCGTTCTGGCAAAAAAAAAATGTCGTGGGTATCAACCTCGGGCTCGCACCACCAACCCCGAGATTGATAATCTGAGAACCGCACTCTATCGACTGAGCTACCGGCTCGCACTTACCAAACAGGGAATTTATAATAGATATAAAGCTCCAGTCGCAAAGGTGGTGACGTCAAAAGTCACGTGTTGACATCTGTACCCAACCCCCATCTAATCCGACGGAAAAAAAAGTCATGGGTGACAAGCTCGGGCTCGAACCACCAACCCCGAGATTGATGATCTGAGAACCACACTCTATCGACTAAGCTACTGGCTCGCACTTACCAAAAAGGGAATTTATAATATATATAAAACTGTGCAAATATGTTTTATTTAATATATATAAAACGGTTGCAAAGGGTGGTGACGTCAAAAGTCACGTGTCGTCATTAATCCACCCACCCCCTTCGTTCTGGCGGAAACAAAATGTCGTGGGTATCAACCTCGGGCTCGCACCACCAACCCCGAGATTGATAATATGAAAACCGCATTCTATCGACTGAGCTACCGGCTCGCACTTACCAAATAGGGAATTTATAATAGATATAAAGCTGCAGTTGCAAAGGTGGTGACCGCACTCTATCGACTAAGCTACCGGCTTGCACTTACCAAACAGGGCATATAATACATTTGAAGCTCCGATTGCAAAGGGTGGTGACGTCAAAAGTCACGTGTCATCATCAGTACCAAACACCCTCCGCTGTGACGAAAAAAAATGTCGAGGGTAACAACCTCGGGCTCAAACCACCAACCCCGAGATTGATGATCTGGGAACCGCACTCTATCGACTGAGCTACCGGCTCGCACTTACCAAATAGGGACTTTATAATAGATATAAAGCTCCAGTCGCAAAGGTGGTGACGTCAAATGTCACGTGTTGACATCAGTACCCAACCCCCATCTAATCCGACGGAAAAAAAAGTCATGGGTGACAAGCTCGGGCTCGAACCACCGACCCCGAGATTGATGATTTGAGAACCACACTCTATCGACTAAGCTACCGGCTCGCACTTACCAATTAGGGAATATATAATATATATAAAACTGTGCACATATATTATATATAATATATATAAAACGGTGGTGACGTCAAAAGTCACGTGTTGTCATGAATCCACCACCCACCCCGACGGAAAAAAATGTGGTGGGTATCAACCTCGGGCTCGAACCACCAACCCCGAGATTGATGATCTGGGAACCGCATCCTATCGACTGAGCTACCGGCTCGCACTTATCAAATAGGGAATTTATAATAGATATAAACCTGCGGTTGCAAAGGTGGTGACGTCAAAAGTCACGTGTCGACATCAGTACCCAACCCCCATCTACTCCGACGAAAAAAAAGTCATGGGTACAAGCTCGGGCTCGAACCACTAACCCCGAGATTAATGATCTAAGAACCACACTCTATCGGCTCGCACTTACCAAAAAGGGAATTTATAATATATATAAAACTGTGCAAATATGTTTTATTTAATATATATAAAACGGTTGCAAAGGGTGGTGACGTCAAAAGTCACGTGTCGTCATCAATCCACCCACCCCCTTCGTTCTGGCGAAAAAAAAAATGTCGTGGGTATCAACCTCGGGCTCGCACCACCAACCCCGAGATTGATAATCTGAGAACCGCACTCTATCGACTAAGCTACCGGCTCGCACTTACCAAATAGGGAATTAATAATATATATAAAGCTGCAGTTGCAAAGGGTGGTGACGTCAAAAGTCACGTGTCGACATCAGTACCCAACCCCCATCTGCTCCGACGAAAAAATAAAAAATAAAAGTCCTGAGTGACAACCTCGGGCTCAAACCACCAACCCCGAGATTGATGATCTGAGAACCGCATTCTATCGACTAAGCTACCGGCTCGCATTTACCAAAAATAGGGAATTTATAATATGTATAAAGCTGCGATTGCAAAGGGTGGTGACGTCGAAAGTAACGTGTGGTCATCAATTCACCCCCTTTGTTTTGACGGGAAAAGAAATGTCGTGGGTAACAACCTCGGGCTTGAACCACCAACCCCGAGAATGATGATCTGAGAACCGCACTCTATCGACTGATCTACTGGCTCGCACTTACCAAACAGGGAATTTATAATATATTTAAATCTCCGGTTGGAAAAGGTGGTGACGTCAAAAGTCACGTGTCGTCATCAGTAACCAACCCCCTCCGCTCTGACGAAAAAAAAAACGTCGTCGATAACAATCTCGGGCACGAACCACCAACCCAAAGATTGATTATTTGAGAGCCGCACTCTACCGACTAGGCTAGCGGCTCGCCCTGATCAAAGATGGAATTTATAATATTGTCAAACCGCCGGTTGCAAAGGGTGGTGACGTCAAAAGTCACGTTTCGTCAGTAGTTATCAGTTGCGAACGCTCGCTATAACGAACAGTTTCGGTGGATCCCGCGATGTTCGTTATAGCGGCGCTCCACTCTATGTGGATGTAGTTTAGGAAAAGAAAAAAAATGCCGGCGGGCACGCCTTCGTCAAGGGCGTCAATCGGTGGGGGACTCGGGGCTGGCATGTCCCCCTCCCGTCCCACTTTTTTTTTTAAGTGGGGTATCATATCGTTGCCCCCCCCCCATCTTTTTCGTCACCGAATAAATATCGAGACTACAGATTGATTTTACAGCTCAGGATAGCTGATTCAATTACTCGAAAATGATGTTTAAATGATGATCTTTTGCTAAAACGAATTGGTTAAAGAGGTCAGATATTGCCTGAGATCGCACCACAGAGCCATCTGTAATTTGATACTAGATGACGCCATGATGACGTAAAAGTAATATGCACCACTGGAGTTTAGGGTCGATACATGATGAAAGTCACATAACATAAACTGTTTCGGAGAAAACCTTCGGAAAAGTACTGCCCGTGGAGAAAAACAGATTTTTTTAAGAACGATTTCATACAGTAGTCGGGTTGTGCCCAAGCAATCAAGAAGCAAATTGGCCATTAATTGGAGTACCATAATAATTTCTTGTAACTCATTTTACCTTCATAATAATTATTGATTTTATTTGGCAGTTCCAAAGCACTACTGTACACCGGTGATCTGGAAAAAAGGACAGAGAACTTGAAAGTAGAGGGCGCTCTTACCATGCAATCACCAATGCGGTTCTGATGATACTCACCTTTTGCATTTGTTGGTCTCTTGTTTTAGTTTTTTTATCATCAATACCAATCCTCAAGATTGTACAAACAGTATAGACAAACTGACAAAAAGAACCAAGGTAACAACCATGTTATGAATAATTATAAGCGATAAAAAAAATAGATGAACATTATAATCTCGAACATTTGGATATTAGCGTATTTATTTAGATACATATACAGTGCAATTACAAATTACATTCTTACTTTGCATCAGTACACGAGATACATACTTATTTATGATTAAGAAGGTATCATACGAGAGTGAGAGAAGACGAATTATATTTTATATCAGATGACCTTCACAGTTTCAAAAGAAAAGTTTCATTACTGTAAAATTTGTTTTACAATTAAGACCGCTTCTGGCTGTATCGTATTTTGTTCATCACAAAACGTGTTCATCACAAAACGTCATAGCATCGACCGATGGTACCCTCGACGCATCAGAGAAGCCATACAGATCATCAAGCATAACACTGTTCCCATAGACATCTGTTTCTATATCAGCGACATCTGGCGCCCCATCCTCAACTCCAAGTCTGATGGGTCTCCTATACCCTAGGACAACTTAGGTTCAGTTCTCGCCTATGGGTCACCTATACCCTTAGCTCCTTTCCCTTTGCCCCCTCACTGTGTACTGACACGCTCCAGTGATCATCCAGCATCCCTCAGTCATCCTTCATTCTCCTGACGACGGGCAGAGCAAAATGTTCGAAACATTGAGTTCCTCTGGTTCTTTTCAGAACCACACAAACTCACTAAAGAGATTTATTCACATGGTGTCACTGCAAACTTATCTTGTCTTAAACTCCAAGTTTGTTTGCAGTTCAGCTATCTCCTCATATTGAAATATACGGTAGTTATTAATAAGGAATAAAATGTGCTTGGCCGGTTTTAGACACTCTGTTTAAGACCGTTTGGAGTCCTGATGCTGATAATTACCCAAGCAGAATTAATTTCAGCATCCAGACTCCAACCGGTCTTAAACGTAGTGTTTAATGCCGACCAAGTACATATTTATTCCCATACATAAATACATTTTGTTAAAATAATTTAAACGTTTCGGTTCAAAAGTCAAAACAAGTCAAACATTTTCAAACGATTTTGTTCAACAAATTTACCTCATTTTTTTCTCGGAACAACCCACTAGCTATATTATGTTATGTCCAATCTCGGGAGTTTCGTAAACAACTCTTTACACATAGATTAGCGCGGGCGTCGAGCCTACGTCGCAATGTGGCGCACAACGCAGCTGTGCTGGTGCATATTAACATTGTGAATTAAGGAATATAACATTCTGACTCACCGATAGTATTGCGCATGCGTATGTGAGGATTATGAACGTTCAGCCAATAAAACGGTATAAGTCACAGGATTCACGGGAGTCCAAATTTCACGTGACACTGGAAAGGAGTTTAATTAGACCAGCCAGCCACGTCTTTATTATTCCTTTAAATCCGGCCACGTGACGGGCTCGGACAAAAAGAAACTGGTAAACCGTCTTTGGTATTTATGAACGGTTATTAATTAAACGGTTTTTTTCAACAAAAGGTTCTCGAGTTGCTAAGGGCGTAACTTTTTTATTTCAAAGAGTGAAAATCGTTCCCTTCAAAATCGACTCCCAGTAAAATATCAAGTTTTCACTCGAGTTTCTACTGCAATGATTCTTTTTTACATTTAGATTGTTTTTCACTCTAAATAGTTCATTCTCCAGTTTAACTCGGAATTAAAGAAAACTTATTAAATCAATGCATAAATTACATTAAATATACATAAATTAATTATCTGAAGACACAACAGTTAAAACGAGTTTCGAAATGAAAACAGCCTTGAAGTGAAATATGTTCACTGAAGGCATTAGGCAGCATGGAAGGCAACAGAAAACATACAGAGCAAACACTCGAGAAGAAAGCCACCATTCCCCTGTTACAAAATGCACCCAAAGAACGTACAGGTAAGTTACAAGTCACTGCCCATATTTTCACTTTTTGTTTACATGTATTTGTAGGCGGAGTCCGAACGGGCTTCGCCAGCTACGACTACGTGTATTGTCATCATGAATTTACCAAGACGTAGACTATGGTGTCTTCTATTAGTCCGGGCACGTGATCACTGTAAACTCGCAAGGCCCCCTTCAATGGAGAAACCATTGTGCATGCTATTGTACAACGCAACGCCCAAGTGAATGATTATCGGGACAATAGTTAGCACGAGGTTTGGCCATTGAAGGGGGCATCCGTGATAGAAGTGCAGCGTGCCCGGATTGGTCTAATAGCCTTTGCGCCTGAACTACTTTTAGACTGGTTCCCTTTTTGCCATCAGTCCGTGACACCTCTTGTAGATGGTAATGATGATAAAGTCCGCCCATTCCACCAGCGTAATCAGACTCATACCGCATAACAGTCCCAGGTATCCGCCTATATCACCTGCAGAAAGATCATCAATCGTCGGTCAGTGGTGGCATTCCCGATATGTTCGCACGGGTGGACACAATGAACCTTTTTACTAATACGCACACTGTTATGGGTTTGGCTGCAAATTAGGCAGACTCATTTTCGCACTAGTGGATAACAAATACTGTGTGCTTGGAGGTGCCTGTCTCTAAATTTGGGGCAAAATCGCAGTCCTGAATCGCGCCTGGCTTCACCGTGGCTGAATTAATTAGAAAAAAAGGTCCATCATTTGGACTGTTTACGATTAAACAATTGCACATATGCCTAATTAACCTACCTAAATTTTAAGTAAAAGAGTAGCTTTTGGCTCGCTTTGTTTGTTTATTTTCCTTTGATCCTTAGAGGACTACTTCTTATTCCTTTTTGTACTTATTTGTTAGTAGGATGACGTCATTATCTGCTATTCGGGTTTTTTTGCACTTCGCAAAAGAAAAGGAAAACCTACAGACCACCCAAAGAAGTGGGAAGATACATGATGCCTGATAAATATATTCAACATAGTCAGGGATTTGTGCAAAATTACTATGTGCTCGACTCACTTTGGACGTTTTGGAAAGTGTAGGCCATTTGTTGCTCGATGTCCATGTACATTATTTCTTCGAAATATATGTACACATCCAAGAAGTTTTCCCTGAAAAAAAACCAAAAAAACCCCATATTTTTCAAGTTCTATCATAAAATACCAAACTTTATAAAATAAATACACGTCCCCATATCGAATTTCGCTTGTGTGACAATTGACGTTAAAAGGCAGCCTAAATTTTCATTAACGCTTTTTTGATTTTGTAGGAACTTAGTCGTAAATGGTGCAGTATAAAGTTGTAAACGCGAATGTTACTTTATTTACGTCAATTTAATTATGTCGTGTGCGTCATTTGCATAACAATGACGTGTACCGGGCGTGGCCTAGCACGTAACTGCATAAAACCTATGAGTTTAATTTTGAATACATTATATTAATAATACAATAGTATTGTTATAAATGTTCCGGCTACCTGGCCTACTATTTATTAAGCTAATCCAGGCAATGGTCTTGTTAGGGAACCAGACTATTAGTATGATCATACATTACAAAAAGTCTCATATCAGATTTGACTTGGATTCAGCTTCTATTTGGGTTGAAAATAATACTTTGATACAGCTTGACCGTGGTTTTCGGACGGAGACAATGATTCAGAGATTTGTCATTTCGACCCCAAAAAAGTGTCCATTTTGACCCTGAAAAGTATATCAGGCCAAGTGAAACTCCGATTGAGGGTCCATTGGACCAGGGACATTTTAGAGTGTACCTGATGAAATCCTCAGACATGTTGGAATCTCTTCGAAGCTGTTTCAAGAGATATTTAGCTGGCCAGAAGGCAAGCGACACCTTGCTGTCGTATGTCGTTGTTTTGCAGGCCATGGGACAGTGGCACCGTTCGCCGCGTGATAGAAATTCATCTGTCCGATAGATACAATAATTATGCATGATTTAAGCTTTGGTAGGAACATCTTTCTCATTGGATTCAACTGAAACCACTGTTTAACTACAAACTACACTTCTGATACCAATTAGCGAGTTCGGTATTCCAAAATGGTCTGCACTGCTGCACGGCAATATTCGAAGATATTTTTTTTCTCGATATGACCGCGGCAGATACATTGGGGCGTTGCAGTGCCCTCATTTGATGAGAAATACGGCCTTGGCAGATGCATTTGTGAGACTCGCACGTGGTGGCGTACTTCATTGTTAATGGCTCGTGCTACAATTCGCGTCTTACCTTCGTAGACGTACGCGCATGTTACCAGCTTCTCTATGGTGCATTTTTCTGCAGAGCCTGTACATAATGTGATGAATATTAGTTAAATATATCGGTTTAAAGTTTAGACAGCTGATTGCAAAATGTCACACTTTGTTTTCATCTAGTATTATGTGGGCAATAATCGTCATTGAGAAAATATGTTTAAATAGTTGATATTCTCTCTTGTTATTTTTTTCCATACAATAATTATACACATCTTTTTTTCTAATCAGTAAATAGTATAAACTTGAAACTTTGAACAGAAACCAACTCTAAACTGAAGGTGTGCATATTAATGTGACGTCTTGATGACGTCACCTGTATACAATTTCCAGCGATGTTCATTAAAAATAAAATTACCATATGTATTTATTTATAACTCGTGAACAAAATAAGCAATCATGTTCATTCCTTGTGGTATGATAGACCATCCTTGATACACATTTGTTGTTCGGCAAGCACAAGACAAGAACTTCCGGGGTTACCAAGGGTAAGGTCAAAGGAAGGTGAATTCAAATATCCAACGGAAGCTTCAAAATCAAATTAATCTCCTTTTTTTTTCAAAACGGATGATAAGTTGAAGATGAATCATGATATGAAAGTAAGGCCTTGTCCAAAGATGGACAAAAGTCCATGGAGTACCAGATTTTGTGTGGGTGCATTTATGGTGTACATCGAGGACACACCTGTGAAGCATGAACGAGTAATTGAAGACAGGTGTCAAATCGAGGACGACCTCGATTAGAAAATGTGTACAAAACTAATAGTAGCTGTTGCAAAACTAGTTTGATTATAAACAAAAGATCGATGATGACGAAAACCCTGTGTGCTTGGGTATGTTTCTGCTTTCAATGGGGGACAATGGGGTCCCCAATTACCGAATGTCTACAATTGACGATCGTGTACGAAACGTATGGGAGGTCTTACGGAAGTACAAACAAAAGAGAGACCAAAGAGTTTAGGTAAATACAAATATGAGTTTGTCTTACATTCACTATGTGGACTTGTGAACAAAAGATGTCCACATAATGCAGGTTGTGTTGACGTTATGTGGACTAAGCCGTTTCCACATAACGTTTCGCCTTCTCTGGAAAACGGGTTTAGAGGCATTTTTTGGGTTAGGTTTATCCGTGGCAAAATGACGAGAACGTTAAGGGAATCATACAAAAAACAATTGGGTTGAAAGAGTTTTCACAGTTAAAGTAAAGTTATTTTTTGTACCGAGTTATCTTAACTACAGGAAAACAAAGGAATGTCCACATAGCGTATGTAAACAAACATGTACGTGTTCATCTTTTCAAACCGTGGACGAAAAATACCAGAGAACAAAAGAGAACAATATCGTCCACGATTCCCAGTATGCGTCCACGATTGGGGTCGTGTACAAAACAAATGGGAGTCTCCCTAAAAAGTTTATTACAAAGAGCGACAATAGGACGTCCACGATCGACGGTGAACACACGTGTGTTCCTGTATTGTATTACGCTCGAGGACCGACAACAAAAGGAGCACAAAGGGGCCATTCATCCTCGAACGACGGTGCCTATTGTCCTCGAACGCCGGTTTGTGCACTAAGTCTATGGGAAAGGTTTAGATCAGGGAACAAAGGAAAACGAAAAGCCAATCCTCGGAAGCATAGCAAAAAACGACTGTGGGTGGGTGTGTGTAGGGGTGTGTGTGTGTGTATGTCGTTGAACATATTGCCTCGGTAACATTTTTATTACCAGATACAAAGCAATTTCACCTTTACTTCTGGTGTTACGGGAAGTGCAGTGAAAAACGAATGTAACTTGAAAACGGAAGCATTTTACTTCAATCCAATTTATTGTGCAAATGTTTACTGAAGGGTGCGAAAAACACCCCCGCCCCCCAAAAAAAACACGACAAAGTGGGACGTCAAAAAAGTAAGAAAAAAAGACAACCTGAGGGCCCCCCCTTCCCCCTTGGGTGCACCACTGATTGGATACAGGGAACAAAACTGAAATGGTGGCAACACGAAAAGGTCTAAAGGGCCTCTCTTTCAAGACTTTACCTGGCCATCTGACGTCTCGACAGCCGCATTTTTCGATGACGTAACGAGCCCTGCACTCAAACTGACACGCAGGAACGGAGTACTTAAAGGGAAACTCTTTCAAGGAGCCTTCTGTGCAATTCGACTTGTATGGTTCCTTCAAGCTTGTTACCTAACGATTGACAATATCAAACAAGCTCTGATCAACATGAGTCTTATCCATGTACAACTAGGCTAAATTTAAAACAAAGTTGAATTTACAGTTACGAAAATATTTGGATATTGCCTGTGGAACATTTTTTTTTTTGTTAATTAAAGAAAAATCTAAGAAAACCTTGTCTTGGTGAGTTGAACCTACTTTTCCCCCCGACATTATAGCAGTTAATATACATGGGTTTCGTAGGCTCTATGTCATGTCACTGTTAAGCAGAATTGTTTGCATGGCAGAAACTTTGCAGAAATTATATTTTCTGTTCTGGGCACATTTCTGTGCTCCATCTTTATTTGTGCCTTTTATGATGCACTGAACGTACCGTCTGCTGACGAACAGCCACTGAGTTCTCGAAACCAGGCGAGAGCGAGAAGGCAAACTCCTTGATGACAGGGAACTCACCCTGGGGGTGCAGTAACACCTGACGGAAGAGTAAAACATAATTCAGTTGGTATTACTTGGTTTTTTTTTTTTTAGTGATATTAGATGCAGAATGCACAAACCATTTGTTCATGCCTACTCAAGCGGTACAAAACAACCTCCCTATATCTCCGCCTTAATACATATGGTTTATCTAATATGATACACAGTGCATGTTGTACCTTCATTCCAGCCGCCGTGCTCTCCCCGAACGTGTACAGATCCTGCTGGATGTTCAACCTCATGTACAAGCCGTTCCTGCTGCCTGGGTTCCGCACCGTCAACACCCCTCGCTCGCCAGCTGGCTCATCGTTAAACGTGTGACAGACACCGTAGTCCGTGAGACGCCGCGTGAAGTTCAGATGCGAGCAGGACTCTGTCCCCCAAAGGCATTTCAACAGCATGTCTTCGATGCGATGAGCCGACTGCACAAAGCCGTTAGTCACGTTGCCTTGGTCTGTGGAGGGAAACAGCTTGGCGCCTGTAAGGTCCACGCTAATGTTGCCCCGCGCCTCCAAACGATTAAAGACCTGAGTGTGCAGACGGGTCAAAAGAGTCCATGACAAACGAATGATACCTCCGTATCAATAACAGAACAAATAGTCACAACTTTCAGAGGTTCAAGACATCAAATTTAAGCCAGATTTACGCTCTCTCACTTCCTATAGCCGTTTTGTGGGAGGAGAATGGGGTTTACGTCAAATACTTTTAAATGAATTGTCCTTCTAAAGATGATCGACCCCGATTGATTTTTTGAAGCCGGTCTCCATGTGAAAAAAAGATCTCTCTAGCCATTTCAAAACAGAGAGAGGTAATTCTGGTCCAATTTCAATCCAATTTTCTCAAAATTACACGTTCACAGACCTGTTCAGATCTTAGACTCTTTCTTTCTACAATCCCTCTAAAACGAAAGAAAAGTAGTATTAAGCATTGGGATTTGTTTATGACATAATGACGTCAACTTCTGTTTATATGTACACTTTTCTATGCCAGCTAAGAGGGGAGCCACCGAGCTCGCGTAGGACAGCAAGGGCAAGTCTTTGTTCCCCTTTGATAATCATGGGGAGATACTTGTTACTCTCTCTGATCTATTTAAAAAAAATGCCTTCAGTGAGGGCGCCCTATGAAAGTGGTCTATGACCTGATTGAGTATCTGGAGGGTGTGTGGTTCCAATGTGTCGCTACGGAACTGGTTGATGTTGCATATCGTGACGGCAGGGAAGGTGACGTTGGGTACGTAGTTGACGGAGATGGAGCTGGTCTCTGGATACTGGTACATCAGGAGGAAGGCTCGAATGACGTTGATGATCAGCCAAGTTGTCATACCGAGGACCACTGCCAACCATATCAGTCTGGAATATAAAATGCGCTTGTTGTATCTCTTCGGTTCAACAATTCATCAATCAATTAAACCCAGAGTCTCTGTATAAATATATGCTCTAGTGAGACAGGTGAAACAGTTCGTATATTTGCTTTTCTTGTTTTTCAACTAATGCTTAGGCCCAAAAAAAAAAAAAGTTCATTCTAAAAGTGGTGCAGCGATTTTTTTTTTTTTTTTTTTTTTTTTTTTTTTTTTTTTTTTTTTTTTGTCGGCTTCGGCTGATGACTTCTCAAATGTGCCTATTAAAAATATATATGGGATATATGTGAGGCCACATAAATCTAAATCTTATTCTCGATCATAACCCCTTCTAAAAACATGTTAAAATTGTGCAGCAGCCAGTCAAACCAGTGAGTTTGGCGGTTTTGAAACATCATCATCATCTGAAAAAAAAAAAAATTTTTTTTTTTTTGGCATGGCTGCTGGCGACGCGCGCGCGCGCCAGAAAACGGACTTTTTTTTTTGGCCTTAACGACCACTGTCTTGTATTACAATTAAACACTTAAACAAAACACCCGTCGATTTGAGTATACCGAAAACAGTCAGATTTGATGAGATATGTATGTATGGTCATCAGCTGAATGCAACTGAAAATCGGGCAAATATTTATACGGATAAAAAAAGAGATTAATCAATCAAAATTGTAATATTATTATGCCAAACGTACTCCCAGAACAGTATAATTTCCAAGCCAAACTCAGGGCTTGCTAAAATACCTAAAGGCGGTTTCAGTCAATGAGCATTTCTAAAGAGTTAACTTCAGACAATTATAAGGTAAAAACTACTCTGTTGTATTAAAATAAAATAAAAAATAAAAAACCCAAAAAATCACTGAAGCGGGAACTCATTTAAACAACAGATGCGTATTGATAACTCAATCTATTGAATACATTTCACTCTATACGTCTTGTCCCTAGTTTCAGTTATTTTTTTACAAATAACAGACACTTTGCAGCTTGTTTGAACCTGCAATGTATTTGTTTTAGCTCGAAAAGCCGGCTTGACCCTCATCAACATTACCATAAACTTCTACAACTGGTCTATCTCTTGTTTCATCAAAAAAAGTCACTACTTTTCCGTGTCGAACATGAACACACACACAACGATTTGCTGCTGTTAAACAATTGTTATAATTATTCATTTCACCGACCTGCGAATGCCGTGGTAGGTGTTGTTGGTGACATAACGCAGACCGTGAAAGGTTGTCTGATCTCCGAACTCTTTAAAATCGGCCGCTAGATGGTTACGGTTCCCGTTGTCTGCTATTGGAGAATTCACCTGTTCCTTGCTGCTAGGCAGGGTGAACATCGTGTTCCTGAATGACATAACGGGTGGATCGTCTTTTTTTAGTACTACTAATGCCGTCATTCTTTTCTTTATCAAGTTTTTTTTAGGTTATGAATTCTGTATTCTCTGCACTACCACTGAAACCGTACTATCTTGTATATACTATCTTGTATATGCATGTGCCACTTGGCACGTTTTGTTGACGCTCGGCAGGACTAATTGATTGTTTTACAATTGCGGGTACAGAGTTGTGCGTTGTGCTTTGTCAAAGATGTCATTAAAATAAGCCTTGATCCTGCTATCGGGATTAAGTGTGGATTACAACGTGCGAAGGCTACATACGTCAGAAGTTTAACCTTAAGTTAACCCGCTTGTGAGATTTGAAGGTTTGAATGGTGCAAAGATGCACCATGCGAATAAATCTCTTTTGTGAGTATTTGTGGTTCTGTCTTTTTTATTAGTCTGGTGCCTGACTATGGAGAAATGCGTAGAAATAGTGACCTACATAACTGGACATCCTGGATATTTCGTTTGGCACAGTCAGCTGATAGCTCATTGACGCAGTGCTGAAGAGTTGCTAAACCGGTTGTTTCAGATGTCAGTCTATTTTCTTGTTTTGCATGTGTGACAGTCATGAAAATGTATGTTTATTTTCCGAACCCCCGTCTAATTTTTAGCTTTACCCAACCAGGTGATGTCCTCTTTTCTTTACTTACCTGATTACGTAACAATTTCTTTATCTACCTGCATATATTATTTAAATCGGAGAGCGCCCTCTATGCTAGGTTTCGCGCGCTTCCTTCATACTGATTTTTGACGTAGACTCACCAACATTGTGTCATCTTTGTCCCACAGGTAATAATATTTTGCTGTAAATTCATTTCATTTTGTATGATTATCATTTGCTTAGCACTATAAACTATCATACATTGTATTACTCATTCTTGTTTGCCGCTCCGATGATTATTTCGTTGATTATAGATGTATTTATTTGACTTTATTTGGGAGTAACAGTAAGAGTATTAACGTCAGACTATTCCCTGTTTCCGATTATTAAATTATTCCTTCTTAAGTTACTTGCTTCTTTGACCACTGAGAAAATGATTCTTTTGTCGGTATTTGCATTATTAGACCTATTTTAGATTCATTTACGTTGATTTTGCTTATAACCGATGTATAATTCAAGATGGCGGCCGCTGCCGTAATTTTGGCGCGAACTGCACAGTGTTAAATATTCTATTTGTTTCATTTCTATTATTTTACTTTTAACTTATTTACTTGAGATACTGATTTTTGACGTAGACTCACCAACATTGTTTCGTCTTCGTCCCACAGAATTAAACCAGCAAAACTGAGACACTTTGTTGTTGCCGACTGCCTCTATCTATACTCGGCCCAAAATTACAGCAAGGGTCACACATGTTTTCAGTACCTTAAGTTTCAAGACTCTCATACACAGTATTGAGAGTCCACAATGTTCGGACTACTGGTTCAGATGCATGAAAAACAGTTTGGCATGGTTAGACTACCATATAGCCCCATAAATGCGGCCCATTTACTGGACTACCTCCGTAAATAAAGGCCACACTTGGAACATGTACCCGAATATGTAGAACTTTGTAAAGTTTATATTTTCACATTTAGCATTAGTTTGTAGTTTATATATGCTTTAGAAGCACGTTCACCCTCTTTAAAACTTTAGAAAATTATTCCCCCAACCTCGTCCTCAGGGTGTCGAGCAGTACGCGCCCGCCAATACCTGCTTTTCTCACCCTGGTATTGAATCATTTGCACGTGCCAGATTTTCGATCACGTATGCAAATGAGGAACAGTCTGGTGCCTGCATGAGCATTCCATTTGCGTTTGTTTTTGTTTGCGGTGTCTGGGGTATAAACAACATCAATTAGTCGTGCCGTGAGTTATGAAAACACCATTTTTTTTTAAAGTTAAAATGTTACAATTTGGTCCTCCAATTTGCAGTGTCACATTTCATATTAATATGAGCAAACTGGAAAGGACGTAGAGGAGTATTTTTGAGAAGGCGTGGACGTTATCATTACAATGACCACAACACTCAAATTGAGCAGTCTTCCCTAGATTATCAACGTCCTTGGCCTCAAACTTAAGTTTTATTTCTGTGAATCCTCCCTTTACGAAGAAATGGCATCGACTGTAGTATCCAAATAATCATTGAATGTGTCCAAAATCCCAGCCGGATCATAGTCACTCGTAATACACGTGATAGAGCAGCAACGGTGGCAGCTTCAAAAAGTCACGAATTGTAGAAAGACGGAAGTATAAAGATGCATTCGGTGTGTGTGCATTCATTTTAATGGACAGGCTAAGCAAACGTTCGTACATACTGACACGCTTGACCAACTGGGACGTTCACAGGGCATGGGTGCGGTCCTAAGTCTTAAAGGAATGCTCAATATGCAAGTTAGAGCGCGCACATGCCGGACCAAACAAACAAAGCGAAGTACATGTCGGGTTTGCATTGTGTCAAAGTGGGATCAATCAAGGCTTTATAAGCGGTGCCGTCTTATCGTTTAGCCTCACTCTGCCTCTGCAATCTAGCTGGGGACGTTGGCATTCATTGGTGTATGAAGACAACTTGTACACAACATGGCGTTCATGCAAGTCTTGTGGTGCGTCGTGTTGGTTAGTTTTGCCCCGGTATGTCAACAAGCAGAGTGCCCGAAGTGTCCACCGATGTGGACTTTCTACAACGGTTACTGTTACCGTTTGTTCGGCAATGCCAAGACCTTCTCTGAAGCTGAGAACCACTGCCAGGACTTTACCAATGTCGGCCAGGGTCACCTGACGTCCATAACTAACGCACAGGAGAACAATCTGCTCTTCACGGTGTGGAAGTCGACCCGTGGGACAGTAGAAGGTGGCCTATGGATCGGCTTCACCGACGAGGCAGAGGAAGGGAACTTCATCTGGACAGATAAGTCGGTGGTCAACTTCACCGAATGGAGCGATGGCCAACCTGACAACTACGGTGGTGGTGAGAAATGTGCTCACATGTGGTATGGTAAATATGGCGAATGGAATGACGTCGGATGCGATAGACTGTTCTCCTACATGTGCAAGATGACCGCTTTTCTGTAAATTAACCCCACGGTGGACGAACACGGAGATGCGTGAGAATTTTTGCCACATCAAACCTGAAGCTCTCACAGTCGATTCCTAAGTCGATCTCATCGGCCATGATCATCAAACAGTCTTACCAAACGGACACCAGCAACCAGTATCACTTCCAAAACTAACGGTTGAATTTCATTTTGTTGATTGCTGGCCTGCTACACGGTGGAGGAACGGTGAAAACATCCCACTATGCATCATCGTGGTTTCAACGTTTACGGACCTGCATGCTTTCAAGTTTTACATTGAGTGGTTAACTTTTGCTTGTTTCTCAAACTGTCCAGCTTTAACGTGAGAGAAACGTGGACCAAGATCAATACGCCGCACTCATTCACGCCAATGGCATCATTGTGAAAAACTAAGGAACCAACGAACTGCATCACTTGGGAATTTGCACAGAGCTGCAACTCACAAAGGAACTTTAAATTCAAAATCGGACTCCTCATTGTTAAGGCTCCAACACCAATTGCAATTGAGTTAGATGGACCTCTTTTAATTTAATTCATTTAATCTTTGAGTAGCATAATTATTTTACTTGTAGTTTAGAAAATTTGTATCGTTTAAAGTTGAATGTTTTGTTAATTATAATGTATTGGCGACGGAAGTTTTACTGGTCATGTTTATGATCTACAAGTACATAAAAACCAGATGTACTGACATTTTGATAGACTTATAAAGATATTGCTTCAGTGATTAAAAAAAACAAAGTTCCAGATTGAATTGACGTAATGTAGAAAAGTGGCACCGGATAAACGAAGTTTATTTTTGGATATTTTTGAAACGAATAAATCATAATAGATAGCGGTTGTAACTGAACAACCACACAGCTGTTCGATAGCCTACATTAGAGATTTCAAATGGTGTCTTGAATTATAGAAATAACTGTCTTTTTAACATCACAAGCGCTTAAATTTCAAATTATAATCATCAATCGGGATCAGCAAATTAAACACCAGAGCAAGTTTTCGTTGCTTAAACTTACCCACCGAAAAATTACCATTGAGTTGATTGCAAACAAATATCATCGTTTATGTTTGAAACTTGTTTTAATTTGTTATATGTTTCATTTATTGATTAACATTTTTTGTCGCTGCTTTCGTGGGGAGGGGGATAAAGGTCCAGACCAGGGGACTGGGCGTGGCCAAAATGAACCTTTCCCCTGTATCAAGTCCATAATACCCCAAATTAACACTTTCTCTCTTATCTTAAGAGACATCAAACCCAACCAAATAAATTAAGCACAAGCATGGAGAACCAGAAGATAAAATCGTAAATAGTAAAACGAACTTACTGTTCGTTTTCACGAAGTAACACTTGTGTACACCCACGCGGTAATTTTTTTCTACACGAAGTTACACTAGTCTTTATTTCACCAGTTTGACGGCTCCTTATTAAAATTGTCTGTAATC
Organism: Patiria pectinifera; assembly: GCA_029964075.1. NCBI lineage: Eukaryota > Metazoa > Echinodermata > Asteroidea > Valvatida > Asterinidae > Patiria > Patiria pectinifera. The sequence goes on from CM057150.1 coordinate 12,910,683, forward strand.
CTACAAGAAAACGGATTAATTGCATTCCTGTCAAGCGTTTAAAAACATTTTTCTTTTATTCCAAAAAGTATTTCTGTAACAGAGAGAGAGTTCCTACTTTGGGAAAAGAAAAATCGTTCGCGGCGGTATTCATGTGCGCGGGCACACATGAGTGTTACATCGTAAAACCAAAATGTGTCATTTAGTGGACTTGGGTGGTACTTCGTGGTGTCATGACTACACTTCTAAGTTGCTGTAGTGGCGTATTACCTGACCATTCACAATGGGCACTGGATCGCGTACACAGACTCAAGATTATTTTTGAGTGCCCGCCCCCCCCCCTGAAATGTCATTTCCCCCCAATTGCCCCCCCCTCCCCCCCAAAAAAGAGTTGGCGCCGCCACTGGTCCCCGGAGTTTGATTGAGAGTATATTTATTAGCCCTGTGCACACGGGCCAACCCCACTGGTCCTCGGTTGCCTTAAGGACGTACCACAATCGCTGGGTGACCACCGTGGGTATTATTAGTCCGGGGTAATTTTGTAAATCCGTTACAACATTAACTCGAATGCACATCATTTATTAGACTTTCATTTATTAGATCTTCCCCTAAAGCTGTAAGATATTGCTTGTGAACGCCCTTCAACGAAAATTGCAGTACGTACATCCATCTTTGAATAGCGCCCATTATTGTCAAAAAGTACCCCCCCCCCGACATTTAATCTTGAGACAGCTGCACCCCCATATTGACAAGAAATCGCCGCCGCCGCTGCTTTAGAGAATCTATACTTTTTAGTAATAACAATCAAGACGTGTGCAAGGTTACGCATGTCATCAAATAGCCATTATTTGCAAGGACATATTCTACAAATATTGCCCTTGTGTGACGTTATGGATGGAGGTCTTTTCTTTCTTTGCGAGTCTCAATTTGTCGATAGCACAAAGGGTACTTTGGCTCTGTGCACAAGTACCCCCTCAACGGTAAGATAGGGAGAGATGGGCCGATCATTTGGACTGACATTCGAATAGTCTGGTAATTAGACTAGCATTCGAATCCATTGCCGACGAAGGCTGACGCTCATGAAAAGTATATTTGTTTATGAATTACAGGGTTTGGTCGAGCACCGTGACGGTCGTTGCCTACTGGATAGGCATGCTTGCTCGAGATTGGGGGTCCGCGTTCGATTCCTGCCTGATTCAGGTTTTGCTCTTTTTTTTCAACAATTTTTAGTTTTATATTAGAAATGTTATTTTTCAGTCGGATACCAATTTCTATAGCAGGAATTTTCTTTGTCTTTTCTATTTCGAGGCTTTGGGAGGATTGTGTTAAAAATGGGAAATAAAGTCAAAAATCCGTACCAGGTTGAATAATACTAGCCTCCGTTTAAGCCTGGTAATAATACCATGCTCCATAGGAAAGCGCACAAAGTATCCCAATTAGTTGTTTAAGATAAAAAAGAATAAAAATAACGCGTCCCGTCCACGTGCCTCTCGAAGGCTGTAAAAAAGCGCCCTCTCTTGTTCGCACACGGAGCCCATACCACATAGTCTGGTGTATAAATGTCCATGGATGGCCTGTGTAATAACTGACACAAGTTTAACAATTGTTTTTCTACGGAAGCGTAGAAGGACAATTGACAATACAAACAAAAATCCAATCGATAGTATATCACCGCGGTGATATAGTAACTCGCCGCGTCTATAGATATACAATTAGATTTTTTTTTTAATTGTTCTGGCTTTTCTGCGCTTCCGTTCCTTTCTTCGGTACATGCATAAACTGATTTTTAATTGTCCCTTTTTTCCGTCAGAAGCCAAAAGAAACAATTCACGTGACACAAGATTATCCCTTGAATTACATTTTAAAACTGCTATTAATGATTACTTTATGCACCTTCGGATCTGATTTGATATTATACAGATAATGAATATTTATATCTAAGATACAGTGTTTTTTTTTCATGATACATTTTTTTTTCTCACCACGCTGTCTTCAACAGTCAGGGACTGTGTTTATTTCAGGGGTTCGGGGGTGTCGTGAGTGCCCTACATTTTCAAGGACCCTGCTAAAAAGTCTCCATCATTGTTCAACAGGTTCAACACCTTTCCTCCCCTGTTATCATGTGTACCTCTCTGGCAGGGCTTTTGCAAAGGTTCAAGACACATGCAGATCACGTTAACCCTAAAGGGTCCGGGGGCGGAATCCGCCCCCCCCCCCTCAACATTTTCCGTGATAGCCTCTAAAAAAAAAAATTTCGCGACCCAAGCTGTTATGACTTTTTAGCCTCGAGCTTTGCGCATCCTTTGTTACCAAAAACATAAAAATCGGACCACGGGTTGCCGCGTAGCGAAAAGTTTTCCGGCGCTACGCGCCGTGAAAACTGACTGTTCGCATATACGTCGTGTACACAGAGCAGAATTGCCATTCGTACATTTGAATCATTAATTAGCCATAATTCCAAAACCCTTTGACCTATAGTCATGAAATTTCTTGGGTATGTTTAGGAAGAGTTGCTCTATGCATGTGCTGAGTTTCAAAATTTGTCGTCACTCAATGGCCGAGATCTTAGGGGGGGGGGCTTTATTGACCCCACAAAATAGAGGGACTTTCGGGTCCAATTCGGGTCAAAATTGGGGCTCTTCATTACTGCAAACCCTCAAGTGTGGTTCAAATACTCTCCATTAAGAGAGAACCCATGTTTGTGCTGGCGTCGGAACTTTTAGGCTTATGCAAGCTCAGCAGATTCAAAATGGCGACTACTAGGACAAATTCAGGTAATCGCCATCGTTAAAGTTCTACAATAGCCAGTTCATGAATGGCAGACCTCGCTTGATATAAAACCAATAGGCACTTTGCCTGAAATGAACTCTTCGAATGTTGCAAAGGGAACCTTTTACGGTAGACCAATCACTCAGGTCTGTGAACCCCGTTGTCTGACCTGGTCCCCTGAGTGCCCTATATTTCCAAGGACACTGCTCGGCCTCGGAGCCTTCCGTATGGCGTTATAAAACGGACAGGCAAAGTCATAGGCGTAGCCAGCGGGGGGGGGGGGGGATAATAGTAGGCCTTTTGTGTGATTTCACGGAGACCAAGTGTCCGGAGAAAAAAAAAACCTGTCTACATTTCACAACGGATGTGCAAGTGCCCTTTTCAAAAAAATTTACTCCCCCAATAACAATGACCGTGCTACGCCCCTGAAAGTCGTGTGCTTCAGTTTGAAAAGTCGTGTGCGTGAGCTTCACACGTCGTGTGTGAGCTTTCAAACGGATTCGGCCGGATTTCTGGCTCGTGTTCACCAAAAGTACCAAAAAATCGTTAATACATGCGGCAAAAGGTGATCTTTTTTTCCAGAAAATAACTTCACTTTTTTCTATAATAAACGACAAATAACAATATCTTTTCACGCCATATTTAAATACACAGCATAAGCAACCGCACGCACTCACATTTGTATCCTTGTGGAGACATTCCTTTGTTCTCGTGTACTAACGTTTTCAAGTTTGAAAATGTAGTTTCAAAATGCTCTTATTTTAACCAGATTTAATTTCCTTGGCTGAAATTTGGATTTAGTATCCCTTTTTTCTAAAACTCTTCCATTTGCGACGGATCAACATAACTTGGAAATTCCTAGTTTTTGAGTAAAATCCATATATCTATTTCGTGAAAACCTTGTGGAGACGTATTTATCAATAGAAATTGCCCTGTGGAGACGTATACAATCCGTCGGTCGCACCACGAACCGGCGTATCTCGATTTTTTGCCAAATTGAGTTTTTGTCATTAACGTTATTATTTAATCAAAGTGCTCATTCTCAGAAAGTTTTATTCCGATCGGAGTTCTTATTAACTAAGAACGCAAATTAGATTGTGCGGCGTATCTCTGAAAAAAAATGAAAAATGCTGCATCACGAAGTGGCGTATCCCGATACGCCGCTTTACACGCTAATTCCCATAGTGCTATGACGTCACAAAGCAGCGTCGACATGACAAATTGGAATTAAGCGTTTCACGAACCGACGTATCTCTGTATTTGTCATACCTCTGTCTTTATACTGTATTTTCATTTGCCCAGGACGATCACCTGACCGGGCGATAAATATGCATGGCACACTCCCATTGTATATCACATTGTGATATCACATGCATGTAGACTAGTCCCCGCCCCACAGTCCAAACCATTATGCGCGGACCGCGTTTAAACCAGACTATACCTGTACTCATTGGTACCCCGCAGTACTTTCACGTTCCACAATATAATGTATAGCAGTGAGGGAGCAGTGCATTTGCAGACGATATTTACTTTAATTTGGCGGCCAGCGACGAGCGGCATTAAGATTATGTTTACGTTTTGACTGACTCTAGTAACGGTGCCTAGGCCTTCAGAACTTCAAAAATGCAGAGCTGACACAGTTAGTTTTTTCGTATACGATCCTCATCAGCCTCAACATGTCAGCTGAGCCCGGAGGCACAGATTCTCCGCCCCCAAAAAGGTTTTTGAGCCGCTCCAAACATTAACAACAAATAAAAGATTTAGCTTTTGAACAAGACTCATCGAACACCAAACGTTGTACCAACTACGCAGTCCGCGTTGTACGAGAATTCTGCGAAGAAACGGGCAGGGACACTCGTTTCGAGACACTTTCTGTGAAAGAATTTCCCTTAGAAAACCAAGTAAAACACATCATCAAGACAGAGGTATGACAAAACAGTTGTTGACTGATGTGATGTGGGATATGACGTTTTGAACACCCTCGGGGACGCATAGCACCCTCGGCTTCGCCTCGGGCGCTATGCGTCCCTCGGGTGTTCAAAATGTCATATCCCACATCACATCAGTCAACAACTGTTAACTGGCACACGGCCACTATTACGCGCGTTGTATAACATAGGAAAAACAAGATAAAAATCTGTTTCACGAAGTGACGAATAACTTTGGAGCAGAATTTCTGAAAAACTTAGCAACTCAGATGCACACAGATTGCATACAATAAAGTTCAATCTATAATTTACTAGCTTGAATGATCACACAGCTTGAATTATCACACAGAGAGTATATAGAATGAACCTACAAAATAATGACCAACTTTAAATCGGTTTTTCTCGGAACACAAAAAAATGCGATACGTCGGTTCGTGGTGCAACCGACGAATCTTTTGTTCCCTATTGTACACACGTCTCCACAAGGATACAAATTTCAGTACGTTTTATCAACCATTTTTCATATTTGGATGCAATAATTACCATTAAATATAGCTACATAATGGGAATCATCACATTTCGTGTTTTTTTTCCAACGCTTTTAAAGATGTTGGAAAGTAAATGCATCATTTGAAACAAAGTTTACCGCACCTGTTGTCAAAAAAAAAATCCCAATTTTACTTTATAATCTAAGAGATCATGTTACATGACGGTTCAAACTCACGCACACGATGTTTCAAACTCATACACACGACGAAAACTCACACACATGACGTTTCAAACTCACGCACACGACGGAAGCTTACAAACATGACGTTTAAGCTACAATCCTGGCCAAATCTTGCTGGGTCCCCAAACCCCAGCCCCCGCTCAGTGTTGTCTCTCTTTGCGCGGTGTGTGCTCCATCCGCTGGAGAGAACAACATCGACCGGGGGAGCGGGGGAGTGGGTGACCGTTGGAGGCTAAGGTTATTTCCAAGTGTCCCAACCATTTTGGCCGGCATTGAAGGCACACGACATTTCAAGCTCACGCACACAACATTTCAAACTCGCGCACACAACGTTTGCCCGTCCGTTTTAGAACACCATACTAATGACTCAAGTCGAATCGGTCGAGGCTGCCACTGGCTCGCTTTTTTTCCAAACGACATCCGCATGGGGTGTACGCTATGGTGTTTGGGACTTTACTTCTCTAAACACATGAGAAGAAATTGTAAAATTGGTGGGGGGGGGAAGACATGAATTCGAACGTAATGAAATTCGGACTTTATTTCCCTTTCCCAGATGAAAAAAAGAAAAATGGGTACAAAATGGTGACTCGAACCCATATCGCAAGGATTCCTTACGGTTCAAAATTACGAGCTTAGCACCAAATGAGCTATCGAACTGCTGGGGAATAAAAATAAATATATACTGGGAAAAATAACTGCATACGTATTATAAAAGTATCGTAGAGGGCGCTTAATATATAATGGATATATTTTGGGAAAAGAAAATTCGCGGCCGATTTGTTTTTTGTATAAATTATCAAACCTTTGAGAAGCTGCCGCAGTGATAACGAAATAAACTTTTAAGCAGATACGCACGATTCGGCCATAGCCCAGGCGCGGCACGTGGGTATGTTGATTTTTAGCTGTTTCGGTGACTCACCGAAACAGCTCTTGTTTTCGTTAAGATTTTTTTTTTTCCCCCTCCTTTTTCAGACTTTTTCTCCATAGGTTTAACACACGTTTCTTCCACCAGTCCACTTTGCCACTTTTTTAAATCCGATTGATTTCAGACTTGGTACATACTTAGACCACCACCCACAGATGGTCCTAGAAGAAATTCGTGATCGTGACGTCATCAGGTGTCAGGTTACGTCACATTAAAGATGCATTTTTCCCCATATGTTTTGTACACGTTTTAAAACACTCCAGTTCGGCATCTTCGTAAATCCGATTGACTTTAAATTTAATTCATACTTAGACCACCACCCACAGATGGTCCTAGACGAAATTCGTGATCGTGACGTCATCAGGTGTTCGGTTACGTCACATTAAAGATGCATTTTTCCCCATATGTTTTGTACACGTTTTAAAACACTCCAGTTTGGCATCTTCGTAAATCCGATCGACCTCAGACTTGATACATACTTAGACCACAACCCACAGATGGTTCTAGAAGAAATTTGAGATCGTAACGTCATCTGGTGTTGGGTAACGTCACATTAAAGATGCATTTTTCCCCATAGGGTTTGTACACGTTATAAAACACTCCACTTTGGCACTTTTGTAAATCCGATCGACGTCAGACCTGGTACACACTTAGACTACCACCCACAGATGGTCCTAGTAGAAATTTGTGATCGTGACGTCATCAGGTGTCAGGTTACGTCACATTAAAGATGCATTTTCCCCCATATGTTTTGTACACGTTTTAAAACACTCCATTTCGGCTTTTTCGTAAATCTGATCGACGTTACACCTGGTACACATCTATACCATCACCCACAGATGATCCTTGAAGAAATTCGTGATCGTGACGTCATCAGGTGTCACGTTACTTCACATTAAAGATGCACATTTTCCCTATAGGTTTTGTACAAGTTTTAAAACGCTCCACTTTTGGCACTTTCGTAAATTTGATCAACTATATACTTGGTACACACTTAGACCACTACCCATAGATGGTCCTAGAAGAAATTCGTCATCGTGGCATCATGAGGTGTCAGGTTACATCACATTAAAGATGCGTTTTTCCCCATATGTTTTGTACACGTTTTAAAACACTCCACTTTGGCATCTTCGTAAATTCGATCGACCTCAGACTTGATACATACTTAGACCACCACCCACAGATGGTCCTAGAAGAAATTCGTGATCGTGACGTCATCAGGTGTTTGGCTACATCACATTAAAGATGCATTTTTCCCCATTGGGTTTGTACACGTTTTAAAACACTCTACTTTGGCACTTTTGTAAATTATGCGATCGACGTTAGACCTGGTACACACTTAGACTACCACCCACAGATAATCCTAGAAGAAATTCGTGATTGTACCAATGCCGAGATGGGTTATAGATGAAAATTCATGTGATGTCATCATCAAATGTCATGTGACGTCCCTTAAAGGGGCATTTTGTTCTTTATAGGCCTATATTTACAGACCTATACGTTCGATTTGGTTATAACTTGACATGTACGTATAATGTGCTGTTATAGATGACAGTTTTAGTGACGTCACTGATTGTTCATCACGTGCACAGAGTATTTTGAATATCCGAAACAGCTTGTGTTTGTCCACAAACACATTTCTAGTTTTGCTTGTAATTTGAACGAAAATATCGAATCTTCCCATGTCACGTCAATGACGTCATCAGCCAGTAACGCTGGAAACGTAAAGCTTCACTCGGCCCTGAACGAGTGGACGTCACAAGTGCAGTGAGCATTAGCCAAATTGATAATGGGACAAGGAACCAACCTGTTAGTCGCATACACGCGTGCTCGTGCAGCGCGAGGCCAGTTTATCCTGCAGCTCCAGCTTACCACGTGCGTGCATGATACCCCTCTCTACAAGCTTGGATCAAAATGACCACGAATTCTCGGTTCTTGATAAGAAATACTGTGTTTCAAGTTTAAACATGTCTGGTTTTTATTGTTTTTGATATTGACAATGTTTTTCACTGGAGTGTCAATTTAGTTTTGACGTCGAGTTGAAACTGCAACATGCATATTGTTGCCCTGTACAAGGCTAGAAACCACCTCAGGACCATGGCTGCAAAAGAAATAGAAAGAAGGGTATAGGTACTCATGATAATTGAAGTAAGGAATGATTATTCCTCTTGAAACATAACAGATCATAGGTTGGAGAGAAACAAGCACCAGGCAAAGAGTTACATTTAACTGGTGGAAAAAAAAATGGACCATATACGTTAAATGTTTCTTTGCGGGTGTCGTTTGCTATTTCAATGTATTGACAATGAATACCCTTTAACGTAGACTCAGAGTACAAAACCTGAGACAAACAAAACTTAATGTACAAAACTCCATAGGGTTGTCTAAGGGGCGTGGCTGACGGCGATTGGTCAATTAGCTACAGTGTCCTCGCGTGCGGCGTCAAGCCCGGTTGATACTCGGTTCAGTTATAATTAATCTCTAGAAATGAGACTTTTGGGGTGATGCGTTATCAACTGAAAACAGACTGCCTGGACACGGGTACAGTAAAACTGTGATTCAGGGTAGTAGTACTCTTTATGGGTTCACATCGTAAGGTTAGGGGGTTTTTTTTTGTTTTTTTTTTTTATATAACTACACATAGCATTCAATATTTATAGTTTAGTCTATCAACAGTGATCCTTCAATTCGAACCTTCATGCAGAAATTTTATATTTTGATGGTTTAGCCACAAACCCTTTTTTGTTCGTTAACTCAGTGCAGAATGTTATTATGCCGATGCAAATGACAAAAAGCCATATTATTTATATTGAAATAATCATACATTGCATAAGCTCCAGGGACGTCATAGAGGCTGCCCCAAATCTTACCATGAATACAATTATTAAGGGCAGATTCAAGGGGGAGGGGGGGGCAACGGAGCCATGCCTCTCCATTGACCTCACAAAAAGGCAACCACTACGCACACCACCATCTTTTTTTCTAAAAAAAAAAGGTGTAAATTGGACAGAAATTGCCTCAAATCGCACCACAGAGCATCTATCCCATGCAGGAATTTGTAAGACTTGTTTGCCCTCCCCCCCCCCATAAAAAAACACAAAAAAAGTGGTCTGGATCCCCCATTGTGAAGGCCGAAGATGAATCAAATGTTGCATAAGCTTCAAGGACGCCATAGAGGCTCCCCGATTATGATTCTTACCATGAATTCAGTTCTTATATTTTGTCCATTTCCTGATATTTTTCGCCACAACCATTGCAATCGAATCGCACCTCAACATATCTGAATGCAGCAAACTAATATTTCCACTGCATGAAGCCACAATTTAATTTCTGTCGCTAATAAGCATATGTTGCATAAACTCCTAAACTCCAATGACGTTATAGTCTCCTCAAGTGTATCCTTGTCGTAAACTCAGTGCAGACAGATAACACACAAAAAAACAAATAAATCATAAAAGCCATTTAGAGGCATTGTTTATTGTACAGACCATACTTCAAGTTTACCAATATGACCTAATTGTTCTTTAGCAACAAACTGTTCTGCTGTAAAGTCAAAGCAGAATTTTATCATGGCCATGCAAAAGACAAAACAGAAACATAAAAGCCGTTTTAATGTTTATATTAGCATATGTTGCATAAACTCCAACGAAGTTAGAGGCTCCTTCAAGTGTACCAAGGTCGTAAACTCAGTGCAGAAATTGATTAGCATATTTATGTTTCATAAACTCCAACGACGCATGTAAAGTCTACCAATATGCCCTTCTTGTTCTATGCTAAATAACGATTCACAGCTAACCTTGTTTTCAAGTTTTATTCTTCTATTTTTTTAAGGAATGTTGGTTGCCTTTTTCGTTTTTATGCTTACGCAAAGTTCTTTATTCATGATGAGCAAAACTGTAATGTCATTCATGAGCGGAATCAGCAGATTAATGTTACACGTCTATTTCAGCACAAAAAAGCTAGAAATTTTGATTTTTGTTGTTATAAATTTCGTTTCTTTAGTGATTCGTTGTTGTGTTGGTACACATGACAGTAAGCCAATGAGTAACTCTTTTTCATAAATATTGTCAAATAAGCACATTTTAGGTGCACAATTTGAAAAAAAACCCGTTAACTGAAGAGTGTCTTCCTTGAATGACATCACAGCAACAGCTGCGCGTTGAGAAGTCCGGTATAGCATGAAAGCTCGACTTTTTGGGGTCGCAAAAGTTGATACAGAAAATCATTCTCGTACGCATAATACACGAATAACCCCAAAACGACCATTTTTAAGTTGTGTGGATTTTTATATCCTACTTTAAAAAGTTCTTCCCGAAAAGCATCATTTCGTTCAAAGCGCGTTTTGTAGCCCAACTTGGCTGTTCCAGGACTGTTCCCTTTAACGTAGACTCAGAGTACAAAACCTGAGACAAACAAAACTTAATGTACAAAACTCCATAGGGTTGTCTTAGGGGCGTGGCTGACTGCGATTGGTCAATTTGCTACAGTGTCCTCGCGTGCGGCGTCAAGCCCGGTTCATACTCGGTTCAGTTATAATTAATCTCTAGAAATGAGACTTTTGGGGTGATGCGTTATAAACTGAAAACAGACTGCCTGGACACGGGTACTGTAAAACTGTGATTCAGGGAGCGTCCTATTTTCCCAAATAAATGTAGTACTCTTTATGGGTTCACATCGTAAGGTGAGGCTTTTGTTTGTTTCTTTTTTTTTATAACTACACATTGCATTCAATACTAATATTGTAGTCTATTTTGTGATTTCTTTCGCCGTAACTCGAATATCAACAGTGATCCTTCAATTCGAACCTTCATGCAGAAGTTTTATATTTTGATAGTTTAGCCACTAACTTTTTTTGTTCGTTATCTCAGTGCAGAATGTTATTATGCCCATGGAAATGACAAAAAGCCATATTTTTTATATTGAAATAATCATATATTGCATAAGCTCCAAGGACGTCATAGAGGCTGCCTCAAATCTTACCATGAATAAAATTATTAAGGGCAGATTCAAGGGGGGGGGGGGCAAGGGAGCCATGCCTCCCCATTGACCTCACAAAAAGGCAGCCACTACGTACACAAACATCTTTTTCTAAAAAAGGGTAAATTGGACAGAAATGGCCTCAGATCGCATCACAGAGCATCTATCCCATGCAGGAATTTGTAGGACTTTTTTGCCCCCCCCCCAAAAAAAAGTGGTCTGGATCCCCCATTGTGAAGGCCGAAGATGAATCAAATGTTGCATAAGCTTCAAGGACGCCATTGCAGACAAATAACACACACACAAAACAAATAAATCATAAAAGCCATTTAGAGGCATTGTTTATTGTACAGACCATACTACAAGTTTACCAATATGACCAAATTGTTCTTTAGCAACAAACTGTTCTGCTGTACAGTCAAAGCAGAATTTTATTATGCCCATGCAAAAGACAAAACAGAAACATAAAACCCGTTTTAATGTTTATATTAGCATAATGTTTCATAAACTCCAACGACGTTAGAGGCTCCGTCACGTGTACCATGGTCGTAAACTCAGTGCAGAATTGATTAGCATATTTATGTTTCATAAACTCCAACGACGCATGTAAAGTCTACCAATATGCCCTTCTTGTTCTATGCTAAATAACGATTCATAGCTAACCTTGTTTTCAAGTTTTATTCTTCTGTTTTCTATAAGGAATTTTGTGCGCCTTCTCCGTTTTTATGCTAACGCAAAGATCTTTATTCATGATGAGCAAAACTGTAATGTCATTCATGAGCAGAATCAGCAGATTAATGTTACACGTCTATTTCAGCACCAAAAATATGCTAGAAATTTGGATTTTTGCTGTTATAAATTTCGTTTCTTTGGTGAAATTCGGCTGTTCCAGGACTGTTCCCTTTAACGTAGACTCAGTGTACAAAACCTGAGACAAACAAAACTTAATGTACAAAACTCCACAGGGTTGTCTGAGGGGCGTGGCTGACGGCGATTGGTCAATTAGCTACAGTGTCCTCGCGTGCGGCGTCAAGCCCGGTTCATACTCGGTTCAGTTATAATTAATCTCTACAAAATGAGACTTTTGGGGTGATGCGTTATAAACTGAAAACAGACTGCCTGGACACGGGTACAGTAAAACTGTGATTCAGGGAGCGTTCTATTTTCCCAAATACATGTAGTACTCTTTATGGGTTCACATCGTAAGGTTAGGTTTTTGTTTGTTTCTTCTTTTTTATATAACTACACATAGCATTCAATACTAATACTTTAGTCTATTTTGTGATTTCTTTCGCCGTAACTCGAATATCAACAGTGATCCTTCAATTTGAACCTTCATGCAGACATTTTATATTTTAATAGTTTAGCCACATACTGTTTTTGTTCGTTATCTCAGTGCAGAATGTCATATGCCCATGGAAATGACAAAAAGCCATATTTTTTATATTGAAATAATCATATATTGCATAAGCTCCAAGGACGTCATAGAGGCTGCCTCAAATCTTACCATGAATAAAATTATTAAGGGCAGATTCAAGGGGAAGGGGGGGGGCAACGGAGCCATGCCTCTCCATTGACCTCACAAAAAGGCAGCCACTACATACACCACCATCTTTTTCTAAAATCCACCACAGAGCATCTATCCCATGCAGGAATTTGTAGGACTTGTTTCCCCCCCCCCCCAAATAAAAAAAAAGAAAAAGTGGTCTGGATCCCCCATTGTGGAGGCCGAAGATGAATCAAATGTTGCATAAGCTTCAAGGACGCCATAGAGGCTCCCCGATTATGATTCTTACCATGAATTCAATTCTTTTTGTCTATTTCCTGATATTTTTCGCCACAACCATTGCAATGGAATCGCACCTCACCATATCTGAATGCAGAAAATTAATATTTCCACTGCATGAAGCCATAATTTTTTCTGTCGCTCAGTCAGTGCGAAATTACAAAAGACAAAACAAAAACATAAAACCCATTTTTGTTGAGATAACCATATGTTGCATAAACTCCTAAACTCCAACGACGTTATAGTCTCCTCAAGTGTATCCATATCGTAAACTCAGTGCAGACAAATAACACACACAAAAACCTCAAATAAATCATAAAAGTCATTTTATGTTTAGAGGCATTGTTTATTGTACAGACCATACGTCAAGTTTACCAATATTGTTCTTTAGCAACAAACTGTTCTGCTGTAAAGTCAATGCAGAATTTTATTATGCCCATGCAAAAGACAAAACAGAAACATAAAAGCCGTTTTAATGTTTATATTAGCATATGTTGCATAAACTCCAACGACGTTAGAGGCTCCGTCAATTGCACCAAGGTCGTAAACTCAGTGCAGAAATTGATTAGCATATTTATGTTTCATAAACTCCAACGACGCATGTAAAGTCTACGAATATGCCCTTCTTGTTCTATGCTAAATAACGATTCACAGCTAACCTTGTTTTCAAGTTGTATTCTTCTATTTTTTTAAAGGAATGTTGGGTGCCTTCTCCGTTTTTATGCTAACGCAAAGTTCTTTATTCATGATGAGCAAAACTGTAATGTCATTCATGAGCGGAATCAGCAGGATAATGTTACACGTCTACTTCAGCACCAAAAAAAATGCTAGAAATTTGGATTTTTGCTGTTATAAATTTCGTTTCTTTGGTGATTGGTTGTTGTGTTGGTACACATGACAGTAAGCCAATGAGTAACTCTTTTTCATAAATATTGTCAAATGAGCACATTTTAGGTGCACAATTTGAAAAGAAAACCTGTTAACTGAAGAGTGTCTTCCTTAAATGACATCACAGCAACATCTGCGCGTTGAGAAGTCCGGAAAAGCATGAAAACTGTTAAATGTTACAAGAAATGCACTTTGCAATATCAATTTAAAGGATGTCAAATATAAAGGTGTCATACATTTAAGAATAGGGAGGAGAGGTGTTTATCTACGGATTGAAGACTTCAGGTGTGATTTACGCCGAGATAATTCAGAATTTTACATGCGAGAAGTCTGAAAATGTGCTTTACAAAATGTAAAAATATGTTTGCCCATTAATGAAAATGAATGCCCGACCAATCCTTCACTGCTGGTTCGGACGGAATTGAACAAACAACGCGATACTTTTCATTTGAATCCATCTTTTATAGGGACATGAGAAACTAAGAGACAACAGAATGCTTGGATTATAAGGTGGAATTTTCTTTTGGTTGTCGAATGACGATCTGCGTGATATTTCAATTTCAATCTAAATTGAATAAGCCAAACGTTAAATTGATATGAAAACTTAGTGAAATTAGCTGGAAAAAAACCTATAGAAAACAAAGAAAGAAAGAAAGAAAGAAAGAAAACAAATAAAAACAAAAATAAAAAATCAGCGACCGTCCCACCCTCCCGATTTTTTCATGTAAGGACGACACAACCATTTTTTTCATGGTTCACAAACTCTCTATTCAAATTTGCCCGGCACAGGAACTTTGTGGCTTGTTTATTTTAATGCAACCTTTGTTGATTCAAGATGCATTAATCCAGTCATTGTAGATGAATCCGAGCACATGACTACTGTACACAGACGAGGCCCGTCCCATGGCGAAAGCATTGTGCAAGATGTGGGGCAAAGCTACTGCCCTTTGACTGAACTGTTGCTACCACAGTACTTTAGCCATTGAAGGGGGCCTTCGTGATAGAATTGCCAGCGTGCCCTGAAAGAACGTTCATTTCTGTGGTTCAGGCGGTTGGTTGATTTTTTCACCGCTCGGCAAAATATGTTTCAAGGAGATAAAGAGCAATTCCCGATACCTTATTGTATTTCATATGTCTTGATTTAAACACGGAGAGAAATGAAGGCAGGATCCACCTCTTAATAAATGAGTAAATGCTGGGAAGGGATCAGAAGGAAAAACTTCAGAAACAGGAATGGTAAAATCAGAACAAACGGTGAGGATGGATAATAAAACCGCACTCTATATGTTGCAGGTGTCCAAGGTGCGTTTAGCAATGAATGAGAATACTTCAAAGCATGATAGGCAACTGAAGTTTGCGGAATCCAACAATACACCCACTACCTGCATTCCCTGTTCCCCGCTGCGTACTACCAACAATACCGAAATAAGTCTGGTTCCCTGATCTGACCTAAGATTCTTCATAAATAGTAAGAATATTTTGGTCTGGGAACCGGACTAAACCGAAATTAGGGTTGGCCATGGTGAAAGAAGGCGTGCACATTTTACGTTCAATACTGAATTGGAGATATCTCTAACTTGACAGAGATTTCTCTATTTCTATTAGAGACATCTTTATTTTCTAATGGCGATTAACTCCATTTATAATAAAGTTTCGTCAATTTCTTGTTTGTTTAGAAATGGTTACGTAATTTGCAGGTCTACAAATAGAGAAATCCCTTTCAAAAAAAGAAGCACCTCTGCTTCGGGATTAAATGACAAATTTGCACGCCACATTCAAAGTTTTATGATAGCTAGTTTATGACTAACAATCTTCTCCTAATATGAACCCATACATAGGCACTTCCCTCTGGGTGAACTCTTCAAGACCAATCAACCAATTTAAGTCTGTGAACCCCGTGCTCTGTCATGTTTGACTGGACACAATGGATTTGATTCGAATAGAAACAATTATTACTAAGTGGTACAACCCATGGCGGTTCCATTTTGCAATGGGGCGTGATCTAATATGCAAAGGAGACGCATGCGCATCAGTGTCACAAAAACTGCAGGTAATCCGCAGCAATTCACTCGCAAAGCTGTGATACACGCGTGCCATGGAAACACTATAACTGGTCTAGTAAACTGAATGCCTACCAACCAACATAGCCTAAGCAGCCCCAGCCCACGTCGTGTTTCAAGCAGCCGTGGAAAAAAAACGGTGCATAAAAGGCCTGACAATACGTAAGGACAACATTAGTGGGTTAAGGCACATCCCCGGCAACTAAAGGCACCTACGTGACACAGTTACTTTCGTATCCCGGCGAACTTTCATCGTGTAAGGATGATCCGTCTGCTCCTTCTGGTGGTGGCGTTAGGCCATGCAATTTCGGCTTTACCTCATGCTGAGAGAGAGGTGAGTTTTGCCTCGTAGTGTACGTTTGAAAGGCATGTAGGCTCATTTGCGTTTATCCCAAAAAGTAATTATTACCTACCGATTTATCAAATAAAACGTACTTGGAATAAAGCTAGCGCTGGTATTAAACACCCCTTGACATCATATCCGTCTGGGTGCCTGTCATTTAGAGGAAAATCAAAAAGTGTCCAACAATCAGTCAATTGACTGATTTTCAGAGATAAAGAGTGCTACATATCTCGCAACTGACGTCTCTGTAATATATATTGTCATGTGTATCGGCATTTTAGGAGTCCAATTTTCGTAACGCGCATCGGCTGTGCCGTATTTCGGAGAAATTTCGAGCAACATGCACACGTATTTAGATCATTTTGCACACGGTGGGCTAATGGCGTTGAATACGCAGTAGTAATGTGTCTGTGAAGCGAAGATAGCTGTCTATAAAAGGGGTTTATAAACGTCATCAAAAGCTTTCGCCTGGTTTTGCACTGTTTTCTCGAAAATCCACTGAGCTGAAACTTCGACAACAGGTTAGGTTTTAAACTTTTTATTTGAGTGGTGTTATCATTGGAAACTAACAAAATGCATGAAAAGCAAATCAGTCAGTCCGCTGCCAATGTGTAATCCTAAATCACAATTTGCCGGTGAAACCTGAGGAAAAAAAACACCATGGGGCAACTGCCACAAAGTTAATACTCAATGGGGATTAACTTACCTAACCTATCCAAATTCATGATCTTTGAATTGAACGGCCGCAAAGAACTCAAACAAAAAGCGACACCGGACACAAATTTCTTGATTTCAAACAAAAAATTAAAAAGAAATTTATTTACAAAAATAATAATATCAAGACGTAAGAAAAATTAGATGAAGTTAGCAAACAAATATACGGAGGCAAGTGAATCAAAAATACTAAAGTCCCAAGCCAACAATTGAAACTTAACAGGCCATTCAAATGTTCAGTTGTATTTAAATTTCGATTTTTTGTTTCCAAATTGTTATGACCCACCAAATTTCGTTCACAAAATGTTGAATTGCTATATCAAATACACCCCAGAACAAAGTGACGCTTCAAATTAGCCAGTTATATTAGGTCAATGCTCTCCCTGCTCAGGAGTTTTGATTTATTTTTGAATGGATTTTCCAGGCTTTCAGCATGCAACTTTGTGATTGAAGCAAGAGGAAATTGCCAAATCACACAAAACTTTGTCATGTTTTCAGTTTTCTTTTACGCTATATTTAATAAAGGAAAACAAAAAATATTAAAGCAGGATTTCCTTATCAGCTGGAATATCGCATGCCTGCATTGTGAAGTGCCTGGGTAATACATGTTTCCTGTTTTACTTTTAGTTTATACATGTAGTAACACAAAATAAGGACATGGTATGCAAACACAATTTGACACATTGTGAACATGTTTACAGGTGCATAGATAGGCAGTGTATTTTGTACACTTGTTTTCTGTTGCACTTTCTAGGTAAAGTGACATTTTAAGAGAAAGTGCAGGATTTAATTCTGAATACCCACTTTTTTGGTTTTCTAAAGTCATGAGTTTAACATCTTGCACTAATAAGCTGAATGATTATTAAGGTCCACCAATCCCCCAAGCAAAATTCTTGTCTGAAATACAGCCAACATGTAGAATGCAACATTTGAGCCCCTCCCGCCCCCCCCCCAAAAAAAAAGAATTGCTGAGTTCCCATGAGTTGCTTAAAATCTATAAAGCTATAGTCTTGGATTCAAATGGGTGTAGTGACTGGTAATCGACGCCCGCGGTCTGTAGGTCAAACGATAACACCTGGTACCCTGCTAACTCTCCGTACTGTACAGGTCATTCTGTCTGTGAATGGGGAAGAAGTTGAAAGGAAACGCGCATCTGAATGATGGCGCGTAGTTCCGGCAAGTCACAAGATCTAGCTTTTTGTTTTGAGCATTTTCTTTGCTTTTTCAATGACAGTGAATTTCGATTTTCAAGTATTGACCTCGACCCACCCACCCACAATTTCGGAAAATATGTTGAATGGCCCCTAAAATCCAATATAACCTAAAAACAAAAATTAAGAATCAACCAAAAACTAATACCAAGATAGCCAACATTGAAAATACCAAAATTGCAATTACATGTACTTTGGATTCCCTCTCGTAAGTTCTGCCAAAACAGTTACCTAAAACAAACAAAAAGAGAGAAACGTGAGAATATAAACATTCCTTCATGTCGATTGCAGCCATATTGGATTCCTGCATTCACTGCAGTTGATCAAATTGATCATTTTGGTTCAAAGCGAATTCTTGACGTGTCTGCGCATAGTTCTTGCCATGTCCGGGCCGGGCACAGACCATAATTGTTTGTCTGGCAAACAAATGCTCTTATTTTAATGTTATAACACCTTACATCATTATGGAAAGGCATGGCAACCGTTGGCACGTTTGTGAAGTTAGACTTTTGTTTTGTATCTCAATGAAAATACTTTTCTTTTGTGTCAAATACTTTCAGTTTCATTCCCTTTAAAATGTATGCGACAAGCCAAATCATCAGGGAATTGAAATAGAGCTACCACAATTCCCCATTTTGAAATTCCAAGATGGCGGCCAAGATGACCGTAAAAAAAAGGGAAACATTGGTTTTGGGGTTCAATAGACCCTAAGGTTCCAATAATGTATAGTTTGCCTAATCCCCAAGAAATTCTATCGAAACTTGGATTAAGTATACTGTGAACAGGACTATATTACCTAACAAACCAAATACAATTTTTTTTTTAATTTTGCAAGTTGTGTTCTTGAGATATGGCTAAAAGGTCAAAAAAATTCAAATATACATATGAAACCGCATGATGACTATCACGATCCTAGGAAGAGCCAGGCGAAAGCACATCCTGCCACACCTCGTTTCTGGTTCTGAATTGCCCCCTCTGGGTGAATTTATTGTTGAAACTGTATATCGGGCGTATAACATAATCAGGCTATTTAATTCACAAAAGGATGGAGTACACAAAGCATACCATGAAGCATCTGACCGTAACAATGACGTCTTCATGACGTCACTGCATTTTTTACCTATAACACATCCCGGTCTACCCACATACCAAGTTTCAACCCAATCGGACTTACAGTTCTGTTGATATAGGACTTCAAAATATGCACGTTTGTGATGACGTCACGTAATCCCTGATGACGTAATCACGACGTCACTCTTCGGGACACAACTTTGCCTTAAGGACAATGCATATGCTTAATTTGAATGATGTATGGCAAGGTTCAATGCCAAACGTGGCGTGTACTAATATCGTGTACAAAGTCTGTGGGATTTATGGAACAAAAAGAAGAAAGAACTAGAGCTTTGTCTGTTCAAACAGAACATAGGGCTTTTACGCATTTGATAAATGTTTATGATATGTTTGTCCTTTTGCAGTCACTTTTTAAAGTGTTAAATACAGTAAAAACTTGTTCAAAATGCTTAAAATAATTCAAAAAATAAAGTTCTATCACTTGATGACGTCACGTGCCCCTGCGATAATGTCATCCTAGAAAGCCTTCTCATTGCACATTTTGTCATTGAGGTCTTGGTTTGAACCAAGTTTAAAGTCAATATGATGTAAGGAAGTATGTAATTTTGGAAGCAGAATAAAAATGATAAATATTTAAAAAATCATTAAAAAATCAAACGATGACGTCATCGCGACGTCACTTCGGACTTTGTATACTAGTATCATTATCTACCTGCCCACCAAGTTTCATGACAATCGGATAAATTGGTTTTTGAAAAATCGCATTTTTTATGAAGTCATGATGACGTCACATATTTTTTCAAAATTGTACGCAAATACCTATTACCTAAGAAACCAAATACAAAAAGAATGTTGAATGTTGCATGTTGCGTTCGTGAGATATGGCTAAAAGGTCCAAAAATTTAAATATTCATAGAAAATCGCATGATGACGTCATCATGACGTCACCTCATTTTTTTTTATCTATAACACATCTCGGTCTACCTACATTTCAAGTTTCAGCCCAATCAGACTTACAGTTCTGTAGATAAAGGACTTTAAAATATGCACGTTTGTGATGACGTCACGTGACCCCTGATGACATAATCATGACGTCACTCTTCGGGACTCAACTTCGCCATAAGGGCAATGCATATGCTTAATTTGAATGATGTGTGACGAAGTTCAAAAGTGGCGTGTACAAAAATCGTGTACAAAGTCTTTGAGGTTTTTGGCACAAAAAAGAACAACCACCCAAAAAACTAGAGTGATGTCTGATCTGTTTGACCAACAGAAAATAGGTTTTTCCGCTTTTTTTTGTAAATTGACATTTCGAAATTTTCTTGAGAAGTGACTGGTCAACCGACGAAATGAAATAAAAGATACGTGTAAAAAATACTTTTAAAAATGTGCTTTGTCTATTTTTGCATTAGAAGAACATGTAAAAAGTGCTTAAATTAATACAACAGGTTATGACGTCATCATGATGACACTTCAGGTTTTCAATACTAATGATAATTTCTACCTATGAAATAAGCTTGTTCTGTTGATGAGATATGGCTTAATTTGATTTTTGATGACGTCATCATGATGTCACACATCTATAAATTCTTGTTGCACATAAGTATGACCTTACAAACCTATTGAAAAAGAATTTTGAAATTAGCTTGTTCTGTTGATAAGATATGGCTTAAAGGTCTACTTATAATTGTTTATGCACATAAGTATGACTTTACGAACCTTATACAAACAGAATTTTGAATTTAGCATTTTGGATTCGCGAGATATGGTGATAATATTCAAAACTTAAAAAATCGATTTAAAATCACACGATGACGTCATGATGACGTCATTTTAAATTTTAACTATAACACATCCCGGTCTACCTACATACCGTGTTTCAACCCAATGCGACTTACAGTTCCCTAGATATAGGGTCTTAGAGTTTGCACATATAAGATGGCGTCACGTGACCCATGATGACAAAATCGCGACGTCATTCTTCGGGACACAATGTAACTATAGGGTCTTTACATGGGACACGTTTAATTAGAATACGAGTTTGTTTAGGGTCCAAAATGCCGCGGTTAAAAACGTGTACATAGTCTATGGGATTGTGGGTGGAACAAAAAAAGAAGAAAAATCGGAACAGAAACAATGCTTTACTGCTTCTAAGCAGAAAAGCAAAAAAAAAATTAGAAATGGAACAGAAACAATGCTTTTCCGCATTGAAGTGGTAGAGCAAAAAAAATCAGATCAAAAAAAAGAAGGCTTTTTCGCAAATTGCGAAGAAGCCAACAAGAGATCTTTGTCTGTTTGCAACAGAACATAGGGCTTTTCCGCATTATGTTTTTTTTGTTATCAATAACACGTCCCAGGCTATACATCTACAACGTTTCCAAGAATACGGTACAATAATATATAAATTTAGCATACAGCGTCTGTGAGATATATTATATTCCGAAAGAAATAAATCCATATTAAATCAGACGTGTCGGACTACCTTCGTACTCAATTTTGACCCATTCGGACTGATAGTTTTCTCAATATGAGACTTTAAAATTGCATCTGTATGAAAGTGCCACATGCCATACGATGATATCATCTTGATTACACTTGTCAATGCTCATTTGTGCATTGTGGTCTTGGTTTGTACTAAGGTTGAAGTCAATCCAATGAAAGAAAGCGTTACATTTTGGAAGCAGAATGAAATTGTGAATATGAAAACAATCATAAAAAATCAACCGATGACGTCGTGGTGACGTCTTTTCGGAAATTGCATTCTAGTACCGTTATCTAGCTACCCACCAAGTTTCATGGCGATCGGAAAATCGCATTTTTGATGACGTCATGATGACGTCACACATTTTTCAAAAGTTTGTACATATACCTGTTACGTGTCAAACATTATATGGACAGAATTTAGAATTTTGCAGGTTGCGTTCGTGAGATATGGGTTGAAGGTCCAAAAATCCAAAAATTCATTTTAAATCACACAATGACGTCATGATGACGTCAATTCAATTTTCACCTATAACACATCCTGGTCTACCTACATACCAAGTTTCAACCCAATCGGACTTACAGTTCTGTAAATATGGCACTTTACAGTATGCATATTTAAAATGACGTCACGTGACCCATGATGACTTCACCATGATGTCACTCTTCTTTACACAACTTTGCTATAGAGGCTATGCCTGTGTAACTTTGAATGATGTATGACAAAGATTAATGCCAAAAGTGGTACTGAGAAAAAACGTGTACAAAGTCTATGGCATTTAGACGACGAAAAGAGGAAGGAAGAAAAACTAGAGGTTCGCTTTTGTTGAGTTACAAACGCAGGGTGGTCGGGCTGGCATATTTTCTTGAATTTAAACCTACTTAATCATAATAGAACTGCACATTACCCATCCCACTTACCCTGCATCCATTACCCTGTGTTTTTCACGAAGAAAATCACACAACCTGCAGTTGAACTTTTTGTTTTACTTCGACAAGACTTGTAGGCAGTGGCGTAGCCAGGAATTTTTCAGTGTGGGGGGGGGGGTGGGGTCCGCGGGGGGGGCTGGAACATTTCATGGGGGGCGTCATGTAGGGGCGTCAATCGCTTCTCAAAAGTGTGGGGGGGGGACACACCTTGATCAGAACTGATGCGAGCGCGAAGCGCGAAGCCCTTACGGCGTGGGGGTTCGGGGCCCGCTTAAGAGCCCCGAAAAAAAATTGGATTTTAGATGTTCTGTGGTGTGATCTGAAGCAATTTCTTACCACTTTCCTCCATGCTTTAACTAATATTTTCTTAGCAAAAGATAATTATTTGAACATCGTTTTCGAGGTTGGAGTCATTGAATCAGCTATCGGTATTCTGAGCTATAGGCGTGGGGTTCGGGGCCCGCTTAAGGGCCTCGAAAAAATTGGATCTCGATGCTCTGTGGTGTGATCTGAGGCAATTTCTTACCACTTTAACCAATAATTATCTTAGCACAAAAGATAATAATTTAAACATAATTTTCGAGGTTTTCTCAGCTAAAGGCATAAGACAATTTTTTGAACATTGTTTTCGAGGTTGGAGTCATTTAGAATCAGCTACCAGAATTCTGAGCTACAGGCGTAGGGTTCGGGCCCGCTTAAGGGCCCCTAAAAAAATTGGATTCTAAATGCTCTGTGGTGCTAACTGAGGCAATTTCTGACCACTTTAACCAATATTTTCTAAGCAAAAGATACATTGTAGTACATAATAGGTCTCTGTAAATGAGGAATGAGTTCAAATTTTTTTGGGGAGGGGGGGACATATGATATTGTGTCCCCCACCCTTCAAAAGTGGGGGGGGGGGGGGCCGGAGACCAGTCCCCCTGTCCCCCAGAATCGACGCCCATGGCGTCATGTAGATCAATGATAATTTTGTTAGAAACTGAAAATCTCAGTGGGGGGGGGGGGGACTGGGGGCGACAAGGTTTCATGGGGGGCTGTCGCCCCCCCCCCCTGGCTACGCCACTGATTTCAAGGAATTTTAATTGGTCTATTTTATTATTTAGCTTATATGAATGGAGTAAAAAGTTTGTGCGTGGCCGATTCGCGCGATATCGCTGACTGAAACTGTGTGACCCACGGACCACCTGTCTATAATACGTGTTCCGTGGTGTGAGCGAGCAGTGCAGTGGGTGTTAATACGCATTTTAGATTATCATTATGCGCTATGTCACGCCGGTTGTCAGCTTACTGGTCCGCGGTCGCCGGTCGAAGGGTCGTTTCTCAGTGGTCATCATGTGGATCATTCGCGACTATTTAGATTTAGATCAATGATAATTTTTTTAGAAACTCAAAATCTCAGTGTCGGGGCGACTGGGGGGGGGCGACAAGGTTTCATGGGGGGCGGTCGCCCCCCCCCCATGCCCCCCCCCGGTGGCTACGCCACTGCGTGTAGGCCTATTAGGAAGCGCACATCTGGTGCTGCATGGATGGCTACTCAAGCATATAACCAGTTGGGACTATTGGTAGACTTGACGAAGCCTCCAACGTCGTTGGAGTTTATGCAGAATTATGCTAATCTTAAAATAAAATGGCTTTGATGTTGTTGTTTTTTTGTGTTTTGCACGGGCATAATAAAATTCTGCACTAAAGTTACGACACTGGTAGAATTGACGGAGCGACTCACTTCGTTAGACTTTATGAAACATAATAATGCTAATCTTAAGATAAAATGGCCTTTATGGTTTTTGTGGTCTTTTGCACGGGTATAATAAAAATTCTGCACTGAAGTTATGACAACGGAAGACTTGGCCGAGCCTCTAACATCGTTGGAGTTTATGAAACATATGCTAATCATATCATAAAATGGCTTTTATGGGTGTTTTTTTCTGTTGGACTTTACGACATAAACGTTTGTGGCTACACGCTGTGGAAATATTGATTGTCAGCATTCAGAAATGAGAGGAAAACTGGTGAGGCGCGATTTCAATCGGTTGCGGAAAGAAATCTTGTTTTCCTTCTATTGGAGGCTAATTTCTATATTTTGAATTCACTTAAGTTTGACCTTTCGTCAGCCCCGGAAGGAAAGGTCAAACGAATTTGACTCTAAAAATTTTAACGAATGTTTATCAGTTAATAGTCTATCTGATTACAAGGTGTGAACATGATTGATCGTTTTGTTCAAGAGTTATAGGTGGAAGAAGATGGTCACCTTTTTCAACAAAAGTCGCTTGCACTTTGATACCTGATGACGTTATCATAACGTCAGGGTAATATGCACAATTTGGGATGAGGGTCGATATAAATATTGAAAGTTACATGTTCATATCATAAATCGTTTAGGAGAAAACCCGCGGAGAAGTATTATACGGAAAAAAAGTAGAGATTCGCGTTTGTTGTTACAAACGCAGAGTGGTCGGGTAGAAAATTGTTTTATGAAACACTCTCCAGATAAGTCATGAATATTTTTGTGTATCAGCAAAGGATCACGAAATTAAATCCTTTCCAGGATAATCAATTATTTTGTTTTAAAATGCATCTTTAAATGTGGGATACATTTCAGTAAACATTTTATGTTCACATACAAGTTATTTCTGGCTTGATAACGCCATTAGTCAAAAACGGGAAGTGAATACTGATTTAGTTCGGAGTGGATGTTTATTCTGAAGTTAAGTAACTTGGGAAATATAAGTGCATGTATTCATAACACCGAACTTCCGGTTTGATGACGTGACAGTATTTGGAAGCAAATTGTGAACATTATGGTATCGATTTTGGGCTAACATATACGACATGGATCAAATGATGAAATTAAATTTAAAATATGATCGTTGACAAATTCTCATAGAAGTAACTTCCGGTCTGAATACGTCATAAATTTGAAACCTTGCCAAGTCATATGTGGTTAATCATAGAATATCAAGGGGCGATTTGGTAAAATCGAACCTTTGGTTTTAAAATTTAAGAAAAGAAACACTACTTTATGTGCCGCTAGGGGCGCCCTTTCGGATGATGACGTCATCACACTGTTTTTTTGTGTGTGGCATTCCTCAATAAACAATTTCATGATATATATATGTCAGTAGTAAAAAGCTTCCGCGTTTGAGTTATATTCAGTTTTTATTGCACTTCCGGTAACACCGTAAGTAAAGGTCAAGCGGTTTTGTGTCCGGGAACACGAAATGTTTCTCACGGCATTGTCTACAACCTTACAAAAAACGATATTGTATTTAGTTCAAAAGATATAACGCAAACTATTTGCCAAAATGTGCCCTTAAATCGCTTGTAACTTGATACCTGATGACGTCATGATGACGTAACACAATTTTTAACATCTCCGTAACATGGTAAAAGTTCATACAAGGTTTTGTGGTCATACCGTAAACGGTTCGTAAGAAATTTTGCTTCATTTTGACTTCACCTAATTTTGACCTTCCGTAGACCCTGAAGACAAGGTCAAGCAAGTTTACGTACACGACAAAAATCTGATTACAAAATACAAACATCGTTGATTATTTAGTTCAAGAGTTATAGGTGAAAGTAATTGGTCACTTTATCAGATAAAATCACTTAATCACGTTATCATGACGTCAGAGTAATATGCACCACTTCGGATGAGGGTTGATATATATTGAAAGTTACAAATTCAAACCATATACCGTTATTGAGAAAACCCGCGGAGAAGTATTGTTCAAAATTTTGAATTTTGCATGTTTCGTTTGTGGGATATGGCTTCAAGGTCCAAAACTTTAACCCAATCGAACTTGTAGTTCTGTTGATATAGGACTTTAAAATATGCACATTTGTGAAGACTGACTGCTAAGTAAGAATTGTCTATTTATCAAAAAAAAAAACTATGCGGAAAAGCCAAAAATGAGGTCTAAAACAGAAGCTTTTCCGCACTTTGCGGAAAAGCCAAAAACAACAAAAATTAAGGCTTTTCTGCAAATAAGCGAAAAAACCGAAAAATAAAAAAAACAATGCTTTTCCACAGCTATGCGCAAAACCTTCCAAAAATGCAAAGAAAAACAAAGGCTTTTCCGAAACTATGCGGCTTCGGAAAAGCCAATAACAACGAAAACAAAGGCAACTATGCAGAAAGTAAAAACAAGTACAATAACGAAAACAAACGCTGTTTTGGCAATTTGCCGAAACAGCCAATAATGTAATACTCTCCAAAATGCTCTCATGATATAAAGTAATACTCTCCACTCAAGAGCGGTGATAAACCATTATGCTACTACTGCTTATTTGTATCGTTAACCAAACACAATTCCTTTACCCGAAAGGGTGAACAAATATAAAGATATAGGCCTCATCCAACTAGTTTTTTTTAGTGTTTAGTTTTTCTCTAGATCTTCGTCCATTGTATCTAATTGGGAATATGCTGGCAAGTTTTTAAGAAAATACTAACAATGTACTAAGGCCTTCTGATCGGTTACTTTGAATTGAATACGTAGTCTCCGCCAAAATCATATTAGCTCTTAGTCGAATTAAGGCACTGTAAAAGGCTAATTAGGCCCCCTAAATGTTCTAGTTATGATCTCATAAAAAAACCTTTAGGACTATTGCCTGTTTTTTGGTAAAACATATCTTTCTGTTTATATTTTTAGAGCAAGCTATACCGAGACATGGAACTAATGGAACGGCTTCTGGAGCTAGACAACTCGATTGGTAACATTTTTATACAAGGCTTCCTATCTTCTTTTACGTCCGCCATATTTTGAAATAATACCGATATAAGAGCCTTGGAAGAAATTAGACATATTATATTTTCAGAAAAAAAACCCAGAATTATTAGTGAAAGAAATGACAATACTTGCTTTTTGTCCCCATTCATGTTAGGCAACAAAAAAAACTAGTCGGTCTCTGGTCAGCGCGCGCGTCGATTTTAATCATGCGCGTCAACCTTTTTTTTTTACTTCAAATTGTCCGCGGTATCTACAGCAGCGCCCTCTATTGCCGTACCTCCTCAAATTTTTGTACCAAGGAATGGGGAGATTGCACCAAGACAAATGATGGAGGGCACCAAGGCAAATTATGAAGGACCGCAATGTATATGAGGACACAACAAAAGCAAAATAGTACCCACCTTGTCTGTACAATCCAAGCTTGAAAAAAAACGGCCAAAAAAAAAAAAAACGCGTCGCCGCATCAATTCCGGAACCTTGGTCTAACCAGAGACCAAATATTTTTTTTTGGGCCTTATAAGCAAATTTAAAAAGTGGTCAAAAATTAAAACCCTACGCGGAGTGTGCACTTTAATGTACAATCATGGTGCCTGGGGGGAATCAATCCATGACACCATGTAATTTGAACCACCCGGCCCTCACAGCCAGACCATTCACCCCTGATTAACCCCTGATTAACCACTGGTATCCCTCAGGCCCCAAACAGCCAATTAAACCACAGACTTACCCCGTCAATGCCATTTGACAGTTCCATTTTGATTATAGGTTTGATCGAGGCAATCTCTATGTGAACAGTGCATTTGTACACAAGCCTATGTAAATGTGCACAAGCAAACCAGGTTTTTTCGCCAATTGTCAACCCCTCCAAGTAGGATCACAAGACTGACACCCCCTCTGGTGGGTGTACAATGGTCCATACTAGGATCTAGTGATAGATGACCTGGGAAATGGCTACCACATGGCTGGGAAAATATAAAACTTACAAATGTGGAAGCGATTTTAACCACACACAATCCGGCGGAGCTTCAAAATCATGACCCGGTTTTAGACCATACTAATATGGCCGCTTTTTGGTAAAAGAAAAATAAAAAGTCATATATCAGCCATAAAATGTGATAAAAGCATCAATAAAATTGTTAGTTATACTTTTTTACCCTCGCAAATTCATTTTTGGTATCTCTTATTTTCTACCATGCTCCAAATTCAAAATGGCGGCCAATATGGCGGACCATACGGCCGCCTTATTGGTAAAAACAAAATAGAAAAATGTTATATACCAGCCAAATAATGTAGCCATGTGCTCTCTAGGAGTTAGAATTTCCTGGATAAGTACATCTAATTCTACCTCCATGATCTGACCTATTTTACTGCGCTGCCATGTGCCGGCCCTTTGAGACCGGTATGATCCTCGGCCACTATATTTACCCCTCAGTCTCTCAACAAACAACCTACTGGTATGCAGCCTGTCTGCCTCCAAAGTTAAACAAAGAGTTCTAAGCGGATTAGTGTCTATTGTGTAAACATGGCGTAAACAAGTTTCCAGACTCTATCTTTCCATAGATGGATTTATACTTATATTTATTCATTACATTTCGTTTTAGCGTATTACCTAACAGTTTGGTTTCTATGAAAGCAAAAATTACCAAAAGAAGTAGCAAAAAGTAATCCCTAATTATTCATCACAACCATTCGCCTGTAACTGACTCCCAAGGAAAGTTACCAGTTAATTCTATAGCAGTCACACGATTAAGGCCTTTTGTTGACTGTAAAGGATTGGGCGGATTAAATACCCCTCATTGTTGGGTCCCAGTTGCTGGACCTGCAATTATGGGGCATGAACTCAATAGATCACCTATGGTGGGTGCCTTAGCCAGAACCTGGCCGGTTGCTGGGCCGGTTTGAAGAGGATTAAACTAACCGGCCGAGCTAATGGCTAGCCTGTACTTAAACCGGCTGGTGATGGAAGCCCCGCCTTACCACGGTCACTTAGACCACCATCTTGAATTTGGACCATGTTTGCAAGTAAGACAAATCCAAATGTACAATGAAGCCTCAAGTACATAATCTCAACTTTCCCTCTAACCTATTTTGGCCTGTTATTTGTCACGGTCATGCTTAGGCTATATGCCAGTGTTGCCGTTATGTTAGTCAACAGCTTTGTGCGGCGCTCATAGACTGGGTCCCAGCCCCTCCATCATCGATTCCGACTTTGGATGTAGGGACCGGTACTGCCTTATGAAATTAATATTCACTGCTAATTGGAAATTAGCATACGGCTATTACCACAATGCAACGAAACATGGGTACTCTCTCGATCTATTTCATTCGGGACAGGGTTGGAACCATTTGATCATTTCCATCTCCTTAATTAATCTTTTTTTTACCAATATTCTAATGGCTTCGATGCAGGTAGAGGAAATCGGGCACATCGTTTACATGTTGTGGTGGTAGTACCAGTTGTTTGATTGACTTCCTCTCTCATTTTTCGATTAGGTTTTGAAACAAATTTGTTACAAAGTTTTTTTGTGCCATGGGTATCACTTACCAGGGAGCTGAGGTCGCTCGTATGTTGCCGGCGAGCAGCTGTGTGCACGCAGCCCGGTAAATGGGTCAGTTGGGAGCAATCCGCTACAGTACTCATAAACTCTCACGGTCTCTTTCATTCGGGCGGGGTTGGGACCATTTGATCATTCAGACCCCCTTAATGATTTTTACCAAGATTGTAATTCCTTGGATGCAGGTAGAGGAAATCGTGTACATCGTCTACATGTTGTAGTGGTAGTACTAGTGGTGTGACTTCCTCTCTCATTTTCGATTAGGTTTGAAACAAAATTGTTACAAAGTTGTCTAAGATGTTCTAACCTTTATTTTCTATGTGTTCCAACCAGATACTAGTCTTGTTTGTATTCCAAACTCGTGCGTAAACGCAGAATGTGTACTTGAACCTGATGGGCAACCATTCTGCAAATGCACTTATGGACATAGTGGCGAATTCTGTGAGGATCTATTATGTAAGTGAGATGATCTGAAGAATATTAAAGGCACAATTTCGTTGCCTGTTCAATTTGTATTTTTAACCCGTGACTCCTAGTGTATACGGTGGGGGTTGAGAACAAACAATTGCTAGCTCTAGGGGATGAAAATATGTAAGTGTTCACTTAACCCTAAAAGGGCCGGGTTATTTTGACCATCTCTCAGCCGGGGGGGGGGGGCGGATTCCGGACCCCTTCCCCTAAGATCTCTGCCATCGAGTGACGAAAAATTTTGAAACTCGGTACATGCATAGAACAACTCTTCATGAACATACCCAAGAAATTTCATGACTATAGGTCAGAGGATTTTTGACTTATGGCTAATTATTTATCCATATGTATGAATGGTAATTCTGGTTTGTGTACACGACGTATATGGGAAAATTCAGTTTTTACGGCGCGTAGCTCGGAAAAAAATTTCGCTGCGCGACAACCCCTGGTCCGATTTTTATATTTTTGGTGTCAAAAGATGCGCAAGGCTCGAGGCTAAAAAGTCATAACAGCTCGGGTGGCGATTTTTTTTTTAAAGGCTATTGCGGAAAAAGTCGAGGGGGGCGGATACGGTCAGAAATATCACATGAAACAACAATAAAGCAAATTCAGTAAGTTACCGGACCAACCCCTTAGTGCTCATAAGTTTATTTCCGACACCTTGGCGACCATGCCTCTAACCATGAAATAAGCAAAATAAGTGTTGATATGTGCATGGTGACAGTGAATACTGATGAGATTTGCGGTAACACCGTGTGGAATACTCTTTTTTCGAGAAGAAGTGCGGTTCTGAAAAGAACCAGTTGCTTGTGAAACTGTGAGTTTCACAACAAACCGGATCCTTTCAGAACCATACTTCTTCTCACAAAATATCACTCCACTGCCGAATCTTCTGTCGCCTCTCTTGCAGTTTCTGGCGGGAATGCATGACTGAGGTCACTGACTGTCACTAATATTGCGTCATTTCTCAACTGTTTCGGTTTATTTCGGCTAATTGCGGTTTATTTTTGTTTTTTGTTTTTAAAAGATTGCTAAACCGACCCGACCCGAAAATTTAAATGCAAAACCGAAACCGACCCGACCCGACTGAAAAGTTAGACAAACCGACCCTACCCGACCCGAAGTCGGTTTCGGGTCGGGTCGGCTTCGGTTTCGGGTCGGGTTTGCACATCATTATCAGGCCTTGCACTGTCGTTCGAGGATGCAGACCTGCAAATCGACTCCCATAGACCCCAATGTTAACTACGTGTACTTCCAAAAAAATATTACAAGTTCTCACAACTCTCCAACGTGTTTGAGGCAACCTTCAAATTAAAGCTTATTTCATCATCTTTCAGTTTTCTGCTAATTTGTTGAGGTTAACAAATAACTTTTGAGAAAAAAATCCATCCAACGATGATCGACCCTAAAGCTGTCCTGAAGCCCATCGCCACTTTGAAAATAGACGCCTACACTCCATTGCAAATTAGAGCCATTTTAGTGCCTAATTTCGTTCAAATTTCACAGATATACGAGCTCGCAGTCCTCATCTGCACGGCTTTCAACCTTCTTTTTTATTTTTTACTAATCCCCAAGTTCACAGCCCTCAAAATGCTGTAATACCCGAGAATTTGAAGGAATACAAATCGTGATTTGGCCCACTTTGGCAATTCTTGGCCTATTTACAAATCTGCACCCCAAACTTTGGTTGTTACCGCAACGTGATCTCTCGCCGGGCTAAAACGGCCACCTCTCTTGGGAACACGAGGTATGGACGATCATTTCCGAGGAGAAGGGGTGCTCTTACATTTTGGCAGTCATGCAAAGGAATGTCTTGCAGATGGGGCCATTTTTCCTGAGGTGCAGGAGCAGGGACGAAACGGTCAGACAGTGTGGGCATAGCAGACGAGAATATACACGGTCAGTGGTGTTCGCTGGTCTAGTTGGATTATCGACTGGGCGGTATCAAAACCCATCATCTCTCCTCTGCAGGGAGACTAAACATATTGATCTGCTGCAATTGGGATTTTGGTGGAAGTCCCTTTCAGACACAAAGCTTTGGCAGCCTCGGTGGGCGTCATTGAGAAATTTGACGCGTCATCATGAATGACCGGCACAACTTCGAGATCGATGGAGGAGGACTTTCAAATGAATCTCGTTGCATTATTGACACTTCTTTCGTGGTTCACATTTTTGCATCTATACCGTTTTCCCGATCCAATTTCTACGAGGTTATATTTTTGAGCGAATGAGGACGCTGTTTAGACGACATAAGCTGAGACACACACTTATGTTTTATAGCAACATGTACGATTACGTTAATAATAACATTCATGTCTGCAGCCCCTCAAATAGCGTTGTCATAGCGCCCTCTTTCTCTCATTGATTCGGGCTTTCGACTTATCTTACACGTTTGTTTATATTGTTTGCTGTTTTATTTATGTTTTGTAATTTTCTTCAACCAATCAAGCCGTACAATGCGAGCCAAGCTCTGACGAAGATCGCTACATCTACGATCAATATGACGGTTACATACAGTCGCCGGGGTACCCTGAACCGTACGGAATCCAACAACGATGTCCTTACATCATCGGCTTTCCTGGTGCAGAGAAGATCGAATTGAGATTTGAAGATGTAGATATGGATTTTAGCATATCGAATTACCTTTCCTACCAGCCCGGTGGTGCATTGGACTTTCAGAGTGATGAGATGGTGTCACTTCAAGGCCTTCCTGAGGAGTCGATTGTGGTGAATGACGACAAGGTATCGGTCTTCTTCCAGACAAGTTACATCAACCAGGACAAGCAAAAAGGCTTTAGAATGCACTTCAGAATCTGTAAGTGAATGAAATTATTCCTATTCTGTTTTGCTTGAAATTCAGCTGTTTCCGCAACTCGGTCAAAACAGCTTTTATTTTCTTTCAGAGTTGCGGGGGGGGAGGCTTTTCCGCATAGTTGCGATGATAACATCGTCACTGGTTACGTGACGTCATCTGAAAATTGTCGCATATTTTAAAATCATATATCCACAGAATTATAAGTTAGATGAGTTTGAGACTTGCTGTGTTCATGGACAGGAGCGTGTTGTAGGTACAAATTGAGGCAAACCAGCATTTTTTTAACATAAGGAAAGGTCAGATCATCAAGAAATGTAGTTGGTATTTAGAAATAGTTACAATGGCTGAAACACAGATATGGCAGGTTCGGTATCGTCTTGATTGGGAAACAGTTTGTGCAATGCAGGAAAAAAGGATGTTGCAGGTTCTTTTAGCGCGGTTGGGTAGAAAGGCAGGCTTTTATGAGTATTCTCTCCATTATAAGCATTCTCATTTCGGGTTAGGCTGCGCGGTCACCAAAATCTCATCTATATGAATATTTAATTTTCAAAACATTTGAATCACTTTATAGAACTGTGTTTTGTTTTTTGTCTCTGTCTTTGCAGACGATGATGAATGTCGCCGCAGCCCTTGCCAGAATGGCATCTGTCATGACGAAGTGGAAGGTTACAGCTGTGAATGCTCCCCAGGCTACGAGGGTACCTTTTGCGAGACAAGTAAGTTTTTTTGCGGGGGGGGGTTGCAAATTTGGAAAAGACAAACAATTCTTCCTGTGATATCCTTTTTAATATCCACTTCATAAATAAAACTGAGTCGCTAATTTAAATTTTGCCTTCTGACTCAAATTATTGGTTATAAGATGTGTCATGAGATCGACTCTTATTTTAATCTGGTCAAGTTAACCTTCTGCTCTCTCAGGCTTGCATGCGTCAGTAAGTTCTCATTGATATTCGCTGATTCGAGTGCAACACGGCCAATGAGTTTGGATTTTATGTGAGCTAAAATTACACACTACACCGGCTTGAACTCAAATTCACCATGGGGGCAACAAGAATGCTCCGCCAGTGGCAACGAAATATACATGTTCTTGTTTTAATACCGGCATGGACAGCTAAACACTCTTGTTTTAGTTACAGCTATAGAATAACTTCGTTCCCCTTTAAGGATGAGCTTCCAACCATGAACCACGGCGAGGATTAATAATAAAACAGAAAACCCCAGATGTCACGGAATGCATAAGCAGCCAAACAGAGACTCATCAGTGCCAACTTAAAATCATTCCATTTGAACGTTAACCTGTGAACCATTCATTGACCGTCTTTTAGGTATGCACACAATTTTTTACACGAAAACATGTCGACCATAGTTATCATATAAGTTTGACGCAAGTGTAGCATCTGGGAATTTCCAAAACTGAACAAGACTGTACTAAACTCATTTTATCCATTTTATCTCAGATATCGACGAGTGTGCAAGCAACCCTTGCCAGAATGAAGGTTTTTGTGTTGACGAAGTGAATGGTTTCAGCTGTCAATGTTCCCCTGGCTACGCGGGTGACCTATGTGAGACTAGTAAGTGATACTATCGGGTAGCTTTTATAAACCTTCAGTCTTAGCTATACTCAATCATATTAAACACAGTACAACTTATATATTAGGCGAAGCACGTCAAGAGCCGCCTGTTCCGCCATTCATAATGTAACTTCTATATCGTGCGGAACATGTGTACTTGCATTAAAAAATATATATATACCAATTTTATAATATACTTCGAACCGCGGAACTGAATATTATGTGCCTAGCACTGCATTAGTCACTAAAAGATTTCAAGTAAAAACTAGAGATTCGCGTTTGTTGTTACAAACGCAGAGTGGTCGGGTAGACAACTATTTTATGAAACACTGTCCAGTTAAGTTATGAATATTTTTTATATAAGAACGAAGGATCACGCAATTAAATTCTTTCCAGGACAATCAATTATTTTGTTTCAAAAATGCATCTTTAACGGTGTGATAAATGTCAGTAAACATTCTATGTGCACATACAAGTTATTTCCGGCTTGATAAAGTCATTAGTCAAAAACGGGAAGTGAATACTGATTTAGCTCGGAGTGGATGTTCGTTGTGAAGTTAAATAACGTCGCATATTTTAAAATCATATATCCACAGAATTATAAGTTAGATGAGTTTGAGACTTGCTGTGTTCATGGACAGGGGCGTGTTGTAGGTACAAATTGAGGCAAACCGGCATTTTTGTAACATAAGGAAAGGTCAGATCATCAAGAAATGTAGTTGGTATTTAGAAATAGTTACGAGTATACTATGAAATGACGCCATTATATCGTAATTGAAACAAAAAACTAATTTTGAAGTCATTATAATTCGTTTGTTTAATTACCTAATTTGACCAAACCTGGCACTTAGCACACCTATAGAATTGAGCACCATGCTCAACGTCCAATGGCTGAAACACAGATATGGCAGGTTCGGTATCGTCTTGATTGGGAAACAGTTTGTGCAATGCAGGAAAAAAGGATGTTGCAGGTTCTTTTAGCGCGGTTGGGTAGAAAGGCAGGCTTTTATGAGTATTCTCTCCATTATAAGCATTCTCATTTCGGGTTAGGCTGCGCGGTCACCAAAATCTCATCTATATGAATATTTAATTTTCAAAACATTTGAATCACTTTATAGAACTGTGTTTTGGTTTTTGTCTCTGTCTTTGCAGACGATGATGAATGTCGCCGCAGCCCTTGCCAGAATGGCATCTGTCATGACGAAGTGGAAGGTTACAGCTGTGAATGCTCCACAGGCTACGAGGGTACCTTTTGCGAGACAAGTAAGTTTTTTTTGGGGGGTTGCAAATTTGGAAAAGACAAACAATTCTTCCTGTGATATCCTTTTAATATCCACTTCATAAATAAAACTGAGTCGCTAATTTAAATGTTGCCTTCTGACTCAAATTATTGGTTATAAGATGTGTCATGAGATCGACTCTTATTTTAATCTGGTCAAGTTAACCTTCTGCTCTCTCAGGCTTGCATGCGTCAGTAAGTTCTCATTGATATTCGCTGATTCGAGTGCAACACGGCCAATGAGTTTGGATTTTATGTGAGCTAAAATTACACACTACAACGGCTTGAACTCAAATTCACCATGGGGGCAACAAGAATGCTCCGCCAGTGGCAACGAAATATACATGTTCTTGTTTTAATACCGGCATGGACAGCTAAACACTCTTGTTTTAGTTACAGCTATAGAATAACTTCGTTCCCCTTTAAGGATGAGCTTCCAACCATGAACCACGGCGAGGATTAATAATAAAACAGAAAACCCCAGATGTCACGGAATGCATAAGCAGCCAAACAGAGACTCATCAGTGCCAACTTAAAATCATTCCATTTGAACGTTAACCTGTGAACCATTCATTGACCGTCTTTAGGTATGCACACAATTTTTACACGAAAACATGTCGACCATAGTTATCATATAAGTTTGACGCAAGTGTAGCATCTGGGAATTTCCAAAACTGAACAAGACTGTACTAAACTCATTTTATCCATTTTATCTCAGATATCGACGAGTGTGCAAGCAACCCTTGCCAGAATGAAGGTTTTTGTGTTGACGAAGTGAATGGTTTCAGCTGTCAATGTTCCCCTGGCTACGCGGGTGACCTATGTGAGACTAGTAAGTGATACTATCGGGTAGCTTTTATAAACCTTCAGTCTTAGCTATACTCAATCATATTAAACACAGTACAACTTATATATTAGGCGAAGCACGTCAAGAGCCGCCTGTTCCGCCATTCATAATGTAACTTCTATATCGTGCGGAACATGTGTACTTGCATTAAAAAAATATATATATACCAATTTTATAATATACTTCGAACCGCGGAACTGAATATTATGTGCCTAGCACTGCATTAGTCACTAAAAGATTTCAAGTAAAAACTAGAGATTCGCGTTTGTTGTTACAAACGCAGAGTGGTCGGGTAGACAACTATATTATGAAACACTGTCCAGTTAAGTTATGAATATTTTTTTATATAAGAACAAAGGATCACGCAATTAAATTCTTTCCAGGACAATCAATTATTTTGTTTCAAAAATGCATCTTTAACGGTGTGATAAATGTCAGTAAACATTCTATGTGCACATACAAGTTATTTCCGGCTTGATAAAGTCATTAGTCAAAAACGGGAAGTGAATACTGATTTAGCTCGGAGTGGATGTTCGTTGTGAAGTTAAATAACGTCGCATATTTTAAAATCATATATCCACAGAATTATAAGTTAGATGAGTTTGAGACTTGCTGTGTTCATGGACAGGGGCGTGTTGTAGGTACAAATTGAGGCAAACCGGCATTTTTGTAACATAAGGAAAGGTCAGATCATCAAGAAATGTAGTTGGTATTTAGAAATAGTTACGAGTATACTATGAAATGACGCCATTATATCGTAATTGAAACAAAAAACTAATTTTGAAGTCATTATAATTCGTTTGTTTAATTACCTAATTTGACCAAACCTGGCACTTAGCACACCTATAGAATTGAGCACCATGCTCAACGTCCAATGGCTGAAACACAGATATGGCAGGTTCGGTATCGTCTTGATTGGGAAACAGTTTGTGCAATGCAGGAAAAAAGGATGTTGCAGGTTCTTTTAGCGCGGTTGGGTAGAAAGGCAGGCTTTTATGAGTATTCTCTCCATTATAAGCATTCTCATTTCGGGTTAGGCTGCGCGGTCACCAAAATCTCATCTATATGAATATTTAATTTTCAAAACATTTGAATCACTTTATAGAACTGTGTTTTGTTTTTTGTCTCTGTCTTTGCAGACGATGATGAATGTCGCCGCAGCCCTTGCCAGAATGGCATCTGTCATGACGAAGTGGAAGGTTACAGCTGTGAATGCTCCCCAGGCTACGAGGGTACCTTTTGCGAGACAAGTAAGTTTTTTTGGGGGGGGGGTTGCAAATTTGGAAAAGACAAACAATTCTTCCTGTGATATCCTTTTTAATATCCACTTCATAAATAAAACTGAGTCGCTAATTTAAATGTTGCCTTCTGACTCAAATTATTGGTTATAAGATGTGTCATGAGATCGACTCTTATTTTAATCTGGTCAAGTTAACCTTCTGCTCTCTCAGGCTTGCATGCGTCAGTAAGTTCTCATTGATATTCGCTGATTCGAGTGCAACACGGCCAATGAGTTTGGATTTTATGTGAGCTAAAATTACACACTACACCGGCTTGAACTCAAATTCACCATGGGGGCAACAAGAATGCTCCGCCAGTGGCAACGAAATATACATGTTCTTGTTTTAATACCGGCATAGACAGCTAAACACTCTTGTTTTAGTTACAGCTATAGAATAACTTCGTTCCCCTTTAAGGATGAGCTTCCAACCATGAACCACGGCGAGGATTAATAATAAAACAGAAAACCCCAGATGTCACGGAATGCATAAGCAGCCAAACAGAGACTCATCAGTGCCAACTTAAAATCATTCCATTTGAACGTTAACCTGTGAACCATTCATTGACCGTCTTTTAGGTATGCACACAATTTTTTACACGAAAACATGTCGACCATAGTTATCATATAAGTTTGACGCAAGTGTAGCATCTGGGAATTTCCAAAACTGAACAAGACTGGACTAAACTCATTTTATCCATTTTATCTCAGATATCGAGGAGTGTGCAAGCAACCCTTGCCAGAATGAAGGTTTTTGTGTTGACGAAGTGAATGGTTTCAGCTGTCAATGTTCCCCTGGCTACGCGGGTGACCTATGTGAGACTAGTAAGTGATACTATCGGGTAGCTTTTATAAACCTTCAGTCTTAGCTATACTCAATCATATTAAGCACAGTACAACTTATATATTAGGCGAAGCACGTCAAGAGCCGCCTGTTCCGCCATTCATAATGTAACTTCTATATCGTGCGGAACAGGTGTACTTGCATTAAAAATATATATATATACCAATTTTATAATATACTTCGAACCGCGGAACTGAATATTATGTGCCTAGCTCTGCATTAGTCACTAAAAGATTTCAAGTAAAAACTAGAGATTCGCGTTTGTTGTTACAAACGCAGAGTGGTCGGGTAGACAACTATTTTATGAAACACTGTCCAGTTCAGTTTTGAATATTTTTTATATAAGAACAAAGGATCACGCAATTAAATTCTTTCCAGGACAATCAATTATTTTGTTTCAAAAATGCATCTTTAACGGTGTGATAAATGTCAGTAAACATTCTATGTGCACATACAAGTTATTTCCGGCTTGATGACGTCATCAGTCAAAAAAGGAAGGGAGGACACTTGTTTAGCTCGGAGTGGATGTTCGTTGTGAAGTTAAATAACGTCGCATATTTTAAAATCATATATCCACAGAATTATAAGTTAGATGAGTTTGAGACTTGCTGTGTTATGGACAGGGGCGTGTTGTAGGTACAAATTGAGGCAAACCGGCATTTTTGTAACATAAGGAAAGGTCAGATCATCAAGAAATGTAGTTGGTATTTAGAAATAGTTACGAGTATACTATGAAATGACGCCATTATATCGTAATTGAAACAAAAAACTAATTTTGAAGTCATTATAATTCGTTTGTTTAATTACCTAATTTGACCAAACCTGGCACTTAGCACACCTATAGAATTGAGCACCATGCTCAACGTCCAATGGCTGAAACACAGATATGGCAGGTTCGGTATCGTCTTGATTGGGAAACAGTTTGTGCAA
The DNA here is from genome assembly GCA_029964075.1 of Patiria pectinifera. Lineage (NCBI taxonomy): Eukaryota > Metazoa > Echinodermata > Asteroidea > Valvatida > Asterinidae > Patiria > Patiria pectinifera. The sequence goes on from CM057150.1 coordinate 12,950,790, forward strand.
TGCAGGAAAAAAGGATGTTGCAGGTTCTTTTAGCGCGGTTGGGTAGAAAGGCAGGCTTTTATGAGTATTCTCTCCATTATAAGCATTCTCATTTCGGGTTAGGCTGCGCGGTCACCAAAATCTCATCTATATGAATATTTAATTTTCAAAACATTTGAATCACTTTATAGAACTGTGTTTTGTTTTTTGTCTCTGTCTTTGCAGACGATGATGAATGTCGCCGCAGCCCTTGCCAGAATGGCATCTGTCATGACGAAGTGGAAGGTTACAGCTGTGAATGCTCCCCAGGCTACGAGGGTACCTTTTGCGAGACCAGTAAGGTTTTTTTTTGGGGGGGGTTGCAAATTCGGAAAAGACAAACAATTCTTCCTCTGATATCCTTTTTTAATATCCACTTCATAAATAAAACTGAGTCGCTAATTTAAATTTTGCCTTCTGACTCAAATTATTGGTTATAAGATGTGTCATGAGATCGACTCTTATTTTAATCTGGTCAAGTTAACCTTCTGCTCTCTCAGGCTTGCAAGCGTCAGTAAGTTCTCATTGATATTCGCTGATTCGAGTGCAACACGGCCAATGAGTTTGGATTTTATGTGAGCTAAAATTACACACTACACCGGCTTGAACTCAAATTCACCATGGGGGCAACAAGAATGCTCCGCCAGTGGCAACGAAATATACATGTTCTTGTTTTAATACCGGCATGGACAGCTAAACACTCTTGTTTTAGTTACAGCTATAGAATAACTTCGTTCCCCTTTAAGGATGAGCTTCCAACCATGACCCACGGCGAGGATTAATAATAAAACAGAAAACCCCAGATGTCACGGAATGCATAAGCAGCCAAACAGAGACTCATCAGTGCCAACTTAAAATCATTCCATTTGAACGTTAACCTGTGAACCATTCATTGACTGTCTTTTAGGTATGCACACAATTTCTTACACGAAAACATGTCGACCACAGTTATCATATAAGTTTGACGCAAGTGTAGCATCTGGGAATTTCCAAAACTGAACAAGACTGTACTAAACTCATTTTATCCATTTTATCTCAGATATCGACGAGTGTGCAAGCAACCCTTGCCAGAATGAAGGTGTTTGTGGTGACGAAGTGAATGGTTTCAGCTGTCATTGTTCCCCTGGCTACGCGGGTGACCTATGTGAGACTAGTAAGTGATACTATCGGGTAGCTTTTATAAACCTTCAGTCTTAGCTATACTCAATCATATTAAACACAGTACAACTTATATATTAGGCGAAGCACGTCAAGAGCCGCCTGTTCCGCCATTCATAATGTAACTTCTATATCGTGCGGAACATGTGTACTTGCATTAAAAAAATATATATATACCAATTTTATAATATACTTCGAACCGCGGAACTGAATATTATGTGCCTAGCTCTGCATTAGTCACTAAAAGATTTCAAGTAAAAACTAGAGATTCGCGTTTGTTGTTACAAACGCAGAGTGGTCGGGTAGACAACTATTTTATGAAACACTGTCCAGTTAAGTTATGAATATTTTTATGTAAGAACAAAGGATCACGCAATTAAATTCTTTCCAGGACAATCAATTATTTTGTTTCAAAAATGCATCTTTAACGGTGTGATAAATGTCAGTAAACATTCTATGTGCACATACAAGTTATTTCCGGCTTGATAAAGTCATTAGTCAAAAACGGGAAGTGAATACTGATTTAGCTCGGAGTGGATGTTCGTTGTGAAGTTAAATAACGTCGCATATTTTAAAATCATATATCCACAGAATTATAAGTTAGATGAGTTTGAGACTTGCTGTGTTCATGGACAGGGGCGTGTTGTAGGTACAAATTGAGGCAAACCGGCATTTTTGTAACATAAGGAAAGGTCAGATCATCAAGAAATGTAGTTGGTATTTAGAAATAGTTACGAGTATACTATGAAATGACGCCATTATATCGTAATTGAAACAAAAAACTAATTTTGAAGTCATTATAATTCGTTTGTTTAATTACCTAATTTGACCAAACCTGGCACTTAGCACACCTATAGAATTGAGCACCATGCTCAACGTCCAATGGCTGAAACACAGATATGGCAGGTTCGGTATCGTCTTGATTGGGAAACAGTTTGTGCAATGCAGGAAAAAGGATGTTGCAGGTTCTTTTAGCGCGGTTGGGTAGAAAGGCAGGCTTTTATGAGTATTCTCTCCATTATAAGCATTCTCATTTCGGGTTAGGCTGCGCGGTCACCAAAATCTCATCTATATGAATATTTAATTTTCAAAACATTTGAATCACTTTATAGAACTGTGTTTTGTTTTTGTCTCTGTCTTTGCAGACGATGATGAATGTCGCCGCAGCCCTTGCCAGAATGGCATCTGTCATGACGAAGTGGAAGGTTACAGCTGTGAATGCTCCCCAGGCTACGAGGGTACCTTATGCGAGACCAGTAAGTTTTTTTGGGGGGGTTGCAAATTTGGAAAAGACAAACAATTCTTCCTGTGATATCCTTTTTAATATCCACTTCATAAATAAAACTGAGTCGCTAATTTAAATGTTGCCTTCTGACTCAAATTATTGGTTATAAGATGTGTCATGAGATCGACTCTTATTTTAATCTGGTCAAGTTAACCTTCTGCTCTCTCAGGCTTGCATGCGTCAGTAAGTTCTCATTGATATTCGCTGATTCGAGTGCAACACGGCCAATGAGTTTGGATTTTATGTGAGCTAAAATTACACACTACAACGGCTTGAACTCAAATTCACCATGGGGGCAACAAGAATGCTCCGCCAGTGGCAACGAAATATACATGTTCTTGTTTTAATACCGGCATGGACAGCTAAACACTCTTGTTTTAGTTACAGCTATAGAATAACTTCGTTCCCCTTTAAGGATGAGCTTCCAACCATGACCCACGGCGAGGATTAATAATAAAACAGAAAACCCCAGATGTCACGGAATGCATAAGCAGCCAAACAGAGACTCATCAGTGCCAACTTAAAATCATTCCATTTGAACGTTAACCTGTGAACCATTCATTGACCGTCTTTTAGGTATGCACACAATTTTTTACACGAAAACATGTCGACCATAGTTATCATATAAGTTTGACGCAAGTGTAGCATCTGGGAATTTCCAAAACTGAACAAGACTGTACTAAACTCATTTTATCCATTTTATCTCAGATATCGACGAGTGTGCAAGCAACCCTTGCCAGAATGAAGGTTTTTGTGTTGACGAAGTGAATGGTTTCAGCTGTCAATGTTCCCCTGGCTACGCGGGTGACCTATGTGAGACTAGTAAGTGATACTATCGGGTAGCTTTTATAAACCTTCAGTCTTAGCTATACTCAATCATATTAAACACAGTACAACTTATATATTAGGCGAAGCACGTCAAGAGCCGCCTGTTCCGCCATTCATAATGTAACTTCTATATCGTGCGGAACATGTGTACTTGCATTAAAAAATATATATATACCAATTTTATAATATACTTCGAACCGCGGAACTGAATATTATGTGCCTAGCACTGCATTAGTCACTAAAAGATTTCAAGTAAAAACTAGAGATTCGCGTTTGTTGTTACAAACGCAGAGTGGTCGGGTAGACAACTATATTATGAAACACTGTCCAGTTAAGTTATGAATATTTTTTATATAAGAACAAAGGATCACGCAATTAAATTCTTTCCAGGACAATCAATTATTTTGTTTCAAAAATGCATCTTTAACGGTGTGATAAATGTCAGTAAACATTCTATGTGCACATACAAGTTATTTCCGGCTTGATAAAGTCATTAGTCAAAAACGGGAAGTGAATACTGATTTAGCTCGGAGTGGATGTTCGTTGTGAAGTTAAATAACGTCGCATATTTTAAAATCATATATCCACAGAATTATAAGTTAGATGAGTTTGAGACTTGCTGTGTTCATGGACAGGGGCGTGTTGTAGGTACAAATTGAGGCAAACCGGCATTTTTGTAACATAAGGAAAGGTCAGATCATCAAGAAATGTAGTTGGTATTTAGAAATAGTTACGAGTATACTATGAAATGACGCCATTATATCGTAATTGAAACAAAAAACTAATTTTGAAGTCATTATAATTCGTTTGTTTAATTACCTAATTTGACCAAACCTGGCACTTAGCACACCTATAGAATTGAGCACCATGCTCAACGTCCAATGGCTGAAACACAGATATGGCAGGTTCGGTATCGTCTTGATTGGGAAACAGTTTGTGCAATGCAGGAAAAAAGGATGTTGCAGGTTCTTTTAGCGCGGTTGGGTAGAAAGGCAGGCTTTTATGAGTATTCTCTCCATTATAAGCATTCTCATTTCGGGTTAGGCTGCGCGGTCACCAAAATCTCATCTATATGAATATTTAATTTTCAAAACATTTGAATCACTTTATAGAACTGTGTTTTGTTTTTTGTCTCTGTCTTTGCAGACGATGATGAATGTCGCCGCAGCCCTTGCCAGAATGGCATCTGTCATGACGAAGTGGAAGGTTACAGCTGTGAATGCTCCCCAGGCTACGAGGGTACCTTTTGCGAGACAAGTAAGTTTTTTTTTGGGGGGGGGGTTTGCAAATTTGGAAAAGACAAACAATTCTTCCTGTGATATCCTTTTTAATATCCACTTCATAAATAAAACTGAGTCGCTAATTTAAATGTTGCCTTCTGACTCAAATTATTGGTTATAAGATGTGTCATGAGATCGACTCTTATTTTAATCTGGTCAAGTTAACCTTCTGCTCTCTCAGGCTTGCATGCGTCAGTAAGTTCTCATTGATATTCGCTGATTCGAGTGCAACACGGCCAATGAGTTTGGATTTTATGTGAGCTAAAATTACACACTACACCGGCTTGAACTCAAATTCACCATGGGGGCAACAAGAATGCTCCGCCAGTGGCAACGAAATATACATGTTCTTGTTTTAATACCGGCATAGACAGCTAAACACTCTTGTTTTAGTTACAGCTATAGAATAACTTCGTTCCCCTTTAAGGATGAGCTTCCAACCATGAACCACGGCGAGGATTAATAATAAAACAGAAAACCCCAGATGTCACGGAATGCATAAGCAGCCAAACAGAGACTCATCAGTGCCAACTTAAAATCATTCCATTTGAACGTTAACCTGTGAACCATTCATTGACCGTCTTTTAGGTATGCACACAATTTTGTACATGAAAACATGTCGACCATAGTTATCATATAAGTTTGACGCAAGTGTAGCATCTGGGAATTTCCAAAACTGAACAAGACTGGACTAAACTCATTTTATCCATTTTATCTCAGATATCGAGGAGTGTGCAAGCAACCCTTGCCAGAATGAAGGTTTGTGTTGACGAAGTGAATGGTTTCAGCTGTCAATGTTCCCCTGGCTACGCGGGTGACCTATGTGAGACTAGTAAGTGATACTATCGGGTAGCTTTTATAAACCTTCAGTCTTAGCTATACTCAATCATATTAAGCACAGTACAACTTATATATTAGGCGAAGCACGTCAAGAGCCGCCTGTTCCGCCATTCATAATGTAACTTCTATATCGTGCGGAACAGGTGTACTTGCATTAAAAAAATATATATATACCAATTTTATAATATACTTCGAACCGCGGAACTGAATATTATGTGCCTAGCTCTGCATTAGTCACTAAAAGATTTCAAGTAAAAACTAGAGATTCGCGTTTGTTGTTACAAACGCAGAGTGGTCGGGTAGACAACTATTTTATGAAACACTGTCCAGTTCAGTTTTGAATATTTTTTTATATAAGAACAAAGGATCACGCAATTAAATTCTTTCCAGGACAATCAATTATTTTGTTTCAAAAATGCATCTTTAACGGTGTGATAAATGTCAGTAAACATTCTATGTGCACATACAAGTTATTTCCGGCTTGATAAAGTCATTAGTCAAAAACGGGAAGTGAATACTGATTTAGCTCGGAGTGGATGTTCGTTGTGAAGTTAAATAACGTCGCATATTTTAAAATCATATATCCACAGAATTATAAGTTAGATGAGTTTGAGACTTGCTGTGTTATGGACAGGGGCGTGTTGTAGGTACAAATTGAGGCAAACCGGCATTTTTGTAACATAAGGAAAGGTCAGATCATCAAGAAATGTAGTTGGTATTTAGAAATAGTTACGAGTATACTATGAAATGACGCCATTATATCGTAATTGAAACAAAAAACTAATTTTGAAGTCATTATAATTCGTTTGTTTAATTACCTAATTTGACCAAACCTGGCACTTAGCACACCTATAGAATTGAGCACCATGCTCAACGTCCAATGGCTGAAACACAGATATGGCAGGTTCGGTATCGTCTTGATTGGGAAACAGTTTGTGCAATGCAGGAAAAAAGGATGTTGCAGGTTCTTTTAGCGCGGTTGGGTAGAAAGGCAGGCTTTTATGAGTATTCTCTCCATTATAAGCATTCTCATTTCGGGTTAGGCTGCGCGGTCACCAAAATCTCATCTATATGAATATTTAATTTTCAAAACATTTGAATCACTTTATAGAACTGTGTTTTGGTTTTTGTCTCTGTCTTTGCAGACGATGATAAATGTCGCTTCAGCCGTTGCCATCATGGCATCTGTCATAACGAAGTGGAAGGTTACAGCTGTGAATGCTCCCCAGGCTACGAGGGTACCTTTTGCGAGTCCAGTAAGTTGGGTTTTTTTTGAGGGGGGGGTTTGCAAATTCGGAAAAGACAAACAATTCTTCCTGTGATATCCTTTTTTAATATCCACTTCATAAATAAAACTGAGTCGCTAATTTAAATGTTGCCTTCTGATTCAAATTATTGGTTATAAGATGTGTCATGAGATCGACTCTTATTTTAATCTGGTCAAGTTAACCTTCTGCTCTCTCAGGCTTGCAAGCGTCAGTAAGTTCTCATTGATATTCGCTGATTCGAGTGCAACACGGCCAATGAGTTTGGATTTTATGTGAGCTAAAATTACACACCACACCGGCTTGAACTCAAATTCACCATGGGGGCAACAAGAATGCTCCGCCAGTGGCAACGAAATATACATGTTCTTGTTTTAATACCGGCATGGACAGCTAAACACTCTTGTTTTAGTTACAGCTATAGAATAACTTCGTTCCCCTTTAAGGATGAGCTTCCAACCATGACCCACGGCGAGGATTAATAATAAAACAGAAAACCCCAGATGTCACGGAATGCATAAGCAGCCAAACAGAGACTCATCAGTGCCAACTTAAAATCATTCCATTTGAACGTTAACCTGTGAACCATTCATTGACCGTCTTTTAGGTATGCACACAATTTTTTACACGAAAACATGTCGACCATAGTTATCATATAAGTTTGACGCAAGTGTAGCATCTGAGAATTTCCAAAACTGAACAAGACTGTACTAAACTCATTTTATCCATTTTATCTCAGATATCGACGAGTGTGCAAGCAACCCTTGCCAGAATGAAGGTGTTTGTGGTGACGAAGTGAATGGTTTCAGCTGTCATTGTTCCCCTGGCTACGCGGGTGACCTATGTGAGACTAGTAAGTGATACTATCGGGTAGCTTTTATAAACCTTCAGTCTTAGCTATACTCAATCATATTAAACACAGTACAACTTATATATTAGGCGAAGCACGTCAAGAGCCGCCTGTTCCGCCATTCATAATGTAACTTCTATATCGTGCGGAACAGGTGTACTTGCATTAAAAAAATATATATATACCAATTTTATAATATACTTCGAACCGCGGAACTGAATATTATGTGCCTAGCTCTGCATTAGTCACTAAAAGATTTCAAGTAAAAACTAGAGATTCGCGTTTGTTGTTACAAACGCAGAGTGGTCGGGTAGACAACTATTTTATGAAACACTGTCCAGTTCAGTTTTGAATATTTTTTATATAAGAACAAAGGATCACGCAATTAAATTCTTTCCAGGACAATCAATTATTTTGTTTCAAAAATGCATCTTTAACGGTGTGATAAATGTCAGTAAACATTCTATGTGCACATACAAGTTATTTCCGGCTTGATAAAGTCATTAGTCAAAAACGGGAAGTGAATACTGATTTAGCTCGGAGTGGATGTTCGTTGTGAAGTTAAATAACGTCGCATATTTTAAAATCATATATCCACAGAATTATAAGTTAGATGAGTTTGAGACTTGCTGTGTTATGGACAGGGGCGTGTTGTAGGTACAAATTGAGGCAAACCGGCATTTTTGTAACATAAGGAAAGGTCAGATCATCAAGAAATGTAGTTGGTATTTAGAAATAGTTACGAGTATACTATGAAATGACGCCATTATATCGTAATTGAAACAAAAAAACTAATTTTGAAGTCATTATAATTCGTTTGTTTAATTACCTAATTTGACCAAACCTGGCACTTAGCACACCTATAGAATTGAGCACCATGCTCAACGTCCAATGGCTGAAACACAGATATGGCAGGTTCGGTATCGTCTTGATTGGGAAACAGTTTGTGCAATGCAGGAAAAAAGGATGTTGCAGGTTCTTTTAGCGCGGTTGGGTAGAAAGGCAGGCTTTTATGAGTATTCTCTCCATTATAAGCATTCTCATTTCGGGTTAGGCTGCGCGGTCACCAAAATCTCATCTATATGAATATTTAATTTTCAAAACATTTGAATCACTTTATAGAACTGTGTTTTGGTTTTTGTCTCTGTCTTTGCAGACGATGATAAATGTCGCTTCAGCCGTTGCCATCATGGCATCTGTCATAACGAAGTGGAAGGTTACAGCTGTGAATGCTCCCCAGGCTACGAGGGTACCTTTTGCGAGTCCAGTAAGTTGGGTTTTTTTTTAGGGGGGGTTTGCAAATTCGGAAAAGACAAACAATTCTTCCTGTGATATCCTTTTTTAATATCCACTTCATAAATAAAACTGAGTCGCTAATTTAAATGTTGCCTTCTGATTCAAATTATTGGTTATAAGATGTGTCATGAGATCGACTCTTATTTTAATCTGGTCAAGTTAACCTTCTGCTCTCTCAGGCTTGCAAGCGTCAGTAAGTTCTCATTGATATTCGCTGATTCGAGTGCAACACGGCCAATGAGTTTGGATTTTATGTGAGCTAAAATTACACACCACACCGGCTTGAACTCAAATTCACCATGGGGGCAACAAGAATGCTCCGCCAGTGGCAACGAAATATACATGTTCTTGTTTTTATACCGGCATGGACAGCTAAACACTCTTGTTTTAGTTACAGCTATAGAATAACTTCTTTTCCCTTTAAGGATGAGCTTCCAACCATGACCCACGGCGAGGATTAATAATAAAACAGAAAACCCCAGATGTCACGGAATGCATAAGCAGCCAAACAGAGACTCATCAGTGCCAACTTAAAATCATTCCATTTGAACGTTAACCTGTGAACCATTCATTGACCGTCTTTTAGGTATGCACACAATTTTTTACACGAAAACATGTCGACCATAGTTATCATATAAGTTTGACGCAAGTGTAGCATCTGAGAATTTCCAAAACTGAACAAGACTGTACTAAACTCATTTTATCCATTTTATCTCAGATATCGACGAGTGTGCAAGCAACCCTTGCCAGAATGAAGGTGTTTGTGGTGACGAAGTGAATGGTTTCAGCTGTCATTGTTCCCCTGGCTACGCGGGTGACCTATGTGAGACTAGTAAGTGATACTATCGGGTAGCTTTTATAAACCTTCAGTCTTAGCTATACTCAATCATATTAAACACAGTACAACTTATATATTAGGCGAAGCACGTCAAGAGCCGCCTGTTCCGCCATTCATAATGTAACTTCTATATCGTGCGGAACATGTGTACTTGCATTAAAAAATATATATATACCAATTTTATAATATACTTCGAACCGCGGAACTGAATATTATGTGCCTAGCTCTGCATTAGTCACTAAAAGATTTCAAGTAAAAACTAGAGATTTGCGTTTGTTGTTACAAACGCAGAGTGGTCGGGTAGACAACTATTTTATGAAACACTGTCCAGTTAAGTTATGAATATTTTTTATATAAGAACGAAGGATCACGCAATTAAATTCTTTCCAGGACAATCAATTATTTTGTTTCAAAAATGCATCTTTAACGGTGTGATAAATGTCAGTAAACATTCTATGTGCACATACAAGTTATTTCCGGCTTGATAAAGTCATTAGTCAAAAACGGGAAGTGAATACTGATTTAGCTCGGAGTGGATGTTCATTGTGAAGTTAAATAACGTCGCATATTTTAAAATCATATATCCACAGAATTATAAGTTAGATGAGTTTGAGACTTGCTGTGTTCATGTACAGGGGCGTGTTGTAGGTACAAATTGAGGCAAACCAGCATTTTTGTAACATAAGGAAAGGTCAGATCATCAAGAAATGTAGTTGGTATTTAGAAATAGTTACGAGTATACTATGAAATGACGCCATTATATCGTAATTGAAACAAACATATAATTTTGAAGTCATTATAATTTGTTTGTTTAATTACCTAATTTGACCAAACCTGGCACTTAGCCCACCTATAGAAATGAGCACCATGCTCAACGTCCAATGGCTGAAACACAGATATGGCAGGTTCGGTATCGTCTTGATTGGGAAACAGTTTGTGCAATGCAGGAAAAAAGGATGTTGCAGGTTCTTTTAGCGCGGTTGGGTAGAAAGGCAGGCTTTTATGAGTATTCTCTCCATTATAAACATTCTCTTTTCGGGTTAGGCTGCGCAGTCACCAAAATCTCATCTATATGAATATTTAATTTTCAAAACATTTGAATCACTTTATAGAACTGTGTTTTGGTTTTTGTCTCTGTCTTTGCAGACGTTGATGAATGTCGCTTCAGCCGTTGCTATCATGGCATCTGTCATAACGAAGTGGAAGGTTACAGCTGTGAATGCTTCCCAGGCTACGAGGGTACCTTTTGCGAGTCCAGTAAGTTGGGTTTTTTTTGAGGGGGGGGGGGTTTGCAAATTCGGAAAAGACAAACAATTCTTCCTGTGATATCCTTTTTTAATATCCACTTCATAAATAAAACTGAGTCGCTAATTTAAATGTTGCCTTCTGACTCAAATTATTGGTTATAAGATGTGTCATGAGATCGACTCTTATTTTAATCTGGTCAAGTTAACCTTCTGCTCTCTCAGGCTTGCATGCGTCAGTAAGTTCTCATTGATATTCGCTGATTCGAGTGCAACACGGCCAATGAGTTTGGATTTTATGTGAGCTAAAATTACACACTACACCGGCTTGAACTCAAATTCACCATGGGGGCAACAAGAATGCTCCGCCAGTGGCAACGAAATATACATGTTCTTGTTTTAATACCGGCATGGACAGCTAAACACTCTTGTTTTAGTTACAGCTATAGAATAACAGCAGATGAGGAAACGTTACACATACACAGTCTTTGCTCTTTATAATATTGCGGTGATGTGGTGTACTACCTAACATACGTTTTCTTTTTAGTACCAGGGTGTCATTGGCTCGTTTTTGGTGTTTACATTGGGACCTTTATGTTGATATATAATTGCTACAATCATAGTCCTGACGTTAAAAGTCACCCGGTATTCATCTCGTTGTATTTTGAGCACAATGGTGGAACGGTCGTTGTACGTTCTGGTTTATTTAGATGTACGCATACAGGGGGCCGTATCGTAAATCCGACGCTTCATAAGTCCAACTTTTTGGAATTATGAAGCGTCGGATTTATGAGGCATCGGACTTACGGATAATTTAAGCTCCCACGCCTCATAAGTCCAACGCCTCATAAGTCCGACGTCAGACACACGAGGCGTTCGGAATTACGAGGCGACGGTCTTATGAGGCGTCGGAGCTATGGACTGTTACAAAGAAAGGTTCATTTGACCGACACGGAAAGAACGAGTTTCCAGTGGTTTTGAACTCATTGTACTCGGACTCGGACAATTACGGACCAAACTGCACGCCCGGCCCTCAATGGATTACATATCAGTGGCGGCGACCCCCCCCCCCCCCCGAGGGGGACGAGTGGCGTATCCCCTGAATGAGCAAATGTGTAGTGTCTAACTGTAACTGTTGATGGCGCTTAAGCCCCTGTCACACCTTTGCGTATCCTAATTCCTTATGAGTTCCTTATCAAAAAATTTCAATACGCAGCCGTACGATCAAAAACGTCAAAATGTTTTGATTACTTTGACTTATGTGCGACGCACATCTAGCGAACAAGTAACGAATTCAGCGCATCCACTGCGTATGAGATGCGTATGAGTTGCGTATGCAGTGCGCAAGTTCGCTATTTGTGCGTTTCTCATAAGTTACGAATAAGTACAATGCGCTGCCCACTCGCAGGACGAGCGGTACTAATTCCTGCAATACGTCGGCATTCGATATGAGTTCGTTCAGCGGGCATAAAGGTCAGCGTATTACCGCGTATGAACGGCTTATCCCCCTTGAACGCATAGCGTACTCGTACCGCGCTCGACCGATGCGGGACCGATACGCTGCGTATTTATAACTTATGACCTGCGTAACAGCGTACGCAGCGTAGTTTTGTGCATGCCCAAAAACTATCCAGCGTACTGGGCCGTACAATGCGTATGCCTGCGTACAAAAAACTTACACAAAACGATAGAGATGCATATGAGGTGCGTATTGTGCGTACGACTGCGTATGAAAAAAATGTCAATGCGCACCTCATAAGGAATTAGGATACGCAGAAGTGTGACAGGGCCCTACCATTCTGACATTTTACGCGATGTTTGTATAAATTAATAAAGGCTGTCGGACAAACGAGGCGTCAGACTTAAGAGGCGGCGGATTTGTGGACAGAAATAAAGGTAAATTTCATTGTCGGACCTTTGATGCGTCGGTCTTATGGGGCTTTAGTTGGTTATGGATGAGATTTTGTCGGACTTATGAGGCGTCGGACGTATGCGCGGACCCTGCATTCAGCAACGTGTTTCTAACTAAAATAATGAACACCCTTTCTTCACATTGTTTGAGAATTAGAAATAAATATGCATGGTTTGTATCAAGTATATGTTGATATGCATAACAGGACTAAGAGATTTACAATGAACCATGATCAATAAAAAAGCATACTTGAAAGAAAACATTATGAATATGAATGACATGGTCACTGGCGCCCCAAATGCATCGCCGTAAAATCTCTCTGACGTCATTACCTCTCCTTTGTGTCAATAACTGAAGTCTTTGTTAATCCACCAGTCACCTCAGTAAGCCCCACTTACTTTACTTTTCTGATCTTGGTTGATTATTTTTTTTCTTATTGAATCATAACTTTTCTTATTTTAGTCGTCGGACACGTATACACACTGTTTGTGTTCTTGTTATAGGTGTTGTTATGTTTATTCGTTTATTGTGAAGCTGTTACTTTGTTTTGTTTTTTGTAAACAGGCTGTTCCTTGACAAGCCCCGCTTTTTTGGAACGTGCCCCCTCATCTGTTTATATTTATTGTACTTTTCTTTATGATTATGTGGAAATAAACGTTACTTTGAATTTGAATTTGAATTTGAATTTGTTTACAAACTCATAGCTTATTTTGATTCCCATGTTTATCGGTGGCGGATTATTTCATTTTTATTACCAATTGGCTGTATTTACGGTGTGAGTTTACCAACTAATATTTTGAATTGTTTTAAGTTGATTAATCGTGGTGGATGAATTCATTTTATAACCTTTGAATTCAATTCAAGGATTGACATAAATAAAATTCCAAATTGCAAGCAAAACATAATCGAAGAGCATTATTTGTTTCCTTAAGTTTTTGTGTGTCTTAACCTTTTAATTTCAGCAAAGCATTGATATAGGTTTTCCCGGCTATTTTAAAACATTTTTTCATTCAAATTCACCAACTCTAACATTCAATTTCATCCGAGACAAATTTCACGCGCTTTTAACAAAATTTTTTTTAGTCATTTACAATTCACTTTCAAAGTTTGGTCACCCTCTTTAGTCACCAGGTCGAGAATATTCGTCATTATGGATCAAATTCGTCTAAGCTGTTGTCGAATGGCAGCATTCAGAGTTCGAATTCCTCTTATATAAATCAATTAGACGAATTTGATTACTGAATAGGAAGGTTTGGCGAAGACGAGACGAAGTCGAATACTCCAGGACGAAAATGTGTGCTCATTGTTTAAATTTGTTTGAACTGAATTTGAAGTTGCTGACAAAAGACGAAACTAAACATTGGCTATGCACTAAATCGATATTTCTGGACGAATTTAAATATTATAAACAGTGAATTTGAATGATAAATATTTAAAAATAGCCGGGAAAACCTAAAGATTTGTATGAGCCCAAATGCGCCCTCGTTAAGAAAAAATACTAATAAAGGCCCATGTTGGCATATTCTCCGGTACACCTAATCATAGCCTCACCCACCCGATCCCAAAAACAGGGAAATGAGGAGTCATATTCCGAAATAGAAACACCCCAAGTGCCAACAAAAAAAGCTTAATATTATGTACAATTAAATGTTGGCTTTGTGACCTGATACATAAAGTCTTGCAACATTTGTGATGTAATTCCTCGTGATGACATGAAGAGGAAAAATATCCAAAGCAAATAAATATGTCTCTTCTTCGGTCGCTTCCTGCATTTTGTCCCGTCTGTATTACTTATCGACAGAGGTTTCGAGAGATTAGCCGAAAGCGGATTTTGCTTTTACTCAGTGCATCTGTCACCTTGTGACATCACCAATCAAAAATATTTCCAATGTTGAAGATATGATGAAGCTGCCGTTTAGATGAAAAAAAGAAAACTCGTAAAGACAAATCTGAATTTAAAAAACGAGTGTATCCACCAGTATGGGTGCTATGGCGCAAAAAGCAGTACATTATTAATAACTTAATGATGTAAAGGTGCTACATCATTACAGTGTAGTTCAATACAATAAATACCGCTTTTGATTTGCATTTCCAGTTGAATAAAAATAGCATCAAACTTTGAGAAGCAACAGTTACAAAATTCCTTCAGCATATTCAGCATTATAATATTGATATCCAAATAACTTAGTTTTTCAAAATGTCTTCATTGATGAACCATTCACGGTAGAGTTATAGCCATTTTGTGGTGAACTATTTCACAACCTTTCTAAACGCATTTGTGTTTTTTTTAACACCACTGCCGCATAATTAGAACGGATAGTGAAGCAAAATGATGATATATATACTGATATTTACATACAGCTGTTGATAGTACAAGTTCATGCGGGGCCTCTAACAGGCGTCTTAAAGGGAACCGTGCGGTGGCGCACGGTATGTGAACTTCTATTAAAATCTGTTGTCTGAAGACCATCTGTCTAAGGCACTTAATTCCGGAGTGCTCGCACGTAGGCTAACACGCTCTCTCCCTCGTGGCTGTAAGTGACAAAAGAAATAAAAAGTAAAGTGCGGAATAACTGCTTGATTTATTTGAGAATGATTGATTGCGCTTTCTGTTTCATTGTGAAACAGATGTTTCTTAATTGTTACTGGGGCTGGTACTTGACGATTTCAAAGGCGGGTGCACATGTTTTACCTTTGTTTCAACAAAGAACTTGTGAAATGTTAATCATTTGTTACCGAGAAAAAGTTAAACATCAAAAAATGCAAAAATAAAATTGTACCGTCTCTGCTGTGAGAGTTTCAAAAAGCACTTCAAGATTTAATGTTGGATTTTAGTGATGGATTTTGCTGGTCTTGGGTGAGTTTGTTGGGCTGTGTAGGCCCAGCCAACATTCTACTATGCTTCGTGTAGCAGGAACTGAAAGCGATTCAAATAGTTCGACTTGTGTGCTTGGTTACGTTTTAGTGTGACTTTGTTCGCTGGAGTTTGGCAAGGCAGTAGGCCTACTGGGCTGGCTTTGGTTGGTTTATAGGTTTGTTTGGATGGGTTGCTCTGGGTTGGCATTGATTGGCTGGCTTGTTTAGCCGGAGCTGGTCTGTGTTTGGCTTGGGCGCTGGGATGTAATGGGCTAGTATAGGCGGTTGGCTTGGCTTGGATTGGCTGAGCTGGTCTGGGTTGAGCTTAGTTTTGGTTTGGCTGGATAGGATTGGGCTAGTTGGGTTGAGGTGCTATAGGGGAATTGGCTGGCTATATACAATAAGCAGGTTGGGTTGGACAGGGTGGCTGGGCACTGCGGGGTTCTGGATTGTGCTGGCCAGGGCTAAGCTGAGCTAAGAAGGGCTAGGCTGGGTTTGATTGCGCTATGTTTGGTTGTGCTGTGTTGACAGGGCTAAGTAGGAAAGGACAGCTCTGCGTGCTTTATAGCTAGACTGGGCAGAATACCCAGCTGGGCTGGGCTGGTTGGCTTGTTTGGGTTGGGATAGGAAGGGTTGAAATGCTAAGGGGTGTGCATTCTGGTAAAATGTAATTTAACGCACCTGCAACACGTGGAATTGATCATTTCTTAATATATTTTGTGCTCGAGTCCTCTGTCGTGTTTAATTCCTTAGCAAGCTGTATTGAAACGAAGGAATGGAATTTGAAATGCGTAACATTTTTTGGAAAAACACACATTATATGAATTCAAATTTCTATTTACTCTTTGATATTTGGGGGAAGTTTTTTTGATTTTGTTCCTTCTTTGTGTGCAAAGCAATGAAAGAATTTTAAACTTACGTCATTTTCAATCAAACAGCTGGTGTAAAACACGAAGAAACCCTGTTTAATTTAAGAAGAAAGGATAACGGTTTTTAGATAATATTAACTGTCTTTAATTGATGGGCCGTCTAATTAGGTTCTTTATTTTACTGTCTTTGTCGAATACAATGATGTCGCACTACCATTCTTGTTTGTATTAACAATGGCGTAATAATGAATAAAACGTGGGCCTTTTAATGAATTATATGCTTGTAAGGCAAAAAAAAGAAAAGTCGGTCTCTGGTCAGACCGAAGTTCTGGAATTGATGCGGCGACGCGGGTTTTTTTTTTGTGGCTTTTTTTTTGTTCAAGCGTGAATTGTACAGACAAGGTGGGTACTATTTTGCTTTTTTGTGTCCTCATTATACATTGGTGTCCTCCATAATTTGCCTTGATGCCTTATCATTTGCCTTGGTGCAATTTCCCCATTCTTTGGTGCTCCTTGGTACAAACATTTGAGGAGGTGCGGCAAAAGAGGGTGCTGCTGTAGCTTCCGTGTTAATTTGAAGAAAAAAAAGTTGACGCGCATGATTAAAATCGACGCGCGCGCTGACCAGAGACCGAGTATTTTTGTTTCGGCCTAAAGTTCAACGAATCAAAATATGCTCTCGATTAAAATATGAGGTTATTATGTAATGAGCGTGATGATAACGAAAAATAGGTCAGCGAATGTTAACATCGGCACGAAAATAATAACTCTGTACGACAGACAGAATGCTTCATAAAACGTACCTGTAGGCTATTCAAGGTCACGAATGCATGAGCTAAAATTATGTTGCCATCAGTGGAGTAGAAAAGATCCAGGATCCACAACAAACAAACGAACGCCTCAAGTACAACGACCACCCGTAGTCCGGATCTGACAACAGGTACGTTCGGAAAAGCATTGTACGCTAGATTATAATGCCATAGTTTTAATTTGGAACCGGTTTAAATCATTGCATTGCGGATCATCCATCCAATGAAACGGACTTAAAAATCAGGATTTGGCAATTTCATTTCGAAAACCTTTCTTGACTGAACTGTTACTTGGGCATGGACTCTAAGCGATGTGAAAACTGAATATTGGCGTTAGTAGTATATTTAAAGAAATTAAAAAAAAAAAAAAAAGGAAAGTCAATGCCGATATGGTAAATGAAGTTTGATGCTTATTTTAAATATCTAAAATTCCCAGTACATCCCATGAAAATAGATTTGGTTGTCTAAATACTCGCTGATTTAATCGCATTAGCGTCTATAGCACGAAAGTAGCTCTAAACACAGAGCTTCATAGTAGTACCTAAATGCATTCATAGGCGTAGCCAGCAGGAGGTAAGGGAATATTTGCCCCCCCCCAATTATTTATAAAGACTGCCCTTCTTTTGTTCAAGAGTGCCTTTTTTTCTGAACAAGTGCCCTTTTGAAGGAAAAAAACGTGCACTTTTTGTATAAGCGGCTTTTGGTGCCTTTTTGTTAATTTCGCGCATGTATCACCCTGAAAGCGCCATATATTATCCGTTAGTGCGCAAACTCATCGGTTTTGAACAGCGCCTCCATCGACAGATAGTACCAGCCCCCCCCCCCCCGCCCTCATCAGTTTGTCAAGCTAAATATCCTAAACAAAAAAAGGAAACCAAAATAGCGCCCCCAATTTCTTAAAAGAAGTTCTGCACGTAGTACTTTACAGAGCTAGGATGAGAAAGCCAAGTTTTACTAACAGATTCATTCAAATCACTCATGTACTTGTCCAGTTACGAAATGATATTTTGAACACAAACATAGTTTTTAGGTTTTGTGTCATCCTGTATTACTCTTGGAAATTATAAAAAAGAAAACGTTAACATTGAGTTCGGGCACAGCAGTACAGCATGACGTTCAGAACATGCGCTATTGGTAATCAGTCAAACTCTCATTTCATTACTTTTTTGTTCTTACCTTATTTGGACCGTCTCTTGGCTGTTATGTTTTCTCTCTTTCCATCCCATTCCCCCGGTCAACCGACAGGTTATCAAGGCCTTGATCTGGATAATACGCAAACCACAAAACATTATTAGAAACATAATTGACAAAGGAGGGGGGAATCAAATGAATCGAAAATTAAATAAGCTAAGGATACACAACATTTTCTAAATTATACTGTTCTCGTGTTTTTACGACAGGCTTTCACGATGAAAACCCATCCCCTTTCTTCAGCTAGCAAGACCAAGCAAGCCTAGTACAGCTTGTCCCAGAGTGCACCAAATTATTTTCACTCGATTCAGAATGGCAATTTAACAGAAGTCTCTTCGTGCACGTGAGCAACACAGTGGGCAAGATTTAGCTCATTCATTGCCATAACACGTACTCCTACTTCAAACCTGTGGGCCTTGTCACCCTTCTAGCATCAAGCCCAAAAGATTTACGCGTTGGAACCACGTGGAGAATTTTATCACCACATGTGCTTATAGGTCAATAACCCTGGCATTCCTGTACATGCACTATATATGGGTCATTCACATGGCCAGGGATTGTTTATAACCTGTCTGGGCTGTGGGCGGCACCAGGGGTTGACACAAACGGATCGGCGGCACTTAGGTGTTGGCCACTCAGATCTCCAATTTATGCACAAAGGCATTAGGCGCCATCTTGGCTTCTATCTTTCAACACTCATTACGGAGTGGCTAGGGTCTGGCCAATGGGAGTCTACAGGTTTGTGGTGTATAGTAGGGTTGAGGATTACATGGAAGCTTGGCCTAATTGGCCCATTGAAAAAAATATGTCCATATTTGGAAAATATGGAGAATTTTATCACCGCGTGGCTGCTGCGAGGGTAAGTGTAAATCACAGGTAAGGTGACAGTGAGTTAGTCCGTCACTCAGGTATAAAAAGGTACAAAGCAAGGCAATAGCCTGGTCCCTCGGGGACCAGCCAATAAACTATTGATACTTACAACAAACATATATACAATGGGACCCATGAGTTGCCAGACGACGACATCATCACTAGAAAACCAGCAGCTAAAAAAAAAGAAAATGAGTAATAATATCTTATATGTTTCTTATTAACCTATAGAGGTATTGAAAAAGGGAGACGCAGAGACGCCATGACGTGCAAACAATAAGAACTTATTTTTACATCAATTCCTAAGAATCAACGGGGATATCTGTGAACCGTACGAACTAAACATAACGAAGATTCGTCTTTTTTAAAGGACTTTTCTGCTGCTGTAATGTGCGTTTTGTATGGCCAATCATCATTATGCCTTTAGCCTATTTGAGACTTGGTGGACACAATAGGAGGACGCTATTTGGTCTGTGTAGATAAAAAAGAGTTGATCCAAATCGAACAGTGCCCTCCTTTTTTGCTATCTGCCATATCTCAAATCGGCTAATAAACAGACCTCTCTGATATATGTATTTCGGTGACAAGAAATATCGCAGTCGCACATGGCGAGCCAAGTAAAGCTGGCATTAGAATACACAAAATTGTATAGAATTGATTCAAATCGGCTGTTCAATGGAATTCTGTTCTGCACAACGGGTCAAAGCATCTGGTCTACACACTGGGCCGGATTCGGCCCATCTCGGGGTAATCATATACGATAGCACTGCCCAGCTCTCTTCACCAGCAAAAAAAACCAATGGGCTAAGTCACGAGTGACAATGACTCATCCAGCCAGTGTGGCATTCTGCGGCATATGTACACAGACAAAGAAGACACTAGGCCAGCATCTAGGACAAACCAAAGTAGCCTGAGTGACAACTTTCAAGTCCATGAGAATCTCTCAAAAGTCAATACCTTCCTGTGCTTGTTGCACAACCAAAAAGACCAACTGCAACTGAAGTAACCACCCCTACTGCAGCGCACCCTGCATTAAAAACACACAGAAATGATTGATATTAATATTACACAGCCATTGGGTGTGTCTAATATGTTTTATAAGGGGGTGCCGCTTGTCTGCGAGCTAGTGGCTTCGCGTTCACTAACGAGTTTAAGGGCGGGTGGCGAGCACTATTTGAGAACATTTTAATGTATAACTAATTGTAATATATGTACAAGGTGATACCTCTATTGACCTATCTGAGTTGCGGCGGACATAATATGAGGGCGCTCTTTGGTTTGGGTAAATACAAAACACTTTAGTCAAATCAAACAGCGCCCTCATATTGTGTATGTCATATCTGAAATAGGCCCACGAAAAGATTCGTTTTGCATGGTGTTCATTTCACTGAAAGGAAAAGGTGATAAGCTGCACTTCATGCAAATATTTTTACCACTCCATGCGCGCTAGCTGTATCGCGAATGCCACTTCACTGGCAATAGCATTACGCTAGCTGTTTGGTTCACGTATCCGTATGCATTGTGCGTATGACGTCATCACTTTTTGTGCCCATTCATATGTGATGTGGGAAACTTTGATACGAAGAGCACATGTGAAAGCAATACGTAAGAAAGTTTCCCGATTTTACACCAAACTTGTGCCAAAATGACGTCTCTAATTACCTCCAACTTGTAATTGGGTCATTCTATAAATTTGGGGTCCAAAGCGTGACATTTTTCCCGTCCCTGTTACCTTGGTACTTTGTAACTTTCCATTCAAGCATCATTAAGAATGACTTCAAATGATTGTTTATTTGTTGGGTAGGTAGTTTGCTACTCACAATCACTCTTGGAGGATGACTGCATTAAGGAGTGCATCAGAATTATACAATCATAGATGTCAGATGTAACAGGGACAGGAAAAAAAGTGGACCCCACATTTATAGAATGACCCAATTACATGACGCATAATACATCTCACATTGCTTTGGAAGAGAGTTTGAGGGCTAAATGTTGCGGGAAATGTAGATATTTTCGTAGCTTTTTGAGGCTTAAAAGTTGTCTGGTTTATGCATATCGTTAGTGCGTTAATTAAATGGAAGCTTGCGGCCATCAGCGAATCGTGATGTTGTGTACATGTGCAACGCACTGTACTTCTATCGGCATATCGGCATAGTAACAACGTACACGGATATAGGTCGAGGGATATTCAGCTTGTCCAGGTTTTCAACCAACAAAATTAACATACAACATGTTGTCCTTGCAAAGTAGAGTTAAGTGGCACCATGACTCACCAACCTCTTCGAGGCCTCCTCCGTCAACATTGTTTATCTTACTTCAATAACAATCATAACAGTCCGCATAGAAAAGGCAAGAAGAGTCATCTATGATAAGAAACGGTCCCATGGACATTGTGTGGGTAATATTCAGATTTTCGCAAGAGGTAAATCTGTGTTGGGAAGGTCCTATATTGTTTGTCTTCACTTGAGGTGTGGTGTTGACGTGTATGTATTTTTGGTTGGTCTTAGTTAGTTATACGATTCATTACCCCAGCCTGTCAGCAATAATGCACGTCGTCGGATCCGTGAGGTAGATGTGTGCTCATCATGTGACGTCAGGTAAAAGAGAGCGCCCGCTAGTGCCATCCAAATGAAAGTAGCTTGCAAAAAGAAGTGAAACAAGATGGCGACGGTGGTGCTGATAACCTGCAGGACACAAAGAAATTTAAGAAACAATGACATTCAATGCAATTATTTTAGTGTTTATGTAGTATAAAATGAAATGTGGCAAATTTTCAGAAAATAAAATAATAATAAATAAATACATTGTGTTATTGATTCTTGAGAACTTGGCATTTTGATGCGATGAATTAACACTTTAATGAGTAATTTAAAACGACTTGAGCTACAAAACTTCGCAGGTTTTTTTTTTTAAGATTCCTCTTCTTTGCGCAGGTCCGTTAGCGAACCCAATGGTTGTAAAACGTCAAGCCTTCTTTCCTTACCGGATTTTCATCGTCCCGGAAAAAGACCGTTAAGTATAATGCCACCATTGCCAACGATAGACTTGCGTGGGTCACAGTGCGACAGCTGGTTAATCTGTAGAAGGAGACAATTTTCTATGAGAATAAAATATAAATGCATACACAATAATTTCCAAATAACATTATTGATTTCCGGGAAACAGCAAGACTGTTTTCTCATTAAGGTCTTACTTCTTTCATATAAAAAATACAAAATCTTCCGCTCCTGCCCACCATCTTGTCTGTGGGTCAAGGCGGGGTTTATGGAGCTTTTATTAACACATTTGTATCAACAAAGGTTAACCGATTTGCCGAGTTCACGTCTCATATGCACGGAATAAAGCGGCGTTTTTATCTGCAGCACACATCGTCAATGGATCATGATTATCCTGCTAGTCGATGTTAATTCGTAAGATGACGTCACACCATTGCTACACTCAGTCATGCATGTACATTAAAGCGTTTCAAAGAACGGCTTTCGTCGAGCTGCCACAGTGGCCTAGTGGATAGTGGAATGAACTATGGATCGCAAGATCTGTGGTTCCAACCCGTGTCCATTTTCATCAAATATTTGAACAAATACGAGAAGCTAAGTGTCCACACAGCGATATAAATATTCATATTAGGGTACGTGATGTGAGTGGTTAAAATACGATGTACACAAGCAGGCAATGTGTGGTGCGCCGGAAACTGGTCATTTTCCATTTAATTGCATCTTACAAAATATGATCGTGAGTGCCATTAAAGCCCCATTATTTCGTCTTCGACACGTGGAGAAGCCAGTTGAGTAGGCGCTTTGTATTTTGTCATTTTTGGCCGTGATTTTTGGCAACTTTGTGATGTGGATCTTCGTGAAAATACAGTATTTATAGTTTTCATGGTAGGGGCCCTTTCGGCTGGGGCGCTAGCACTACTAATCAAACTCAATATTATAAGGGGAAAGAAAGAGGTTCTAGCAAACCAGCCAGTTTCGAGGTCTATATAGAACGTGCCAACAATTGTCCTTTTCGATTTATTCTGTATTGCTCATATTACTTTCAGTTTCAACATACGAAGACTTGGTGCTTATTACGATACATGTATACCAAAACCACTACATGACAGAAGGTTGTTTTAACGTTCATGTCTACCAGTGGCGTAGCCAGGAATTTTTCAATTGGGGGCGCTGGGGGCTGGAACATTTCATTGGGGCGTCATGTAGATCAATGATACTTTTTTAGAAACTCAAAATCTCAATGGGGGCGACTGGAGAGGGGGGCGACAAGGTTTCATGGGGGGGGGGGCTGTCGCCCCCACGTTATCAGACGACCACGTTATCAGATTTATTCCTCCTGTATCACCAGCCCAAGTTCTCTTTCCATTTGTGTTTCCACAGGCCCTGCATCAGAAAATGAAGATGTTTGTTTGATAATGGTTTTATTGTGCTCCTGCTCGACCCATTGGGACCCTCATACTGTAGCCAACAGGCAGGTCATAGTTCACCTGTTCGAATGGAAGTGGTCCGACATTGCACCCACGAAAGGTGGGTGTGGCTAAAACTGACAATGTTGGCTTTCATGAACGCGGTCAAAACACACTGGCTGAAACCTCGAGTTTATCCGTGGTCTTTTTTTTAAACACTTTGAGCCAACCTATTGTTCTCAGACTGAAAAATAATTGATTGAGAATGCCACGTATAATAACTGACTGGCGGGCTGATGATTGGACTAACTGACTGACTGAGTACTTGAGTATTAGTCATGTCCTTAATGGAAATTTTCGATTTAAGCACAACTAGTTAAACCTGATCTTTGTATAAATCGTAGTCCGTGGTACGTGGTGGATCTTTGAACTTGCCCCATGTAGTTGTGTTCTACAGCAATAACATATAGGGAGACTGCGGCAGTACACACTCAATTTGGCAAAATTTTAGATAAAAAACCCAATCACATTCTCACAGTCAGCAAACGAATTGTGAACGTAGGTTCTTAAATTTGCAAGGTTCGTCTAAAACAAAAACTCAGCGAGACATTGAAGCGAGAAACCAGTTAACCCATAGACACCTTGGACCCTTTGGATTCGGTGGAGTGCAGATCTCGCCACCCAGCGAGCACCGTGTCATCAGGAGCCCTTGGCGGCCGTGGTGGGAGCGATATCAACCCGTCAGCTATGAGCTAACGAGCCGCTCAGGTACGGAGATAAAGATGCATTTTTCCCCATATGTTTTGTACACGTTTTAAAACACTCCAGTTTGGCATCTTCGTAAATCCGATCAACTTTAAACTTAATTCATACTTGGACCACCACTCACGGATGGTCCTAGACGAAATTCGTGATCGTGACCTCATCAAGTGTCAGCTTACGTCACATTAAAGATGTATTTTTCCCCATAGGGTTTGTACATGTTTTAAAACGCTCCATTTCGGCTTTTTCGTAAATCTGATCGACGTTACACCTGGTACACATTTATACCATCACCCACAGATGGTCCTTGAAGAAATTCGTGATCGTGACGTCATCAGGTGTCACGTTACTTCACATTAAAGATGCACATTTTCCCTATAGGTTTTGTACACGTTTTAAAACGCTCCACTTTTGGCACTTTCGTAAATTTGATCAACTATATACTTGGTACACACTTTGACCACTACCCATAGATGGTCCTAGAAGAAATTCCTCATCGTGGCATCATGAGGTGTCAGGTTACATCACATTAAAGATGCGTTTTTCCCCATATGTTTTGTACACGTTTTAAAACACTCCACTTTGGCATCTTCGTAAATTCGATCGACCTCAGACTTGATACATACTTAGACCACCACCCACAGATGGTCCTAGAAGAAATTCGTGATCGTGACGTCATCAGGTGTTTGGCTACATCACATTAAAGATGCATTTTTCCCCATTGGGTTTGTACACGTTTTAAAACACTCTACTTTGGCACTTTTGTAAATTATGCGATCGACGTTAGACCTGGTACACACTTAGACTACCACCCACAGATAATCCTAGAAGAAATTCGTGATTGTACCAATGCCGAGATGGGTTATAGATGAAAATTGATGTGATGTCATCATCAAATGTCATGTGACGTCCCTTAAAGGGGCATTTTGTTCTTTATAGGCCTATATTTACAGACCTATACGTTCGATTTGGTTATAACTTGACATGTACGTATAATGTGCTGTTATAGATGACAGTTTTAGTGACGTCACTGATTGTTCATCACGTGCACAGAGTATTTTGAATATCCGAAACAGCTTGTGTTTGTCCACAAACACATTTCTAGTTTTGCCTGTAATTTGAACGAAAATATCGAATCTTCCCATGTCACGTCAATGACGTCATCAGCCAGTAACGCTGGAAACGTAAAGCTTCACTCGGCCCTGAACGAGTGGACGTCACAAGTGCAGTGAGCATTAGCCAAATTGATAATGGGACAAGGAACCAACCTGTTAGTCGCATACACGCGTGCTCGTGCAACGCGAGGCCAGTTTATCCTGCAGCTCCAGCTTACCACGTGCGTGCATGATACCCCTCTCTACAAGCTTGGATCAAAATGACCACGAATTCTCGGTTCTTGATAAGAAATACTGTGTTTCAAGTTTAAACATGTCTGGTTTTTATTGTTTTTGATATTGACAATGTTTTTCACTGGAGTGTCAATTTAGTTTTGACGTCGAGTTGAAACTGCAACATGCATATTGTTGCCCTGTACAAGGCTAGAAACCACCTCAGGAGCATGGCTGCAAAAGAAATAGAAAGAAGGGTATAGGTACTCATGATAATTGAAGTAAGGAATGATTATTCCTCTTGAAACATAACAGATCATAGGTTGGAGAGAAACAAGCACCAGGCAAAGAGTTACATTTAACTGGTGGAAAAAAAATGGACCGTATACGTTAAATGTTTCTTTGCGGGTGTTGTTTGCTATTTCAATGTATTGACAATGAATACCCTTTAACGTAGACTCAGAGTACAAAACCTGAGACAAACAAAACTTAATGTACAAAACTCCATAGGGTTGTCTAAGGGGCGTGGCTGACGGCGATTGGTCAATTAGCTACAGTGTCCTCGCGTGCGGCGTCAAGCCCGGTTGATACTCGGTTCAGTTATAATTAATCTCTAGAAATGAGACTTTTGGGGTGATGCGTTATCAACTGAAAACAGACTGCCTGGACACGGGTACAGTAAAACTGTGATTCAGGGAGCGTTCTATTTTCCCAAATACATGTAGTACTCTTTATGGGTTCACATCGTAAGGTTAGGGTGTTTTTTTTTGTTTTTTTTATATAACTACACATAGCATTCAATATTTATATTTTAGTCTATCAACAGTGATCCTTCAATTCGAACCTTCATGCAGAAATTTTATATTTTGATGGTTTAGCCACAAACCCTTTTTTGTTCGTTAACTCAGTGCAGAATGTTATTATGCCGATGCAAATGACAAAAAGCCATATTATTTATATTGAAATAATCATACATTGCATAAGCTCCAGGGACGTCATAGAGGCTGCCCCAAATCTTACCATGAATAAAATTATTAAGGGCAGATTCAAGGGGGAGGGGGAAGGGGGGGCAAGGGAGCCATGCCTCTCCATTGACCTCACAAAAAGGCAACCACTACGCACACCACCATCTTTTTTCTAAAAAAAAGGTGTAAATTGGACAGAAATTGCCTCAGATCGCACCACAGAGCATCTATCCCATGCAGGAATTTGTAAGACTTGTTTGCCCTCCCCCCCCCATAAAAAAAAACACACAAAAAAGTGGTCT
Organism: Patiria pectinifera; assembly: GCA_029964075.1. Lineage (NCBI taxonomy): Eukaryota > Metazoa > Echinodermata > Asteroidea > Valvatida > Asterinidae > Patiria > Patiria pectinifera. The sequence goes on from CM057150.1 coordinate 12,977,958, forward strand.
GGATCCCCCATTGTGAAGGCCGAAGATGAATCAAATGTTGCATAAGCTTCAAGGACGCCATAGAGGCTCCCCGATTATGATTCTTACCATGAATTCAGTTCTTATATTTTGTCCATTTCCTGATATTTTTCGCCACAACCATTGCAATCGAATCGCACCTCAACATATCTGAATGCAGCAAACTAATATTTCCACTGCATGAAGCCACAATTTAATTTCTGTCGCTAATAAGCATATGTTGCATAAACTCCTATACTCCAATGACGTTATAGTCTCCTCAAGTGTATCCTTGTCGTAAACTCAGTGCAGACAGATAACACACAAAAAACAAATAAATCATAAAAGCCATTTAGAGGCATTGTTTATTGTACAGACCATACTACAAGTTTACCAATATGACCTAATTGTTCTTTAGCAACAAACTGTTCTGCTGTAAAGTCAAAGCAGAATTTTATCATGGCCATGCAAAAGACAAAACAGAAACATAAAAGCCGTTTTAATGTTTATATTAGCATATGTTGCATAAACTCCAACGAAGTTAGAGCCTCCGTCAAGTGTACCAAGGTCGTAAACTCAGTGCAGAAATTGATTAGCATATTTATGTTTCATAAACTCCAACGACGCATGTAAAGTCTACCAATATGCCCTTCTTGTTCTATGCTAAATAACGATTCACAGCTAACCTTGTTTTCAAGTTTTATTCTTCTGTTTTTTTTTTAAGGAATGTTGGTTGCCTTTTTCGTTTTTATGCTTACGCAAAGTTCTTTATTCATGATGAGCAAAACTGTAATGTCATTCATGAGCGGAATCAGCAGATTAATGTTACACGTCTATTTCAGCAGAAAAAAGCTAGAAATTTTGATTTTTGTTGTTATAAATTTCGTTTCTTTAGTGATTCGTTGTTGTGTTGGTACACATGACAGTAAGCCAATGAGTAACTCTTTTTCATAAATATTGTCAAATAAGCACATTTTAGGTGCACAATTTGAAAAAAAACCCCGTTAACTGAAGAGTGTCTTCCTTGAATGACATCACAGCAACAGCTGCGCGTTGAGAAGTCCGGTATAGCATGAAAGCTCGACTTTTTGGGGTCGCAAAAGTTGATACAGAAAATCATTCTCGTACGCATAATACACGAATAACCCCAAAACGACCATTTTTAAGTTGTGTGGATTTTTATATCCTACTTTAAAAAGTTCTTCCCGAAAAGCATCATTTCGTTCAAAGCGCGTTTTGTAGCCCAACTTGGCTGTTCCAGGACTGTTCCCTTTAACGTAGACTCAGAGTACAAAACCTGAGACAAACAAAACTTAATGTACAAAACTCCATAGGGTTGTCTTAGGGGGTGGCTGACTGCGATTGGTCAATTTGCTACAGTGTCCTCGCGTGCGGCGTCAAGCCCGGTTCATACTCGGTTCAGTTATAATTAATCTCTAGAAATGAGACTTTTGGGGTAATGCGTTATAAACTGAAAACAGACTGCCTGGACACGGGTACAGTAAAACTGTGATTCAGGGAGCGTTCTATTTTCCCAAATACATGTAGTACTCTTTATGGGTTCACATCGTAAGGTGAGGCTTTTGTTTGTTTCTTTTTTTTATAACTACACATTGCATTCAATACTAATATTGTAGTCTATTTTGTGATTTCTTTCGCCGTTACTCGAATATCAACAGTGATCCTTCAATTCGAACCTTCATGCAGAAGTTTTATATTTTGATAGTTTAGCCACTAACTTTTTTTGTTCGTTATCTCAGTGCAGATTGTTATTATGCCGATGCAAATGACAAAAAGCCATATTTTTTATATTGAAATAATCATATATTGCATAAGCTCCAAGGACGTCATAGAGGCTGCCTCAAATCTTACCATGAATAAAATTATTAAGGGCAGATTCAAGGGGGGGGGGGGGCAAGGGAGCCATGCCTCCCCATTGACCTCACAAAAAGGCAGCCACTACGTACACAAACATCTTTTTCTAAAAAAGGGTAAATTGGACAGAAATGGCCTCAGATCGCATCACAGAGCATCTATCCCATGCAGGAATTTGTAGGACTTTTTTGCCCCCCCCCAAAAAAAGTGGTCTGGATCCCCCATTGTGAAGGCCGAAGATGAATCAAATGTTGCATAAGCTTCAAGGACGCCATTGCAGACAAATAACACACACACAAAACAAATAAATCATAAAAGCCATTTAGAGGCATTGTTTATTGTACAGACCATACTACAAGTTTACCAATATGACCTAATTGTTCTTTAGCAACAAACTGTTCTGCTGTACAGTCAAAGCAGAATTTTATTATGCCCATGCAAAAGACAAAACAGAAACATAAAACCCGTTTTAATGTTTATATTAGCATAATGTTTCATAAACTCCAACGACGTTAGAGGCTCCGTCAAGTGTACCATGGTCGTAAACTCAGTGCAGAATTGATTAGCATATTTATGTTTCATAAACTCCAACGACGCATGTAAAGTCTACCAATATGCCCTTCTTGTTCTATGCTAAATAACGATTCATAGCTAACCTTGTTTTCAAGTTTTATTCTTCTGTTTTCTATAAGGAATTTTGTGCGCCTTCTCCGTTTTTATGCTAACGCAAAGATCTTTATTCATGATGAGCAAAACTGTAATGTCATTCATGAGCAGAATCAGCAGATTAATGTTACACGTCTATTTCAGCACCAAAAATATGCTAGAAATTTTGATTTTTGCTTTTATAAATTTCGTTTCTTTGGTGAAATTCGGCTGTTCCAGGACTGTTCCCTTTAACGTAGACTCAGAGTACAAAACCTGAGACAAACAAAACTTAATGTACAAAACTCCACAGGGTTGTCTGAGGGGCGTGGCTGACGGCGATTGGTCAATTAGCTACAGTGTCCTCGCGTGCGGCGTCAAGCCCGGTTCATACTCGGTTCAGTTATAATTAATCTCTACAAAATGAGACTTTTGGGGTGATGCGTTATAAACTGAAAACAGACTGCCTGGACACGGATACAGTAAAACTGTGATTCAGGGAGCGTTCTATTTTCCCAAATACATGTAGTACTCTTGATGGGTTCACATCGTAAGGTTAGGTTTTTGTTTGTTTCTTCTTTTTTATATAACTACACATAGCATTCAATACTAATACTTTAGTCTATTTTGTGATTTCTTTCGCCGTAACTCGAATATCAACAGTGATCCTTCAATTTGAACCTTCATGCAGACATTTTATATTTTAATAGTTTAGCCACATACTGTTTTTGTTCGTTATCTCAGTGCAGAATGTCATATGCCCATGGAAATGACAAAAAGCCATATTTTTTATATTGAAATAATCATATATTGCATAAGCTCCAAGGACGTCATAGAGGCTGCCTCAAATCTTACCATGAATAAAATTATTAAGGGCAGATTCAAGGGGGGGGGGGGCAACGGAGCCATGCCTCTCCATTGACCTCACAAAAAGGCAGCCACTACATACACCACCATCTTTTTCTAAAATCCACCGCAGAGCATCTATCCCATGCAGGAATTTGTAGGACTTGTTTCCCCCCCCCCCAAATAAAAAAAAGAAAAAGTGGTCTCGATCCCCCATTGTGGAGGCCGAAGATGAATCAAATGTTGCATAAGCTTCAAGGACGCCATAGAGGCTCCCCGATTCTGATTCTTACCATGAATTCAATTCTTTTTGTCTATTTCCTGATATTTTTCGCCACAACCATTGCAATGGAATCGCACCTCACCATATCTGAATGCAGAAAATTAATATTTCCACTGCATGAAGCCATTATTTTTTCTGTCGCTCAGTCAGTGCGAAATTACAAAAGACAAAACAAAAACATAAAACCCATTTTTGTTGAGATAACCATATGTTGCATAAACTCCTAAACTCCAACGACGTTATAGTCTCCTCAAGTGTATCCATATCGTAAACTCAGTGCAGACAAATAACACACACAAAAACCTCAAATAAATCATAAAAGTCATTTTATGTTTAGAGGCATTGTTTATTGTACAGACCATACGTCAAGTTTACCAATATGACCTAATTGTTCTTTAGCAACAAACTGTTCTGCTGTAAAGTCAATGCAGAATTTTATTATGCCCATGCAAAAGACAAAACAGAAACATAAAAGCGGTTTTAATGTTTATATTAGCATATGTTGCATAAACTCCAACGACGTTAGAGGCTCCGTCAATTGTACCAAGGTCGTAAACTCAGTGCAGAAATTGATTAGCATATTTATGTTTCATAAACTCCAACGACGCATGTAAAGTCTACGAATATGCCCTTCTTGTTCTATGCTAAATAACGATTCACAGCTAACCTTGTTTTCAAGTTTTGTTCTTCTATTTTTTTAAAGGAATGTTGGGTACCTTCTCCGTTTTTATGCTAACGCAAAGTTCTTTATTCATGATGAGCAAAACTGTAATGTCATTCATGAGCAGAATCAGCAGATTAATGTTACACGTCTACTTCAGCACCAAAAAAATGCTAGAAATTTGGATTTTTGCTGTTATAAATTTCGTTTCTTTGGTGATTGGTTGTTGTGTTGGTACACATGACAGTAAGCCAATGAGTAACTCTTTTTCATAAATATTGTCAAATGAGCACATTTTAGGTGCACAATTTGAAAAGAAAACCTGTTAACTGAAGAGTGTCTTCCTTAAATGACATCACAGCAACATCTGCGCGTTGAGAAGTCCGGAAAAGCATGAAAACTGTTAAATGTTACAAGAAATGCACTTTGCAATATCAATTTAAAGGATGTCAAATATAAAGGTGTCATACATTTAAGAATAGGGAGGAGAGGTGTTTATCTACGGATTGAAGACTTCAGGTGTGATTTACGCCGAGATAATTCAGAATTTTACATGCGAGAAGTCTGAAAATGTGCTTTACAAAATGTAAAAATATGTTTGCCCATTAATGAAAATGAATGCCCGACCAATCCTTCACTGCTGGTTCGGACGGAATTGAACAAACAACGCGATACTTTTCATTTGAATCCATCTTTTATAGGGACATGAGAAACTAACAGACAACAGAATGCTTGGATTATAAGGTGGAATTTTCTTTTGGTTGTCGAATGACGATCTGCGTGATATTTCAATTTCAATCTAAATTGAATAAGCCAAACGTTAAATTGATATAAAAACTTAGTGAAATTAGCTGGAAAAAAACCTATAGAAAACAAAGAAAGAAAGAAAGAAAGAAAGAAAACAAATAAAAACAAAAATAAAAAATCAGCGACCGTCCCACCCTCCCGATTTTTCATGTGAGGACGACACAACCATTTTTGTCATGGTTCACAAACTCTCTATTCAAATTTGCCCGGCACAGGAACTTTGTGGCTTGTTTATTTTAATGCAACCTTTGTTGATTCAAGATGCATTAATCCAGTCATTGTAGATGAATCCGAGCACATGACTACTGTACACAGACGAGGCCCCCTCCCATGGCGAAAGCATTGTGCAAGATGTGGGGCAAAGCTACTGCCCTTTGACTGAACTGTTGCTACCACAGTACTTTAGCCATTGAAGGGGGCCTTCGTGATAGAATTGCCAGCGTGCCCTGAAAGAACGTTCATTTCTGTGGTTCAGGCGGTTGGTTGATTTTTTCACCGCTCAGCAAAATATGTTTCAAGGAGATAAAGAGTAATTCCCGATACCTTATTGTATTTCATATGTCTTGATTTAAACACGGAGAGAAATGAAGGCAGGATCCACCTCTTAATAAATGAGTAAATGCTGGGAAGGGATCAGAAGGAAAAACTTCAGAAACAGGAATGGTAAAATCAGAACAAACGGTGAGGATGGATAATAAAACCGCACTCTATATGTTGCAGGTGTCCAAGGTGCGTTTAGCAATGATTGAGAATACTTCAAAGCATGATAGGCAACTGAAGTTTGCGGAATCCAACAATACACCCACTACCTGCATTCCCTGTTCCCCGCTGCGTACTACCAACAATACCGAAATAAGTCTGGTTCCCTGATCTGACCTAAGAATCTTCATAAATAGTAAGAATATTTTGGTCTGGGAACCGGACTAAACCGAAATTAGGTGAAAGAAGGCGTGCACATTTTACGTTCAATACTGAATTGGAGATATCTCTAACTTGACAGAGATTTCTCTATTTCTATTAGAGACATCTTTATTTTCTAATGGCGATTAACTCCATTTATAATAAAGGTTCGTCAATTTCTTGTTTGTTTAGAAATGGTTACGTAATTTGCAGGTCTACAAATAGAGAAATCCCTTTCAAAAAAAGAAGCACCTCTGCTTCGGGATTAAATGACAAATTTGCACGCCACATTCAAAGTTTTATGATAGCTAGTTTATGACTAACAATCTTCTCCTAATATGAACCCATACATAGGCACTTCCCTCTGGGTGAACTCTTCAAGACCAATCAACCAATTTAAGTCTGTGAACCCCGTGTTCTGTCATGTTTGACTGGACACAATGGATTTGATTCGAATAGAAACAATTATTACTAAGTGGTACAACCCATGGCGGTTCCATTTTGCAATGGGGCGTGATCTAATATGCAAAGGAGACGCATGCGCATCAGTGTCACAAAAACTGCAGGTAATCCGCAGCAATTCACTCGCAAAGCTGTGATACACGCGTGCCATGGAAACACTATAACTGGTCTAGTAAACTGCATGCCTACCAACCAACATAGCCTAAGCAGCCCCAGCCCACGTCGTGTTTCAAGCAGCCGTGGAAAAAAACGGTGCATAAAAGGCCTGACAATACGTAAGGACAACATTAGTGGGTTAAGGCACATCCCCGGCAACTAAAGGCACCTACGTGACACAGTTACTTTCGTATCCCGGCGAACTTTCATCGTGTAAGGATGATCCGTCTGCTCCTTCTGGTGGTGGCGTTAGGCCATGCAATTTCGGCTTTACCTCATGCTGAGAGAGAGGTGAGTTTTGCCTCGTAGTGTACGTTTGAAAGGCATGTAGGCTCATTTGCGTTTATCCCAAAAAGTAATTATTACCTACCGATTTATCAAATAAAACGTACTTGGAATAAAGCTAGCGCTGGTATTAAACACCCCTTGACATCATATCCGTCTGGGTGCCTGTCATTTAGAGGAAAATCAAAAAGTGTCCAACAATCAGTCAATTGACTGATTTTCAGAGATAAAGAGTGCTACATATCTCGCAACTGACGTCTCTGTAATATATATTGTCATGTGTATCGGCATTTTAGGAGTCCAATTTTCGTAACGCGCATCGGCTGTGCCGTATTTCGGAGAAATTTCGAGCAACATGCACACGTATTTAGATCATTTTGCACACGGTGGGCTAATGGCGTTGAATACGCAGTAGTAATGTGTCTGTGAAGCGAAGATAGCTGTCTATAAAAGGGGTTTATAAACGTCATCAAAAGCTTTCGCCTGGTTTTGCACTGTTTTCTCGAAAAGCCACTGAGCTGAAACTTCGACAACAGGTTAGGTTTTAAACTTTTTATTTGAGTGGTGTTATCATTGGAAACAAACAAAATGCATGAAAAGCAAATCAGTCAGTCTGCTGCCAATGTGTAATCCTAAATCACAATTTGCCGGTGAAACCTGAGGAAAAAAAACACCATGGGGCAACTGCCACAAAGTTAATACTCAATGGGGATTAACTTACCTAACCTATCCAAATTCATGATCTTTGAATTGAACGGCCGCAAAGAACTCAAACAAAAAGCGACACCGGACACAAATTTCTTGATTTCAAACAAAAAATTTAAAAGAAATTTATTTACAAAAATAATAATATCAAGACGTAAGAAAAATTAGATGAAGTTAGCAAACAAATATACGGAGGCAAGTGAATCAAAAATACTAAAGTCCCAAGCCAACAATTGAAACTTAACAGGCCATTCAAATGTTCAGTTGTATTTAAATTTCGATTTTTTTTGTTTCCAAATTGTTATGACCCACCAAATTTCGTTCATAAAATGTTGAATTGCTATATCAAATACACCCCAGAACAAAGTGACGCTTCAAATTAGCCAGTTATATTAGGTCAATGCTCTCCCTGCTCAGGAGTTTTGATTTATTTTTGAATGGATTTTCCAGGCTTTCAGCATGCAACTTTGTGATTGAAGCAAGAGGAAATTGCCAAATCACACAAAACTTTGTCATGTTTTCAGTTTTCTTTTACGCTATATTTAATAAAGGAAAACAAAAAATATTAAAGCAGGATTTCCTTATCAGCTGGAATATCGCATGCCTGCATTGTGAAGTGCCTGGGTAATACATGTTTCCTGTTTTACTTTTAGTTTATACATGTAGTAACACAAAATAAGGACATGGTATGCAAACACAATTTGACACATTGTGAACATGTTTACAGGTGCATAGATAGGCAGTGTATTTTGTACACTTGTTTTCTGTTGCACTTTCTAGGTAAAGTGACATTTTAAGAGAAAGTGCAGGATTTAATTCTGAATACCCACTTTTTTGGTTTTCTAAAGTCATGAGTTTAACATCTTGCACTAATAAGCTGAATGATTATTAAGGTCCACCAATCCCCCAAGCAAAATTCTTGTCTGAAATACAGCCAACATGTAGAATGCAACATTTGAGCCCCTCCCGCTCCCCCCCCCCAAAAAAAGAATTGCTGAGTTCCCATGAGTTGCTTAAAATCTATAAAGCTATAGTCTTGGATTCAAATGGGTGTAGTGACTGGTAATCGACGCCCGCGGTCTGTAGGTCAAACGATAACACCTGGTACCCTGCTAACTCTCCGAACTGTACAGGTCATTCTGTCTGTGAATGGGGAAGAAGTTGAAAGGAAACGCGCATCTGAATGATGGCGCGTAGTTCCGGCAAGTCACAAGATCTAGCTTTTTGTTTTGAGCATTTTCTTTGCTTTTTCAATGACAGTGAATTTCGATTTTCAAGTATTGACCTCGACCCACCCACCCACAATTTCGGAAAATATGTTGAATGGCCCCTAAAATCCAATATAACCTAAAAACAAAAATTAAGAATCAACCAAAAACTAATACCAAGATAGCCAACATTGAAAATACCAAAATTGCAATTACATGTACTTTGGATTCCCTCTCGTAAGTTCTGCCAAAACAGTTACCTAAAACAAACAAAAAGAGAAACGTGAGAATATAAACATTCCTTCATGTCGATTGCAGCCATATTGGATTCCTGCATTCACTGCAGTTGATTGATCAAATTGATCATTTTGGTTCAAAGCGATTTCTTGACGTGTCTGCGCATAGTTCTTGCCATGTCCGGGCCGGGCACAGACCATAATTGTTTGTCTGGCAAACAAATGCTCTTATTTTAATGTTATAACACCTTACATCATTATGGAAAGGCATGGCAACCGTTGGCACGTTTGTGAAGTTAGACTCTTTTTTTTTGTATCTCAATGAAAATACTTTTCTTTTGTGTCAAATACTTTCAGTTTCATTCCCTTTAAAATGTATGCGACAAGCCAAATCATCAGGGAATTGAAATAGAGCTACCACAATTCCCCATTTTGAAATTCCAAGATGGCGGCCAAGATGACCGTAAAAAAAAGGGAAACATTGGTTTTGGGGTTCAATAGACCCTAAGGTTCCAATAATGTATAGTTTGCCTAAACCCCAAGAAATTCTATCGAAACTTGGATTAAGTATACTGTGAACAGGACTATATTACCTAACAAACCAAATACAATTTTTTTTTGAATTTTGCAAGTTGTGTTCTTGAGATATGGCTTAAAGGTCAAAAAAATTCAAATATACATATGAAACCGCATGATGACTATCACGATCCTAGGAAGAGCCAGGCGAAAGCACATCCTGCCACACCTCGTTTCTGGTTCTGAATTGCCCCCTCTGGGTGAATTTATTGTTGAAACTGTATATCGGGCGTGTATAACATAATCAGGCTATTTAATTCACAAAAGGATGGAGTACACAAAGCATACCATGAAGCATCTGACCGTAACAATGACGTCTTCATGACGTCACTGCATTTTTTACCTATAACACATCCCGGTCTACCCACATACCAAGTTTCAACCCAATCGGACTTACAGTTCTGTTGATATAGGACTTCAAGATATGCACGTTTGTGATGACGTCACGTAATCCCTGATGACGTAATCACGACGTCACTCTTCGGGACACAACTTTGCCTTAAGGACAATACATATGCTTAATTTGAATGATGTATGGCAAGGTTCAATGCCAAACGTGGCGTGTACTAATATCGTGTACAAAGTCTGTGGGATTTATGGAACAAAAAGAAGAAAGAACTAGAGCTTTGTCTGTTCAAACAGAACATAGGGCTTTTACGCATTTGATAAATGTTTATGATATGTTTGTCCTTTTGTAGTCACTTTTTAAAGTGTTAAATACAGTAAAAACTTGTTCAAAATGCTTAAAATAATTCAAAAAATAAATTTCTATCACTTGATGACGTCACGTGCCCCTGCGATAATGTCATCCTAGAAACCCTTCTCATTGCACATTTTGTCATTGAGGTCTTGGTTTGAACCAAGTTTAAAGTCAATATGATGTAAGGAAGTATGTAATTTTGGAAGCAGAATAAAAATGATAAATATTTAAAAAATCATTAAAAAATCAAACGATGACGTCATCGCGACGTCACTTCGGACCTTGTATACTAGTATCATTATCTACCTGCCCACCAAGTTTCATGACAATCGGATAAATTGGTTTTTGAAAAATCGCATTTTTTATGAAGTCATGATGACGTCACATATTTTTTCAAAATTGTACGCAAATACCTATTACCTAAGAAACCAAATACAAAAAGAATGTTGAATGTTGCATGTTGCGTTCGTGAGATATGGCTAAAAGGTCCAAAAATTTAAATATTCATAGAAAATCGCATGATGACGTCATCATGACGTCACCTCATTTTTTTTTATCTATAACACATCTCGGTCTACCTACATTTCAAGTTTCAGCCCAATCGGACTTACAGTTCTGTATATATAGGACTTTAAAATATGCACGTTTGTGATGACGTCACGTGACCCCTGATGACATAATCATGACGTCACTCTTCGGGACTCAACTTCGCCATAAGGGCAATGCATATGCTTAATTTGAATGATGTGTGACGAAGTTCAATGCCAACAGTGGCGTGTACAAAAATCGTGTACAAAGTCTTTGAGGTTTTTGGCACAAAAAAGAACAACCACCCAAAAAACTAGAGTGATGTCTGATCTGTTTGACGAACAGATAATAGTTTTTTCCGCTTTTTTTTGTAAATTGACATTTCGAAATTTTCTTGAGAAGTGAATGGTCAACCGACGAAATGAAATAAAAGATACGTGTAAAAAATACTTTTAAAAATGTGCTTTGTCTATTTTTGCATTAGAAGAACATGTAAAAAGTGCTTAAATTAATACAACAGGTTATGACGTCATCATGATGACACTTCAGGTTTTCAATACTAATGATAATTTCTACCTATGAAATAAGCTTGTTCTTTTGATGAGATATGGCTTAAATTGATTTTTGATGACGTCATCATGATGTCACACACCTATAAATTCTTGTTGCACATAAGTATGACCTTACAAACCTATTGAAAAAGAATTTTGAAATTAGCTTGTTCTGTTGATAAGATATGGCTTAAAGGTCCAAAAATTCAATTTTTGATGACGTCATCTACTTATAATTGTTTATGCACATAAGTATGACTTTACGAACCTTATACAAACAGAATTTTGAATTTAGCATTTTGGATTCGCGAGATATGGTGATAATATTCAAAACTTAAAAAATCGATTTAAAATCACACGATGACGTCATGATGACGTCATTTCAATGTTTAACTATAACACATCCCGGTCTACCTACATACCGAGTTTCAACCCAATGCGACTTACAGTTCCCTAGATATAGGGTCTTAGAGTTTGCACATATAAGATGGCGTCACGTGACCCATGATGACAAAATCACAACGTCATTCTTCGGGACACAATGTTACTATAGGGCCTTTACTTGGGACACGTTTAATTAGAATACGAGTTTGTTTAGGGTCCAAAATGCCGCGGTTAAAAACGTGTACAAAGTCTATGGGATTGTGGGTGGAACAAAAAAAGAAGAAAAATCGGAACAGAAACAATGCTTTACTGCTTTTAAGCAGAAAAGCAAAAAAAATAAATAAAAATGGAACAGAAACAATGTTTTTCCGCATTGAAGTGGTAGAGCAAAAAAAATCAGATAAAAAAAAAGAAGGCTTTTTCGCAAATTGCGAAGAAGCCAACTAGAGATCTTTGTCTGTTTGCAACAGAACATAGGGCTTTTCCGCATTATGTTTTTTTTTGTTATCAATAACACGTCCCAGGCTATACATCTACAACGTTTCCAAGAATACGGTACAATAATATATAAATTTAGCATACAGCGTCTGTGAGATATATTATATTCCGAAAGAAATAAATCCATATTAAATCAGACGTGTCGGACTACCTTCGTACTCAATTTTGACCCATTCGGACTGATAGTTTTCTCAATATGAGACTTTAAAATTGCATCTGTATGATAGTGCCACATGCCATACGATGATGTCATCTTGATTACACTTGTCAATGCTCATTTGTGCATTGTGGTCTTGGTTTGTACTAAGGTTGAAGTCAATCCAATGAAAGAAAGCGTTAAATTTTGGAAAATTGTGAATATGAAAACAATCATAAAAAATCAACCAATGACGTCATGGTGACGTCTTTTCGGAAATTGCATTCTAGTACCGTTATCTAGCTACCCACCAAGTTTCATGGCGATCGGAATTTCCCTTACATGTGTTTTCAAAAATCGCATTTTTGATGACGTCATGATGACGTCACACATTTTTCAAAAGTTTGTACATATACTTGTTACCTGTCAAACATTATATGGAAAGAATTTAGAATTTTGCAGGTTGCGTTCGTGAGATATGGTTTGAAGGTCCAAAAATCCATTTTAAATCACACAATGACGTCATGATGACGTCAATTCAATTTTCACCTATAACACATCCTGGTCTACCTACATACCAAGTTTCAACCCAATCGGACTTACAGTTCTGTAAATCTGGCACTTTACAGTATGCACATTTAAAATGACGTCACGTGACCCATGATGACTTCACCATGATGTCACTCTTCTTTACACAACTTTGCTATAGAGGCTATGCCTGTGTAACTTTGAATGATGTATGACAAAGATTAATGACAAAAGTGGTACTGAGAAAAAACGTGTACAAAGTCTATGGCATTTAGACGACGAAAAGAGGAAGGAAGAAAAACTAGAGGTTCGCTTTTGTTGAGTTACAAACGCAGGGTGGTCGGGCTGGCATATTTTCTTGAATTTAAACCTACTTAATCATAATAGAACTGCACATTACCCATCCCACTTACCCTGCATCCATTACCCTGTGTTTTTCACGAAGAAAATCACACAACCTGCAGTTGAACTTTTTGTTTTACTTCGACAAGACTTGTAGGCAGTGGCGTAGCCAGGAATTTTTCAGTGTGTGTGGGGTGCTGGGGGCTGGAACATTTCATGGGGGGTGTCATGTAGGGGCGTCAATCGCTTCTCAAAAGTGTGGGGGGGGGGACACACCTTGATCAGATCTGATGCGAGCGCGAAGCGCGAAGCCCTTACGGCGTGGGGGTTCGGGGCCCGCTTAAGAGCCCCGAAAAAAAAATTGGATTTTAGATGTTCTGTGGTGTGATCTGAAGCAATTTCTTACCACTTTCCTCCATGCTTTAACTAATATTTTCTTAGCAAAAGATAATTATTTGAACATCGTTTTCGAGGTTGGAGTCATTGAATCAGCTATCGGTATTCTGAGCTATAGGCGTGGGGTTCGGGGCCCGCTTAAGGGCCCCGAAAAAATTGGATCTCGATGCTCTGTGGTGTGATCTGAGGCAATTTCTTACCACTTTAACCAATAATTATCTAAGCACAAAAAATAATAATTTAATCATAATTTTCGAGGTTTTCTCAGCTAAAGGCATAAGACAATTTTTTGAACATTGTTTTCGAGGTTGGAGTCATTTAGAATTAGCTACCAGAATTCCGAGCTATAGGCGCAGGGTTCGGGGCCCGCTTAAGGGCCCCGAAAAAAAAATTCGATTCTAAATGCTCTGTGGTGCTATCTGAGGCAATTTCTGACCACTTTAACCAATATTTTCTAAGCAAAAGATACATTGTAGTACATAATAGGTCCCTGTAAATGAAGCACGAGTTCAAAAATCTGGGGGGGGGACATTTGATATTGTGTCCCCCACCCTTCAAAAGTGTGGGGGGGGGGACCGGGGACCAGTCCCCCTGTCCCCCAGGATTGACGCCCATGGCGTCATGTAGATCAATGATAATTTTTTTAGAAACTCAAAATCTCAGTGGTGGGGGGGGGGGGGGGGACTGGGGGCGACAAGGTTTCATGGGAGGCTGTCGCCCCCCCCCCCCGGCTACGCCACTGATTTCAAGGAATTTTAATTGGTCTATTATTATTATTTAGCTTATATGAATGGAGGAAAAGGTTTGTGCGTGGCCGATTCGCGCGATATCGCTGTGACCCACGGACCACCTGTCTATAATACGTGTTCCGTGGTGTGAGCGAGCAGTGCAGTGGGTGTTAATACGCATTTTAGATTATCATTATGCGCTATGTCACGCCGGTTGTCAGCTTACTGGTCCGCGGTCGCCGGTCGAAGGGTCGTTTCTCAGTGGTCATCATGTGGATCATTCGCGACTATTTAGATTTAGATCAATGATAATTTTTTTAGAAACTCAAAATCTCAGTGTCGGGGCGACTGGGGGGGGGGGCGACAAGGTTTCATGGGGGGGGCCGCCCCCCCACCCCCCACTCCCCCCCCCGGTGGCTACGCCACTGCTTGTAGGCCTATTAGGAAGCGCACATCTGGTGCTGCATGGATGGCTACTCAAGCATATAACCAGTTGGGACTATTGGTAGACTTGACGAAGCCTCCAACGTCGTTGGAGTTTATGCAGAATTATGCTAATCTTAAAATAAAATGGCTTTGATGTTGTTGTTTTTTTGTGTTTTGCACGGGCATAATAAAATTCTGCACTAAAGTTACGACACTGGTAGAATTGACGGAGCGACTCACTTCGTTAGACTTTATGAAACATAATAATGCTAATCTTAAGATAAAATGGCCTTTATGGTTTTTTGTGGTCTTTGCACGGGTATAATAAAAATTCTGCACTGAAGTTATGACAACGGAAGACTTGGCCGAGCCTCTAACATCGTTGGAGTTTATGAAACATATGCTAATCATATCATAAAATGGCTTTTATGGGGTTTTTTCTGTTGGACTTTACGACATAAAAGTTTGTGGCTACACGCTGTGGAAATATTGATTGTCAGCATTCAGAAATAAGAGGAAAACTGGTGAGGCGCGATTTCAATCGGTTGTGGAAAGAAATCTTGTTTTCCTTCTATTTGAGGCTAATTTCTATATTTTGAATTCACTTAAGTTTGACCTTTCGGCAGCCCCAGAAGGAAAGGTCAAACGAATTTGACTCTAAAAATTTTAACGAATGTTTATCAGTTAATAGTCTGATTACAAGGTGTGAACATGATTGATCGTTTTGTTCAAGAGTTACAGGTGGAAGGAGATGGTCACCTTTTTCAACAAAAGTCGCTTGTACTTTGATACCTGATGACGTTATCATAACGTCAGGGTAATAATAATACCGAAGTCTTATATAGCGCACGTATCTACCAACAATTAGGTACTCAAGGCGCTGGAAATTATGTCTATTACCAGAGACAGGTAAATGAAATACATGGGGAATATGAGAACCAATATGTAGCACCTTTATAATGGTTTACAAGGTGCTGCGGCGCATTAAGCACACATCGGGATGAGGGTCGATATAAATATTGAAAGTTACATGTTCATATCATAAATCGTTTAGGAGAAAACCCGCGGAGAAGTATTGTACGGAAAAAAAGGGTAAAGATTCGCGTTTGTTGTTACAAACGCAGAGTGGTCGGGTAGAAAATTGTTTTATGAAACACTCTCCTGATAAGTCATGAATATTTTTGTGTATCAGCAAAGGATCACGAAATTAAATCCTTTCCAGGATAATCAATTATTTTGTTTAAAAATGCATCTTTAAATGTGTGATACATTTCAGTAAACATTTTATGTTCACATACAAGTTAATTCTGGCTTGATAACGCCATTAGTCAAAAACGGGAAGTGAATACTGATTTAGTTCGGAGTTATTGTGAATTGTGAAGTTAAGTAACGTATGAAATTTTGGGAAATATAAGTGCATGTATTCATAACACCGAACTTCCGGTTTGATGACGTGACAGTATTTGGAAGCAAAATGTGAACATTATGGTATCGATTTTGGGCTAACATATACGACATGGATCAAATGATGAATTTAAATTTAAAATATGATCGTTGACAAATTCTCATAGTAGTAACTTCCGGTCTGAATACGTCATAAATTTGAAACCTTGCCAAGTCATATGTGGTTAATCATAGAATATCAAGGGGCGATTTGGTAAAATTGAACTTTTGGTTTTAAAATTTAAGAAAAGAAACACTATTTTATGTGCCGCTAGGGGCGCCCTTTCGGATGATGACGTCATCACACTGTTTTTGTGTGTGTGGCATTCCTCAATAAACAATTTCATGATATATATATGTCAGTAGTAAAAAGCTTCCGCGTTTGAGTTATATTCAGTTTTTTATTGCACTTCCGGTAACACCGTAAGTAAAGGTCAAGCGGTTTTGTGTCCGGGAACACGAAATGTTTCTCACGGCATTGTCTACAACCTTACAAAAAACGAACACGATATTGTATTTAGTTCAAAAGATATAACGCAAACTATTTGCCAAAATGTGCCCTTAAATCGCTTGTAACTTGATACCTGATGACGTCATGATGACGTAACACAATTTTTAACATCTCCGTAACATGGTAAAAGTTCATAGAAGGTTTTGTGGTCATACCGTAAACGGTTCGTAAGAAATTTTGCTTTGTTTTGATTTCAGGCTAACAGCTTCATTTTGACTTCACCTAACTTTGACCTTCCGTAGACCCTGAAGACAAGGTCAAGCAAGTTTACGTACACGACAAAAATCTGATTACAAAATACAAACATCGTTGATTATTTAGTTCAAGAGTTATAGGTGAAAGTAATTGGTCACTTTGTCAGATAAAATCACTTAATCACGTTATCATGACGTCAGAGTAATATGCACCACTTCGGATGAGGGTTGATATATATTGAAAGTTACAAGTTCAAACCATATACCGTTAAGGAGAAAACCCGCGGAGAAGTATTGTTCAAAATTTCGAATTTTGCATGTTTCCTTTGTGGGATATGGCTTCAAGGTCCAAAACTTTAACCCAATCGAACTTGTAGTTCTGTTGATATAGGACTTTAAAATATGCACATTTGTGAAGACTGACTGCTAATAAGAATTTTCTATTTATCAAAAAAAAAAACTATGCGGAAAAGCAAAAAATGAGGTCTAAAACAGAAGCTTTTCCGCACTTTGCGGAAAAACCAAAAACAACAAAAATTAAGGCTTTTCTGCAAATTAGCGAAAAAACCGAAAAATAAAAAAAGACAATGCTTTTGCACAGCCACGCGCAAAACCTTCCAAAAATGCAAAGAAAAACAAAGGCTTTTCCGAAACTATGCGGCTTCTGAAAAGCCAATAACAACGAAAACAAAGGCAACTATGCAGAAAGTAAAAACAAGTACAATAACGAAAACAAACGCTGTTTTGGCAATTTGCCGAAGCAGCCAATAATGTAATACTCTCCAAATGCTCTCATGATATAAAGTAATACTCTCCACTCAAGAGCGGTGATAAACCATGCTGCTACTACTGCTTATTTGTATCGTTAACCAAACACAATTCCTTTACCCGAAAGGGTGAACAAATATAAAGATATAGACCTCATCCAACTAGTTTTTTTTAGTGTTTGGTTTTTCTCTAGATCTTCGTCCATTGTATCTAATTGGGAATATGCTGGCAAGTTTTTAAGAAAATACTAACAATGTACTAAGGCCTTCTGATCGGTTACTTTGAATTGAATACGTAGTCTCCACCAAAATCATATTAGCTCTTAGTCGAATTAAGGCATTGTAAAAGGCTAATTAGGCCCCCTAAATGTTCTAGTTATGATCTCATAAAAAAACCTTAAGGACTATTGCCTGTTTTTTGGTAAAACATATCTTTCTGTTTATATTTTTAGAGCAAGCTATACCGAGACATGGAACTAATGGAACGGCTTTTGGAGCTAGACAACTCGATTGGTAACATTTTTATACAAGGCTTCCTATCTTCTTTTACGTCCGCCATATTTTGAAATAATACCGATATAAGAGCCTTGGAAGAAATTAGACATATTATATTTTCAGAAAAAAACACCAGAATTATTAGTGAAAGAAATGACAATACTTGCTATTTGTCCCCATTCATGTTAGGCAACAAAAAAAATTAGTCGGTCTCTGGTCAGCGCGCGCGTCGATTTTAATCATGCGCGTCAACCTTTTTTTTTACTTCAAATTGTCCGCGGTATCTACAGCAGCGCCCTCTATTGCCGTACCTCCTCAAATTTTTGTACCAAGGAATGGGGAGATTGCACCAAGACAAATGATGGAGGGCACCAAGGCAAATTATGAAGGACCGCAATGTATATGAGGACACAACAAAAGCAAAATAGTACCCACCTTGTCTGTACAATCCAAGCTTGAAAAAAAAGGGAAAAAAAAAAAACGCGTCGCCGCATCAATTCCGGAATCTTGGTCTGACAAGAGACCGAATATTTTTTTTTGGGCCTTATAAGCAAATTTAAAAAGTGGTCAAAAATTAAAACCCTACGCGGAGTGTGCACTTTAATGTACAATCATGGTGCCTGGGGGAATCAATCCATGACACCATGTAATTTGAACCACCCGGCCCTCACAGCCAGACCATTCACCTCTGATTAACCCCTGATTAACCCCTGGTATCCCTCAGGCCCCAAACAGCCAATTAAACCACAGACTTACCCCGTCAATGCCATTTGACAGTTCCATTTTGATTATAGGTGTGATCGAGGCAATCTCTATGTGAACAGTGCATTTGTACACAAGCCTATGTAAATGTGCACAAGCAAACCAGGTTTTTTCGCCAATTGTCAACCCCTCCAAGTAGGATCACAAGACTGACACCCCCTCTGGTGGGTGTACAATGGTCCATACTAGGATCTAGTGATAGATGACCTGGGAAATGGCTACCACGTGGCTGGGAAAACACACAACTTACAAATGTGGAAGCGATTTTAACCACACACAATCCGGCGGAGCTTCAAAATCATGACCCGGTTTTAGACCATACTAATATGGCCGCTTTATTGGTAAAAGAAAAATAAAAAGTCATATATCAGCCATAAAATGTGATAAAAGCATCAATAAAATTGTTAGTTATACTTTTTTACCCTCGCAAATTCATTTTTGGTATCTCTTATTTTCTACCATGCTCCAAATTCAAAATGGCGGCCAATGTGGCGGACCATACGGCCGCCTTATTGGTAAAAACAAAATAGAAAAACGTTATATACCAGCCAAATAATGTAGCCATGTGCTCTCTAGGAGTTAGAATTTCCTGGATGGGTACATCTAATTCTACCTCCATGATCTGACCTATTTTACTGCGCTGCCATGTGCCCGGCCCTTTGAGACCGGTATGATCCTCGGCCACTATTTTTGCCCCTCAGTCACTCAACGAACAACCTACTGGTATGCAGCCTGTCTGCCTCCAAAGTTAAACAAAGAGTTCTAAGCGGATTAGTGTCTATTGTGTAAACATGGTGTAAACAAGTTTCCAGACTCTATCTTTCCATAGATGGATGTATACTTATATTTATTCATTACATTTCGTGTTAGCGTATTACCTAACAGTTTGGTTTCTATGAAAGTAAAAATTACCAAAAGAAGTAGCAGAAAGTAATCCCTAATTATTCATCACAACCATTCGCCTGTAACTGACTCCCAAGGAAAGTTGCCAGTTAATTCTATAGCAGTCACACGATTAAGGCCTTTTGTTGACTGTAAAGGATTGGGCGGATTAAATACCCCTCATTGTTGGGTCCCAGGTGCTGGACCTGCAATTATGGGGCATGAACTCAATAGATCACCTATGGTGGGTGCCTTAGCCAGAACCTGGCCGGTTGCTGGGCCGGTTTGAAGAGGATTTAACTAACCGGCCGAGCTAATGGCTAGCCTGTACTTAAACCGGCTGGTGATGGAAGCCCCGCCTTACCACGGTCACTTAGACCACCATCTTGAATTTGGACCATGTTTGCAAGTAAGACAAATCCAAATGTGCAATGAAGCCTCAAGTAAATAATCTCAACTTTCACTCATACCTATCTTGGTTATTTGTCACGGTCATGCTTAGGCTATATGCCAGTGTTGCCGTTATGTTAGTCAACAGCTTTGTGAGGCGCTCATAGACTGGTTCCCAGCCCCTCCATCATCGATTCCGACTTTGGATGTAGGGACCGGTACTGCCTTATGAAATTAATATTCACTGCTAATTGGAAATTAGCATACGGCTATTACCACAATGCAACGAACCATGGGTACTCTCTCGATCTATTTCATTCGGGACAGGGTTGGAACCATTTGATCATTTCCATCTCCTTAATTAATCTTTTTTTTAATGGCTATTATATTATATAAATATTCTAATGGCTTCGATGCAGGTAGAGGAAATCGGGCACATCGTTTACATGTTGTGGTGGTAGTACTAGTTGTTTGATGACTTCCTCTCTCATTTTTCGATTAGGTTTTGAAACAAATTTGTTACAAAGTTGTTTTGTGCCATGGGTATCACTTACCAGGGAGCTGAGGTCGCTCGTATGTTGCCGGCGAGCAGCTGTGTGCACGCAGCCCGGTAAATGGGTCAGTTGGGAGCAATCCGCTACAGTACTCATAAACTCTCACGGTCTCTTTCATTCGGGCGGGGTTGGGACCATTTGATCATTCAGACCTCCTTAATGATTTTTACCAAGATTGTAAATCCTTGGATGCAGGTAGAGGAAATCGTGTACATCGTCTACATGTTGTAGTGGTAGTACTAGTGGTGTGACTTCCTATCTCATTTTCGATTAGGTTTGAAACAAAATTGTTACAAAGTTGTCTAAGATGTTCTAACCTTTATTTTCTATGTGTTCCAACCAGATACTAGTCTTGTTTGTAGTCCAAACCCGTGCGTAGACGCAGAATGTGTACTTGAACCTGATGGGCAACCATTCTGCAAATGCACTAATGGGCGTGATGGCGAATTCTGTGATGCGGGACGATTCTGTAAGTGAGATGATCTGAAGAATATTAAAGGCACAATTTCGTTGCCTGTTCAATTTGTATTTTTAACCCGTGACTCCTAGTGTATACGGTGGGGGTTGTGGACAAACAATTGCTAGCTCTAGGGGATGAAAATATGTAAGTGTTCACTTAACCCTAAAAGGGCCGCGTTATTTTGAACACGAGGTGTGGACGATCATTTCCGAGGAGAAGGGGTGCTCTCACATTTTGGCAGTCATGCAAAGGAATGTCTTGCAGATGGGGCCATTTTTCCTGAGGTGCAGGAGCAGGGACGAAACGGTCAGACAGTGTGGGCATAGCAGACGAGAATATACACGGTCAGTGGTGTTCGCTGGTCTAGTTCGATTATCGACTGGGCGGTATCAAAACCCATCATCTCTCCTCTGCAGGGAGACTAAACATATTGATCTGTTGCAATTGGGATTTTGGTGGAAGTCCCTTTCAGAAACACAGCTTTGGCAGCCTCGGTGGGCGTCATTGAGAAATTTGACGCGTCATCATGAATGACCGGCACAACTTCGAGATCGATGGAGGAGGACTTTCAAATGAATCTCGTTGCATTATTGACACTTCTTTCGTGGTTCACATTTTTGCATCTATACCGTTTTCCCGATCCAATTTCAACGAGGTCATATTTTTGAGCGAACGAGGGCGCTGTTTAGACGACATAAGCTGAGACACACACTTATGTTTTATAGCAACATGTACGATTACGTTAATAATAACATTCATGTCTGCAGCCCCTCAAATAGCGTTGTCATAGCGCCCTCTTTCTCTCATTGATTCGGGCTTTCGACTTATCTTACACGTTTGTTTATATTGTTTGCTGTTTTATTTATGTTTTGTAATTTTTTTTCAACCAATAAAGCCGTACAATGCGAGCCAATCTCTGACGAAGATCGCTACATCTACGATCAATATGACGGTTACATACAGTCGCCGGGGTACCCTGAACCGTACGGAATCCAACAACGATGTCCTTACATCATCGGCTTTCCTGGTGCAGAGAAGATCGAATTGAGATTTGAAGATGTAGATATGGATTTTAGCCAACATAATTTCCTTTCCTACCAGCCCGGTGGTGCATTGGACTTTGAGAGTGATGAGAGGGTGTTTCTTCGAAGTTTACCCACGGAGACAATTGTGGTGAATGCCAGCAAAGTGATGGTCCACTTCGAGACAGCTGACATCAACCAGGACAAGCAAAAAGGCTTCAGAATGCACTTCAGAATCTGTAAGTGAATGAAATCATTTCTATTCTGTTTTGCTTGAAATTCAGCTGTTTCCGCAACTCGGTCAAAACAGCTTTTATTTTGTTTCAGAGTTGGGGGGGGGGACTTTTCCGCATAGTTGCGATGATAACATCGTCACTGGTTACGTGACGTCATCTGAAAATTGTCGCATATTTTAAAATCATATATCCACAGAATTATAAGTTAGATGAGTTTGAGACTTTCTGTGTTCATGGACAGGGGCGTGTTGTAGGTACAAATTGAGGCAAACCAGCATTTTTTTAACATAAGGAAAGGTCAGATCATCAAGAAATGTAGTTGGTATTTAGAAATAGTTACGAGTATACTATGAAATGACGCCATTATATCGTAATTGAAACAAAAAACTAATTTTGAAGTCATTATAATTCGTTTGTTTAATTACCTAATTTGACCAAACCTGGCACTTAGCCCACCTATAGAAATGAGCACCATGCTCAACGTCCAATGGCTGAAACACAGATATGGCAGGTTCGGTATCGTCTTGATTGGGAAACAGTTTGTGCAATGCAGGAAAAAAAGGATGTTGCAGGTTCTTTTTGCGCGGTTGGGTAGAAAGGCAGGCTTTTATGAGTATTCTCTCCATTATAAGCATTCTCTTTTCGGGTTAGGCTGCGCGGTCACCAAAATCTCATCTATATGAATATTTAATTTTCAAAACATTTGAATCACTTTATAGAACTGTGTTTTGTTTTTTTGTCTACGAGGGTACCTTATGCGAGACCAGTAAGGTTTTTTTTTGGGGGGGGGGTGCAAATTCGGAAAAGACAAACAATTCTTCCTCTGATATCCTTTTTATAATATCCACTTCATAAATAAAACTGAGTCGCTAATTTAAATGTTGCCTTCTGACTCAAATTATTGGTTATAAGATGTGTCATGAGATCGACTCTTATTTTAATCTGGTCAAGTTAACCTTCTGCTCTCTCAGGCTTGCATGCGTCAGTAAGTTCTCGTTGATATTCGCTGATTCGAGTGCAACACGGCCAATGAGTTTGGATTTTATGTGAGCTAAAATTACACACTACACCGGCTTGAACTCAAATTCACCATGGGGGCAACAAGAATGCTCCGCCAGTGGCAACGAAATATACATGTTCTTGTTTTAATACCGGCATGGACAGCTAAACACTCTTGTTTTAGTTACAGCTATAGAATAACTTCGTTCCCCTTTAAGGATGAGCTTCCAACCATGAACCACGGCGAGGATTAATAATAAAACAGAAAACCCCAGATGTCACGGAATGCATAAGCAGCCAAACAGAGACTCATCAGTGCCAACTTAAAATCATTCCATTTGAACGTTAACCTGTGAACCATTCATTGACCGTCTTTTAGGTATGCACACAATTTTTTACACGAAAACATGTCGACCATAGTTATCATATAAGTTTGACGCAAGTGTAGCATCTGGGAATTTCCAAAACTGAACAAGACTGTACTAAACTCATTTTATCCATTTTATCTCAGATATCGACGAGTGTGCAAGCAACCCTTGCCAGAATGAAGGTGTTTGTGGTGACGAAGTGAATGGTTTCAGCTGTCAATGTTCCCCTGGCTACGCGGGTGACCTATGTGAGACTAGTAAGTGATACTATCGGGTAGCTTTTATAAACCTTCAGTCTTAGCTATACTCAATCATATTAAACACAGTACAACTTATATATTAGGCGAAGCACGTCAAGAGCCGCCTGTTCCGCCATTCATAATGTAACTTCTATATCGTGCGGAACATGTGTACTTGCATTAAAAAAATATATATATACCAATTTTATAGTATACTTCGAACCGCGGAACTGAATATTATGTGCCTAGCTCTGCATTAGTCACTAAAAGATTTCAAGTAAAAATTAGAGATTCGCGTTTGTTGTTACAAACGCAGAGTGGTCGGGTAGACAACTATTTTATGAAACACTGTCCAGTTAAGTTATGAATATTTTTTATATAAGAACAAAGAATCACGCAATTAAATTCTTTTCAGGACAATCAATTATTTTGTTTCAAAAATGCATCTTTAACGGTGTGATAAATGTCAGTAAACATTCTATGTGCACATGCAAGTTATTTCCGGCTTGATAAAGTCATTAGTCAAAAACTGGAAGTGAATACTGATTTCACTTAGAAGTAAGTTCTGGTCTGATAACGTCATTAATTTGAAACCTTGCCAAGTTATCTGTTTGATGTGATGAGGTTGTGTGTCCTCGATTTACACCATAAACAAACGCATACTAACGTTGTGTTCGTCTCAACAGCAAACACAGCATAATGCTGGGCAACGTGCAGCCATCACAAAAAAGATGCGGGTTTTTTTTACAATGAAAGCAAAGGTTCTACTCCAGAGGCTAAATTTAGTAATTCGTTTTCTGTTCAGACATACAAAAAATTGTTGAGGAGCAATGTCCAATGAAATAGTTTTCTGCGCTGACCGATCCCCCTGCGTTGGGAAGTCGACAAACGTGAATCTCTAGTTTTGTTTTGTTTTGATTTATGTTGACCCCCTTGTCATTTTCTTTGGATGTTACTTGAAGTAGCTTTTCGATTTTTGTGATTCTTAATGAATTGATCATTTTTTGTTTTATTTGTAAAGATGAGTCGTCGGGGTCGTCGGAGTCGTCAGGGTCGTCGGAGTCGTCGGGGTCGTCGAATTCGTCGAAGTTGTCGAGGTCGTCAGGGTCGTCGGAGTCGTCCAGGTCGTCGAAGTCGTCGAAGTCGTCGAAGTCGTCGAAGTCGTCGTCGTATGAAAAAGGGAGGAAGGGAGGAAGAAAGGGAGGAAGAAAGGGAGGAAGAAATGCGAAGTTCTAATTAGAGCAATGAATTTCTAGAAAAACAAATCATCACGCTATTTGTAACTCATGTCATCGTCATTTGCAAGTGCAATGGCTTTGCGACGACAATCAAAGTTGATTTACATGTTTTCCCTCAGCAGATGAGAAAACGTTACACATACACAGTCTTTGCTCTTTATAATATTGCGGTGATGTGGTGTACTACCTAACATACGTTTTCTTTTTAGTACCAAGGTGTCATTGGCTCGTTTTTGGTGTTTACATTGGGACCTTTATGTTGATATATAATTGCTACAATCATAGTCCTGACGTTAAAAGTCACCCGGTATTCATCTCGTTGTATTTTGAGCACAATGGTGGAACGGTCGTTGTACGTTCTGGTTTATTTAGATGTACGCATACAGGGGGCCGTATCGTAAATCCGACGCTTCATAAGTCCAACTTTTTGGAATTATGAAGCGTCGGATTTATGAGGCATCGGACTTACGGATAATTTAAGCTCCCACGCCTCATAAGTCCAACGCCTCATAAGTCCGACGTCAGACACACGAGGCGTTCGGAATTACGAGGCGACGGTCTTATGAGGCGTCGGAGCTATGGACTGTTACAAAGAAAGGTTCATTAATTTGACCGACACGGAAAGAACGAGTTTCCAGTGGTTTTGAACTCATTGTACTCGGACTCGGACAATTACGGACCAAACTGCACGCCCGGCCCTCAATGGATTACATATCAGTGGCGGCGACCCCCCCCCCCCCCGAGGGGGACGAGTGGCGTATCCCCTGAATGAGCAAATGTGTAGTGT
Source organism: Patiria pectinifera (assembly GCA_029964075.1). Classification (NCBI taxonomy): domain Eukaryota; kingdom Metazoa; phylum Echinodermata; class Asteroidea; order Valvatida; family Asterinidae; genus Patiria; species Patiria pectinifera. The sequence goes on from CM057150.1 coordinate 13,004,164, forward strand.
CTAACTGTAACTGTTGATGGCGCTTAAGCCCCTGTCACACCTTTGCGTATCCTAATTCCTTATGAGTTCCTTATCAAAAAATTTCAATACGCAGCCGTACGATCAAAAACGTCAAAATGTTTTGATTACTTTGACTTATGTGCGACGCACATCTAGCGAACAAGTAACGAATTCAGCGCATCCACTGCGTATGAGATGCGTATGAGTTGCGTATGCAGTGCGCAAGTTCGCTATTTGCGCGTTTCTCATAAGTTACGAATAAGTACAATGCGCTGCCCACTCGCAGGATGAGCGGTACTAATTCGTGCAATACGTCGGCATTCGATATGAGTTCGTTCAGCGGGCATAAAGGTCAGCGTATTACCGCGTATGAACGGCTTATCTATGGTCCCGCATCGGTCGAGCGCGGTACGAGTACGCTATGCGTTCAAGGGGGATACGCCGTTCATACGCGGTAATACGCTGACCTTTATGCCCGCTGAACGAACTCATATCGAATGCCGACGTATTGCACGAATTAGTACCGCTCATCCTGCGAATTAGTACCGCACATTTAGCGTACAAGTAATGAATTCAGCGCATCCATTGCGTATGAGATGCGTATGAGTTGCGTATGCGATGCACAACATTATTTTTCGGGCTGCGAATAGGTCAGTATGCAGTGCGCATGCCGAGCTGTTCCGGACGCACCCGACTTATGCCGACCGCATGCTTGACGCACTTCTGAGCGTATTCCCACCGCATTTCCGCCGCTCGCTGTTCAGAGTGCGTTGCATCTGCGCTGCAAGTACGCTATGTATACGTCCAATACAGGCGGCTCATATGCTGACGGGGTGCGTCACGAACACATAGCATACTCGTAACGCACTCGACCGATGCGGGACCGATACGCTGCGTATTTATAACTTATGACCTGCGTAACAGCGTACGCAGCGTAGTTTTGTGCATGCCCAAAAACTATCCAGCGTACTGGGCCGTACAATGCGTTTGCCTGCGTACAAAAAACTTACACAAAACGATAGAGATGCATATGAGGTGCGTATTGTGCGTACGACTGCGTATGAAAAAAATGTCAATGCGCACCTCATAAGGAATTAGGATACGCAGAAGTGTGACAGGGCCCTACCATTCTGACATTTTACGCGATGTTTGTATAAATTAATAAAGGCTGTCGGACAAACGAGGCGTCAGACTTAAGAGGCGGCGGATTTGTGGACAGAAATAAAGGTAAATTTCATTGTCGGACCTTTGATGCGTCGGTCTAATGGGGCTTTAGTTGGTTATGGATGAGATTTTGTCGGACTTATGAGGCGTCGGACGTATGCGCGGACCCTGCATTCAGCAACGTGTTTCTAACTAAAATAATGAACACCCTTTCTTCACATTGTTTGAGAATTAGAAATAAATATGCATGGTTTGTATCAAGTATATGTTGATATGCATAACAGGACTAAGAGATTTACAATGAACCATGATCAATAAAAAAGCATACTTGAAAGAAAACATTATGAATATGAATGACATGGTCACTGGCGCCCCAAATGCATCGCCGTAAACTCTCACTGACGTCATTACCTCTCCTTTGTGTCAATAACTGAAGTCTTTGTTAATCCACCAGTCACCTCAGTAAGCCCCACTTACTTTACTTTTCTGATCTTGGTTTATTATTTTTTTTCTTATTGAATCATAACTTTTCTTATTTTAGTCGTCGGACACGTATACACACTGTTTGTGTTCTTGTTATAGGTGTTGTTATGTTTATTCGTTTATTGTGAAGCTGTTACTTTGTTATGTTTTTTGTAAACAGGCTGTTCCTTGACAAGCCCCGCTTTTTTGGAACGTGCCCCCGCATCTGTTTATATTTATTGTACTTTTCTTTATGATTATGTGGAAATAAACGTTACTTTGAATTTGAATTTGAATTTGAATTTGTTTACAAACTCATAGCTTATTTTGATTCCCATGTTTATCAGTGGCGGATTATTTCATTTTTATTACCAATTGGCTGTATTTACGGTGTGAGTTTACCAACTAATATTTTGAATTGTTTTAAGTTGATTAATCGTGGTGGATGAATTCATTTTATAACCTTTGAATTCAATTCAAGGATTGACATAAATAAAATTCCAAACTGCAAGCAAAACATAATCGAAGAGCATTATTTGTTTCCTTAAGTTTTTTTGTGTCTTAACCTTTTAATTTCAGCAAAGCATTGATATAGGTTTTCCCGGCTATTTTAAAACATTTTTCATTCAAATTCACCAACTCTAACATTCAATTTCATCCGAGACAAATTTCACGCGCTTTTAACAAAAACCATTTTAGTCATTTACAATTCACTTTCAAAGTTTGGTCACCCTCTTTAGTCACCGGGTCGAGAATATTCGTCATCATGGATCAAATTCGTCTAAGCTGTTGTCGAATGGCAGCATTCAGAGTTCGAATTCCTCTTATATAAATCAATTAGACGAATTTGATTACTGAATAGGAAGGTTTGGCGAAGACGAGACGAAGTCGAATACTCCAGGACGAAAATGTGTGCTCATTGTTTAAATTTGTTTGAACTGAATTTGAAGTTGCTGACAAAAGACGAAACTAAACATTGGCTATGCACTAAATCGATATTTCTGGACGAATTTAAATATTATAAACAGTGAATTTGAATGATAAATATTTAAAAATAGCCGGGAAAACTTAAAGATTTGTATGAGCCCAAATGCGCCCTCGTTAAGAAAAAATACTAATAAAGGCCCTCGTTGGCATATTCTCCGGTACACCTAATCATAGCCTCACCCACCCGATCCCAAAAACAGGGAAATGAGGAGTCATATTCCGAAATAGAAACACCCCAAGTGCCAACAAAAAAGCTTAATATTATGTACAATTAAATGTTGGCTTTGTGACCTGATACATAAAGTCTTGCAACATTTGTGATGTAATTCCTCGTGATGACATGAAGAGGAAAAATATCCAAAGCAAATAAATATGTCTCTTCTTCGGTCGCTTCCTGCATTTTGTCCCGTCTGTATTACTTATCGACAGAGGTTTCGAGAGATTAGCCGAAAGCGGATTTTGCTTTTACTCAGTGCATCTGTCACCTTGTGACATCACCAATCAAAAATATTTCCAATGTTGAAGATATGATAAAGCTGCCGTTTAGATGAAAAAAAGAAAACTCGTAAAGACAAATCTGAATTTAAAAAACGAGTGTATCCACCAGTATGGGTGCTATGGCGCAAAAAGCAGTACATTATTAATAACTTAATGATGTAAAGGTGCTACATCATTACAGTGTAGTTCAATACAATAAATACCGCTTTTGATTTGCATTTCCAGTTGAATAAAAATAGCATCAAACTTTGAGAAGCAACAGTTACAAAATTCCTTCAGCATATTCAGCATTATAATATTGATATCCAAATAACTTAGTTTTTCAAAATGTCTTCATTGATGAACCATTCACGGTAGAGTTATAGCCATTTTGTGGTGAACTATTTCACAACCCTTCTAAAAGCATTTGTGTTTTTTTTAACACCACTGCCGCATAATTAGAACGGATAGTGAAACAAAATGATGATATATATACTGATATTTACATACAGCTGTTGATAGTACAAGTTCATGCGGGGCCTCTAACAGGCGTCTTAAAGGGAACCGTGCGGTGGCGCACGGTATGTGAACTTCTATTAAAATCTGTTGTCTGAAGACCATCTGTCTAAGGCACTTAATTCCGGAGTGCTCGCACGTAGGCTAACACGCTCTCTCCCTCGTGGCTGTAAGTGACAAAAGAAATAAAAAGTAAAGTGCGGAATAACTGCTTGATTTATTTGAGAATGATTGATTGCGCTTTCTGTTTCATTGTGAAACAGATGTTTCTTAATTGTTACTGGGGCTGGTACTTGACGATTTCAAAGGCGGGTGCACATGTTTTACCTTTGTTTCAACAAAGAACTTGTGAAATGTTAATCATTTGTTACCGAGAAAAAGTTAAACATCAAAAAATGCAAAAATAAAATTGTACCGTCTCTGCTGTGAGAGTTTCAAAAAGCACTTCAAGATTTAATGTTGGATTTTAGTGATGGATTTTGCTGGTCTGGGTGAGTTTGTTGGGCTGTGTAGGCCCAGCCAACATTCTACTATGCTTCGTGTAGCAGGAACTGAAAGCGATTCAAATAGTTCGACTTGTGTGCTTGGTTACGTTTTAGTGTGACTTTGTTCGCTGGAGTTTGGCAAGGCAGTAGGCCTACTGGGCTGGCTTTGGTTGGTTTATAGGTTTGTTTGGATGGGTTGCTCTGGGTTGGCATTGATTGGCTGGCTTGTTTAGCCGGAGCTGGTCTGTGTTTGGCTTGGGCGCTGGGATGTAATGGGCTAGTATAGGCGGTTGGCTTGGCTTGGATTGGCTGAGCTGGTCTGGGTTGAGCTTAGTTTTGGTTTGGCTGGATAGGATTGGGCTAGTTGGGTTGAGGTGCTATAGGGGAATTGGCTGGCTATATACAATAAGCAGGTTGGGTTGGACAGGGTGGCTGGGCACTGCGGGGTTCTGGATTGTGCTGGCCAGGGCTAAGCTGAGCTAAGAAGGGCTAGGCTGGGTTTGATTGCGCTATGTTTGGTTGTGCTGTGTTGACAGGGCTAAGTAGGAAAGGACAGCTCTGCGTGCTTTATAGCTAGACTGGGCAGAATACCCAGCTGGGCTGGGCTGGTTGGCTTGTTTGGGTTGGGATAGGAAGGGTTGAAATGCTAAGGGGTGTGCATTCTGGTAAAATGTAATTTAACGCACCTGCAACACGTGGAATTGATCATTTCTTAATATATTTTGTGCTCGAGTCCTCTGTCGTGTTTAATTCCTTAGCAAGCTGTATTGAAACGAAGGAATGGAATTTGAAATGCGTAAATTTTTTTGGAAAAACACACATTATATGAATTCAAATTTCTATTTACTCTTTGATATTTGGGGGAAGTTTTTTTGATTTTGTTCCTTCTTTGTGTGCAAAGCAATGAAAGAATTTTAAACTTACGTCATTTTTAATCAAACAGCTGGTGTAAAACACGAAGAAACCCTGTTTAATTTAAGAAGAAAGGATAACGGTTTTTAGATAATATTAACTGTCTTTAATTGATGGGCCGTCTAATTAGGTTCTTTATTTTACTGTCTTTGTCGAATACAATGATGTCGCACTACCATTCTTGTTTGTATTAACAATGGCGTAATAATGAATAAAACGTGGGCCTTTTAATGAATTATATGCTTGTAAGGCAAAAAAAAGAAAAGTCGGTCTCTGGTCAGACCGAAGTTCTGGAATTGATGCGGCGACGCGGGGTTTTTTTTTGTGGCTTTTTTTTTGTTCAAGCGTGAATTGTACAGACAAGGTGGGTACTATTTTGCTTTTTTGTGTCCTCATTATACATTGGTGTCCTCCATAATTTGCCTTGATGCCTTATCATTTGCCTTGGTGCAATTTCCCCATTCTTTGGTGCTCCTTGGTACAAACATTTGAGGAGGTGCGGCAAAAGAGGGTGCTGCTGTAGCTTCCGTGTTAATTTGAAGAAAAAAAAGTTGACGCGCATGATTAAAATCGACGCGCGCGCTGACCAGAGACCGAGTATTTTTGTTTCGGCCTAAAGTTCAACGAATCAAAATATGCTCTCGATTAAAATATGAGGTTATTATGTAATGAGCGTGATGATAACGAAAAATAGGTCAGCGAATGTTAACATCGGCACGAAAATAATAACTCTGTACGACAGACAGAATGCTTCATAAAACGTACCTGTAGGCTATTCAAGGTCACGAATGCATGAGCTAAAATTATGTTGCCATCAGTGGAGTAGAAAAGATCCAGGATCCACAACAAACAAACGAACGCCTCAAGTACAACGACCACCCGTAGTCCGGATCTGACAACAGGTACGTTCGGAAAAGCATTGTACGCTAGATTATAATGCCATAGTTTTAATTTGGAACCGGTTTAAATCATTGCATTGCGGATCATCCATCCAATGAAACGGACTTAAAAATCAGGATTTGGCAATTTCATTTCGAAAACCTTTCTTGACTGAACTGTTACTTGGGCATGGACTCTAAGCGATGTGAAAACTGAATATTGGCGTTAGTAGTATATTTAAAGAAATTAAAAAAAAACACAAACGGAAAGTCAATGCCGATATGGTAAATGAAGTTTGATGCTTATTTTAAATATCTAAAATTCCCAGTACATCCCATGAAAATAGATTTGGTTGTCTAAATACTCGCTGATTTAATCGCATTAGCGTCTATAGCACGAAAGTAGCTCTAAACACAGAGCTTCATAGTAGTACCTAAATGCATTCATAGGCGTAGCCAGCAGGAGGTAAGGGAATATTTGCCCCCCCCCCCAATTATTTATAAAGACTGCCCTTCTTTTGTTCAAGAGTGCCTTTTTTTCTGAACAAGTGCCCTTTTGAAGGAAAAAAACGTGCACTTTTTGTATAAGCGGCTTTTGGTGCCTTTTTGTTAATTTCGCGCATGTATCACCCTGAAAGCGCCATATATTATCCGTTAGTGCGCAAACTCATCGGTTTTGAACAGCGCCTCCATCGACAGATAGTACCAGCCCCCGCCCTCATCAGTTTGTCAAGCTAAATATCCTAAACAAAAAAAGGAAACCAAAATAGCGCCCCCAATTTCTTAAAAGAAGTTCTGCACGTAGTACTTTACAGAGCTAGGATGAGAAAGCCAAGTTTTACTAACAGATTCATTCAAATCACTCATGTACTTGTCCAGTTACGAAATGATATTTTGAACACAAACATAGTTTTTAGGTTTTGTGTCATCCTGTATTACTCTTCCAAATTAAAAAAAGAAAACGTTAACATTGAGTTCGGGCACAGCAGTACAGCATGACGTTCAGAACATGCGCTATTGGTAATCAGTCAAACTCTCATTTCATTACTTTTTTGTTCTTACCTTATTTGGACCGTCTCTTGGCTGTTATGTTTTCTCTCTTTCCATCCCATTCCCCCGGTCAACCGACAGGTTATCAAGGCCTTGATCTGGATAATACGCAAACCACAAAACATTATTAGAAACATAATTGACAAAGGAGGGGGGAATCAAATGAATCGAAAATTAAATAAGCTAAGGATACACAACATTTTCTAAATTATACTGTTCTCGTGTTTTTACGACAGGCTTGATGCCGACAGGCACGATGAAAACCCATCCCCTTTCTTCAGCTAGCAAGACCAAGCAAGCCTAGTACAGCTTGTCCCAGAGTGCACCAAATTATTTTCACTCGATTCAGAATGGCAATTTAACAGAAGTCTCTTCGTGCACGTGAGCAACACAGTGGGCAAGATTTAGCTCATTCATTGCCATAACACGTACTCCTACTTCAAACCTGTGGGCCTTGTCACCCTTCTAGCATCAAGCCCAAAAGATTTACGCGTTGGAACCACGTGGAGAATTTTATCACCACATGTGCTTATAGGTCAATAACCCTGGCATTCCTGTACATGCACTATATATGGGTCATTCACATGGCCAGGGATTGTTTATAACCTGTCTGGGCTGTGGGCGGCACCAGGGGTTGACACAAACGGATCGGCGGCACTTAGGTGTTGGCCACTCAGATCTCCAATTTATGCACAAAGGCATTAGGCGCCATCTTGGCTTCTATCTTTCAACACTCATTACGGAGTGGCTAGGGTCTGGCCAATGGGAGTCTACAGGTTTGTGGTGTATAGTAGGGTTGAGGATTACATGGAAGCTTGGCCTAATTGGCCCATTGAAAAAAATATGTCCATATTTGGAAAATATGGAGAATTTTATCACCGCGTGGCTGCTGCGAGGGTAAGTGTAAATCACAGGTAAGGTGACAGTGAGTTAGTCCGTCACTCAGGTATAAAAAGGTACAAAGCAAGGCAATAGCCTGGTCCCTCGGGGACCAGCCAATAAACTATTGATACTTACAACAAACATATATACAATGGGACCCATGAGTTGCCAGACGACGACATCATCACTAGAAAACCAGCAGCTAAAAAAAACGAAAATGAGTAATAATATCTTATATGTTTCTTATTAACCTATAGAGGTATTGAAAAAGGGAGACGCAGAGACGCCATGACGTGCAAACAATAAGAACTTATTTTTACATCAATTCCTAAGAATCAACGGGGATATCTGTGAACCGTACGAACTAAACATAACGAAGATTCGTCTTTTTTAAAGGACTTTTCTGCTGCTGTAATGTGCGTTTTGTATGGCCAATCATCATTATGCCTTTAGCCTATTTGAGACTTGGTGGACACAATAGGAGGACGCTATTTGGTCTGTGTAGATAAAAAAGAGTTGATCCAAATCGAACAGTGCCCTCCTTTTTTGCTATCTGCCATATCTCAAATCGGCTAATAAACAGACCTCTCTGATATATGTATTTCGGTGACAAGAAATATCGCAGTCGCACATGGCGAGCCAAGTAAAGCTGGCATTAGAATACACAAAATTGTATAGAATTGATTCAAATCGGCTGTTCAATGGAATTCTGTTCTGCACAACGGGTCAAAGCATCTGGTCTACACACTGGGCCGGATTCGGCCCATCTCGGGGTAATCATATACGATAGCACTGCCCAGCTCTCTTCACCAGCAAAAAAAACCAATGGGCTAAGTCACGAGTGACAATGACTCATCCAGCCAGTGTGGCATTCTGCGGCATATGTACACAGACAAAGAAGACACTAGGCCAGCATCTAGGACAAACCAAAGTAGCCTGAGTGACAACTTTCAAGTCCATGAGAATCTCTCAAAAGTCAATACCTTCCTGTGCTTGTTGCACAACCAAAAAGACCAACTGCAACTGAAGTAACCACCCCTACTGCAGCGCACCCTGCATTAAAAAACCCCAGAAATGATTGATATTAATATTACACAGCCATTGGGTGTGTCTAATATGTTTTATAAGGGGGTGCCGCTTGTCTGCGAGCTAGTGGCTTCGCGTTCACTAACGAGTTTAAGGGCGGGTGGCGAGCACTATTTGAGAACATTTTAATGTATAACTAATTGTAATATATGTACAAGGTGATACCTCTATTGACCTATCTGAGTTGCGGCGGACATAATATGAGGGCGCTCTTTGGTTTGGGTAAATACAAAACACTTTAGTCAAATCAAACAGCGCCCTCATATTGTGTATGTCATATCTGAAATAGGCCCACGAAAAGATTCGTTTTGCATGGTGTTCATTTCACTGAAAGGAAAAGGTGATAAGCTGCACTTCATGCAAATATTTTTACCACTCCATGCGCGCTAGCTGTATCGCGAATGCCACTTCACTGGCAATAGCATTACGCTAGCTGTTTGGTTCACGTATCCGTATGCATTGTGCGTATGACGTCATCACTTTTTGTGCCCATTCATATGTGATGTGGGAAACTTTGATACGAAGAGCACATGTGAAAGCAATACGTAAGAAAGTTTCCCGATTTTACACCAAACTTGTGCCAAAATGACGTCTCTAATTACCTCCAACTTGTAATTGGGTCATTCTATAAATTTGGGGTCCAAAGCGTGACATTTTTCCCGTCCCTGTTACCTTGGTACTTTGTAACTTTCCATTCAAGCATCATTAAGAATGACTTCAAATGATTGTTTATTTGTTGGGTAGGTAGTTTGCTACTCACAATCACTCTTGGAGGATGACTGCATTAAGGAGTGCATCAGAATTATACAATCATAGATGTCAGATGTAACAGGGACAGGAAAAAAAGTGGACCCCACATTTATAGAATGACCCAATTACATGACGCATAATACATCTCACATTGCTTTGGAAGAGAGTTTGAGGGCTAAATGTTGCGGGAAATGTAGATATTTTCGTAGCTTTTTGAGGCTTAAAAGTTGTCTGGTTTATGCATATCGTTAGTGCGTTAATTAAATGGAAGCTTGCGGCCATCAGCGAATCGTGATGTTGTGTACATGTGCAACGCACTGTACTTCTATCGGCATATCGGCATAGTAACAACGTACACGGATATAGGTCGAGGGATATTCAGCTTGTCCAGGTTTTCAACCAACAAAATTAACATACAACATGTTGTCCTTGCAAAGTAGAGTTAAGTGGCACCATGACTCACCAACCTCTTCGAGGCCTCCTCCGTCAACATTGTTTATCTTACTTCAATAACAATCATAACAGTCCGCATAGAAAAGGCAAGAAGAGTCATCTATGATAAGAAACGGTCCCATGGACATTGTGTGGGTAATATTCAGATTTTCGCAAGAGGTAAATCTGTGTTGGGAAGGTCCTATATTGTTTGTCTTCACTTGAGGTGTGGTGTTGACGTGTATGTATTTTTGGTTGGTCTTAGTTAGTTATACGATTCATTACCCCAGCCTGTCAGCAATAATGCACGTGGTCGGATCCGTGAGGTAGATGTGTGCTCATCATGTGACGTCAGGTAAAAGAGAGCGCCCGCTAGTGCCATCCAAATGAAAGTAGCTTGCAAAAAGAAGTGAAACAAGATGGCGACGGTGGTGCTGATAACCTGCAGGACACAAAGAAATTTAAGAAACAATGACATTCAATGCAATTATTTTAGTGTTTATGTAGTATAAAATGAAATGTGGCAAATTTTCAGAAAATAAAATAATAATAAATAAATAAATTGTGTTATTGATTCTTGAGAACTTGGCATTTGGATGCGATGAATTAACACTTTAATGAGTAATTTAAAACGACTTGAGCTACAAAACTTCGCAGGTTTTTTTTTTTAAGATTCCTCTTCTTTGCGCAGGTCCGTTAGCGAACCCAATGGTTGTAAAACGTCAAGCCTTCTTTCCTTACCGGATTTTCATCGTCCCGGAAAAAGACCGTTAAGTATAATGCCACCATTGCCAACGATAGACTTGCGTGGGTCACAGTGCGACAGCTAGTTAATCTGTAGAAGGAGACAATTTTCTATGAGAATAAAATATAAATGCATACACAATAATTTCCAAATAACATTATTGATTTCCGGGAAACAGCAAGACTGTTTTCTCATTAAGGTCTTACTTCTTTCATATAAAAAATACAAAATCTTCCGCTCCTGCCCACCATCTTGTCTGTGGGTCAAGGCGGGGTTTATGGAGCTTTTATTAACACATTTGTATCAACAAAGGTTAACCGATTTGCCGAGTTCACGTCTCATATGCACGGAATAAAGCGGCGTTTTTATCTGCAGCACACATCGTCAATGGATCATGATTATCCTGCTAGTCGATGTTAATTCGTAAGATGACGTCACACCATTGCTACACTCAGTCATGCATGTACATTAAAGCGTTTCAAAGAACGGCTTTTGTTGAGCTGCCACAGTGGCCTAGTGGATAGTGGAATGAACTATGGATCGCAAGATCTGTGGTTCCAACCCGTGTCCATTTTCATCAAATATTTGAACAAATACGAGAAGCTAAGTGTCCACACAGCGATATAAATATTCATATTAGGGTACGTGATGTGAGTGGTTAAAATACGATGTACACAAGCAGGCAATGTGTGGTGCGCCGGAAACTGGTCATTTTCCATTTAATTGCATCTTACAAAATATGATCGTGAGTGCCATTAAAGCCCCATTATTTCGTCTTCGACACGTGGAGAAGCCAGTTGAGTAGGCGCTTTGTATTTTGTCATTTTTGGCCGTGATTTTTGGCAACTTTGTGATGTGGATCTTCGTGAAAATACAGTATTTATAGTTTTCATGGTAGGGGCCCTTTCGGCTGGGGCGCTAGCACTACTAATCAAACTCAATATTATAAGGGGAAAGAAAGAGGTTCTAGCAAACCAGCCAGTTTCGAGGTCTATATAGAACGTGCCAACAATTGTCCTTTTCGATTTATTCTGTATTGCTCATATTACTTTCAGTTTCAACATACGAAGACTTGGTGCTTATTACGATACATGTATACCAAAACCACTACATGACAGAAGGTTGTTTTAACGTTCATGTCTACCAGTGGCGTAGCCAGGAATTTTTCAATTGGGGGCGCTGGGGGCTGGAACATTTCATTGGGGCGTCATGTAGATCAATGATACTTTTTTAGAAACTCAAAATCTCAATGGGGGCGACTGGAGAGGGGGGGGGTGACAAGGTTTCATGGGGGGGGGGGCTGTCGCCCCCACGTTATCAGACGACCACGTTATCAGATTTATTCCTCCTGTATCACCAGCCCAAGTTCTCTTTCCATTTGTGTTTCCACAATGAGTAATTTGTTTGTTTGATAATGGTTTTATTGTGCTCCTGCTCGACCCATTGGGACCCTCATACTGTAGCCAACAGGCAGGTCATAGTTCACCTGTTCGAATGGAAGTGGTCCGACATTGCACCCACGAAAGGTGGGTGTGGCTAAAACTGACAATGTTGGCTTTCATGAACGCGGTCAAAACACACTGGCTGAAACCTCGAGTTTATCCGTGGTCTTTTTTTTAAACACTTTGAGCCAACCTATTGTTCTCAGACTGAAAAATAATTGATTGAGAATGCCACGTATAATAACTGACTGGCGGGCTGATGATTGGACTAACTGACTGACTGAGTACTTGAGTATTAGTCATGTCCTTAATGGAAATTTTCGATTTAAGCACAACTAGTTAAACCTGATCTTTGTATAAATCGTAGTCCGTGGTACGTGGTGGATCTTTGAACTTGCCCCATGTAGTTGTGTTCTACAGCAATAACATATAGGGAGACTGCGGCAGTACACACTCAATTTGACTCCACCATGCAAAGCCTCAAATCTTACTTACACTCAATTTGGCAAAATTTTAGATAAAAAACCCAATCACATTCTCACAGTCAGCAAACGAATTGTGAACGTAGGTTCTTAAATTTGCAAGGTTCGTCTAAAACAAAAACTCAGCGAGACATTGAAGCGAGAAACCAGTTAACCCATAGACACCTTGGACCCTTTGGATTCGGTGGAGTGCAGATCTCGCCACCCAGCGAGCACCGTGTCATCAGGAGCCCTTGGCGGCCGTGGTGGGAGCGATATCAACCCGTCAGCTATGAGCTAACGAGCCGCTCAGGTACGGAGATAAAGATGCATTTTTCCCCATATGTTTTGTACACGTTTTAAAACACTCCAGTTTGGCATCTTCGTAAATCCGATCAACTTTAAACTTAATTCATACTTGGACCACCACTCACGGATGGTCCTAGACGAAATTCGTGATCGTGACCTCATCAAGTGTCAGCTTACGTCACATTAAAGATGTATTTTTCCCCATAGGGTTTGTACATGTTTTAAAACGCTCCATTTCGGCTTTTTCGTAAATCTGATCGACGTTACACCTGGTACACATTTATACCATCACCCACAGATGGTCCTTGAAGAAATTCGTGATCGTGACGTCATCAGGTGTCACGTTACTTCACATTAAAGATGCACATTTTCCCTATAGGTTTTGTACACGTTTTAAAACGCTCCACTTTTGGCACTTTCGTAAATTTGATCAACTATATACTTGGTACACACTTTGACCACTACCCATAGATGGTCCTAGAAGAAATTCCTCATCGTGGCATCATGAGGTGTCAGGTTACATCACATTAAAGATGCGTTTTTCCCCATATGTTTTGTACACGTTTTAAAACACTCCACTTTGGCATCTTCGTAAATTCGATCGACCTCAGACTTGATACATACTTAGACCACCACCCACAGATGGTCCTAGAAGAAATTCGTGATCGTGACGTCATCAGGTGTTTGGCTACATCACATTAAAGATGCATTTTTCCGCATTGGGTTTGTACACGTTTTAAAACACTCTACTTTGGCACTTTTGTAAATTATGCGATCGACGTTAGACCTGGTACACACTTAGACTACCACCCACAGATAATCCTAGAAGAAATTCGTGATTGTACCAATGCCGAGATGGGTTATAGATGAAAATTGATGTGATGTCATCATCAAATGTCATGTGACGTCCCTTAAAGGGGCATTTTGTTCTTTATAGGCCTATATTTACAGACCTATACGTTCGATTTGGTTATAACTTGACATGTACGTATAATGTGCTGTTATAGATGACAGTTTTAGTGACGTCACTGATTGTTCATCACGTGCACAGAGTATTTTGAATATCCGAAACAGCTTGTGTTTGTCCACAAACACATTTCTAGTTTTGCCTGTAATTTGAACGAAAATATCGAATCTTCCCATGTCACGTCAATGACGTCATCAGCCAGTAACGCTGGAAACGTAAAGCTTCACTCGGCCCTGAACGAGTGGACGTCACAAGTGCAGTGAGCATTAGCCAAATTGATAATGGGACAAGGAACCAACCTGTTAGTCGCATACACGCGTGCTCGTGCAACGCGAGGCCAGTTTATCCTGCAGCTCCAGCTTACCACGTGCGTGCATGATACCCCTCTCTACAAGCTTGGATCAAAATGACCACGAATTCTCGGTTCTTGATAAGAAATACTGTGTTTCAAGTTTAAACATGTCTGGTTTTTATTGTTTTTGATATTGACAATGTTTTTCACTGGAGTGTCAATTTAGTTTTGACGTCGAGTTGAAACTGCAACATGCATATTGTTGCCCTGTACAAGGCTAGAAACCACCTCAGGAGCATGGCTGCAAAAGAAATAGAAAGAAGGGTATAGGTACTCATGATAACTGAAGTAAGGAATGATTATTCCTCTTGAAACATAACAGATCATAGGTTGGAGAGAAACAAGCACCAGGCAAAGAGTTACATTTAACTGGTGGAAAAAAAATGGACCGTATACGTTAAATGTTTCTTTGCGGGTGTTGTTTGCTATTTCAATGTATTGACAATGAATACCCTTTAACGTAGACTCAGAGTACAAAACCTGAGACAAACAAAACTTAATGTACAAAACTCCATAGGGTTGTCTAAGGGGCGTGGCTGACGGCGATTGGTCAATTAGCTACAGTGTCCTCGCGTGCGGCGTCAAGCCCGGTTCATACTCGGTTCAGTTATAATTAATCTCTAGAAATGAGACTTTTGGGGTGATGCGTTATCAACTGAAAACAGACTGCCTGGACACGGGTACAGTAAAACTGTGATTCAGGGAGCGTTCTATTTTCCCAAATACATGTAGTACTCTTTATGGGTTCACATCGTAAGGTTAGGGTGTTTGTTTTTGTTTTTATATAACTACACATAGCATTCAATATTTATATTTTAGTCTATCAACAGTGATCCTTCAATTCGAACCTTAATGCAGAAATTTTATATTTTGATGGTTTAGACACAACCACTTGTTTGTTCGTTAACTCAGTGCAGAATGTTATTATGCCGATGCAAATGACAAAAAGCCATATTATTTATATTGAAATAATCATACATTGCATAAGCTCCAGGGACGTCATAGAGGCTGCCCCAAATCTTACCATGAATAAAATTATTAAGGGCAGATTCAAGGGGGAGGGGGGGGGGGCAACGGAGCCATGCCTCTCCATTGACCTCACAAAAAGGCAACCACTACGCACACCACCATCTTTTTTCTAAAAAAAAAGGTGTAAATTGGACAGAAATTGCCTCAGATCGCACCACAGAGCATCTATCCCATGCAGGAATTTGTAAGACTTGTTTGCCCTCCCCCCCCCATAAAAAAACACACAAAAAAGTGGTCTGGATCCCCCATTGTGAAGGCCGAAGATGAATCAAATGTTGCATAAGCTTCAAGGACGCCATAGAGGCTCCCCGATTATGATTCTTACCATGAATTCAGTTCTTATATTTTGTCCATTTCCTGATATTTTTCGCCACAACCATTGCAATCGAATCGCACCTCAACATATCTGAATGCAGCAAACTAATATTTCCACTGCATGAAGCCACAATTTAATTTCTGTCGCTAATAAGCATATGTTGCATAAACTCCTATACTCCAATGACGTTATAGTCTCCTCAAGTGTATCCTTGTCGTAAACTCAGTGCAGACAGATAACACACAAAAAACAAATAAATCATAAAAGCCATTTAGAGGCATTGTTTATTGTACAGACCATACTACAAGTTTACCAATATGACCTAATTGTTCTTTAGCAACAAACTGTTCTGCTGTACAGTCAAAGCAGAATTTTATTATGCCCATGCAAAAGACAAAACAGAAACATAAAACCCGTTTTAATGTTTATATTAGCATAATGTTTCATAAACTCCAACGACGTTAGAGGCTCCGTCAAGTGTACCATGGTCGTAAACTCAGTGCAGAATTGATTAGCATATTTATGTTTCATAAACTCCAACGACGCATGTAAAGTCTACCAATATGCCCTTCTTGTTCTATGCTAAATAACGATTCATAGCTAACCTTGTTTTCAAGTTTTATTCTTCTGTTTTCTATAAGGAATTTTGTGCGCCTTCTCCGTTTTTATGCTAACGCAAAGATCTTTATTCATGATGAGCAAAACTGTAATGTCATTCATGAGCAGAATCAGCAGATTAATGTTACACGTCTATTTCAGCACCAAAAATATGCTAGAAATTTTGATTTTTGCTGTTATAAATTTCGTTTCTTTGGTGAAATTCGGCTGTTCCAGGACTGTTCCCTTTAACGTAGACTCAGAGTACAAAACCTGAGACAAACAAAACTTAATGTACAAAACTCCATAGGGTTGTCTGAGGGGCGTGGCTGACGGCGATTGGTCAATTAGCTACAGTGTCCTCGCGTGCGGCGTCAAGCCCGGTTCATACTCGGTTCAGTTATAATTAATCTCTACAAAATGAGACTTTTGGGGTGATGCGTTATAAACTGAAAACAGACTGCCTGGACACGGATACAGTAAAACTGTGATTCAGGGAGCGTTCCATTTTCCCAAATACATGTAGTACTCTTGATGGGTTCACATCGTAAGGTTAGGTTTTTGTTTGTTTCTTCTTTTTTATATAACTACACATAGCATTCAATACTAATACTTTAGTCTATTTTGTGATTTCTTTCGCCGTAACTCGAATATCAACAGTGATCCTTCAATTTGAACCTTCATGCAGACATTTTATATTTTAATAGTTTAGCCACATACTGTTTTTGTTCGTTATCTCAGTGCAGAATGTCATATGCCCATGGAAATGACAAAAAGCCATATTTTTTTATATTGAAATAATCATATATTGCATAAGCTCCAAGGACGTCATAGAGGTTGCCTCAAATCTTACCATGAATAAAATTATTAAGGGCAGATTCAAGGGGGGGGGGTGCAACGGAGCCATGCCTCTCCATTGACCTCACAAAAAGGCAGCCACTACATACACCACCATCTTTTTCTAAAAGGTAAATTGGACAGAAATTGCCTCAGATCGCACCACAGCGCATCTATCCCATGCAGGAATTTGTAGGACTTGTTTCCCCCCCCCCCCCAAATAAAAAAAAGAAAAAGTGGTCTGGATCCCCCATTGTGGAGGCCGAAGATGAATCAAATGTTGCATAAGCTTCAAGGACGCCATAGAGGCTCCCCGATTCTGATTCTTACCATGAATTCAATTCTTTTTGTCTATTTCCTGATATTTTTCGCCACAACCATTGCAATGGAATCGCACCTCACCATATCTGAATGCAGAAAATTAATATTTCCACTGCATGAAGCCATTATTTTTTTCTGTCGCTCAGTCAGTGCGAAATTACAAAAGACAAAACAAAAACATAAAACCCATTTTTGTTGAGATAACCATATGTTGCATAAACTCCTAAACTCCAACGACGTTATAGTCTCCTCAAGTGTATCCATATCGTAAACTCAGTGCAGACAAATAACACACACAAAAACCTCAAATAAATCATAAAAGTCATTTTATGTTTAGAGGCATTGTTTATTGTACAGACCATACGTCAAGTTTACCAATATGACCTAATTGTTCTTTAGCAACAAACTGTTCTGCTGTAAAGTCAATGCAGAATTTTATTATGCCCATGCAAAAGACAAAACAGAAACATAAAAGCGGTTTTAATGTTTATATTAGCATATGTTGCATAAACTCCAACGACGTTAGAGGCTCCGTCAATTGTACCAAGGTCGTAAACTCAGTGCAGAAATTGATTAGCATATTTATGTTTCATAAACTCCAACGACGCATGTAAAGTCTACGAATATGCCCTTCTTGTTCTATGCTAAATAACGATTCACAGCTAACCTTGTTTTCAAGTTTTATTCTTCTATTTTTTTAAAGGAATGTTGGGTGCCTTCTCCGTTTTTATGCTAACGCAAAGTTCTTTATTCATGATGAGCAAAACTGTAATGTCATTCATGAGCAGAATCAGCAGGATAATGTTACACGTCTACTTCAGCACCAAAAAAAATGCTAGAAATTTGGATTTTTGCTGTTATAAATTTCGTTTCTTTGGTGATTGGTTGTTGTGTTGGTACACATGACAGTAAGCCAATGAGTAACTCTTTTTCATAAATATTGTCAAATGAGCACATTTTAGGTGCACAATTTGAAAAGAAAACCTGTTAACTGAAGAGTGTCTTCCTTAAATGACATCACAGCAACATCTGCGCGTTGAGAAGTCCGGAAAAGCATGAAAACTGTTAAATGTTACAAGAAATGCACTTTGCAATATCAATTTAAAGGATGTCAAATATAAAGGTGTCATACATTTAAGAATAGGGAGGAGAGGTGTTTATCTACGGATTGAAGACTTCAGGTGTGATTTACGCCGAGATAATTCAGAATTTTACATGCGAGAAGTCTGAAAATGTGCTTTACAAAATGTAAAAATATGTTTGCCCATTAATGAAAATGAATGCCCGACCAATCCTTCACTGCTGGTTTGGACGGAATTGAACAAACAACGCGATACTTTTCATTTGAATCCATCTTTTATAGGGACATGAGAAACTAAGAGACAACAGAATGCTTGAATTATAAGGTGGAATTTTCTTTTGGTTGTCGAATGACGATCTGCGTGATATTTCAATTTCAATCTAAATTGAATAAGCCAAACGTTAAATTGATATGAAAACTTAGTGAAATTAGCTGGGAAAAAACCTATAGAAAACAAACAAAGAAAGAAAGAAAGAAAGAAAACAAATAAAAACAAAAATAAAAAATCAGCGACCGTCCCACCCTCCCGATTTTTTCATGTGAGGACGACACAACCATTTTTTTCATGGTTCACAAACTCTCTATTCAAATTTGCCCGGCACAGGAACTTTGTGGCTTGTTTATTTTAATGCAACCTTTGTTGATTCAAGATGCATTAATCCAGTCATTGTAGATGAATCCGAGCACATGACTACTGTACACAGACGAGGCCCCCTCCCATGGCGAAAGCATTGTGCAAGATGTGGGGCAAAGCTACTGCCCTTTGACTGAACTGTTGCTACCACAGTACTTTAGCCATTGAAGGGGGCCTTCGTGATAGAATTGCCAGCGTGCCCTGAAAGAACGTTCATTTCTGTGGTTCAGGCGGTTGGTTAATTTTATCAACGCTCGCCAAAATATGTTTCAAGGAGATAAAGAGCAATTCCCGATACCTTATTGTATTTCATATGTCTTGATTTAAACACGGAGAGAAATGAAGGCAGGATCCACCTCTTAATAAATGAGTAAATGCTGGGAAGGGATCAGAAGGAAAAACTTCAGAAACAGGAATGGTAAAATCAGAACAAACGGTGAGGATGGATAATAAAACCGCACTCTATATGTTGCAGGTGTCCAAGGTGCGTTTAGCAATGAATGAGAATACTTCAAAGCATGATAGGCAACTGAAGTTTGCGGAATCCAACAATACACCCACTACCTGCATTCCCTGTTCCCCGCTGCGTACTACCAACAATACCGAAATAAGTCTGGTTCCCTGATCTGACCTAAGATTCTTCATAAATAGTAAGAATATTTTGGTCTGGGAACCGGACTAAACCGAAATTAGGGTTGGCCATGGTGAAAGAAGGCGTGCACATTTTACGTTCAATACTGAATTGGAGATATCTCTAACTTGACAGAGATTTCTCTATTTCTATTAGAGACATCTTTATTTTCTAATGGCGATTAACTCCATTTATAATAAAGTTTTGTCAATTTCTTGTTTGTTTAGAAATGGTTACGTAATTTGCAGGTCTACAAATAGAGAAATCCCTTTCAAAAAAAGAAGCACCTCTGCTTCGGGATTAAATGACAAATTTGCACGCTACATTCAAAGTTTTATGATAGCTAGTTTATGACTAACAATCTTCTCCTAATATGAACCCATACATAGGCACTTCCCTCTGGGTGAACTCTTCAAGACCAATCAACCAATTTAAGTCTGTGAACCCCGTGCTCTGTCATGTTTGACTGGACACAATGGATTTGATTCGAATAGAAACAATTATTACTAAGTGGTACAACCCATGGCGGTTCCATTTTGCAATGGGGCGTGATCTAATATGCAAAGGAGACGCATGCGCATCAGTGTCACAAAAACTGCAGGTAATCCGCAGCAATTCACTCGCAAAGCTGTGATACACGCGTGCCATGGAAACACTATAACTGGTCTAGTAAACTGCATGCCTACCAACCAACATAGCCTAAGCAGCCCCAGCCCACGTCGTGTTTCAAGCAGCCGTGGGGGAAAAAAACGGTGCATAAAAGGCCTGACAATACGTAAGGACAACATTAGTGGGTTAAGGCACATCCCCGGCAACTAAAGGCACCTACGTGACACAGTTACGTTCGTATCCCGGCGAACTTTCATCGTGTAAGGATGATCCGTCTGCTCCTTCTGGTGGTGGCGTTAGGCCATGCAATTTCGGCTTTACCTCATGCTGAGAGAGAGGTGAGTTTTGCCTCGTAGTGTACGTTTGAAAGGCATGTAGGCTCATTTGCGTTTATCCCAAAAAGTAATTATTACCTACCGATGTATCAAATAAAACGTACTTGGAATAAAGCTAGCGCTGGTATTAAACACCCCTTGACATCATATCCGTCTGGGTGCCTGTCATTTAGAGGAAAATCAAAAAGTGTCCAACAATCAGTCAATTGACTGATTTTCAGAGATAAAGAGTGCTACATATCTCGCAACTGACGTCTCTGTAATATATATTGTCATGTGTATCGGCATTTTAGGAGTCCAATTTTCGTAACGCGCATCGGCTGTGCCGTATTTCGGAGAAATTTCGAGCAACATGCACACGTATTTAGATCATTTTGCACACGGTGGGCTAATGGCGTTGAATACGCAGTAGTAATGTGTCTGTGAAGCGAAGATAGCTGTCTATAAAAGGGGTTTATAAACGTCATCAAAAGCTTTCGCCTGGTTTTGCACTGTTTTCTCGAAAATCCACTAAGCTGAAACTTCGACAACAGGTTAGGTTTTAAACTTTTTATTTGAGTGGTGTTATCATTGGAAACAAACAAAATGCATGAAAAGCAAATCAGTCAGTCCGCTGCCAATGTGTAATCCTAAATCACAATTTGCCGGTGAAACCTGAGGAAAAAAACACCATGGGGCAACTGCCACAAAGTTAATACTCAATGGGGATTAACTTACCTAACCTATCCAAATTCATGATCTTTGAATTGAACGGCCGCAAAGAACTCAAACAAAAAGCGACACCGGACACAAATTTCTTGATTTCAAACAAAAAATTAAAAAGAAATTTATTTACAAAAATAATAATATCAAGACGTAAGAAAAATTAGATGAAGTTAGCAAACAAATATACGGAGGCAAGTGAATCAAAAATACTAAAGTCCCAAGCCAACAATTGAAACTTAACAGGCCATTCAAATGTTCAGTTGTATTTAAATTTCGATTTTTTGTTTCCAAATTGTTATGACCCACCAAATTTCGTTCATAAAATGTTCAATTGCTATATCAAATACACCCCAGAACAAAGTGACGCTTCAAATTAGCCAGTTATATTAGGTCAATGCTCTCCCTGCTCAGGAGTTTTGATTTATTTTTGAATGGATTTTCCAGGCTTTCAGCATGCAACTTTGTGATTGAAGCAAGAGGAAATTGCCAAATCACACAAAACTGTCATGTTTTCAGTTTTCTTTTACGCTATATTTAATAAAGGAAAACAAAAAATATTAAAGCAGGATTTCCTTATCAGCTGGAATATCGCATGCCTGCATTGTGAAGTGCCTGGGTAATACATGTTTCCTGTTTTACTTTTAGTTTATACATGTAGTAACACAAAATAAGGACATGGTATGCAAACACAATTTGACACATTGTGAACATGTTTACAGGTGCATAGATAGGCAGTGTATTTTGTACACTTGTTTTCTGTTGCACTTTCTAGGTAAAGTGACATTTTAAGAGAAAGTACAGGATTTAATTCTGAATACCCACTTTTTTGGTTTTCTAAAGTCATGAGTTTAACATCTTGCACTAATAAGCTGAATGATTATTAAGGTCCACCAATCGCCCAAGCAAAATTCTTGTCTGAAATACAGCCAACATGTAAAATGCAACATTTGAGCCCCTCCCGCCCCCCCCCCAAAAAAAAAAAGAATTGCTGAGTTCCCATGAGTTGCTTAAAATCTATAAAGCTATAGTCTTGGATTCAAATGGGTGTAGTGACTGGTAATCGATGCCCGCGGTCTGTAGGTCAAACGATAACACCTGGTACCCTGTTAACTCTCCGTACTGTACAGGTCATTCTGTCTGTGAATGGGAAAGAAGTTGAAAGGAAACGCGCATCTGAATGATGGCGCGTAGTTCCGGCAAGTCACAAGATCTAGCTTTTTGTTTTGAGCATTTTCTTTGCTTTTTCAATGACAGTGAATTTCGATTTTCAAGTATTGACCTCGACCCACCCACCCACAATTTCGGAAAATATGTTGAATGGCCCCTAAAATCCAATATAACCTAAAAACAAAAATTAAGAATCAACCAAAAACTAATACCAAGATAGCCAACATTGAAAATACCAAAATTGCAATTACATGTACTTTGGATTCCCTCTCGTAAGTTCTGCCAAAACAGTTACCTAAAACAAACAAAAAGAGAAACGTGAGAATATAAACATTCCTTCATGTCGATTGCAGCCATATTGGATTCCTGCATTCACTGCAGTTGATCAAACAAATGCTCTTATTTTAATGTTATAACACCTTACATCATTATGGAAAGGCATGGCAACCGTTGGCACGTTGTGAAGTTAGACTCTTTTTTTTGTATCTCAATGAAAATACTTTTCTTTTGTGTCAAATACTTTCAGTTTCATTCCCTTTAAAATGTATGCGACAAGCCAAATCATCAGGGAATTGAAATAGAGCTACCACAATTCCCCATTTTGAAATTCCGAGATGGCGGCCAAGATGACCGTAAAAAAAAGGGAAACATTGGTTTTGGGGTTCAATAGACCCTAAGGTTCCAATAATGTATAGTTTGCCTAATCCCCAAGAAATTCTATCGAAACTTGGATTAAGTATACTGTGAACAGGACTATATTACCTAACAAACCAAATACAATTTTTTTTTTAATTTTGCAAGTTGTGTTCTTGAGATATGGCTAAAAGGTCAATAAAATTCAAATATATATATGAAACCGCATGATGACTATCACGATCCTAGGAAGAGCCAGGCGAAAGCACATCCTGCCACACCTCGTTTCTGGTTCTGAATTGCCCCCTCTGGGTGAATTTATTGTTGAAACTGTATATCGGGCGTATAACATAATCAGGCTATTTTATTCACAAAAGGATGGAGTACACAAAGCATACCATGAAGCATCTGACCGTAACAATGACGTCTTCATGACGTCACTGCATTTTTTACCTATAACACATCCCGGTCTACCCACATACCAAGTTTCAACCCAATCGGACTTACAGTTCTGTTGATATAGGACTTCAAAATATGCACGTTTGTGATGACGTCACGTAATCCCTGATGACGTAATCACGACGTCACTCTTCGGGACACAACTTTGCCTTAAGGACAATGCATATGCTTAATTTGAATGATGTATGGCAAGGTTCAATGCCAAAAGTGGCGTGTACTAATATCGTGTACAAAGTCTGTGGGATTTATGGAACAAAAAGAAGAAAGAACTAGAGCTTTGTCTGTTCAAACAGAACATAGGGCTTTTACGCATTTGATAAATGTTTATGATATGTTTGTCCTTTTGCAGTCACTTTTTAAAGTGTTAAATACAGTAAAAACTTGTTCAAAATGCTTAAAATAATTCAAAAAATAAAGTTCTATCACTTGATGACGTCACGTGCCCCTGCGATAATGTCATCCTAGAAACCCTTCTCAGTGCACATTTTGTCATTGAGGTCTTGGTTTGATCCAAGTTTAAAGTCAATATGATGTAAGGAAGTATGTAATTTTGGAAGCAGAATAAAAATGATAAATATTTAAAAAATCATTTAAAAATCAAACGATGACGTCATCGCGACGTCACTTCGGACTTTGTATACTAGTATCATTATCTACCTGCCCACCAAGTTTCATGACAATCGGATAAATTGGTTTTTGAAAAATCGCATTTTTTATGAAGTCATGATGACGTCACATATTTTTTCAAAATTGTACGCAAATACCTATTACCTAAGAAACCAAATACAAAAAGAATGTTGAATTTTGCATGTTGCGTTCGTGAGATATGGCTAAAAGGTCCAAAAATTTAAATATTCATAGAAAATCGCATGATGACGTCATCATGATGTCACCTCATTTTTTTTTATCTATAACACATCTCGGTCTACCTACATTTCAAGTTTCAGCCCAATCGGACTTACAGTTCTGTAGATATAGGACTTTAAAATATGCACGTTTGTGATGACGTCACGTAACCCCTGATGACATAATCATGACGTCACTCTTCGGGACTCAACTTCGCCAGAAGGGCAATGCATATGCTTAATTTGAATGATGTGTGACGAAGTTCAATGCCAAAAGTGGCGTGTACAAAAATCGTGTACAAAGTCTTTGAGGTTTTTGGCACAAAAAAGAACAACCCCCCAAAAAACTAGAGTGATGTCTGATCTGTTTGACGAACAGAAAATAGGTTTTTCCGCTTTTTTTTGTAAATTGACATTTCGAAATTTTCTTGAGAAGTGAATGGTCAACCGACGAAATGAAATAAAAGATACGTGTAAAAAATACTTTTAAAAATGTGCTTTGTCTATTTTTGCATTAGAAGAACATGTAAAAAGTGCTTAAATTAATACAACAGGTTATGACGTCATCATGATGACACTTCAGGTTTTCAATACTAATGATAATTTCTACCTATGAAATAAGCTTGTTCTGTTGATGAGATATGGCTTAAATTGATTTTTGATGACGTCATCATGATGTCACACACCTATAAATTCTTGTTGCACATAAGTATGACCTTACAAACCTATTGAAAAAGAATTTTGAAATTAGCTTGTTCTGTTGATAAGATATGGCTTAAAGGTCCAAAAATTCAATTTTTGATGACGTCATCCACTTATAATTGTTTATGCACATAAGTATGACTTTACGAACCTTATACAAACAGAATTTTGAATTTAGCATTTTGGATTCGCGAGATATGGTGATAATATTCAAAACTTAAAAAATCGATTTAAAATCACACGACGACGTCATGATGACGTCATTTCAATTTTTAACTATAACACATCCCGGTCTACCTACATACCGAGTTTCAACCCAATGCGACTTACAGTTCCCTAGATATAGGGTATTAGAGTTTGCACATATAAGATGGCGTCACGTGACCCATGATGACAAAATCACGACGTCACTCTTCGGGACACAATGTTACTATAGGGTCTTTACATGGGACACGTTTAATTAGAATACGAGTTTGTTTAGGGTCCAAAATGCCGCGGTTAAAAACGTGTACAAAGTCTATGGGATTGTGGGTGGAACAAAAAAAGAAGAAAAATCGGAACAGAAACAATGCTTTACTGCTTTTAAGCAGAAAAGCAAAAAAAAAATTAAAAATGGAACAGAAACAATGCTTTTCCGCTTTGAAGTGGTAGAGCAAAAAAAATCAGATCAAAAAAAAGAAGGCTTTTTCGCAAATTGCGAAGAAGCCAACTAGAGATCTTTGTCTGTTTGCAACAGAACATAGGGCTTTTCCGCATTATGTTTTTTTTGTTATCAATAACACGTCCCAGGCTATACATCTACAACGTTTCCAAGAATACGGTACAATAATATATAAATTTAGCATACAGCGTCTGTGAGATATATTATATTCCGAAAGAAATAAATCCATATTAAATCAGACGTGTCGGACTACCTTCGTACTCAATTTTGACCCATTCGGACTGATAGTTTTCTCAATATGAGACTTTAAAATTGCATCTGTATGATAGTGCCACATGCCATACGATGATATCATCTTGATTACACTTGTCAATGCTCATTTGTGCATTGTGGTCTTGGTTTGTACTAAGGTTGAAGTCAATCCAATGAAAGAAAGCGTTAAATTTTGGAAGCAGAATGAAATTGTGAATATGAAAACAATCATAAAAAATCAACCAATGACGTCATGGTGACGTCTTTTCGGAAATTGCATTCTAGTACCGTTATCTAGCTACCCACCAAGTTTCATGGCGATCGGAATTTCCCTTATATGTGTTTTCAAAAATCGAATTTTTGATGACGTCATGATGACGTCACACATTTTTCAAAAGTTTGTACATATACTTGTTACCTGTCAAACATTATATGGAAAGAATTTAGAATTTTGCAGGTTGCGTTCGTAAGATATGGTTTGAAGGTCCAAAAATCCAAAAAATCATTTTAAATCACACAATGACGTCATGATGACGTCAATTCAATTTTCACGTATAACACATCCTGGTCTACCTACATACCAAGTTTCAACCTAATCGGACTTACAGTTCTGTAAATATGGCACTTTACAGTATGCACATTTAAAATGACGTCACGTGGCCCATGAAGACTTCACCATGATGTCACTCTTCTTTACACAACTTTGCTATAGAGGCTATGCCTGTGTAACTTTGAATGATGTATGACAAAGATTAATGCCAAAAGTGGTACTGAGAAAAAACGTGTACAAAGTCTATGGCATTTAGACGACGAAAAGAGGAAGGAAGAAAAACTAGAGGTTCGCTTTTGTTGAGTTACAAACGCAGGGTGGTCGGGCTGGCATATTTTCTTGAATTTAAACCTACTTAATCATAATAGAACTGCACATTACCCCTCCCACTTACCCTGCATCCATTACCCTGTGTTTTTCACGAAGAAAATCACACAACCTGCAGTTGAACTTTTTGTTTTACTTCGACAAGACTTGTAGGCAGTGGCGTAGCCAGGAATTTTTCAGTGGGGGCCGCTGGGGGCTGGAACATTTCATGGGGGGCGTCATGTAGGGGCGTCAATCGCTTCTCACAAGTGTGGGGGGGACACACCTTGATCAGAACTGATGCGAGCGCGAAGCGCGAAGCCCTTACGGCGTGGGGGTTCGGGGCCCGCTTAAGAGCCCCGAAAAAAATTGGATTTTAGATGTTCTGTGGTGTGATCTGAAGCAATTTCTTACCACTTTCCTCCATGCTTTAACTAATATTTTCTTAGCAAAAGATAATTATTTGAACATCGTTTTCGAGGTTGGAGTCATTGAATCAGCTATCGGTATTCTGAGCTATAGGCGTGGGGTTCGGGGCCCGCTTAAGGGCCCCGAAAAAAATTGGATTCTAAATGCTCTGTGGTGCTATCTGAGGCAATTTCTGACCACTTTAACCAATATTTTCTAAGCAAAAGATACATTGTAGTACATAATAGGTCCCTGTAAATGAGGCACGAGTTCAAAAATCTGGGGGGGGGGACATTTGATATTGTGTCCCCCACCCTTCAAAAGTGGGGGGGGGACCGGGGACCAGTCCCCCTGTCCCCCAGGATTGACGTCCATGGCGTCATGTAGATCAATTATAATTTTTTTAGAAACTCAAAATCTCAGTGGGGGGGGGGGACTGGGGGCGACAAGGTTTCATGGGGGGCTGTCGCCCCCCCCCCCCCCGGCTACGCCACTGATTTCAAGGAATTTTAATTGGTCTATTATGGAGGAAAAGGTTTGTGCGTGGCCGATTCGCGCGATATCGCTGACTGAAACTGTGTGACCCACGGACCACCTGTCTATAATACGTGTTCCGTGGTGTGAGCGAGCAGTGCAGTGGGTGTTAATACGCATTTTAGATTATCATTATGCGCTATGTCACGCCGGTTGTCAGCTTACTGGTCCGCGGTCGCCGGTCGAAGGGTCGTTTCTCAGTGGTCATCATGTGGATCATTCGCGACTATTTAGATTTAGATCAATGATAATTTTTTTAGAAACTCAAAATCTCAGTGTCGGGGCGACTGGGGGGGGGCGACAAGGTTTCATGGGGGGGGGGCGCCCCCCAATCCCCTCCCCCGGTGGCTACGCCACTGCTTGTAGGCCTATTAGGAAGCGCACATCTGGTGCTGCATGGATGGCTACTCAAGCATATAACCAGTTGGGACTATTGGTAGACTTGACGAAGCCTCCAACGTCGTTGGAGTTTATGCAGAATTATGCTAATCTTAAAATAAAATGGCTTTGATGTTGGTTTTTTTGTGTGTTTTGCACGGGCATAATAAAATTCTGCACTAAAGTTACGACATTGGTAGAATTGACGGAGCGACTCACTTCGTTAGACTTTATGAAACATAATAATGCTAATCTTAAGATAAAATGGCCTTTATGGTTTTTTGTGGTCTTTTGCACGGGTATAATAAAAATTCTGCACTGAAGTTATGACAACGGAAGACTTGGCCGAGCCTCTAACATCGTTGGAGTTTATGAAACATATGCTAATCATATCATAAAATGGCTTTTATGGGGTTTTTTCTGTTGGACTTTACGACATAAAAGTTTGTGGCTACACGCTGTGGAAATATTGATTGTCAGCATTCAGAAATAAGAGGAAAACTGGTGAGGCGCGATTTCAATCGGTTGTGGAAAGAAATCTTGTTTTCCTTCTATTTGAGGCTAATTTCTATATTTTGAATTCACTTAAGTTTGACCTTTCGGCAGCCCCAGAAGGAAAGGTCAAACGAATTTGACTCTAAAAACTTTAACGAATGTTTATCAGTTAATAGTCTATCTGATTACAAGGTGTGAACATGATTGATCGTTTTGTTCAAGAGTTACAGGTGGAAGAAGATGGTCACCTTTTTCAACAAAAGTCGCTTGTACTTTGATACCTGATGACGTTATCATAACGTCAGGGTAATATGCACACATCGGGATGAGGGTCGATATAAATATTGAAAGTTACATGTTCATATCATAAATCGTTTAGGAGAAAACCCGCGGAGAAGTATTGTACGGAAAAAAAGGTAAAGATTCGCGTTTGTTGTTACAAACGCAGAGTGGTCGGGTAGAAAATTGTTTTATGAAACACTCTCCTGATAAGTCATGAATATTTTTGTGTATCAGCAAAGGATCACGAAATTAAATCCTTTCCAGGATAATCAATTATTTTGTTTAAAAATGCATCTTTAAATGTGTGATACATTTCAGTAAACATTTTATGTTCACATACAAGTTATTTCTGGCTTGATAACGCCATTAGTCAAAAACGGGAAGTGAATACTGATTTAGTTCGGAGTGGATGTTTATTGTGAAGTTAAGTAACGTATGAAATTTTGGGAAATATAAGTGCATGTATTCATAACACCGAACTTCCGGTTTGATGACGTGACAGTATTTGGAAGCAAAATGTGAACATTATGGTATCGATTTTGGGCTAACATATACGACATGGATCAAATGATGAAATTAAATTTAAAATATGATCGTTGACAAATTCTCATAGTAGTAACTTCCGGTCTGAATACGTCATAAATTTGAAACCTTGCCAAGTCATATGTGGTTAATCATAGAATATCAAGGGGCGATTTGGTAAAATTGAACCTTTGGTTTTAAAATTTAAGAAAAGAAACACTATTTTATGTGCCGCTAGGGGCGCCCTTTGATGACGTCATCACACTGTTTTTGTGTGTGTGGCATTCCTCAATAAACAATTTCATGATATATATATGTCAGTAGTAAAAAGCTTCCGCGTTTGAGTTATATTAAGTTTTTAATGCACTTTCGGTAACACCGTAAGTAAAGGTCAAGCGGTTTTGTGTCCGGGAACACGAAATGTTTCTCACGGCATTGTCTACAACCCTACAAAAAACGAACACGATATTGTATTTAGTTCAAAAGATATAACGCAAACTATTTGCCAAAATGTGCCCTTAAATCGCTTGTAACTTAATACCTGATGACGTCATGATGACGTAACACAATTTTTAACATCTCCGTAACATAGTAAAAGTTCATACAAGGTTTTGTGGTCATACCGTAAACGGTTCGTAAGAAATTTTGCTTTGTTTTGATTTCAGGCTAACAGCTTCATTTTGACTTCACCTAACTTTGACCTTCCGTAGACCCTGAAGACAAGGTCAAGCAAGTTTACGTACAGGACAAAAATCTGATTACAAAATACAAACATCGTTGATTATTTAGTTCAAGAGTTATAGGTGAAAGTAATTGGTCACTTTATCAGATAAAATCACTTAATCACGTTATCATGACGTCAGAGTAATATGCACCACTTCGGATGAGGGTTGATATATATATTGAAAGTTACAAGTTCAAACCATATACCGTTAAGGAGAAAACCCGCGGAGAAGTATTGTTCAAAATTTCGAATTTTGCATGTTTCCTTTGTGGGATATGGCTTCAAGGTCCAAAACTTTAACCCAATCGAACTTGTAGTTCAGTTGATATAGGACTTTAAAATATGCACATTTGTGAAGACTGACTGCTAATAAGAATTTTCTATTTATCAAAAAAAAAAAACTATGCGGAAAAGCAAAAAATGAGGTCTAAAACAGAAGCTTTTCCGCACTTTGCGGAAAAACAACAAAAACAACAAAAAATAAGGCTTTTCTGCACATTAGCGAAAAAACCGAAAAATAAAAAAAAGACAATGCTTTTCCACAGCTACGCGCAAAACCTTCCAAAAATGCAAAGAAAAACAAAGGCTTTTCCGAAACTATGCGGCTTCTGAAAAGCCAATAACAACGAAAACAAAGGCAACTATGCAGAAAGTAAAAACAAGTACAATAACGAAAACAAACGCTGTTTTGGCAATTTGCCGAAACAGCCAATAATGTAATACTCTCCAAATGCTCTCATGATATAAAGTAATACTCTCCACTCAAGAGCGGTGATAAACCATGCTGCTACTACTGCTTATTTGTATCGTTAACCAAACACAATTCCTTTACCCGAAAGGGTGAACAAATATAAAGATATAGACCTCATCCAACTAGTTTTTTTTAGTGTTTGGTTTTTCTCTAGATCTTCGTCCATTGTATCTAATTGGGAATATGCTGGCAAGTTTTTAAGAAAATACTAACAATGTACTAAGGCCTTCTGATCGGTTACTTTGAATTGAATACGTAGTCTCCACCAAAATCATATTAGCTCTTAGTCGAATTAAGGCATTGCAAAAGGCTAATTAGGCCCCCTAAATGTTCTAGTTATGATCTCATAAAAAAAACCTTAAAGACTATTGCCTGTTTTTTTGGTAAAACATATCTTTCTGTTTATATTTTTAGAGCAAGCTATACCGAGACATGGAACTAATGGAACGGCTTTTGGAGCTAGACAACTCGATTGGTAACATTTTTATACAAGGCTTCCTATCTTCTTTTACGTCCGCCAAATTTTGAAATAATACCGATATAAGAGCCTTGGAAGAAATTAGACATATTATATTTTCAGAAAAAAACACCAGAATTATTAGTGAAAGAAATGACAATACTTGCTATTTGTCCGCATTCATGTTAGGCAACAAAAAAAATTAGTCGGTCTCTGGTCAGCGCGCGCGTCGATTTTAATCATGCGCGTCAACCTTTTTTTTTACTTCAAATTGTCCGCGGTATCTACAGCAGCGCCCTCTATTGCCGTACCTCCTCAAATTTTTGTACCAAGGAATGGGGAGATTGCACCAAGACAAATGATGGAGGGCACCAAGGCAAATTATGAAGGACCGCAATGTATATGAGGACACAACAAAAGCAAAATAGTACCCACCTTGTCTGTACAATCCAAGCTTGAAAAAAAGGGCAAAAAAAAAAAAAAAACCGCGTCGCCGCATCAATTCCGGAATCTTGGTCTGGCAAGAGACCGAATATTTTTTTTTGGGCCTTATAAGCAAATTTAAAAAGTGGTCAAAAATTAAAACCCTACGCGGAGTGTGTACTTTAATGTACAATCATGGTGCCTGGGGGGAATCAATCCATGACACCATGTAATTTGAACCACCCGGCCCTCACAGCCAGACCATTCACCCCTTGATTAACCCCTGGTATCCCTCAGGCCCCAAACAGCCAATTAAACCACAGACTTACCCCGTCAATGCCATTTGACAGTTCCATTTTGATTATAGGTGTGATCGGGGCAATCTCTATGTGAACAGTGCATTTGTACACAAGCCTATGTAAATGTACACAAGCAAACCAGGTTTTCCCGCCATTTGTCAACCCCTCCAGTAGGATCACAAGACTGACACCCCCTCTGGTGGGTGTACAATGGTCCATACTAGGATCTAGTGATAGATGACCTGGGAAATGGCTACCACATGGCTGGGAAAATATAAAACTTACAAATGTGGAAGCGATTTTAACCACACACAATCCGGCGGAGCTTCAAAATCATGACCCGGTTTTAGACCATACTAATATGGCCGCTTTTTGGTAAAAGAAAAATAAAAAGTCATATATCAGCCATAAAATGTGATAAAAGCATCAATAAAATTGTTAGTTATACTTTTTTACCCTCGCAAATTCATTTTTGGTATCTCTTATTTTCTACCATGCTCCAAATTCAAAATGGCGGCCAATATGGCGGACCATACGGCCGCCTTATTGGTAAAAACAAAATAGAAAAATGTTATATACCAGCCAAATAATGTAGCCATGTGCTCTCTAGGAGTTAGAATTTCCTGGATAAGTACATCTAATTCTACCTCCATGATCTGACCTATTTTACTGCGCTGCCATGTGCCGGCCCTTTGATACCGGTATGATCCTCGGCCACTATTTTTGCCCCTCAGTCTCTCAACAAACAACCTACTGGTATGCAGCCTGTCTGCCTCCAAAGTTAAACAAAGAGTTCTAAGCGGATTAGTGTCTATTGTGTAAACATGGCGTAAACAAGTTTCCAGACTCTATCTTTCCATAGATGGATGTATACTTATATTTATTCATTACATTTCGTTTTAGCGTATTACCTAACAGTTTGGTTTCTATGAAAGCAAAAATTACCAAAAGAAGTAGCAGAAAGTAATCCCTAATTATTCATCACAACCATTCGCCTGTAACTGACTCCCAAGGAAAGTTACCAGTTAATTCTATAGCAGTCACACGATTAAGGCCTTTTGTTGACTGTAAAGGATTGGGCGGATTAAATACCCCTCATTGTTGGGTCCCAGTTGCTGGACCTGCAATTATGGGGCATGAACTCAATAGATCACCTATGGTGGGTGCCTTAGCCAGAACCTGGCCGGTTGCTGGGCCGGTTTGAAGAGGATTAAACTAACCGGCCGAGCTAATGGCTAGCCTGTACTTAAACCGGCTGGTGATGGAAGCCCCGCCTTACCACGGTCACTTAGACCACCATCTTGAATTTGGACCATGTTTGCAAGTAAGACAAATCCAAATGTACAATGAAGCCTCAAGTACATAATCTCAACTTTCCCTCTAACCTATTTTGGCCTGTTATTTGTCACGGTCATGCTTAGGCTATATGCCAGTGTTGCCGTTATGTTAGTCAACAGCTTTGTGCGGCGCTCATAGACTGGTTCCCAGCCCCTCCATCATCGATTCCGACTTTGGATGTAGGGACCGGTACTGCCTTATGAAATTAATATTCACTGCTAATTGGAAATTAGCATACGGCTATTACCACAATGCAACGAAACATGGGTACTCTCTCGATCTATTTCATTCGGGACAGGGTTGGAACCACTTGATCATTTCCATCTCCTTAATTAATCTTTTTTTACCAATATTCTAATGGCTTCGATGCAGGTAGAGGAAATCGGGCACATCGTTTACATGTTGTGGTGGTAGTACCAGTTGTTTGATTGACTTCCTCTCTCATTTTTCGATTAGGTTTTGAAACAAATTTGTTACAAAGTTTTTTTGTGCCATGGGTATCACTTACCAGGGAGCTGAGGTCGCTCGTATGTTGCCGGCGAGCAGCTGTGTGCACGCAGCCCGGTAAATGGGTCAGTTGGGAGCAATCCGCTACAGTACTCATAAACTCTCACGGTCTCTTTCATTCGGGCGGGGTTGGGACCATTTGATCCAAGATTGTAATTCCTTGGATGCAGGTAGAGGAAATCGTGTACATCGTCTACATGTTGTAGTGGTAGTACTAGTGGTGTGACTTCCTCTCTCATTTTCGATTAGGTTTGAAACAAAATTGTTACAAAGTTGTCTAAGATGTTCTAACCTTTATTTTCTATGTGTTCCAACCAGATACTAGTCTTGTTTGTATTCCAAACCAGTGCGTAAACGCAGAATGTGTACTTGGACCTGATGGGCAACCATTCTGCAAATGCACTAATGCGCGTGGTGGCGAATTCTGTGATGCGGGACAATTCTGTAAGTGAGATGATCTGAAGAATATTAAAGGCACAATTTCGTTGCCTGTTCAATTTGTATTTTTAACCCGTGACTCCTAGTGTATACGGTGGGGGTTGTGGACAAACAATTGCTAGCTCTAGGGGATGAAAATATGTAAGTGTTCACTTAACCCTAAAAGGGCCGCGTTATTTTGAACACGAGGTGTGGACGATCATTTCCGAGGAGAAGGGGTGCTCTCACATTTTGGCAGTCATGCAAAGGAATGTCTTGCAAATGGGGCCATTTTTCCTGAGGTGCAGGAGCAGGGACGAAACGGTCAGACAGTGTGGGCATAGCAGACGAGAATATACACGGTCAGTGGTGTTCGCTGGTCTAGTTCGATTATCGACTGGGCGGTATCAAAACCCATCATCTCTCCTCTGCAGGGAGACTAAACATATTGATCTGTTGCAATTGGGATTTTGGTGGAAGTCCCTTTCAGACACAAAGCTTTGGCAGCCTCGGTGGGCGTCATTGAGAAATTTGACGCGTCATCATGAATGACCGGCACAACTTCGAGATCGATGGAGGAGGACTTTCAAATGAATCTCGTTGCATTATTGACACTTCTTTCGTGGTTCACATTTTTGCATCTATACCGTTTTCCCGATCCAATTTCAACGAGGTCATATTTTTGAGCGAACGAGGGCGCTGTTTAGACGACATAAGCTGAGACACACACTTATGTTTTATAGCAACATGTACGATTACGTTAATAATAACATTCATGTCTGCAGCCCCTCAAATAGCGTTGTCATAGCGCCCTCTTTCTCTCATTGATTCGGGCTTTCGACTTATCTTACACGTTTGTTTATATTGTTTGCTGTTTTATTTATGTTTTGTAATTTTCTTCAACCAATCAAGCCCACAAATGCGAGCCAATCTCTGACGAAGATCGCTACATCTACGATCAATATGAGGGTTACATACAGTCGCCGGGGTACCCTGAACCGTACGGAATCCGACAACAATGTTCTTACATCATCGGCTTTCCTGGTGCAGAGAAGATCGAGATGAGATTTGAAGATGTAGATATGGATTTTAGCAAATGGAGTAACGTTATCCACTACGAGCCCGGTGGTACAATAGACTTTAAGAGTGACGAGTGGGTGGAACTTCGAAGTTTACCCACGGAGACAATTGTGGTGAATGCCAGCAAAGTGATAGTCTACTTCCAGACAGGTGACATCAACCAGGACAAGCAAAAAGGCTTCAGAATGCACTTCAGAATCTGTAAGTGAATGAAATTATTCCTGTTCTGTTTTGCTTGAAATTCAGCTGTTTCCGCAACTCGGTCAAAACAGCTTTTATTTTCTTTCAGAGTTGCGGGGGGGAGGCTTTTCCGCATAGTTGCGATGATAACATCGTCACTGGTTACGTGACGTCATCTAAAAATTGTCGCATATTTTAAAATCATATATCCACAGAATTATAAGTTAGATGAGTTTGAGACTTGCTGTGTTCATGGACAGGGGCGTGTTGTAGATACAAATTGAGGCAAACCAGCATTTTTGTAACATAAGGAAAGGTCAGATCATCAAGAAATGTAGTTGGTATTTAGAAATAGTTACGAGTATACTATGAAATGACGCCATTATATCGTAATTGAAACAAAAAACTAATTTTGAAGTCATTATAATTCGTTTGTTTAATTACCTAATTTGACCAAACCTGGCACTTAGTCCACCTATAGAAATGAGCACCATGCTCAACGTCCAATGGCTGAAACACAGATATGGCAGGTTCGGTATCGTCTTGATTGGGAAACAGTTTGTGCAATGCAGGAAAAAAGGATGTTGCAGGTTCTTTTAGCGCGGTTGGGTAGAAAGGCAGGCTTTTATGAGTATTCTCTCCATTATAAACATTCTCTTTTCGGGTTAGGCTGCGCGGTCACCAAAATCTCATCTATATGAATATTTAATTTTCAAAACATTTGAATCACTTTATAGAACTGTGTTTTGGTTTTTGTCTCTGTCTTTGCAGACGATGATGAATGTCGCCGCAGCCCTTGCCAGAATGGCATCTGTCATGACAAAGTGGAAGGTTTCAGCTGTGAATGCTCCCTAGGCTACGAGGGTACCTTATGCGAGACCAGTAAGTTTTTTTGGGGGGGGGGTTTGCAAATTCGGAAAAGACAAACAATTCTTCCTCTGATATCCTTTTTTAATATCCACTTCATAAATAAAACTGAGTCGCTAATTTAAATGTTGCCTTCTGACTCAAATTATTGGTTATAAGATGTGTCATGAGATCGACTCTTATTTTAATCTGGTCAAGTTAACCTTCTGCTCTCTCAGGCTTGCAAGCGTCAGTAAGTTCTCATTGATATTCGCTGATTCGAGTGCAACACGGCCAATGAGTTTGGATTTTATGTGAGCTAAAATTACACACTACACCGGCTTGAACTCAAATTCACCATGGGGGCAACAAGAATGCTTCGCCAGTGGCAACGAAATATACATGTTCTTGTTTTAATACCGGCATGGACAGCTAAACACTCTTGTTTTAGTTACAGCTATAGAATAACTTCGTTCCCCTTTAAGGATGAGCTTCCAACCATGAACCACGGCGAGGATTAATAATAAAACAGAAAACCCCAGATGTCACGGAATGCATAAGCAGCCAAACAGAGACTCATCAGTGCCAACTTAAAATCATTCCATTTGAACGTTAACCTGTGAACCATTCATTGACCGTCTTTTAGGTATGCACACAATTTTTTACACGAAAACATGTCGACCATAGTTATCATATAAGTTTGACGCAAGTGTAGCATCTGGGAATTTCCAAAACTGAACAAGACTGTACTAAACTCATTTTATCCATTTTATCTCAGATATCGACGAGTGTGCAAGCAACCCTTGCCAGAATGAAGGTTTTTGTGTTGACGAAGTGAATGGTTTCAGCTGTCAATGTTCCCCTGGCTACGCGGGTGACCTATGTGAGACTAGTAAGTGATACTATCGGGTAGCTTTTATAAACCTTCAGTCTTAGCTATACTCAATCATATTAAACACAGTACAACTTATATATTAGGCGAAGCACGTCAAGAGCCGCCTGTTCCGCCATTCATAATGTAACTTCTATATCGTGCGGAACATGTGTACTTGCATTAAAAAATATATATATACAAATTTTATAATATACTTCGAACCGCGGAACTGAATATTATGTGCCTAGCACTGCATTAGTCACTAAAAGATTTCAAGTAAAAACTAGAGATTCGCGTTTGTTGTTACAAACGCAGAGTGGTCGGGTAGACAACTATTTTATGAAACACTGTCCAGTTAAGTTATGAATATTTTTTATATAAGAACGAAGGATCACGAAATTAAATCCTTTCCAGGGCAATCAATTATTTTGTTTAAAAAATGCATCTTTAACGGTGTGATAAATGTCAGTAAACATTCTATGTGCACATACAAGTTATTTCCGGCTTGATAAAGTCATTAGTCAAAAACGGGAAGTGAATACTGATTTAGCTCGGAGTGGATGTTCGTTGTGAAGTTAAATAACGTCGCATATTTTAAAATCATATATCCACAGAATTATAAGTTAGATGAGTTTGAGACTTGCTGTGTTCATGGACAGGGGCGTGTTGTAGGTACAAATTGAGGCAAACCGGCATTTTTGTAACATAAGGAAAGGTCAGATCATCAAGAAATGTAGTTGGTATTTAGAAATAGTTACGAGTATACTATGAAATGACGCCATTATATCGTAATTGAAACAAAAAACTAATTTTGAAGTCATTATAATTCGTTTGTTTAATTACCTAATTTGACCAAACCTGGCACTTAGCACACCTATAGAAATGAGCACCATGCTCAACGTCCAATGGCTGAAACACAGATATGGCAGGTTCGGTATCGTCTTGATTGGGAAACAGTTTGTGCAATGCAGGAAAAAAGGATGTTGCAGGTTCTTTTAGCGCGGTTGGGTAGAAAGGCAGGCTTTTATGAGTATTCTCTCCATTATAAGCATTCTCATTTCGGGTTAGGCTGCGCGGTCACCAAAATCTCATCTATATGAATATTTAATTTTCAAAACATTTGAATCACTTTATAGAACTGTGTTTTGTTTTTTGTCTCTGTCTTTGCAGACGATGATGAATGTCGCCGCAGCCCTTGCCAGAATGGCATCTGTCATGACGAAGTGGAAGGTTACAGCTGTGAATGCTCCCCAGGCTACGAGGGTACCTTTTGCGAGACAAGTAAGTTTTTTTTGGGGGGGGGGGTTGCAAATTTGGAAAAGACAAACAATTCTTCCTGTGATATCCTTTTTAATATCCACTTCATAAATAAAACTGAGTCGCTAATTTAAATGTTGCCTTCTGACTCAAATTATTGGTTATAAGATGTGTCATGAGATCGACTCTTATTTTAATCTGGTCAAGTTAACCTTCTGCTCTCTCAGGCTTGCATGCGTCAGTAAGTTCTCATTGATATTCGCTGATTCGAGTGCAACACGGCCAATGAGTTTGGATTTTATGTGAGCTAAAATTACACACTACAACGGCTTGAACTCAAATTCACCATGGGGGCAACAAGAATGCTCCGCCAGTGGCAACGAAATATACATGTTCTTGTTTTAATACCGGCATGGACAGCTAAACACTCTTGTTTTAGTTACAGCTATAGAATAACTTCGTTCCCCTTTAAGGATGAGCTTCCAACCATGAACCACGGCGAGGATTAATAATAAAACAGAAAACCCCAGATGTCACGGAATGCATAAGCAGCCAAACAGAGACTCATCAGTGCCAACTTAAAATCATTCCATTTGAACGTTAACCTGTGAACCATTCATTGACCGTCTTTTAGGTATGCACACAATTTTTTACACGAAAACATGTCGACCATAGTTATCATATAAGTTTGACGCAAGTGTAGCATCTGGGAATTTCCAAAACTGAACAAGACTGTACTAAACTCATTTTATCCATTTTATCTCAGATATCGACGAGTGTGCAAGCAACCCTTGCCAGAATGAAGGTTTTTGTGTTGACGAAGTGAATGGTTTCAGCTGTCAATGTTCCCCTGGCTACGCGGGTGACCTATGTGAGACTAGTAAGTGATACTATCGGGTAGCTTTTATAAACCTTCAGTCTTAGCTATACTCAATCATATTAAACACAGTACAACTTATATATTAGGCGAAGCACGTCAAGAGCCGCCTGTTCCGCCATTCATAATGTAACTTCTATATCGTGCGGAACATGTGTACTTGCATTAAAAAAATATATATATACCAATTTTATAATATACTTCGAACCGCGGAACTGAATATTATGTGCCTAGCACTGCATTAGTCACTAAAAGATTTCAAGTAAAAACTAGAGATTCGCGTTTGTTGTTACAAACGCAGAGTGGTCGGGTAGACAACTATATTATGAAACACTGTCCAGTTAAGTTATGAATATTTTTTTTATATAAGAACAAAGGATCACGCAATTAAATTCTTGCCAGGACAATCAATTATTTTGTTTCAAAAATGCATCTTTAACGGTGTGATAAATGTCAGTAAACATTCTATGTGCACATACAAGTTATTTCCGGCTTGATAAAGTCATTAGTCAAAAACGGGAAGTGAATACTGATTTAGCTCGGAGTGGATGTTCGTTGTGAAGTTAAATAACGTCGCATATTTTAAAATCATATATCCACAGAATTATAAGTTAGATGAGTTTGAGACTTGCTGTGTTATGGACAGGGGCGTGTTGTAGGTACAAATTGAGGCAAACCGGCATTTTTGTAACATAAGGAAAGGTCAGATCATCAAGAAATGTAGTTGGTATTTAGAAATAGTTACGAGTATACTATGAAATGACGCCATTATATCGTAATTGAAACAAAAAACTAATTTTGAAGTCATTATAATTCGTTTGTTTAATTACCTAATTTGACCAAACCTGGCACTTAGCACACCTATAGAATTGAGCACCATGCTCAACGTCCAATGGCTGAAACACAGATATGGCAGGTTCGGTATCGTCTTGATTGGGAAACAGTTTGTGCAATGCAGGAAAAAGGATGTTGCAGGTTCTTTTAGCGCGGTTGGGTAGAAAGGCAGGCTTTTATGAGTATTCTCTCCATTATAAGCATTCTCATTTCGGGTTAGGCTGCGCGGTCACCAAAATCTCATCTATATGAATATTTAATTTTCAAAACATTTGAATCACTTTATAGAACTGTGTTTTGTTTTTTGTCTCTGTCTTTGCAGACGATGATGAATGTCGCCGCAGCCCTTGCCGGAA
Source organism: Patiria pectinifera (assembly GCA_029964075.1). Taxonomy (NCBI): domain Eukaryota; kingdom Metazoa; phylum Echinodermata; class Asteroidea; order Valvatida; family Asterinidae; genus Patiria; species Patiria pectinifera. The sequence continues at coordinate 13,045,030 of CM057150.1, forward strand.
TGGCATCTGTCATGACAAAGTGGAAGGTTACAGCTGTGAATGCTCCCAGGCTACGAGGGTACCTTTTGCGAGACAAGTAAGTTTTTTTTGGGGGTTGCAAATTTGGAAAAGACAAACAATTCTTCCTGTGATATCCTTTTTAATATCCACTTCATAAATAAAACTGAGTCGCTAATTTAAATGTTGCCTTCTGACTCAAATTATTGGTTATAAGATGTGTCATGAGATCGACTCTTATTTTAATCTGGTCAAGTTAACCTTCTGCTCTCTCAGGCTTGCATGCGTCAGTAAGTTCTCATTGATATTCGCTGATTCGAGTGCAACACGGCCAATGAGTTTGGATTTTATGTGAGCTAAAATTACACACTACACCGGCTTGAACTCAAATTCACCATGGGGGCAACAAGAATGCTCCGCCAGTGGCAACGAAATATACATGTTCTTGTTTTAATACCGGCATAGACAGCTAAACACTCTTGTTTTAGTTACAGCTATAGAATAACTTCGTTCCCCTTTAAGGATGAGCTTCCAACCATGAACCACGGCGAGGATTAATAATAAAACAGAAAACCCCAGATGTCACGGAATGCATAAGCAGCCAAACAGAGACTCATCAGTGCCAACTTAAAATCATTCCATTTGAACGTTAACCTGTGAACCATTCATTGACCGTCTTTTAGGTATGCACACAATTTTTTACATGAAAACATGTCGACCATAGTTATCATATAAGTTTGACGCAAGTGTAGCATCTGGGAATTTCCAAAACTGAACAAGACTGGACTAAACTCATTTTATCCATTTTATCTCAGATATCGAGGAGTGTGCAAGCAACCCTTGCCAGAATGAAGGTTTTTGTGTTGACGAAGTGAATGGTTTCAGCTGTCAATGTTCCCCTGGCTACGCGGGTGACCTATGTGAGACTAGTAAGTGATACTATCGGGTAGCTTTTATAAACCTTCAGTCTTAGCTATACTCAATCATATTAAGCACAGTACAACTTATATATTAGGCGAAGCACGTCAAGAGCCGCCTGTTCCGCCATTCATAATGTAACTTCTATATCGTGCGGAACAGGTGTACTTGCATTAAAAAAATATATATACCAATTTTATAATATACTTCGAACCGCGGAACTGAATATTATGTGCCTAGCTCTGCATTAGTCACTAAAAGATTTCAAGTAAAAACTAGAGATTCGCGTTTGTTGTTACAAACGCAGAGTGGTCGGGTAGACAACTATTTTATGAAACACTGTCCAGTTCAGTTTTGAATATTTTTTTATATAAGAACAAAGGATCACGCAATTAAATTCTTTCCAGGACAATCAATTATTTTGTTTCAAAAATGCATCTTTAACGGTGTGATAAATGTCAGTAAACATTCTATGTGCACATACAAGTTATTTCCGGCTTGATAAAGTCATTAGTCAAAAACGGGAAGTGAATACTGATTTAGCTCGGAGTGGATGTTCGTTGTGAAGTTAAATAACGTCGCATATTTTAAAATCATATATCCACAGAATTATAAGTTAGATGAGTTTGAGACTTGCTGTGTTATGGACAGGGGCGTGTTGTAGGTACAAATTGAGGCAAACCGGCATTTTTGTAACATAAGGAAAGGTCAGATCATCAAGAAATGTAGTTGGTATTTAGAAATAGTTACGAGTATACTATGAAATGACGCCATTATATCGTAATTGAAACAAAAACTAATTTTGAAGTCATTATAATTCGTTTGTTTAATTACCTAATTTGACCAAACCTGGCACTTAGCACACCTATAGAATTGAGCACCATGCTCAACGTCCAATGGCTGAAACACAGATATGGCAGGTTCGGTATCGTCTTGATTGGGAAACAGTTTGTGCAATGCAGGAAAAAAAGATGTTGCAGGTTCTTTTAGCGCGGTTGGGTAGAAAGGCAGGCTTTTATGAGTATTCTCTCCATTATAAGCATTCTCATTTCGGGTTAGGCTGCGCGGTCACCAAAATCTCATCTATATGAATATTTAATTTTCAAAACATTTGAATCACTTTATAGAACTGTGTTTTGGTTTTTGTCTCTGTCTTTGCAGACGATGATAAATGTCGCTTCAGCCGTTGCCATCATGGCATCTGTCATAACGAAGTGGAAGGTTACAGCTGTGAATGCTCCCCAGGCTACGAGGGTACCTTTTGCGAGTCCAGTAAGTTGGGGTTTTTTTTGAGGGGGGGTTTGCAAATTCGGAAAAGACAAACAATTCTTCCTGTGATATCCTTTTTTAATATCCACTTCATAAATAAAACTGAGTCGCTAATTTAAATGTTGCCTTCTGATTCAAATTATTGGTTATAAGATGTGTCATGAGATCGACTCTTATTTTAATCTGGTCAAGTTAACCTTCTGCTCTCTCAGGCTTGCAAGCGTCAGTAAGTTCTCATTGATATTCGCTGATTCGAGTGCAACACGGCCAATGAGTTTGGATTTTATGTGAGCTAAAATTACACACCACACCGGCTTGAACTCAAATTCACCATGGGGGCAACAAGAATGCTCCGCCAGTGGCAACGAAATATACATGTTCTTGTTTTAATACCGGCATGGACAGCTAAACACTCTTGTTTTAGTTACAGCTATAGAATAACTTCGTTCCCCTTTAAGGATGAGCTTCCAACCATGACCCACGGCGAGGATTAATAATAAAACAGAAAACCCCAGATGTCACGGAATGCATAAGCAGCCAAACAGAGACTCATCAGTGCCAACTTAAAATCATTCCATTTGAACGTTAACCTGTGAACCATTCATTGACCGTCTTTTAGGTATGCACACAATTTTTTACACGAAAACATGTCGACCATAGTTATCATATAAGTTTGACGCAAGTGTAGCATCTGAGAATTTCCAAAACTGAACAAGACTGTACTAAACTCATTTTATCCATTTTATCTCAGATATCGACGAGTGTGCAAGCAACCCTTGCCAGAATGAAGGTGTTTGTGGTGACGAAGTGAATGGTTTCAGCTGTCATTGTTCCCCTGGCTACGCGGGTGACCTATGTGAGACTAGTAAGTGATACTATCGGGTAGCTTTTATAAACCTTCAGTCTTAGCTATACTCAATCATATTAAACACAGTACAACTTATATATTAGGCGAAGCACGTCAAGAGCCGCCTGTTCCGCCATTCATAATGTAACTTCTATATCGTGCGGAACAGGTGTACTTGCATTAAAAAAATATATATATACCAATTTTATAATATACTTCGAACCGCGGAACTGAATATTATGTGCCTAGCTCTGCATTAGTCACTAAAAGATTTCAAGTAAAAACTAGAGATTCGCGTTTGTTGTTACAAACGCAGAGTGGTCGGGTAGACAACTATTTTATGAAACACTGTCCAGTTCAGTTTTGAATATTTTTTTATATAAGAACAAAGGATCACGCAATTAAATTCTTTCCAGGACAATCAATTATTTTGTTTCAAAAATGCATCTTTAACGGTGTGATAAATGTCAGTAAACATTCTATGTGCACATACAAGTTATTTCCGGCTTGATAAAGTCATTAGTCAAAAACGGGAAGTGAATACTGATTTAGCTCGGAGTGGATGTTCGTTGTGAAGTTAAATAACGTCGCATATTTTAAAATCATATATCCACAGAATTATAAGTTAGATGAGTTTGAGACTTGCTGTGTTATGGACAGGGGCGTGTTGTAGGTACAAATTGAGGCAAACCGGCATTTTTGTAACATAAGGAAAGGTCAGATCATCAAGAAATGTAGTTGGTATTTAGAAATAGTTACGAGTATACTATGAAATGACGCCATTATATCGTAATTGAAACAAAAAAACTAATTTTGAAGTCATTATAATTCGTTTGTTTAATTACCTAATTTGACCAAACCTGGCACTTAGCACACCTATAGAATTGAGCACCATGCTCAACGTCCAATGGCTGAAACACAGATATGGCAGGTTCGGTATCGTCTTGATTGGGAAACAGTTTGTGCAATGCAGGAAAAAAGGATGTTGCAGGTTCTTTTAGCGCGGTTGGGTAGAAAGGCAGGCTTTTATGAGTATTCTCTCCATTATAAGCATTCTCATTTCGGGTTAGGCTGCGCGGTCACCAAAATCTCATCTATATGAATATTTAATTTTCAAAACATTTGAATCACTTTATAGAACTGTGTTTTGGTTTTTGTCTCTGTCTTTGCAGACGATGATAAATGTCGCTTCAGCCGTTGCCATCATGGCATCTGTCATAACGAAGTGGAAGGTTACAGCTGTGAATGCTCCCCAGGCTACGAGGGTACCTTTTGCGAGTCCAGTAAGTTGTTTTTTTTTGAGGGGGGGGGTTGCAAATTCGGAAAAGACAAACAATTCTTCCTGTGATATCCTTTTTTAATATCCACTTCATAAATAAAACTGAGTCGCTAATTTAAATGTTGCCTTCTGATTCAAATTATTGGTTATAAGATGTGTCATGAGATCGACTCTTATTTTAATCTGGTCAAGTTAACCTTCTGCTCTCTCAGGCTTGCAAGCGTCAGTAAGTTCTCATTGATATTCGCTGATTCGAGTGCAACACGGCCAATGAGTTTGGATTTTATGTGAGCTAAAATTACACACCACACCGGCTTGAACTCAAATTCACCATGGGGGCAACAAGAATGCTCCGCCAGTGGCAACGAAATATACATGTTCTTGTTTTTATACCGGCATGGACAGCTAAACACTCTTGTTTTAGTTACAGCTATAGAATAACTTCTTTTCCCTTTAAGGATGAGCTTCCAACCATGACCCACGGCGAGGATTAATAATAAAACAGAAAACCCCAGATGTCACGGAATGCATAAGCAGCCAAACAGAGACTCATCAGTGCCAACTTAAAATCATTCCATTTGAACGTTAACCTGTGAACCATTCATTGACCGTCTTTTAGGTATGCACACAATTTTTACACGAAAACATGTCGACCATAGTTATCATATAAGTTTGACGCAAGTGTAGCATCTGAGAATTTCCAAAACTGAACAAGACTGTACTAAACTCATTTTATCCATTTTATCTCAGATATCGACGAGTGTGCAAGCAACCCTTGCCAGAATGAAGGTGTTTGTGGTGACGAAGTGAATGGTTTCAGCTGTCATTGTTCCCTGGCTACGCGGGTGACCTATGTGAGACTAGTAAGTGATACTATCGGGTAGCTTTTATAAACCTTCAGTCTTAGCTATACTCAATCATATTAAACACAGTACAACTTATATATTAGGCGAAGCACGTCAAGAGCCGCCTGTTCCGCCATTCATAATGTAACTTCTATATCGTGCGGAACATGTGTACTTGCATTAAAAAATATATATATACCAATTTTATAATATACTTCGAACCGCGGAACTGAATATTATGTGCCTAGCTCTGCATTAGTCACTAAAAGATTTCAAGTAAAAACTAGAGATTTGCGTTTGTTGTTACAAACGCAGAGTGGTCGGGTAGACAACTATTTTATGAAACACTGTCCAGTTAAGTTATGAATATTTTTTATATAAGAACGAAGGATCACGCAATTAAATTCTTTCCAGGACAATCAATTATTTTGTTTCAAAAATGCATCTTTAACGGTGTGATAAATGTCAGTAAACATTCTATGTGCACATACAAGTTATTTCCGGCTTGATAAAGTCATTAGTCAAAAACGGGAAGTGAATACTGATTTAGCTCGGAGTGGATGTTCATTGTGAAGTTAAATAACGTCGCATATTTTAAAATCATATATCCACAGAATTATAAGTTAGATGAGTTTGAGACTTGCTGTGTTCATGTACAGGGGCGTGTTGTAGGTACAAATTGAGGCAAACCAGCATTTTTGTAACATAAGGAAAGGTCAGATCATCAAGAAATGTAGTTGGTATTTAGAAATAGTTACGAGTATACTATGAAATGACGCCATTATATCGTAATTGAAACAAACATATAATTTTGAAGTCATTATAATTTGTTTGTTTAATTACCTAATTTGACCAAACCTGGCACTTAGCCCACCTATAGAAATGAGCACCATGCTCAACGTCCAATGGCTGAAACACAGATATGGCAGGTTCGGTATCGTCTTGATTGGGAAACAGTTTGTGCAATGCAGGAAAAAAGGATGTTGCAGGTTCTTTTAGCGCGGTTGGGTAGAAAGGCAGGCTTTTATGAGTATTCTCTCCATTATAAACATTCTCTTTTCGGGTTAGGCTGCGCAGTCACCAAAATCTCATCTATATGAATATTTAATTTTCAAAACATTTGAATCACTTTATAGAACTGTGTTTTGGTTTTTGTCTCTGTCTTTGCAGACGTTGATGAATGTCGCTTCAGCCGTTGCTATCATGGCATCTGTCATAACGAAGTGGAAGGTTACAGCTGTGAATGCTTCCCAGGCTACGAGGGTACCTTTTGCGAGTCCAGTAAGTTGGGGTTTTTTGAGGGGGTTTGCAAATTCGGAAAAGACAAACAATTCTTCCTGTGATATCCTTTTTTAATATCCACTTCATAAATAAAACTGAGTCGCTAATTTAAATGTTGCCTTCTGACTCAAATTATTGGTTATAAGATGTGTCATGAGATCGACTCTTATTTTAATCTGGTCAAGTTAACCTTCTGCTCTCTCAGGCTTGCATGCGTCAGTAAGTTCTCATTGATATTCGCTGATTCGAGTGCAACACGGCCAATGAGTTTGGATTTTATGTGAGCTAAAATTACACACTACACCGGCTTGAACTCAAATTCACCATGGGGGCAACAAGAATGCTCCGCCAGTGGCAACGAAATATACATGTTCTTGTTTTAATACCGGCATGGACAGCTAAACACTCTTGTTTTAGTTACAGCTATAGAATAACAGCAGATGAGGAAACGTTACACATACACAGTCTTTGCTCTTTATAATATTGCGGTGATGTGGTGTACTACCTAACATACGTTTTCTTTTTAGTACCAGGGTGTCATTGGCTCGTTTTTGGTGTTTACATTGGGACCTTTATGTTGATATATAATTGCTACAATCATAGTCCTGACGTTAAAAGTCACCCGGTATTCATCTCGTTGTATTTTGAGCACAATGGTGGAACGGTCGTTGTACGTTCTGGTTTATTTAGATGTACGCATACAGGGGGCCGTATCGTAAATCCGACGCTTCATAAGTCCAACTTTTTGGAATTATGAAGCGTCGGATTTATGAGGCATCGGACTTACGGATAATTTAAGCTCCCACGCCTCATAAGTCCAACGCCTCATAAGTCCGACGTCAGACACACGAGGCGTTCGGAATTACGAGGCGACGGTCTTATGAGGCGTCGGAGCTATGGACTGTTACAAAGAAAGGTTCATTTGACCGACACGGAAAGAACGAGTTTCCAGTGGTTTTGAACTCATTGTACTCGGACTCGGACAATTACGGACCAAACTGCACGCCCGGCCCTCAATGGATTACATATCAGTGGCGGCGACCCCCCCCCCCCCCGAGGGGGACGAGTGGCGTATCCCCTGAATGAGCAAATGTGTAGTGTCTAACTGTAACTGTTGATGGCGCTTAAGCCCCTGTCACACCTTTGCGTATCCTAATTCCTTATGAGTTCCTTATCAAAAAATTTCAATACGCAGCCGTACGATCAAAAACGTCAAAATGTTTTGATTACTTTGACTTATGTGCGACGCACATCTAGCGAACAAGTAACGAATTCAGCGCATCCACTGCGTATGAGATGCGTATGAGTTGCGTATGCAGTGCGCAAGTTCGCTATTTGTGCGTTTCTCATAAGTTACGAATAAGTACAATGCGCTGCCCACTCGCAGGACGAGCGGTACTAATTCGTGCAATACGTCGGCATTCGATATGAGTTTGTTCAGCGGGCATAGAGGTCAGCGTATTGCCACGTATGAACGGCTTATCCCACTTGAACACATAGCATACCCGTACCGCGCTCGACCGATGCGGGACCGATACGCTGCGTAACAGCGTACGCAGCGTAGTTTTGTGCATGCCCAAAACTATCCAGCGTACAGGGCCGTACCATGCGTATGCCTGCGTACATAAAACTTACACAAAACGATAGAGATGCATATGAGGTGCGTATTGTGCGTACGACTGCGTATGAAAAAAATGTCAATGCGCACCTCATAAGGAATTAGGATACGCAGAAGTGTGACAGGGCCCTACCATTCTGACATTTTACGCGATGTTTGTATAAATTAATAAAGGCTGTCGGACAAACGAGGCGTCAGACTTAAGAGGCGGCGGATTTGTGGACAGAAATAAAGGTAAATTTCATTGTCGGACCTTTGATGCGTCGGTCTTATGGGGCTTTAGTTGGTTATGGATGAGATTTTGTCGGACTTATGAGGCGTCGGACGTATGCGCGGACCCTGCATTCAGCAACGTGTTTCTAACTAAAATAATGAACACCCTTTCTTCACATTGTTTGAGAATTAGAAATAAATATGCATGGTTTGTATCAAGTATATGTTGATATGCATAACAGGACTAAGAGATTTACAATGAACCATGATCAATAAAAAAGCATACTTGAAAGAAAACATTATGAATATGAATGACATGGTCACTGGCGCCCCAAATGCATCGCCGTAAAATCTCTCTGACGTCATTACCTCTCCTTTGTGTCAATAACTGAAGTCTTTGTTAATCCACCAGTCACCTCAGTAAGCCCCACTTACTTTACTTTTCTGATCTTGGTTGATTATTTTTTTTCTTATTGAATCATAACTTTTCTTATTTTAGTCGTCGGACACGTATACACACTGTTTGTGTTCTTGTTATAGGTGTTGTTATGTTTATTCGTTTATTGTGAAGCTGTTACTTTGTTTTGTTTTTTGTAAACAGGCTGTTCCTTGACAAGCCCCGCTTTTGGAACGTGCCCCCTCATCTGTTTATATTTATTGTACTTTTCTTTATGATTATGTGGAAATAAACGTTACTTTGAATTTGAATTTGAATTTGAATTTGTTTACAAACTCATAGCTTATTTTGATTCCCATGTTTATCGGTGGCGGATTATTTCATTTTTATTACCAATTGGCTGTATTTACGGTGTGAGTTTACCAACTAATATTTTGAATTGTTTTAAGTTGATTAATCGTGGTGGATGAATTCATTTTATAACCTTTGAATTCAATTCAAGGATTGACATAAATAAAATTCCAAATTGCAAGCAAAACATAATCGAAGAGCATTATTTGTTTCCTTAAGTTTTTGTGTGTCTTAACCTTTTAATTTCAGCAAAGCATTGATATAGGTTCTCCCGGCTTTTTAAAAACATTTTTCATTCAAATTCACCAACTCTAACATTCAATTTCATCCGAGACAAATTTCACGCGCTTTTAACAAAATTTTTTTTAGTCATTTACAATTCACTTTCAAAGTTTGGTCACCCTCTTTAGTCACCAGGTCGAGAATATTCGTCATTATGGATCAAATTCGTCTAAGCTGTTGTCGAATGGCAGCATTCAGAGTTCGAATTCCTCTTATATAAATCAATTAGACGAATTTGATTACTGAATAGGAAGGTTTGGCGAAGACGAGACGAAGTCGAATACTCCAGGACGAAAATGTGTGCTCATTGTTTAAATTTGTTTGAACTGAATTTGAAGTTGCTGACAAAAGACGAAACTAAACATTGGCTATGCACTAAATCGATATTTCTGGACGAATTTAAATATTATAAACAGTGAATTTGAATGATAAATATTTAAAAATAGCCGGGAAAACCTAAAGATTTGTATGAGCCCAAATGCGCCCTCGTTAAGAAAAAATACTAATAAAGGCCCATGTTGGCATATTCTCCGGTACACCTAATCATAGCCTCACCCACCCGATCCCAAAAACAGGGAAATGAGGAGTCATATTCCGAAATAGAAACACCCCAAGTGCCAACAAAAAAAGCTTAATATTATGTACAATTAAATGTTGGCTTTGTGACCTGATACATAAAGTCTTGCAACATTTGTGATGTAATTCCTCGTGATGACATGAAGAGGAAAAATATCCAAAGCAAATAAATATGTCTCTTCTTCGGTCGCTTCCTGCATTTTGTCCCGTCTGTATTACTTATCGACAGAGGTTTCGAGAGATTAGCCGAAAGCGGATTTTGCTTTTACTCAGTGCATCTGTCACCTTGTGACATCACCAATCAAAAATATTTCCAATGTTGAAGATATGATGAAGCTGCCGTTTAGATGAAAAAAAGAAAACTCGTAAAGACAAATCTGAATTTAAAAAACGAGTGTATCCACCAGTATGGGTGCTATGGCGCAAAAAGCAGTACATTATTAATAACTTAATGATGTAAAGGTGCTACATCATTACAGTGTAGTTCAATACAATAAATACCGCTTTTGATTTGCATTTCCAGTTGAATAAAAATAGCATCAAACTTTGAGAAGCAACAGTTACAAAATTCCTTCAGCATATTCAGCATTATAATATTGATATCCAAATAACTTAGTTTTTCAAAATGTCTTCATTGATGAACCATTCACGGTAGAGTTATAGCCATTTTGTGGTGAACTATTTCACAACCCTTCTAAACGCATTTGTGTTTTTTTTAACACCACTGCCGCATAATTAGAACGGATAGTGAAGCAAAATGATGATATATATACTGATATTTACATACAGCTGTTGATAGTACAAGTTCATGCGGGGCCTCTAACAGGCGTCTTAAAGGGAACCGTGCGGTGGCGCACGGTATGTGAACTTCTATTAAAATCTGTTGTCTGAAGACCATCTGTCTAAGGCACTTAATTCCGGAGTGCTCGCACGTAGGCTAACACGCTCTCTCCCTCGTGGCTGTAAGTGACAAAAGAAATAAAAAGTAAAGTGCGGAATAACTGATTGATTTATTTGAGAATGTTTGATTGCGCTTTCTGTTTCATTGTGAAACAGATGTTTCTTAATTGTTACTGGGCTGGTACTTGACGATTTCAAAGGCGGGTGCACATGTTTTACCTTTGTTTCAACAAAGAACTTGTGAAATGTTAATCTTTTTTACCGAGAAAAAGTTAAACTTCAAAAAATGCAAAAATAAAATTGTACCGTCTCTGCTGTGAGAGTTTCAAAAAGCACTTCAAGATTTAATGTTGGATTTTAGTGATGGATTTTGCTGGTCTTGGGTGAGTTTGTTGGGCTGTGTAGGCCCAGCCAACTTTCTACTATGCTTCGTGTAGCAGGAACTGAAAGCGATTCAAATAGTTCGACTTGTGTGCTTGGTTACGTTTTAGTGTGACTTTGTTCGCTGGAGTTTGGCAAGGCAGTAGGCCTACTGGGCTGGCTTTGGTTGGTTTATAGGTTTGTTTGGATGGGTTGCTCTGGGTTGGCATTGATTGGCTGGCTTGTTTAGCCGGAGCTGGTCTGTGTTTGGCTTGGGCGCTGGGATGTAATGGGCTAGTATAGGCGGTTGGCTTGGCTTGGATTGGCTGAGCTGGTCTGGGTTGAGCTTAGTTTTGGTTTGGCTGGATAGGATTGGGCTAGTTGGGTTGAGGTGCTATAGGGGAATTGGCTGGCTATATACAATAAGCAGGTTGGGTTGGACAGGGTGGCTGGGCACTGCGGGGTTCTGGATTGTGCTGGCCAGGGCTAAGCTGAGCTAAGAAGGGCTAGGCTGGGTTTGATTGCGCTATGTTTGGTTGTGCTGTGTTGACAGGGCTAAGTAGGAAAGGACAGCTCTGCGTGCTTTATAGCTAGACTGGGCAGAATACCCAGCTGGGCTGGGCTGGTTGGCTTGTTTGGGTTGGGATAGGAAGGGTTGAAATGCTAAGGGGTGTGCATTCTGGTAAAATGTAATTTAACGCACCTGCAACACGTGGAATTGATCATTTCTTAATATATTTTGTGCTCGAGTCCTCTGTCGTGTTTAATTCCTTAGCAAGCTGTATTGAAACGAAGGAATGGAATTTGAAATGCGTAAAATTTTTTGGAAAAACACACATTATATGAATTCAAATTTCTATTTACTCTTTGATATTTGGGGGAAGTTTTTTTGATTTTGTTCCTTCTTTGTGTGCAAAGCAATGAAAGAATTTTAAACTTACGTCATTTTCAATCAAACAGCTGGTGTAAAACACGAAGAAACCCTGTTTAATTTAAGAAGAAAGGATAACGGTTTTTAGATAATATTAACTGTCTTTAATTGATGGGCCGTCTAATTAGGTTCTTTATTTTACTGTCTTTGTCGAATACAATGATGTCGCACTACCATTCTTGTTTGTATTAACAATGGTGTAATAATGAATAAAACGTAGAATTATATGGGCCTTTTAATAAATTATATGCTTGTAAGGCAAAAAAAGAAAAGTCGGTCTCTGGTCAGACCGAAGTTCTGGAATTGATGCGGCGACGCGGGTTTTTTTTTTGTGGCTTTTTTTTTGTTCAAGCTTGAATTGTACAGACAAGGTGGGTACTATTTTGCTTTTTTGTGTCCTCATTATACATTGGTGTCCTCCATAATTTGCCTTGATGCCTTATCATTTGCCTTGGTGCAATTTCCCCATTCTTTGGTGCTCCTTGGTACAAACATTTGAGGAGGTGCGGCAAAAGAGGGTGCTGCTGTAGCTTCCGTGTTAATTTGAAGAAAAAAAAGTTGACGCGCATGATTAAAATCGACGCGCGCGCTGACCAGAGACCGAGTATTTTTGTTTCGGCCTAAAGTTCAACGAATCAAAATATGCTCTCGATTAAAATATGAGGTTATTATGTAATGAGTGTGATGATAACGAAAAATAGGTCAGCGAATGTTAACATCGGCACGAAAATAATAACTCTGTACGACAGACAGAATGCTTCATAAAACGTACCTGTAGGCTATTCAAGGTCACGAATGCATGAGCTAAAATTATGTTGCCATCAGTGGAGTAGAAAAGATCCAGGATCCACAACAAACAAACGAACGCCTCAAGTACAACGACCACCCGTAGTCCGGATCTGACAACAGGTACGTTCGGAAAAGCATTGTACGCTAGATTATAATGCCATAGTTTTAATTTGGAACCGGTTTAAATCATTGCATTGCGGATCATCCATCCAATGAAACGGACTTAAAAATCAGGATTTGGCAATTTCATTTCGAAAACCTTTCTTGACTGAACTGTTACTTGGGCATGGACTCTAAGCGATGTGAAAACTGAATATTGGCGTTAGTAGTATATTTAAAGAAATTAAAAAAAAACACATACGGAAAGTCAATGCCGATATGGTAAATGAAGTTTGATGCTTATTTTAAATATCTAAAATTCCCAGTACATCCCATGAAAATAGATTTGGTTGTCTAAATACTCGCTGATTTAATCGCATTAGCGTCTATAGCACGAAAGTAGCTCTAAACACAGAGCTTCATAGTAGTACCTAAATGCATTCATAGGCGTAGCCAGCAGGAGGTAAGGGAATATTTGCCCCCCCCCCCAATTATTTATAAAGACTGCCCTTCTTTTGTTCAAGAGTGCCTTTTTTTCTGAACAAGTGCCCTTTTGAAGAAAAAAAACGTGCACTTTTTGTATAAGCGGCTTTTGGTGCCTTTTTGTTAATTTCGCGCATGTATCACCCTGAAAAGCGCCATATATTATCCGTTAGTGCGCAAACTCATCGGTTTTGAACAGCGCCTCCATCGACAGATAGTACCAGGCCCCCCCCCCCCCTCATCAGTTTGTCAAGCTAAATATCCTAAACAAAAAAAGGAAACCAAAATAGCGCCCCCAATTTCTTAAAAGAAGTTCTGCACGTAGTACTTTACAGAGCTAGGATGAGAAAGCCAAGTTTTACTAACAGATTCATTCAAATCACTCATGTACTTGTCCAGTTACGAAATGATATTTTGAACACAAACATAGTTTTTAGGTTTTGTGTCATCCTGTATTACTCTTCCAAATTAAAAAAAGAAAACGTTAACATTGAGTTCGGGCACAGCAGTACAGCATGACGTTCAGAACATGCGCTATTGGTAATCAGTCAAACTCTCATTTCATTACTTTTTTGTTCTTACCTTATTTGGACCGTCTCTTGGCTGTTATGTTTTCTCTCTTTCCATCCCATTCCCCCGGTCAACCGACAGGTTATCAAGGCCTTGATCTGGATAATACGCAAACCACAAAACATTATTAGAAACATAATTGACAAAGGAGGGGGGAATCAAATGAATCGAAAATTAAATAAGCTAAGGATACACAACATTTTCTAAATTATACTGTTCTCGTGTTTTTACGACAGGCTTTCACGATGAAAACCCATCCCCTTTCTTCAGCTAGCAAGACCAAGCAAGCCTAGTACAGCTTGTCCCAGAGTGCACCAAATTATTTTCACTCGATTCAGAATGGCAATTTAACAGAAGTCTCTTCGTGCACGTGAGCAACACAGTGGGCAAGATTTAGCTCATTCATTGCCATAACACGTACTCCTACTTCAAACCTGTGGGCCTTGTCACCCTTCTAGCATCAAGCCCAAAAGATTTACGCGTTGGAACCACGTGGAGAATTTTATCACCACATGTGCTTATAGGTCAATAACCCTGGCATTCCTGTACATGCACTATATATGGGTCATTCACATGGCCAGGGATTGTTTATAACCTGTCTGGGCTGTGGGCGGCACCAGGGGTTGACACAAACGGATCGGCGGCACTTAGGTGTTGGCCACTCAGATCTCCAATTTATGCACAAAGGCATTAGGCGCCATCTTGGCTTCTATCTTTCAACACTCCTTACGGAGTGGCTAGGGTCTGGCCAATGGGAGTCTACAGGTTTGTGGTGTATAGTAGGGTTGAGGATTACATGGAAGCTTGGCCTAATTGGCCCATTGAAAAAAATATGTCCATATTTGGAAAATATGGAGAATTTTATCACCGCGTGGCTGCTGCGAGGGTAAGTGTAAATCACAGGTAAGGTGACAGTGAGTTAGTCCGTCACTCAGGTATAAAAAGGTACAAAGCAAGGCAATAGCCTGGTCCCTCGGGGACCAGCCAATAAACTATTGATACTTACAACAAACATATATACAATGGGACCCATGAGTTGCCAGACGACGACATCATCACTAGAAAACCAGCAGCTAAAAAAAAAGAAAATGAGTAATAATATCTTATATGTTTCTTATTAACCTATAGAGGTATTGAAAAAGGGAGACGCAGAGACGCCATGACGTGCAAACAATAAGAACTTATTTTTACATCAATTCCTAAGAATCAACGGGGATATCTGTGAACCGTACGAACTAAACATAACGAAGATTCGTCTTTTTTAAAGGACTTTTCTGCTGCTGTAATGTGCGTTTTGTATGGCCAATCATCATTATGCCTTTAGCCTATTTGAGACTTGGTGGACACAATAGGAGGACGCTATTTGGTCTGTGTAGATAAAAAAGAGTTGATCCAAATCGAACAGTGACCTCCTCTTTTGCTATCTGCCATATCTCAAATCGGCTAATAAACAGACCTCTCTGATATATGTATTTCGGTGACAAGAAATATCGCAGTCGCACATGGCGAGCCAAGTAAAGCTGGCATTAGAATACACAAAATTGTATAGAATTGATTCAAATCGGCTGTTCAATGGAATTCTGTTCTGCACAACGGGTCAAAGCATCTGGTCTACACACTGGGCCGGATTCGGCCCATCTCGGGGTAATCATATACGATAGCACTGCCCAGCTCTCTTCACCAGCAAAAAAAACCAATGGGCTAAGTCACGAGTGACAATGACTCATCCAGCCAGTGTGGCATTCTGCGGCATATGTACACAGACAAAGAAGACACTAGGCCAGCATCTAGGACAAACCAAAGTAGCCTGAGTGACAACTTTCAAGTCCATGAGAATCTCTCAAAAGTCAATACCTTCCTGTGCTTGTTGCACAACCAAAAAGACCAACTGCAACTGAAGTAACCACCCCTACTGCAGCGCACCCTGCATTAAAAAACCCCAGAAATGATTGATATTAATATTACACAGCCATTGGGTGTGTCTAATATGTTTTATAAGGGGGTGCCGCTTGTCTGCGAGCTAGTGGCTTCGCGTTCACTAACGAGTTTAAGGGCGGGTGGCGAGCACTATTTGAGAACATTGTAATATATAACTAATTGTAATATATGTACACAGTGATACCTCTATTGACCTATCTGAGTTGCGGCGGACATAATACGAGGGCGCTCTTTGGTTTGGGTAAATACAAAAGACTTTAGTCAAATCAAACAGCGCCCTCATATTGTGTCTGTCATATCTGAAATAGGCCCACGAAAAGATTCGTTTTGCATGGTGTTCATTTCACTGAAAGGAAAAGGTGATAAGCTGCACTTCATGCAAATATATTTACCACTCCATGCGCGCTAGCTGTATCGCGAATGCCACTTCACTAGCAATAGCATTACGCTAGCTGTTTGGTTCACGTATCCGTATGCATTGTGCGTATGACGTCATCACTTTTTGTGCCCATTCATAAGTGATGTGGGAAAATTTGATACGAAGAGCACATGTGAAAGCAATACGTAAGAAAGTTTCCCGATTTTACACCAAACTTGTGCCAAAATGACGTCTCTAATTACCTCCAACTTGTAATTGGGTCATTCTATAAATTTGGGGTCCAAAGTGTGACATTTTTCCCGTCCCTGTTACCTTGGTACTTTGTAACTTGCCATTCAAGCATCATTAAGAATGACTTCAAATGATTGTTTATTTGTTGGGTAGGTAGTTTGCTACTCACAATCACTCTTGGAGGATGACTGCATTAAGGAGTGCATCAGAATTATACAATCATAGATGTCAGATGTAACAGGGACAGGAAAAAAAGTGGACCCCACATTTATAGAATGACCCAATTACATGACGCATAATACATCTCACATTGCTTTGGAAGAGAGTTTGAGGGCTAAATGTTGCGGGAAATGTAGATATTTTCGTAGCTTTTTGAGGCTTAAAAGTTGTCTGGTTTATGCATATCGTTAGTGCGTTAATTAAATGGAAGCTTGCGGCCATCAGCGAATCGTGATGTTGTGTACATGTGCAACGCACTGTACTTCTATCGGCATATCGGCATAGTAACAACGTACACGGATATAGGTCGAGGGATATTCAGCTTGTCCAGCTTTTTCAACCAACAAAATTAACATACAACATGTTGTCGTTGCAAAGTAGAGTTAAGTGGCACCATGACTCACCAACCTCTTCGAGGCCTCCTCCGTCAACATTGTTTATCTTACTTCAATAACAATCATAACAGTCCGCATAGAAAAGGCAAGAAGAGTCATCTATGATAAGAAACGGTCACATGGACATTGTGTGGGTAATATTCAGATTTTCGCAAGAGGTATATCTGTGTTGGGAAGGTCCTATATTGTTTGTCTTCACTTGAGGTGTGTTGTTGACGTGTATGTATTTTTGGTTGGTCTTAGTTAGTTATACGATTCATTACCCCAGCCTGTCAGCAATAATGCACGTGGTCGGATCCGTGAGGTAGATGTGTGCTCATCCTGTGACGTCAGATAAAAGAGAGCGCCCGCTAGTGCCATCCAAATGAAAGTAGCTTGCAAAAAGAAGTGAAACAAGATGGCGACGGTGGTGCTGATAACCTGCAGGAAACAAAGAAACTCAAGAAACAATGACATTCAATGCAATTGTTTTAGTGTTTATGTAGTATAAAATGAAATGTGGCAAATTTTCAGAAAATAAAATAATAATAAATAAATAAATTGTGTTATTGATTCTTGAGAACTTGGCATTTTGATGCGATGAATTAACACTTTAATGAGTAATTTAAAACGACTTGAGCTTCAAAACTTCGCAGGTTTTTTTTTTTTTTTAAGATTCCTCTTCTTTGCGCAGGTCCGTTAGCGAACCCAATGGTTGTAAAACGTCAAGCCTTCATTCCTTACCGGATTTTCATCGTCCCGGAAAAAGACCGTTAAGTATAATGCCACCATTGCCAACGATAGACTTGCGTGGGTCACAGTGCGACAGCTGGTTAATCTGTAGAAGGAGACAATTTTCTATGAGAATAAAATATAAATGCATACACAATAATTTCCAAATAACATTATTGAATTCCGGGAAACAGCAAGACTGTTTCCTCATTAAGGTCTTACTTCTTTCATATAACAATTCAAAATCTTCCGCTCCTGCCCACCATCTTGTCTGTGGGTCAAGGCGGGGTTTATGGAGCTTTTATTAACACATTTGTATCAACAAAGGTTAACCGATTTGCCGAGTTCACGTCTCATATGCACGGAATAAAGCGGCGTTTTTATCTGCAGCACACATCGTCAATGGATCATGATTATCCTGCTAGTCGATGTTAATTCGTAAGATGACGTCACACCATTGCTACACTCAGTCATGCATGTACATTAAAGCGTTTCAAAGAACGGCTTTCGTCGAGCTGCCACAGTGGCCTAGTGGATAGTGGAATGAACTATGGATCGCAAGATCTGTGGTTCCAACCCGTGTCCATTTTCATCAAATATTTGAACAAATACGAGAAGCTAAGTGTCCACACAGCGATATAAATATTCATATTAGGGTACGTGATGTGAGTGGTTAAAATACGATGTACACAAGCAGGCAATGTGTGGTGCGCCGGAAACTGGTCATTTTCCATTTAATTGCATCTTACAAAATATGATCGTGAGTGCCATTAAAGCCCCATTATTTCGTCTTCGACACGTGGAGAAGCCAGTTGAGTAGGCGCTTTGTATTTTGTCATTTTTGGCCGTGATTTTTGGCAACTTTGTGATGTGGATCTTCGTGAAAATACAGTATTTATAGTTTTCATGGTAGGGGCCCTTTCGGCTGGGGCGCTAGCACTTCTAATCAAACTCAATATTATAAGGGGAAAGAAAGAGGTTCTAGCAAACCAGCCAGTTTCGAGGTCTATATTGAACGTGCCAACAATTGTCCTTTTCGATTTATTCTGTATTGCTCATATTACTTTCAGTTTCAACATACGAAGACTTGGTGCTTATTACGATACATGTATACCAAAACCACTACATGACAGAAGGTTGTTTTAACGTTCATGTCTACCAGTGGCGTAGCCAGGAATTTTTCAATTGGGGGCGCTGGGGGCTGGAACATTTCATTGGGGCGTAATGTAGATCAATGATACTTTTTAGAAACTCAAAATCTAAATGGGGGCGACTGGAGAGGGGGGCGACAAGGTTTCATGGGGGGGGGGGGCTGTCGCCCCCACGTTATCAGACGACCACGTTATCAGATTTATTCATCCTGTATCACCAGCCCAAGTTCTCTTTCCATTTGTGTTTCCACAGGCCCTGCATCAGAAAATGAAGATGTTTGTTTGATAATGGTTTTATTGTGCTCCTGCTCGACCCATTGGGACCCTCATACTGTAGCCAACAGGCAGGTCATAGTTCACCTGTTCGAATGGAAGTGGTCCGACATTGCACCCACGAAAGGTGGGTGTGGCTAAAACTGACAATGTTGGCTTTCATGAACGCGGTCAAAACACACTGGCTGAAACCTCGAGTTTATCCGTGGTCTTTTTTTAAAACACTTTGAGCCAACCTATTGTTCTCAGACTGAAAAATAATTGATTGAGAATGCCACGTATAATAACTGACTGGCGGGCTGATGATTGGACTAACTGACTGACTGAGTACTTGAGTATTAGTCATGTCCTTAATGGAAATTTTCGATTTAAGCACAACTAGTTAAACCTGATCTGTGTATAAATCGTAGTCCGTGGTACGTGGTGGATCTTTGAACTTGCCCCATGTAGTTGTGTTCTACAGCAATAACATATAGGGAGACTGCGGCAGTACACACTCAATTTGGCTAAATTTTAGATAAAAAACCCAATCAGATTCTCACAGTCAGCAAACGAATTGTGAACGTAGGTTCTTAAATTTGCAAGGTTCGTCTAAAACAAAAACTTAGCGAGACATTGAAGCGAGAAACCTGTTAACCCATAGACACCTTGGACCCTTTGGATTCGGTGGAGTGCAGATCTCGCCACCCAGCGAGCACCGTGTCATCAGGAGCCCTTGGCGGCCGTGGTGGGAGCGATATCAACCCGTCAGCTATGAGCTAACGAGCCGCTCAGGTACGGAGATAAAGATGCATTTTTCCCCATATGTTTTGTACACGTTTTAAAACACTCCAGTTTGGCATCTTCGTAAATCCGATCAACTTTAAACTTAATTCATACTTGGACCACCACTCACGGATGGTCCTAGACGAAATTCGTGATCGTGACCTCATCAAGTGTCAGCTTACGTCACATTAAAGATGTATTTTTCCCCATAGGGTTTGTACATGTTTTAAAACGCTCCATTTCGGCTTTTTCGTAAATCTGATCGACGTTACACCTGGTACACATTTATACCATCACCCACAGATGGTCCTTGAAGAAATTCGTGATCGTGACGTCATCAGGTGTCACGTTACTTCACATTAAAGATGCACATTTTCCCTATAGGTTTTGTACACGTTTTAAAACGCTCCACTTTTGGCACTTTCGTAAATTTGATCAACTATATACTTGGTACACACTTAGACCACTACCCATAGATGGTCCTAGAAGAAATTCCTCATCGTGGCATCATGAGGTGTCAGATTACATCACATTAAAGATGCGTTTTTCCCCATATGTTTTGTACACGTTTTAAAACACTCCACTTTGGCATCTTCGTAAATTCGATCGACCTCAGACTTGATACATACTTAGACCACCACCCACAGATGGTCCTAGAAGAAATTCGTGATCGTGACGTCATCAGGTGTTTGGCTACATCACATTAAAGATGCATTTTTCCCCATTGGGTTTGTACACGTTTTAAAACACTCTACTTTGGCACTTTTGTAAATTATGCGATCGACGTTAGACCTGGTACACACTTAGACTACCACCCACAGATAATCCTAGAAGAAATTCGTGATTGTACCAATGCCGAGATGGGTTATAGATGAAAATTGATGTGATGTCATCATCAAATGTCATGTGACGTCCCTTAAAGGGGCATTTTGTTCTTTATAGGCCTATATTTACAGACCTATACGTTCGATTTGGTTATAACTTGACATGTACGTATAATGTGCTGTTATAGATGACAGTTTTAGTGACGTCACTGATTGTTCATCACGTGCACAGAGTATTTTGAATATCCGAAACAGCTTGTGTTTGTCCACAAACACATTTCTAGTTTTGCTTGTAATTTGAACGAAAATATCGAATCTTCCCATGTCACGTCAATGACGTCATCAGCCAGTAACGCTGGAAACGTAAAGCTTCACTCGGCCCTGAACGAGTGGACGTCACAAGTGCAGTGAGCATTAGCCAAATTGATAATGGGACAAGGAACCAACCTGTTAGTCGCATACACGCGTGCTCGTGCAACGCGAGGCCAGTTTATCCTGCAGCTCCAGCTTACCACGTGCGTGCATGATACCCCTCTCTACAAGCTTGGATCAAAATGACCACGAATTCTCGGTTCTTGATAAGAAATACTGTGTTTCAAGTTTAAACATGTCTGGTTTTTATTGTTTTTGATATTGACAATGTTTTTCACTGGAGTGTCAATTTAGTTTTGACGTCGAGTTGAAACTGCAACATGCATATTGTTGCCCTGTACAAGGCTAGAAACCACCTCAGGACCATGGCTGCAAAAGAAATAGAAAGAAGGGTATAGGTACTCATGATAACTGAAGTAAGGAATGATTATTCCTCTTGAAACATAACAGATCATAGGTTGGAGAGAAACAAGCACCAGGCAAAGAGTTACATTTAACTGGTGGAAAAAAATGGACCGTATACGTTAAATGTTTCTTTGCGGGTGTTGTTTGCTATTTCAATGTATTGACAATGAATACCCTTTAACGTAGACTCAGAGTACAAAACCTGAGACAAACAAAACTTAATGTACAAAACTCCATAGGGTTGTCTAAGGGGCGTGGCTGACGGCGATTGGTCAATTAGCTACAGTGTCCTCGCGTGCGGCGTCAAGCCCGGTTGATACTCGGTTCAGTTATAATTAATCTCTAGAAATGAGACTTTTGGGGTGATGCGTTATCAACTGAAAACAGACTGCCTGGACACGGGTACAGTAAAACTGTGATTCAGGGAGCGTTCTATTTTCCCAAATACATGTAGTACTCTTTATGGGTTCACATCGTAAGGTTAGGGTGTTTTTTTTTTTTTGTTTTTTTTTTATATAACTACACATAGCATTCAATATTTATATTTTAGTCTATCAACAGTGATCCTTCAATTCGAACCTTCATGCAGAAATTTTATATTTTGATGGTTTAGCCACAAACCCTTTTTTGTTCGTTAACTCAGTGCAGAATGTTATTATGCCGATGCAAATGACAAAAAGCCATATTATTTATATTGAAATAATCATACATTGCATAAGCTCCAGGGACGTCATAGAGGCTGCCCCAAATCTTACCATGAATAAAATTATTAAGGGCAGATTCAAGGGGGAGGGGGGGGGCAACGGAGCCATGCCTCTCCATTGACCTCACAAAAAGGCAACCACTACGCACACCACCATCTTTTTTCTAAAAAAAAGGTGTAAATTGGACAGAAATTGCCTCAGATCGCACCACAGAGCATCTATCCCATGCAGGAATTTGTAAGACTTGTTTGCCCTCCCCCCCCCATAAAAAAACACACAAAAAAGTGGTCTGGATCCCCCATTGTGAAGGCCGAAGATGAATCAAATGTTGCATAAGCTTCAAGGACGCCATAGAGGCTCCCCGATTATGATTCTTACCATGAATTCAGTTCTTATATTTTGTCCATTTCCTGATATTTTTCGCCACAACCATTGCAATCGAATCGCACCTCAACATATCTGAATGCAGCAAACTAATATTTCCACTGCATGAAGCCACAATTTAATTTCTGTCGCTAATAAGCATATGTTGCATAAACTCCTAAACTCCAATGACGTTATAGTCTCCTCAAGTGTATCCTTGTCGTAAACTCAGTGCAGACAGATAACACACAAAAAACAAATAAATCATAAAAGCCATTTAGAGGCATTGTTTATTGTACAGACCATACTTCAAGTTTACCAATATGACCTAATTGTTCTTTAGCAACAAACTGTTCTGCTGTAAAGTCAAAGCAGAATTTTATCATGGCCATGCAAAAGACAAAACAGAAACATAAAAGCCGTTTTAATGTTTATATTAGCATATGTTGCATAAACTCCAACGAAGTTAGAGGCTCCGTCAAGTGTACCAAGGTCGTAAACTCAGTGCAGAAATTGATTAGCATATTTATGTTTCATAAACTCCAACGACGCATGTAAAGTCTACCAATATGCCCTTCTTGTTCTATGCTAAATAACGATTCATAGCTAACCTTGTTTTCAAGTTTTATTCTTCTGTTTTTTTTAAGGAATGTTGGTTGCCTTTTTCGTTTTTATGCTTACGCAAAGTTCTTTATTCATGATGAGCAAAACTGTAATGTCATTCATGAGCGGAATCAGCAGATTAATGTTACACGTCTATTTCAGCACAAAAAAGCTAGAAATTTGGATTTTTGCTGTTATAAATTTCGTTTCTTTGGTGATTCGTTGTTGTGTTGGTACACATGACAGTAAGCCAATGAGTAACTCTTTTTCATAAATATTGTCAAATAAGCACATTTTAGGTGCACGATTTGAAAAAAACCCCCCGTTAACTGAAGAGTGTCTTCCTTGAATGACATCACAGCAACAGCTGCGCGTTGAGAAGTCCGGAATAGCATGAAAGCTCGACTTTTTGGGGTCGCAAAAGTTGATACAGAAAATCATTCTCGTACGCATAATACACGAATAACCCCAAAACGACCATTTTTAAGTTGTGTGGATTTTTATATCCTACTTTAAAAAGTTCTTCCCGAAAAGCATCATTTCGTTCAAAGCGCGTTTTGTAGCCCAACTTGGCTGTTCCAGGACTGTTCCCTTTAACGTAGACTCAGAGTACAAAACCTGAGACAAACAAAACTTAATGTACAAAACTCCATAGGGTTGTCTTAGGGGCGTGGCTGACTGCGATTGGTCAATTTGCTACAGTGTCCTCGCGTGCGGCGTCAAGCCCGGTTCATACTCGGTTCAGTTATAATTAATCTCTAGAAATGAGACTTTTGGGGTGATGCGTTATAAACTGAAAACAGACTGCCTGGACACGGGTACTGTAAAACTGTGATTCAGGGAGCGTCCTATTTTCCCAAATACATGTAGTACTCTTTATGGGTTCACATCGTAAGGTGAGGCTTTTGTTTGTTTCTTTTTTTTATAACTACACATTGCATTCAATACTAATATTGTAGTCTATTTTGTGATTTCTTTCGCCGTAACTCGAATATCAACAGTGATCCTTCAATTCGAACCTTCATGCAGAAGTTTTATATTTTGATAGTTTAGCCACTAACTTTTTTTGTTCGTTATCTCAGTGCAGAATGTTATTATGCCCATGGAAATGACAAAAAGCCATATTTTTTATATTGAAATAATCATATATTGCATAAGCTCCAAGGACGTCATAGAGGCTGCCTCAAATCTTACCATGAATAAAATTATTAAGGGCAGATTCAAGGGGGGGGGGGGGCAAGGGAGCCATGCCTCCCCATTGACCTCACAAAAAGGCAGCCACTACGTACACAAACATCTTTTTCTAAAAAAGGGTAAATTGGACAGAAATGGCCTCAGATCGCATCACAGAGCATCTATCCCATGCAGGAATTTGTAGGACTTTTTTGCCCCCCCCCCAAAAAAAAGTGGTCTGGATCCCCCATTGTGAAGGCCGAAGATGAATCAAATGTTGCATAAGCTTCAAGGACGCCATTGCAGACAAATAACACACACACAAAACAAATAAATCATAAAAGCCATTTAGAGGCATTGTTTATTGTACAGACCATACTACAAGTTTACCAATATGACCAAATTGTTCTTTAGCAACAAACTGTTCTGCTGTACAGTCAAAGCAGAATTTTATTATGCCCATGCAAAAGACAAAACAGAAACATAAAACCTGTTTTAATGTTTATATTAGCATAATGTTTCATAAACTCCAACGACGTTAGAGGCTCCGTCAAGTGTACCATGGTCGTAAACTCAGTGCAGAATTGATTAGCATATTTATGTTTCATAAACTCCAACGACGCATGTAAAGTCTACCAATATGCCCTTCTTGTTCTATGCTAAATAACGATTCATAGCTAACCTTGTTTTCAAGTTTTATTCTTCTGTTTTCTATAAGGAATTTTGTGCGCCTTCTCCGTTTTTATGCTAACGCAAAGATCTTTATTCATGATGAGCAAAACTGTAATGTCATTCATGAGCAGAATCAGCAGATTAATGTTACACGTCTATTTCAGCACCAAAAATATGCTAGAAATTTGGATTTTTGCTGTTATAAATTTCGTTTCTTTGGTGAAATTCGGCTGTTCCAGGACTGTTCCCTTTAACGTAGACTCAGAGTACAAAACCTGAGACAAACAAAACTTAATGTACAAAACTCCACAGGGTTGTCTGAGGGGCGTGGCTGACGGCGATTGGTCAATTAGCTACAGTGTCCTCGCGTGCGGCGTCAAGCCCGGTTCATACTCGGTTCAGTTATAATTAATCTCTACAAAATGAGACTTTTGGGGTGATGCGTTATAAACTGAAAACAGACTGCCTGGACACGGGTACAGTAAAACTGTGATTCAGGGAGCGTTCTATTTTCCCAAATACATGTAGTACTCTTTATGGGTTCACATCGTAAGGTTAGGTTTTTGTTTGTTTCTTCTTTTTTATATAACTACACATAGCATTCAATACTAATACTTTAGTCTATTTTGTGATTTCTTTCGCCGTAACTCGAATATCAACAGTGATCCTTCAATTTGAACCTTCATGCAGACATTTTATATTTTAATAGTTTAGCCACATACTGTTTTTGTTCGTTATCTCAGTGCAGAATGTCATATGCCCATGGAAATGACAAAAAGCCATATTTTTTATATTGAAATAATCATATATTGCATAAGCTCCAAGGACGTCATAGAGGCTGTCTCAAATTTTACCATGAATAAAATCATTAAGGGCAGATTCAAGGGGGGGGGGGGGGGCAACGGAGCCATGCCTCTCCATTGACCTCACAAAAAGGCAGCCACTACATACACCACCATCTTTTTCTAAAATCCACCACAGAGCATCTATCCCATGCAGGAATTTGTAGGACTTGTTTCCTCCCCCCCAAATAAAAAAAAAGAAAAAGTGGTCTGGATCCCCCATTGTGGAGGCCGAAGATGAATCAAATGTTGCATAAGCTTCAAGGACGCCATAGAGGCTCCCCGATTCTGATTCTTACCATGAATTCAATTCTTTTTGTCTATTTCCTGATATTTTTCGCCACAACCATTGCAATGGAATCGCACCTCACCATATCTGAATGCAGAAAATTAATATTTCCACTGCATGAAGCCATTATTTTTTCTGTCGCTCAGTCAGTGCGAAATTACAAAAGACAAAACAAAAACATAAAACCCATTTTTGTTGAGATAACCATATGTTGCATAAACTCCTAAACTCCAACGACGTTATAGTCTCCTCAAGTGTATCCATATCGTAAACTCAGTGCAGACAAATAACACACACAAAAACCTCAAATAAATCATAAAAGTCATTTTATGTTTAGAGGCATTGTTTATTGTACAGACCATACGTCAAGTTTACCAATATGACCTAATTGTTCTTTAGCAACAAACTGTTCTGCTGTAAAGTCAATGCAGAATTTTATTATGCCCATGCAAAAGACAAAACAGAAACATAAAAGCGGTTTTAATGTTTATATTAGCATATGTTGCATAAACTCCAACGACGTTAGAGGCTCCGTCAATTGTACCAAGGTCGTAAACTCAGTGCAGAAATTGATTAGCATATTTATGTTTCATAAACTCCAACGACGCATGTAAAGTCTACGAATATGCCCTTCTTGTTCTATGCTAAATAACGATTCACAGCTAACCTTGTTTTCAAGTTTTATTCTTCTATTTTTTAAAGGAATGTTGGGTGCCTTCTCCGTTTTTATGCTAACGCAAAGTTCTTTATTCATGATGAGCAAAACTGTAATGTCATTCATGAGCAGAATCAGCAGGATAATGTTACACGTCTACTTCAGCACCAAAAAAAATGCTAGAAATTTGGATTTTTGCTGTTATAAATTTCGTTTCTTTGGTGATTGGTTGTTGTGTTGGTACACATGACAGTAAGCCAATGAGTAACTCTTTTTCATAAATATTGTCAAATGAGCACATTTTAGGTGCACAATTTGAAAAGAAAACCTGTTAACTGAAGAGTGTCTTCCTTAAATGACATCACAGCAACATCTGCGCGTTGAGAAGTCCGGAAAAGCATGAAAACTGTTAAATGTTACAAGAAATGCACTTTGCAATATCAATTTAAAGGATGTCAAATATAAAGGTGTCATACATTTAAGAATAGGGAGGAGAGGTGTTTATCTACGGATTGAAGACTTCAGGTGTGATTTACGCCGAGATAATTCAGAATTTTACATGCGAGAAGTCTGAAAATGTGCTTTACAAAATGTAAAAATATGTTTGCCCATTAATGAAAATGAATGCCCGACCAATCCTTCACTGCTGGTTTGGACGGAATTGAACAAACAACGCGATACTTTTCATTTGAATCCATCTTTTATAGGGACATGAGAAACTAAGAGACAACAGAATGCTTGGATTATAAGGTGGAATTTTCTTTTGGTTGTCGAATGACGATCTGCGTGATATTTCAATTTCAATCTAAATTGAATAAGCCAAACGTTAAATTGATATGAAAACTTAGTGAAATTAGCTGGAAAAAAACCTATAGAAAACAAACAAAGAAAGAAAGAAAGAAAGAAAACAAATAAAAACAAAAATAAAAAATCAGCGACCGTCCCACCCTCCCGATTTTTTCATGTGAGGACGACACAACCATTTTTTTCATGGTTCACAAACTCTCTATTCAAATTTGCCCGGCACAGGAACTTTGTGGCTTGTTTATTTTAATGCAACCTTTGTTGATTCAAGATGCATTAATCCAGTCATTGTAGATGAATCCGAGCACATGACTACTGTACACAGACGAGGCCTCCTCCCATGGCGAAAGCATTGTGCAAGATGTGGGGCAAAGCTACTGCCCTTTGACTGAACTGTTGCTACCACAGTACTTTAGCCATTGAAGGGGGCCTTCGTGATAGAATTGCCAGCGTGCCCTGAAAGAACGTTCATTTCTGTGGTTCAGGCGGTTGGTTGATTTTTTCACCGCTCGGCAAAATATGTTTCAAGGAGATAAAGAGCAATTCCCGATACCTTATTGTATTTCATATGTCTTGATTTAAACACGGAGAGAAATGAAGGCAGGATCCACCTCTTAATAAATGAGTAAATGCTGGGAAGGGATCAGAAGGAAAAACTTCAGAAACAGGAATGGTAAAATCAGAACAAACGGTGAGGATGGATAATAAAACCGCACTCTATATGTTGCAGGTGTCCAAGGTGCGTTTAGCAATGAATGAGAATACTTCAAAGCATGATAGGCAACTGAAGTTTGCGGAATCCAACAATACACCCACTACCTGCATTCCCTGTTCCCCGCTGCGTACTACCAACAATACCGAAATAAGTCTGGTTCCCTGATCTGACCTAAGATTCTTCATAAATAGTAAGAATATTTTGGTCTGGGAACCGGACTAAACCGAAATTAGGGTTGGCCATGGTGAAAGAAGGCGTGCACATTTTACGTTCAATACTGAATTGGAGATATCTCTAACTTGACAGAGATTTCTCTATTTCTATTAGAGACATCTTTATTTTCTAATGGCGATTAACTCCATTTATAATAAAGTTTCGTCAATTTCTTGTTTGTTTAGAAATGGTTACGTAATTTGCAGGTCTACAAATAGAGAAATCCCTTTCAAAAAAAGAAGCACCTCTGCTTCGGGATTAAATGACAAATTTGCACGCCACATTCAAAGTTTTATGATAGCTAGTTTATGACTAACAATCTTCTCCTAATATGAACCCATACATAGGCACTTCCCTCTGGGTGAACTCTTCAAGACCAATCAACCAATTTAAGTCTGTGAACCCCGTGCTCTGTCATGTTTGACTGGACACAATGGATTTGATTCGAATAGAAACAATTATTACTAAGTGGTACAACCCATGGCGGTTCCATTTTGCAATGGGGCGTGATCTAATATGCAAAGGAGACGCATGCGCATCAGTGTCACAAAAACTGCAGGTAATCCGCAGCAATTCACTCGCAAAGCTGTGATACACGCGTGCCATGGAAACACTATAACTGGTCTAGTAAACTGAATGCCTACCAACCAACATAGCCTAAGTAGCCCCAGCCCACGTCGTGTTGCAAGCAGCCGTGGAAAAAAAAACGGTGCATAAAAGGCCTGACAATACGTAAGGACAACATTAGTGGGTTAAGGCACATCCCCGGCAACTAAAGGCACCTACGTGACACAGTTACTTTCGTATCCCGGCAAACTTTCATCGTGTAAGGATGATCCGTCTGCTCCTTCTGGTGGTGGCGTTAGGCCATGCAATTTCGGCTTTACCTCATGCTGAGAGAGAGGTGAGTTTTGCCTCGTAGTGTACGTTTGAAAGGCATGTAGGCTCATTTGCGTTTATCCCAAAAAGTAATTATTACCTACCGATTTATCAAATAAAACGTACTTGGAATAAAGCTAGCGCTGGTATTAAACACCCCTTGACATCATATCCGTCTGGGTGCCTGTCATTTAGAGGAAAATCAAAAAGTGTCCAACAATCAGTCAATTGACTGATTTTCAGAGATAAAGAGTGCTACATATCTCGCAACTGACGTCTCTGTAATATATATTGTCATGTGTATCGGCATTTTAGGAGTCCAATTTTCGTAACGCGCATCGGCTGTGCCGTATTTCGGAGAAATTTCGAGCAACATGCACACGTATTTAGATCATTTTGCACACGGTGGGCTAATGGCGTTGAATACGCAGTAGTAATGTGTCTGTGAAGCGAAGATAGCTGTCTATAAAAGGGGTTTATAAACGTCATCAAAAGCTTTCGCCTGGTTTTGCACTGTTTTCTCGAAAATCCACTGAGCTGAAACTTCGACAACAGGTTAGGTTTTAAACTTTTTATTTGAGTGGTGTTATCATTGGAAACTAACAAAATGCATGAAAAGCAAATCAGTCAGTCCGCTGCCAATGTGTAATCCTAAATCACAATTTGCCGGTGAAACCTGAGGAAAAAAAACACCATGGGGCAACTGCCACAAAGTTAATACTCAATGGGGATTAACTTACCTAACCTATCCAAATTCATGATCTTTGAATTGAACGGCCGCAAAGAACTCAAACAAAAAGCGACACCGGACACAAATTTCTTGATTTCAAACAAAAAATTAAAAAGAAATTTATTTACAAAAATAATAATATCAAGACGTAAGAAAAATTAGATGAAGTTAGCAAACAAATATACGGAGGCAAGTGAATCAAAAATACTAAAGTCCCAAGCCAACAATTGAAACTTAACAGGCCATTCAAATGTTCAGTTGTATTTAAATTTCGATTTTTTGTTTCCAAATTGTTATGACCCACCAAATTTCGTTCATAAAATGTTGAATTGCTATATCAAATACACCCCAGAACAAAGTGACGCTTCAAATTAGCCAGTTATATTAGGTCAATGCTCTCCCTGCTCAGGAGTTTTGATTTATTTTTGAATGGATTTTCCAGGCTTTCAGCATGCAACTTTGTGATTGAAGCAAGAGGAAATTGCCAAATCACACAAAACTTTGTCATGTTTTCAGTTTTCTTTTACGCTATATTTAATAAAGGAAAACAAAAAATATTAAAGCAGGATTTCCTTATCAGCTGGAATATCGCATGCCTGCATTGTGAAGTGCCTGGGTAATACATGTTTCCTGTTTTACTTTTAGTTTATACATGTAGTAACACAAAATAAGGACATGGTATGCAAACACAATTTGACACATTGTGAACATGTTTACAGGTGCATAGATAGGCAGTGTATTTTGTACACTTGTTTTCTGTTGCACTTTCTAGGTAAAGTGACATTTTAAGAGAAAGTGCAGGATTTAATTCTGAATACCCACTTTTTTGGTTTTCTAAAGTCATGAGTTTAACATCTTGCACTAATAAGCTGAATGATTATTAAGGTCCACCAATCCCCCAAGCAAAATTCTTGTCTGAAATACAGCCAACATGTAGAATGCAACATTTGAGCCCCCCCCCCCCCCCCCCCCCCCCAAAAAAAAAAGAATTGCTGAGTTCCCATGAGTTGCTTAAAATCTATAAAGCTATAGTCTTGGATTCAAATGGGTGTAGTGACTGGTAATCGACGCCCGCGGTCTGTAGGTCAAACGATAACACCTGGTACCCTGCTAACTCTCCGAACTGTACAGGTCATTCTGTCTGTGAATGGGGAAGAAGTTGAAAGGAAACGCGCATCTGAATGATGGCGCGTAGTTCCGGCAAGTCACAAGATCTAGCTTTTTGTTTTGAGCATTTTCTTTGCTTTTTCAATGACAGTGAATTTCGATTTTCAAGTATTGACCTCGACCCACCCACCCACAATTTCGGAAAATATGTTGAATGGCCCCTAAAATCCAATATAACCTAAAAACAAAAATTAAGAATCAACCAAAAACTAATACCAAGATAGCCAACATTGAAAATACCAAAATTGCAATTACATGTACTTTGGATTCCCTCTCGTAAGTTCTGCCAAAACAGTTACCTAAAACAAACAAAAAGAGAGAAACGTGAGAATATAAACATTCCTTCATGTCGATTGCAGCCATATTGGATTCCTGCATTCACTGCAGTTGATTGATTAAATTGATCATTTTGGTTCAAAGCGATTTCTTGACGTGTCTGCGCATAGTTCTTGCCATGTCCGGGCCGGGCACAGACCATAATTGTTTGTCTGGCAAACAAATGCTCTTATTTTAATGTTATAACACCTTACATCATTATGGAAAGGCATGGCAACCGTTGGCACGTTGTGAAGTTAGACTCTTTTTTTTGTATCTCAATGAAAATACTTTTCTTTTGTGTCAAATACTTTCAGTTTCATTCCCTTTAAAATGTATGCGACAAGCCAAATCATCAGGGAATTGAAAAAGAGCTACCACAATTCCCCATTTTGAAATTCCAAGATGGCAGCCAAGATGACCGTAAAAAAAGGGGAAACATTGGTTTTGGGGTTCAATAGACCCTAAGGTTCCAATAATGTATAGTTTGCCTAATCCCCAAGAAATTCTATCGAAACTTGGATTAAGTATACTGTGAACAGGACTATATTACCTAACAAACCAAATACAATTTTTTTTTTAATTTTGCAAGTTGTGTTCTTGAGATATGGCTAAAAGGTCAAAAAAATTCAAATATACATATGAAACCGCATGATGACTATCACGATCCTAGGAAGAGCCAGGCGAAAGCACATCCTGCCACACCTCGTTTCTGGTTCTGAATTGCCCCCTCTGGGTGAATTTATTGTTGAAACTGTATATCGGGCGTATAACATAATCAGGCTATTTAATTCACAAAAGGATGGAGTACACAAAGCATACCATGAAGCATCTGACCGTAACAATGACGTCTTCATGACGTCACTGCATTTTTTACCTATAACACATCCCGGTCTACCCACATACCAAGTTTCAACCCAATCGGACTTACAGTTCTGTTGATATAGGACTTCAAAATATGCACGTTTGTGATGACGTCACGTAATCCCTGATGACGTAATCACGACGTCACTCTTCGGGACACAACTTTGCCTTAAGGACAATGCATATGCTTAATTTGAATGATGTATGGCAAGGTTCAATGCCAAACGTGGCGTGTACTAATATCGTGTACAAAGTCTGTGGGATTTATGGAACAAAAAGAAGAAAGAACTAGAGCTTTGTCTGTTCAAACAGAACATAGGGCTTTTACGCATTTGATAAATGTTTATGATATGTTTGTCCTTTTGCAGTCACTTTTTAAAGTGTTAAATACAGTAAAAACTTGTTCAAAATGCTTAAAATAATTCAAAAAATAAAGTTCTATCACTTGATGACGTCACGTGCCCCTGCGATAATGTCATCCTAGAAAGCCTTCTCATTGCACATTTTGTCATTGAGGTCTTGGTTTGAACCAAGTTTAAAGTCAATATGATGTAAGGAAGTATGTAATTTTGGAAGCAGAATAAAAATGATAAATATTTTTAAAATCATTAAAAAATCAAACGATGACGTCATCGCGACGTCACTTCGGACTTTGCATACTAGTATCATTATCTACGTGCCCACCAAGTTTCATGACAATCGGATAAATTGGTTTTTGAAAAATCGCATTTTTTATGAAGTCATGATGACGTCACATATTTTTTCAAAATTGTACGCAAATACCTATTACCTAAGAAACCAAATACAAAAAGAATGTTGAATGTTGCATGTTGCGTTCGTGAGATATGGCTAAAAGGTCCAAAAATTTAAATATTCATAGAAAATCGCATGATGACGTCATCATGACGTCACCTCATTTGTTTATCTATAACACATCTCGGTCTACCTACATTTCAAGTTTCAGCCCAATCAGACTTACAGTTCTGTAGATAAAGGACTTTAAAATATGCACGTTTGTGATGACGTCACGTGACCCCTGATGACATAATCATGACGTCACTCTTCGGGACTCAACTTCGCCATAAGGGCAATGCATATGCTTAATTTGAATGATGTGTGACGAAGTTCAAAAGTGGCGTGTACAAAAATCGTGTACAAAGTCTTTGAGGTTTTTGGCACAAAAAAGAACAACCACCCAAAAAACTAGAGTGATGTCTGATCTGTTTGACCAACAGAAAATAGGTTTTTCCGCTTTTTTTTGTAAATTGACATTTCGAAATTTTCTTGAGAAGTGACTGGTCAACCGACGAAATGAAATAAAAGATACGTGTAAAAAATACTTTTAAAAATGTGCTTTGTCTATTTTTGCATTAGAAGAACATGTAAAAAGTGCTTAAATTAATACAACAGGTTATGACGTCATCATGATGACACTTCAGGTTTTCAATACTAATGATAATTTCTACCTATGAAATAAGCTTGTTCTGTTGATGAGATATGGCTTAATTTGATTTTTGATGACGTCATCATGATGTCACACACCTATAAATTGTTGTTGCACATAAGTATGACCTTACAAACCTATTGAAAAAGAATTTTGAAATTAGCTTGTTCTGTTGATAAGATATGGCTTAAAGGTCCAAAAATTCAATTTTTGATGACGTCATCTACTTATAATTGTTTATGCACATAAGTATGACTTTACGAACCTTATACAAACAGAATTTTGAATTTAGCATTTTGGATTCGCGAGATATGGTGATAATATTCAAAACTTAAAAAATCGATTTAAAATCACACGATGACGTCATGATGACGTCATTTCAAATTTTAACTATAACACATCCCGGTCTACCTACATACCGTGTTTCAACCCAATGCGACTTACAGTTCCCTAGATATAGGGTCTTAGAGTTTGCACATATAAGATGGCGTCACGTGACCCATGATGACAAAATCACGACGTCATTCTTCGGGACACAATGTTACTATAGGGTCTTTACATGGGACACGTTTAATTAGAATACGAGTTTGTTTAGGGTCCAAAATGCCGCGGTTAAAAACGTGTACAGAGTCTATGGGATTGTGGGTGGAACAAAAAAAGAAGAAAAATCGGAACAGAAACAATGCTTTACTGCTTCTAAGCAGAAAAGCAAAAAAAAAAAATTTAAAATGGAACAGAAACAATGCTTTTGCGCATTGAAGTGGTAGAGCAAAAAAAATCAGATCAAAAAAAAAAAGGCTTTTTCGCAAATTGCGAA
Source organism: Patiria pectinifera (assembly GCA_029964075.1). Classification (NCBI taxonomy): domain Eukaryota; kingdom Metazoa; phylum Echinodermata; class Asteroidea; order Valvatida; family Asterinidae; genus Patiria; species Patiria pectinifera. Next base: position 13,079,947 of record CM057150.1, read on the forward strand.
GAAGCCAACTAGAGATCTTTGTCTGTTTGCAACAGAACATAGGGCTTTTCCGCATTATGTTTTTTTTTGTTATCAATAACACGTCCCAGGCTATACATCTACAACGTTTCCAAGAATACGGTACAATAATATATAAATTTAGCATACAGCGTCTGTGAGATATATTATATTCCGAAAGAAAGAAATCCATATTAAATCAGAGGTGTCGGACTACCTTCGTACTAAATTTTGACCCATTCGGACTGATAGTTTTCTCAATATGAGACTTTAAAATTGCATCTGTATGAAAGTGCCACATGCCATACGATGATATCATCTTGAATACACTTGTCAATGCTCATTTGTGCATTGTGGTCTTGGTTTGTACTAAGGTTGAAGTCAATCCAATGAAAGAAAGCGTTACATTTTGGAAGCAGAATGAAATTGTGAATATGAAAACAATCATAAAAAATCAACCAATGGCGATCGGAATTTCCCTTACATGTGTTTTCAAAAATCGCATTTTTGATGACGTCATGATGACGTCACACATTTTTCAAAAGTTTGTACATATACTTGTTACCTGTCAAACATTATATGGAAAGAATTTAGAATTTTGCAGGTTGCGTTCGTAAGATATGGTTTGAAGGTCCAAAAATCCAAAAAATCATTTTAAATCACACAATGACGTCATGATGACGTCAATTCAATTTTCACGTATAACACATCCTGGTCTACCTACATACCAAGTTTCAACCTAATCGGACTTACAGTTCTGTAAATATGGCACTTTACAGTATGCACATTTAAAATGACGTCACGTGACCCATGAAGACTTCACCATGATGTCACTCTTCTTTACACAACTTTGCTATAGAGGCTATGCCTGTGTAACTTTGAATGATGTATGACAAAGATTAATGCCAAAAGTGGTACTGAGAAAAAACGTGTACAAAGTCTATGGCATTTAGACGACGAAAAGAGGAAGGAAGAAAAACTAGAGGTTCGCTTTTGTTGAGTTACAAACGCAGGGTGGTCGGGCTGGCATATTTTCTTGAATTTAAACCTACTTAATCATAATAGAACTGCACATTACCCCTCCCACTTACACTGCATCCATTACACTGTGTTCTTCACGAAGAAAATCACACAACCTGCAGTTGAACTTTTGTTTTACTTCGACAAGACTTGTAGGCAGTGGCGTAGCCAGGAATTTTTCAGTGGGGGGCGCTGGGGGGGGGGTTGGAACATTTCATGGGGGGCGTCATGTAGGGGCGTCAATCGCTTCTCAAAAGTGGGGGGGGGGACACACCTTGATCAGAACTGATGCGAGCGCGAAGCGCGAAGCCCTTACGGCGTGGGGGTTCGGGGCCCGCTTAAGAGCCCCGAAAAAAATTGGATTTTAGATGTTCTGTGGTGTGATCTGAAGCAATTTCTTACCACTTTCCTCCATGCTTTAACTAATATTTTCTTAGCAAAAGATAATTATTTGAACATCGTTTTCGAGGTTGGAGTCATTGAATCAGCTATCGGTATTCTGAGCTATAGGCGTGGGGTTCGGGGCCCGCTTAAGGGCCCCGAAAAAAATTGGATTCTAAATGCTCTGTGGTGCTATCTGAGGCAATTTCTGACCACTTTAACCAATATTTTCTAAGCAAAAGATACATTGTAGTACATAATAGGTCCCTGTAAATGAGGCACGAGTTCAAAATCTGGGGGACATTTGATATTGTGTCCCCCACCCTTCAAAAGTGGGGGGGGGGGGGACCGGGGACCAGTCCCCCTGTCCCCCAGGATTGACGTCCATGGCGTCATGTAGATCAATTATAATTTTTTTAGAAACTCAAAATCTCAGTGGGGGGGGGGGGGGACTGGGGGCGACAAGGTTTCATGGGAGGCTGTCGCCCCCCCCCCCCCCCCCGGCTACGCCACTGATTTCAAGGAATTTTAATTGGTCTATTATGGAGGAAAAGGTTTGTGCGTGGCCGATTCGCGCGATATCGCTGACTGAAACTGTGTGACCCACGGACCACCTGTCTATAATACGTGTTCCGTGGTGTGAGCGAGCAGTGCAGTGGGTGTTAATACGCATTTTATATTATCATTATGCGCTATGTCACGCCGGTTGTCAGCTTACTGGTCCGCGGTCGCCGGTCGAAGGGTCGTTTCTCAGTGGTCATCATGTGGATCATTCGCGACTATTTAGATTTAGATCAATGATAATTTTTTTAGAAACTCAAAATCTCAGTGTCGGGGCGACTGGGGGGGGGGGGCGACAAGGTTTCATGGGGGGGGGGGCGCCCCCCCCCCCCCCACTCCCCCCCCCGGTGGCTACGCCACTGCTTGTAGGCCTATTAGGAAGCGCACATCTGGTGCTGCATGGATGGCTACTCAAGCATATAACCAGTTGGGACTATTGGTAGACTTGACTTATGCAGAATTATGCTAATCTTAAAATAAAATGGCTTTGATGTTGGTTTTTTTGTGTGTTTTGCACGGGCATAATAAAATTCTGCACTAAAGTTACGACATTGGTAGAATTGACGGAGCGACTCACTTCGTTAGACTTTATGAAACATAATAATGCTAATCTTAAGATAAAATGGCCTTTATGGTTTTTTGTGGTCTTTTGCACGGGTATAATAAAAATTCTGCACTGAAGTTATGACAACGGAAGACTTGGCCGAGCCTCTAACATCGTTGGAGTTTATAAAAAATATGCTAATCATATCATAAAATGGCTTTTATGGGTTTTTTTTCTGTTGGACTTTACGACATAAAAGTTTGTGGCTACACGCTGTGGAAATATTGATTGTCGGCATTCAGAAATAAGAGGAAAACTGGTGAGGCGCGATTTCAATCGGTTGTGGAAAGAAATCTTGTTTTCCTTCTATTTGAGGCTAATTTCTATATTTTGAATTCACTTAAGTTTGACCTTTCGGCAGCCCCAGAAGGAAAGGTCAAACGAATTTGACTCTAAAAATTTTAACGAATGTTTATCAGTTAATAGTCTGATTACAAGGTGTGAACATGATTGATCGTTTTGTTCAAGAGTTACAGGTGGAAGAAGATGGTCACCTTTTTCAACAAAAGTCGCTTGTACTTTGATACCTGATGACGTTATCATAACGTCAGGGTAATAATAATACCGAAGTCTTATATAGCGCACGTATCTACCAACAATTAGGTACTCAAGGCGCTGGAAATTATGTCTATTACCAGAGACAGGTAAATGAAATACATGGGGAATATGAGAACCAATATGTAGCACCTTTATAATGGTTTACAAGGTGCTGCGGCGCATTAAGCACACATCGGGATGAGGGTCGATATAAATATTGAAAGTTACATGTTCATATCATAAATCGTTTAGGAGAAAACCCGCGGAGAAGTATTGTACGGAAAAAAAGGTAAAGATTCGCGTTTGTTGTTACAAACGCAGAGTGGTCGGGTAGAAAATTGTTTTATGAAACACTCTCCTGATAAGTCATGAATATTTTTGTGTATCAGCAAAGGATCACGAAATTAAATCCTTTCCAGGATAATCAATTATTTTGTTTAAAAATGCATCTTTAAATGTGTGATACATTTCAGTAAACATTTTATGTTCACATACAAGTTATTTCTGGCTTGATAACGCCATTAGTCAAAAACGGGAAGTGAATACTGATTTAGTTCGGAGTGGATGTTTATTGTGAAGTTAAGTAACGTATGAAATTTTGGGAAATATAAGTGCATGTATTCATAACACCGAACTTCCGGTTTGATGACGTGACAGTATTTGGAAGCAAAATGTGAACATTATGGTATCGATTTTGGGCTAACATATACGACATGGATCAAATGATGAATTTAAATTTAAAATATGATCGTTGACAAATTCTCATAGTAGTAACTTCCGGTCTGAATACGTCATAAATTTGAAACCTTGCCAAGTCATATGTGGTTAATCATAGAATATCAAGGGGCGATTTGGTAAAATTGAACTTTTGGTTTTAAAATTTAAGAAAAGAAACACTATTTTATGTGCCGCTAGGGGCGCCCTTTCGGATGATGACGTCATCACACTGTTTTTGTGTGTGTGGCATTCCTCAATAAACAATTTCATGATATATATATGTCAGTAGTAAAAAGCTTCCGCGTTTGAGTTATATTCAGTTTTTTATTGCACTTCCGGTAACACCGTAAGTAAAGGTCAAGCGGTTTTGTGTCCGGGAACACGAAATGTTTCTCACGGCATTGTCTACAACCTTACAAAAAACGAACACGATATTGTATTTAGTTCAAAAGATATAACGCAAACTATTTGCCAAAATGTGCCCTTAAATCGCTTGTAACTTGATACCTGATGACGTCATGATGACGTAACACAATTTTTAACATCTCCGTAACATGGTAAAAGTTCATAGAAGGTTTTGTGGTCATACCGTAAACGGTTCGTAAGAAATTTTGCTTTGTTTTGATTTCAGGCTAACAGCTTCATTTTGACTTCACCTAACTTTGACCTTCCGTAGACCCTGAAGACAAGGTCAAGCAAGTTTACGTACACGACAAAAATCTGATTACAAAATACAAACATCGTTGATTATTTAGTTCAAGAGTTATAGGTGATATAGGGTTGATATATATTGAAAGTTACAAGTTCAAACCATATACCGTTAAGGAGAAAACCCGCGGAGAAGTATTGTTCAAAATTTCGAATTTTGCATGTTTCCTTTGTGGGATATGGCTTCAAGGTCCAAAACTTTAACCCAATCGAACTTGTAGTTCTGTTGATATAGGACTTTAAAATATGCACATTTGTGAAGACTGACTGCTAATAAGAATTTTCTATTTATCAAAAAAAAAAACTATGCGGAAAAGCAAAAAATGAGGTCTAAAACAGAAGCTTTTCCGCACTTTGCGGAAAAACCAAAAACAACAAAAATTAAGGCTTTTCTGCAAATTAGCGAAAAAACCGAAAAATAAAAAAAGACAATGCTTTTGCACAGCCACGCGCAAAACCTTCCAAAAATGCAAAGAAAAACAAAGGCTTTTCCGAAACTATGCGGCTTCTGAAAAGCCAATAACAACGAAAACAAAGGCAACTATGCAGAAAGTAAAAACAAGTACAATAACGAAAACAAACGCTGTTTTGGCAATTTGCCGAAGCAGCCAATAATGTAATACTCTCCAAATGCTCTCATGATATAAAGTAATACTCTCCACTCAAGAGCGGTGATAAACCATGCTGCTACTACTGCTTATTTGTATCGTTAACCAAACACAATTCCTTTACCCGAAAGGGTGAACAAATATAAAGATATAGACCTCATCCAACTAGTTTTTTTTAGTGTTTGGTTTTTCTCTAGATCTTCGTCCATTGTATCTAATTGGGAATATGCTGGCAAGTTTTTAAGAAAATACTAACAATGTACTAAGGCCTTCTGATCGGTTACTTTGAATTGAATACGTAGTCTCCACCAAAATCATATTAGCTCTTAGTCGAATTAAGGCATTGTAAAAGGCTAATTAGGCCCCCTAAATGTTCTAGTTATGATCTCATAAAAAACCTTAAGGACTATTGCCTGTTTTTTTGGTAAAACATATCTTTCTGTTTATATTTTTAGAGCAAGCTATACCGAGACATGGAACTAATGGAACGGCTTTTGGAGCTAGACAACTCGATTGGTAACATTTTTATACAAGGCTTCCTATCTTCTTTTACGTCCGCCATATTTTGAAATAATACCGATATAAGAGCCTTGGAAGAAATTAGACATATTATATTTTCAGAAAAAAACACCAGAATTATTAGTGAAAGAAATGACAATACTTGCTATTTGTCCCCATTCATGTTAGGCAACAAAAAAAATTAGTCGGTCTCTGGTCAGCGCGCGCGTCGATTTTAATCATGCGCGTCAACCTTTTTTTTTACTTCAAATTGTCCGCGGTATCTACAGCAGCGCCCTCTATTGCCGTACCTCCTCAAATTTTTGTACCAAGGAATGGGGAGATTGCACCAAGACAAATGATGGAGGGCACCAAGGCAAATTATGAAGGACCGCAATGTATATGAGGACACAACAAAAGCAAAATAGTACCCACCTTGTCTGTACAATCCAAGCTTGAAAAAAAAGGGAAAAAAAAAAACGCGTCGCCGCATCAATTCCGGAATCTTGGTCTGACAAGAGACCGAATATTTTTTTTTGGGCCTTATAAGCAAATTTAAAAAGTGGTCAAAAATTAAAACCCTACGCGGAGTGTGCACTTTAATGTACAATCATGGTGCCTGGGGGAATCAATCCATGACACCATGTAATTTGAACCACCCGGCCCTCACAGCCAGACCATTCACCTCTGATTAACCCCTGATTAACCCCTGGTATCCCTCAGGCCCCAAACAGCCAATTAAACCACAGACTTACCCCGTCAATGCCATTTGACAGTTCCATTTTGATTATAGGTGTGATCGAGGCAATCTCTATGTGAACAGTGCATTTGTACACAAGCCTATGTAAATGTGCACAAGCAAACCAGGTTTTTTCGCCAATTGTCAACCCCTCCAAGTAGGATCACAAGACTGACACCCCCTCTGGTGGGTGTACAATGGTCCATACTAGGATCTAGTGATAGATGACCTGGGAAATGGCTACCACATGGCTGGGAAAATATAAAACTTAGAAACGTGGAAGCGATTTTAACCACACACAATCCGGCGGAGCTTCAAAATCATGACCCGGTTTTAGACCATACTAATATGGCCGCTTTATTGGTAAAAGAAAAATAAAAAGTCATATATCAGCCATAAAATGTGATAAAAGCATCAATAAAATTGTTAGTTATACTTTTTTACCCTCGCAAATTCATTTTTGGTATCTCTTATTTTCTACCATGCTCCAAATTCAAAATGGCGGCCAATATGGCGGACCATACGGCCGCCTTATTGGTAAAAACAAAATAGAAAAACGTTATATACCAGCCAAATAATGTATCCATGTGCTCTCTAGGAGTTAGAATTTCCTGGATGGGTACATCTAATTCTACCTCCATGATCTGACCTATTTTACTGCGCTGCCATGTGCCGGCCCTTTGATACCGGTATGATCCTCGGCCACTATTTTTACCCCTCAGTCTCTCAACAAACAACCTACTGGTATGCAGCCTGTCTGCCTCCAAAGTTAAACAAAGAGTTCTAAGCGGATTAGTGTCTATTGTGTAAACATGGTGTAAACAAGTTTCCAGACTCTATCTTTCCATAGATGGATGTATACTTATATTTATTCATTACATTTCGTTTTAGCGTATTACCTAACAGTTTGGTTTCTATGAAAGCAAAAATTACCAAAAGAAGTAGCAGAAAGTAATCCCTAATTATTCATCACAACCATTCGCCTGTAACTGACTCCCAAGGAAAGTTACCAGTTAATTCTATAGCAGTCACACGATTAAGGCCTTTTGTTGACTGTAAAGGATTGGGCGGATTAAATACCCCTCATTGTTGGGTCCCAGTTGCTGGACCTGCAATTATGGGGCATGAACTCAATAGATCACCTATGGTGGGTGCCTTAGCCAGAACCTGGCCGGTTGCTGGGCCGGTTTGAAGAGGATTAAACTAACCGGCCGAGCTAATGGCTAGCCTGTACTTAAACCGGCTGGTGATGGAAGCCCCGCCTTACCACGGTCACTTAGACCACCATCTTGAATTTGGACCATGTTTGCAAGTAAGACAAATCCAAATGTACAATGAAGCCTCAAGTACATAATCTCAACTTTCCCTCTAACCTATTTTGGCCTGTTATTTGTCACGGTCATGCTTAGGCTATATGCCAGTGTTGCCGTTATGTTAGTCAACAGCTTTGTGCGGCGCTCATAGACTGGTTCCCAGCCCCTCCATCATCGATTCCGACTTTGGATGTAGGGACCGGTACTGCCTTATGAAATTAATATTCACTGCTAATTGGAAATTAGCATACGGCTATTACCACAATGCAACGAAACATGGGTACTCTCTCGATCTATTTCATTCGGGACAGGGTTGGAACCATTTGATCATTTCCATCTCCTTAATTAATCTTTTTTTACCAATATTCTAATGGCTTCGATGCAGGTAGAGGAAATCGGGCACATCGTTTACATGTTGTGGTGGTAGTACCAGTTGTTTGATTGACTTCCTCTCTCATTTTTCGATTAGGTTTTGAAACAAATTTGTTACAAAGTTTTTTTGTGCCATGGGTATCACTTACCAGGGAGCTGAGGTCGCTCGTATGTTGCCGGCGAGCAGCTGTGTGCACGCAGCCCGGTAAATGGGTCAGTTGGGAGCAATCCGCTACAGTACTCATAAACTCTCACGGTCTCTTTCATTCGGGCGGGGTTGGGACCATTTGATCATTCAGACCCCCTTAATGATTTTTACCAAGATTGTAATTCCTTGGATGCAGGTAGAGGAAATCGTGTACATCGTCTACATGTTGTAGTGGTAGTACTAGTGGTGTGACTTCCTCTCTCATTTTCGATTAGGTTTGAAACAAAATTGTTACAAAGTTGTCTAAGATGTTCTAACCTTTATTTTCTATGTGTTCCAACCAGATACTAGTCTTGTTTGTAGTTCAAACCCGTGCGTAAACGCAGAATGTGTACTTGAACCTGATGGGCAACCATTCTGCAAATGCACTAATGGGAGTTTTGGCGAATTCTGTGATGCGGGACAATTCTGTAAGTGAGATGATCTGAAGAATATTAAAGGCACAATTTCGTTGCCTGTTCAATTTGTATTTTTAACCCGTGACTCCTAGTGTATACGGTGGGGGTTGTGGACAAACAATTGCTAGCTCTAGGGGATGAAAATATGTAAGTGTTCACTTAACCCTAAAAGGGCCGCGTTATTTTGAACACGAGGTGTGGACGATCATTTCCGAGGAGAAGGGATGCTCTCACATTTTGGCAGTCATGCAAAGGAATGTCTTGCAGATGGGGCCATTTTTCCTGAGGTGCAGGAGCAGGGACGAAACGGTCAGACAGTGTGGGCATAGCAGACGAGAATATACACGGTCAGTGGTGTTCGCTGGTCTAGTTCGATTATCGACTGGGCGGTATCAAAACCCATCATCTCTCCTCTGCAGGGAGACTAAACATATTGATCTGTTGCAATTGGGATTTTGGTGGAAGTCCCTTTCAGAAACACAGCTTTGGCAGCCTCGGTGGGCGTCATTGAGAAATTTGACGCGTCATCATGAATGACCGGCACAACTTCGAGATCGATGGAGGAGGACTTTCAAATGAATCTCGTTGCATTATTGACACTTCTTTCGTGGTTCACATTTTTGCATCTATACCGTTTTCCCGATCCAATTTCAACGAGGTCATATTTTTGAGCGAACGAGGGCGCTGTTTAGACGACATAAGCTGAGACACACACTTATGTTTTATAGCAACATGTACGATTACGTTAATAATAACATTCATGTCTGCAGCCCCTCAAATAGCGTTGTCATAGCGCCCTCTTTCTCTCATTGATTCGGGCTTTCGACTTATCTTACACGTTTGTTTATATTGTTTGCTGTTTTATTTATGTTTTGTAATTTTTTTTCAACCAATCAAGCCGTACAATGCGAGCCAAGCTCTGACGAAGATCGCTACATCTACGATCAATATGAGGGTTACATACAGTCGCCGGGGTACCCTGAACCGTACGGAATCAATCTACGATGTCCTTACATCATCGGCTTTCCTGGTGCAGAGAAGATCGAATTGAGATTTGAAGATGTAGATATGGATTTTAGCAAATCGAATTACCTTTCCTACCAGCCCGTCGGTGCATTGGACTTTGAGAGTGATGAGCATGTGGAACTTCGAAGTTTACCCACGGAGACAATTGTGGTGAATGCCAGCAAAGTGATGGTCTACTTCCAGACAGGTTACACCAACCAGGACAAGCAAAAAGGCTTCAGAATGCACTTCAGAATCTGTAAGTGAATGAAATTATTCCTATTCTGTTTTGCTTGAAATTCAGCTGTTTCCGCAACTCGGTCAAAACAGCTTTTATTTTCTTTCAGAGTTTGGGGGGGGGGGGCTTTTCCGCATAGTTGCGATGATAACATCGTCACTGGTTACGTGACGTCATCTGAAAATTGTCGCATATTTTAAAATCATATATCCACAGAATTATAAGTTAGATGAGTTTGAGACTTGCTGTGTTCATGGACAGGGGCGTGTTGTAGGTACAAATTGAGGCAAACCAGCATTTTTTTAACATAAGGAAAGGTCAGATCATCAAGAAATGTAGTTGGTATTTAGAAATAGTTACGAGTATACTATGAAATGACGCCATTATATCGTAATTGAAACAAAAACTAATTTTGAAGTCATTATAATTCGTTTTTTTAATTACCTAATTTGACCAAACCTGGCACTTAGCCCACCTATAGAAATGAGCACCATGCTCAACGTCCAATGGCTGAAACACAGATATGGCAGGTTCAGTATCGTCTTGATTGGGAAACAGTTTGTGCAATGCAGGAAAAAAGGATGTTGCAGGTTCTTTTAGCGCGGTTGGGTAGAAAGGCAGGCTTTTATGAGTATTCTCTCCATTATAAGCATTCTCTTTTCGGGTTAGGCTGCGCGGTCACCAAAATCTCATCTATATGAATATTTAATTTTCAAAACATTTGAATCACTTTATAGAACTGTGTTTTTTTTTTTTTGTCTCTGTCTTTGCAGACGATGATGAATGTCGCCGCAGCCCTTGCCAGAATGGCATCTGTCATGACGAAGTGGAAGGTTTCAGCTGTGAATGCTCCCCAGGCTACGAGGGTACCTTATGCGAGACCAGTAAGTTTTTTTTTTTGGGGGGGGGGGTTTGCAAATTCGGAAAAGACAAACAATTCTTCCTCTGATATCCTTTTTCAATATCCACTTCATAAATAAAACTGAGTCGCTAATTTAAATTTTGCCTTCTGACTCCAATTATTGGTTATAAGATGTGTCATGAGATCGACTCTTATTTTAATCTGGTCAAGTTAACCTTCTGCTCTATCAGGCTTGCATGCGTCAGTAAGTTCTCATTGATATTTGCTGATTCGAGTGCAACACGGCCAATGAGTTTGGATTTTATGTGAGCTAAAATTACACACTACACCGGCTTGAACTCAAATTCACCATGGGGGCAACAAGAATGCTCCGCCAGTGGCAACGAAATATACATGTTCTTGTTTTAATACCGGCATGGACAGCTACACACTCTTGTTTTAGTTACAGCTATAGAATAACTTCGTTCTCCTTTAAGGATGAGCTTCCAACCATGAACCACGGCGAGGATTAATAATAAAACAGAAAACCCCAGGTGTCACGGAATGCATAAAAAGCCAAACAGAGACTCATCAGTGCCAACTTAAAATCATTCCATTTGAACGTTAACCTGTGAACCATTCATTGACCGTCTTTTAGGTATGCACACAATTGTTTACACGAAAACATGTCGACCATAGTTATCATATAAGTTTGACGCAAGTGTAGCATCTGGGAATTTCCAAAACTGAACAAGACTGTACTAAACTCATTTTATCCATTTTATCTCAGATATCGACGAGTGTGCAAGCAACCCTTGCCAGAATGAAGGTGTTTGTGGTGACGAAGTGAATGGTTTCAGCTGTCATTGTTCCCCTGGCTACGCGGGTGACCTATGTGAGACTAGTAAGTGATACTATCGGGTAGCTTTTATAAACCTTCAGTCTTAGCTATACTCAATCATATTAAACACAGTACAACTTATATATTAGGCGAAGCACGTCAAGAGCCGCCTGTTCGGCCATTCATAATGTAACTTCTATATCGTGCGGAACATGTGTACTTGCATTAAAAAATATATATATACCAATTTTATAATATACTTCGAACCGCGGAACTGAATATTATGTGCCTAGCTCTGCATTAGTCACTAAAAGATTTCAAGTAAAAACTAGAGATTTGCGTTTGTTGTTACAAACGCAGAGTGGTCGGGTAGACAACTATTTTATGAAACACTGTCCAGTTAAGTTATGAATATTTTTTATATAAGAACGAAGGATCACGCAATTAAATTCTTTCCAGGACAATCAATTATTTTGTTTCAAAAATGCATCTTTAACGATGTGATAAATGTCAGTAAACATTCTATGTGCACATACAAGTTATTTCCGGCTTGATAAAGTCATTAGTCAAAAACGGGAAGTGAATACTGATTTAGCTCGGAGTGGATGTTCGTTGTGAAGTTAAATAACGTCGCATATTTTAAAATCATATATCCACAGAATTATAAGTTAGATGTGTTTGAGACTTGCTGTGTTCATGGACAGGGGCGTGTTGTAGTTACAAATTGAGGCAAACCGGCATTTTTGGTAACATAAGGAAAGGTCAGATCATCAAGAAATGTACTTGGTATTTAGAAATAGTTACGAGTATACTATGAAATGACGCCATTATATCGTAATTGAAACAAAAAACTAAATTTGAAGTCATTATAATTCGTTTGTTTAATTACCTAATTTGACCAAACCTGGCACTTAGCACACCTATAGAATTGAGCACCATGCTCAACGTCCAATGGCTGAAACACAGATATGGCAGGTTCGGTATCGTCTTGATTGGGAAACAGTTTGTGCAATGCAGGAAAAAAGGATGTTGCAGGTTCTTTTAGCGCGGTTGGGTAGAAAGGCAGGCTTTTATGAGTATTCTCTCCATTATAAGCATTCTCATTTCGGGTTAGGCTGCGCGGTCACCAAAATCTCATCTATATGAATATTTAATTTTCAAAACATTTGAATCACTTTATAGAACTGTGTTTTGTTTTTTGTCTCTGTCTTTGCAGACGATGATGAATGTCGCCGCAGCCCTTGCCAGAATGGCATCTGTCATGACGAAGTGGAAGGTTACAGCTGTGAATGCTCCCCAGGCTACGAGGGTACCTTTTGCGAGACAAGTAAGTTTTTTTGGGGGGGGGGTTGCAAATTTGGAAAAGACAAACAATTCTTCCTGTGATATCCTTTTTAATATCCACTTCATAAATAAAACTGAGTCGCTAATTTAAATGTTGCCTTCTGACTCAAATTATTGGTTATAAGATGTGTCATGAGATCGACTCTTATTTTAATCTGGTCAAGTTAACCTTCTGCTCTCTCAGGCTTGCATGCGTCAGTAAGTTCTCATTGATATTCGCTGATTCGAGTGCAACACGGCCAATGAGTTTGGATTTTATGTGAGCTAAAATTACACACTACACCGGCTTGAACTCAAATTCACCATGGGGGCAACAAGAATGCTCCGCCAGTGGCAACGAAATATACATGTTCTTGTTTTAATACCGGCATGGACAGCTAAACACTCTTGTTTTAGTTACAGCTATAGAATAACTTCGTTCCCCTTTAAGGATGAGCTTCCAACCATGAACCACGGCGAGGATTAATAATAAAACAGAAAACCCCAGATGTCACGGAATGCATAAGCAGCCAAACAGAGACTCATCAGTGCCAACTTAAAATCATTCCATTTGAACGTTAACCTGTGAACCATTCATTGACCGTCTTTTAGGTATGCACACAATTGTTTACATGAAAACACGTCGACCATAGTTATCATATAAGTTTGACGCAAGTGTAGCATCTGGGAATTTCCAAAACTGAACAAGACTGTACTAAACTCATTTTATCCATTTTATCTCAGATATCGACGAGTGTGCAAGCAACCCTTGCCAGAATGAAGGTTTTTGTGTTGACGAAGTGAATGGTTTCAGCTGTCAATGTTCCCCTGGCTACGCGGGTGACCTATGTGAGACTAGTAAGTGATACTATCGGGTAGCTTTTATAAACCTTCAGTCTTAGCTATACTCAATCATATTAAACACAGTACAACTTATATATTAGGCGAAGCACGTCAAGAGCCGCCTGTTCCGCCATTCATAATGTAACTTCTATATCGTGCGGAACATGTGTACTTGCATTAAAAAATATATATATACCAATTTTATAATATACTTCGAACCGCGGAACTGAATATTATGTGCCTAGCTCTGCATTAGTCACTAAAAGATTTCAAGTAAAAACTAGAGATTCGCGTTTGTTGTTACAAACGCAGAGTGGTCGGGTAGACAACTATTTTATGAAACACTGTCCAGTTTAGTTTTGAATATTTTTTTTATATAAGAACAAAGGATCACGCAATTAAATTCTTTCCAGGACAATCAATTATTTTGTTTCAAAAATGCATCTTTAACGGTGTGATAAATGTCAGTAAACATTCTATGTGCACATACAAGTTATTTCCGGCTTGATAAAGTCATTAGTCAAAAACGGGAAGTGAATACTGATTTAGCTCGGAGTGGATGTTCGTTGTGAAGTTAAATAACGTCGCATATTTTAAAATCATATATCCACAGAATTATAAGTTAGATGAGTTTGAGACTTGCTGTGTTATGGACAGGGGCGTGTTGTAGGTACAAATTGAGGCAAACCGGCATTTTTGTAACATAAGGAAAGGTCAGATCATCAAGAAATGTACTTGGTATTTAGAAATAGTTACGAGTATACTATGAAATGACGCCATTATATCGTAATTGAAACAAAAACTAATTTTGAAGTCATTATAATTCGTTTGTTTAATTACCTAATTTGACCAAACCTGGCACTTAGCACACCTATAGAATTGAGCACCATGCTCAACGTCCAATGGCTGAAACACAGATATGGCAGGTTCGGTATCGTCTTGATTGGGAAACAGTTTGTGCAATGCAGGAAAAAAGGATGTTGCAGGTTCTTTTAGCGCGGTTGGGTAGAAAGGCAGGCTTTTATGAGTATTCTCTCCATTATAAGCATTCTCATTTCGGGTTAGGCTGCGCGGTCACCAAAATCTCATCTATATGAATATTTAATTTTCAAAACATTTGAATCACTTTATAGAACTGTGTTTTGTTTTTGTCTCTGTCTTTGCAGACGATGATAAATGTCGCTTCAGCCGTTGCCATCATGGCATCTGTCATAACGAAGTGGAAGGTTACAGCTGTGAATGCTCCCCAGGCTACGAGGGTACCTTTTGCGAGTCCAGTAAGTTGGGTTTTTTTTGAGGGGGGGGGTTTGCAAATTCGGAAAAGACAAACAATTCTTCCTGTGATATCCTTTTTTAATATCCACTTCATAAATAAAACTGAGTCGCTAATTTAAATGTTGCCTTCTGATTCAAATTATTGGTTATAAGATGTGTCATGAGATCGACTCTTATTTTAATCTGGTCAAGTTAACCTTCTGCTCTCTCAGGCTTGCAAGCGTCAGTAAGTTCTCATTGATATTCGCTGATTCGAGTGCAACACGGCCAATGAGTTTGGATTTTATGTGAGCTAAAATTACACACTACACCGGCTTGAACTCAAATTCACCATGGGGGCAACAAGAATGCTCCGCCAGTGGCAACGAAATATACATGTTCTTGTTTTAATACCGGCATGGACAGCTAAACACTCTTGTTTTAGTTACAGCTATAGAATAACTTCGTTCCCCTTTAAGGATGAGCTTCCAACCATGACCCACGGCGAGGATTAATAATAAAACAGAAAACCCCAGATGTCACGGAATGCATAAGCAGCCAAACAGAGACTCATCAGTGCCAACTTAAAATCATTCCATTTGAACGTTAACCTGTGAACCATTCATTGACCGTCTTTTAGGTATGCACACAATTTTTTACACGAAAACATGTCGACCATAGTTATCATATAAGTTTGACGCAAGTGTAGCATCTGAGAATTTCCAAAACTGAACAAGACTGTACTAAACTCATTTTATCCATTTTATCTCAGATATCGACGAGTGTGCAAGCAACCCTTGCCAGAATGAAGGTGTTTGTGGTGACGAAGTGAATGGTTTCAGCTGTCATTGTTCCCCTGGCTACGCGGGTGACCTATGTGAGACTAGTAAGTGATACTATCGGGTAGCTTTTATAAACCTTCAGTCTTAGCTATACTCAATCATATTAAACACAGTACAACTTATATATTAGGCGAAGCACGTCAAGAGCCGCCTGTTCCGCCATTCATAATGTAACTTCTATATCGTGCGGAACAGGTGTACTTGCATTAAAAAAATATATATATACCAATTTTATAATATACTTCGAACCGCGGAACTGAATATTATGTGCCTAGCTCTGCATTAGTCACTAAAAGATTTCAAGTAAAAACTAGAGATTTGCGTTTGTTGTTACAAACGCAGAGTGGTCGGGTAGACAACTATTTTATGAAACACTGTCCAGTTTAGTTTTGAATATTTTTTTTATATAAGAACAAAGGATCACGCAATTAAATTCTTTCCAGGACAATCAATTATTTTGTTTCAAAAATGCATCTTTAACGGTGTGATAAATGTCAGTAAACATTCTATGTGCACATACAAGTTATTTCCGGCTTGATAAAGTCATTAGTCAAAAACGGGAAGTGAATACTGATTTAGCTCGGAGTGGATGTTCGTTGTGAAGTTAAATAACGTCGCATATTTTAAAATTATATATCCACAGAATTATAAGTTAGATGAGTTTGAGACTTGCTGTGTTATGGACAGGGGCGTGTTGTAGGTACAAATTGAGGCAAACCGGCATTTTTGTAACATAAGGAAAGGTCAGATCATCAAGAAATGTACTTGGTATTTAGAAATAGTTACGAGTATACTATGAAATGACGCCATTATATCGTAATTGAAACAAAAAACTAATTTTGAAGTCATTATAATTCGTTTGTTTAATTACCTAATTTGACCAAACCTGGCACTTAGCACACCTATAGAATTGAGCACCATGCTCAACGTCCAATGGCTGAAACACAGATATGGCAGGTTCGGTATCGTCTTGATTGGGAAACAGTTTGTGCAATGCAGGAAAAAAGGATGTTGCAGGTTCTTTTAGCGCGGTTGGGTAGAAAGGCAGGCTTTTATGAGTATTCTCTCCATTATAAGCATTCTCATTTCGGGTTAGGCTGCGCGGTCACCAAAATCTCATCTATATGAATATTTAATTTTCAAAACATTTGAATCACTTTATAGAACTGTGTTTTGGTTTTTGTCTCTGTCTTTGCAGACGATGATAAATGTCGCTTCAGCCGTTGCCATCATGGCATCTGTCATAACGAAGTGGAAGGTTACAGCTGTGAATGCTCCCCAGGCTACGAGGGTACCTTTTGCGAGTCCAGTAAGTTGGGGTTTTTTTGAGGGGGGGGGTTGCAAATTCGGAAAAGACAAACAATTCTTCCTGTGATATCCTTTTTTAATATCCACTTCATAAATAAAACTGAGTCGCTAATTTAAATGTTGCCTTCTGATTCAAATTATTGGTTATAAGATGTGTCATGAGATCGACTCTTATTTTAATCTGGTCAAGTTAACCTTCTGCTCTCTCAGGCTTGCAAGCGTCAGTAAGTTCTCATTGATATTCGCTGATTCGAGTGCAACACGGCCAATGAGTTTGGATTTTATGTGAGCTAAAATTACACACCACACCGGCTTGAACTCAAATTCACCATGGGGGCAACAAGAATGCTCCGCCAGTGGCAACGAAATATACATGTTCTTGTTTTTATACCGGCATGGACAGCTAAACACTCTTGTTTTAGTTACAGCTATAGAATAACTTCTTTTCCCTTTAAGGATGAGCTTCCAACCATGACCCACGGCGAGGATTAATAATAAAACAGAAAACCCCAGATGTCACGGAATGCATAAGCAGCCAAACAGAGACTCATCAGTGCCAACTTAAAATCATTCCATTTGAACGTTAACCTGTGAACCATTCATTGACCGTCTTTTAGGTATGCACACAATTTTTTACACGAAAACATGTCGACCATAGTTATCATATAAGTTTGACGCAAGTGTAGCATCTGAGAATTTCCAAAACTGAACAAGACTGTACTAAACTCATTTTATCCATTTTATCTCAGATATCGACGAGTGTGCAAGCAACCCTTGCCAGAATGAAGGTGTTTGTGGTGACGAAGTGAATGGTTTCAGCTGTCATTGTTCCCCTGGCTACGCGGGTGACCTATGTGAGACTAGTAAGTGATACTATCGGGTAGCTTTTATAAACCTTCAGTCTTAGCTATACTCAATCATATTAAACACAGTACAACTTATATATTAGGCGAAGCACGTCAAGAGCCGCCTGTTCCGCCATTCATAATGTAACTTCTATATCGTGCGGAACATGTGTACTTGCATTAAAAATATATATATACCAATTTTATAATATACTTCGAACCGCGGAACTGAATATTATGTGCCTAGCTCTGCATTAGTCACTAAAAGATTTCAAGTAAAAACTAGAGATTCGCGTTTGTTGTTACAAACGCAGAGTGGTCGGGTAGACAACTATTTTATGAAACACTGTCCAGTTAAGTTATGAATATTTTTTTATATAAGAACAAAGGATCACGCAATTAAATTCTTTCCAGGACAATCAATTATTTTGTTTCAAAAATGCATCTTTAACGGTGTGATAAATGTCAGTAAACATTCTATGTGCACATACAAGTTATTTCCGGCTTGATAAAGTCATTAGTCAAAAACGGGAAGTGAATACTGATTTAGCTCGGAGTGGATGTTCGTTGTGAAGTTAAATAACGTCGCATATTTTAAAATCATATATCCACAGAATTATAAGTTAGATGAGTTTGAGACTTGCTGTGTTATGGACAGGGGCGTGTTGTAGGTACAAATTGAGGCAAACCGGCATTTTTGTAACATAAGGAAAGGTCAGATCATCAAGAAATGTAGTTGGTATTTAGAAATAGTTACGAGTATACTATGAAATGACGCCATTATATCGTAATTGAAACAAAAAACTAATTTTGAAGTCATTATAATTCGTTTGTTTAATTACCTAATTTGACCAAACCTGGCACTTAGCACACCTATAGAATTGAGCACCATGCTCAACGTCCAATGGCTGAAACACAGATATGGCAGGTTCGGTATCGTCTTGATTGGGAAACAGTTTGTGCAATGCAGGAAAAAAGGATGTTGCAGGTTCTTTTAGCGCGGTTGGGTAGAAAGGCAGGCTTTTATGAGTATTCTCTCCATTATAAGCATTCTCATTTCGGGTTAGGCTGCGCGGTCACCAAAATCTCATCTATATGAATATTTAATTTTCAAAACATTTGAATCACTTTATAGAACTGTGTTTTGGTTTTTGTCTCTGTCTTTGCAGACGATGATAAATGTCGCTTCAGCCGTTGCCATCATGGCATCTGTCATAACGAAGTGGAAGGTTACAGCTGTGAATGCTCCCCAGGCTACGAGGGTACCTTTTGCGAGTCCAGTAAGTTGTTTTTTTTTTTGAGGGGGGGGGTTTGCAAATTCGGAAAAGACAAACAATTCTTCCTGTGATATCCTTTTTTAATATCCACTTCATAAATAAAACTGAGTCGCTAATTTAAATGTTGCCTTCTGATTCAAATTATTGGTTATAAGATGTGTCATGAGATCGACTCTTATTTTAATCTGGTCAAGTTAACCTTCTGCTCTCTCAGGCTTGCAAGCGTCAGTAAGTTCTCATTGATATTCGCTGATTCGAGTGCAACACGGCCAATGAGTTTGGATTTTATGTGAGCTAAAATTACACACCACACCGGCTTGAACTCAAATTCACCATGGGGGCAACAAGAATGCTCCGCCAGTGGCAACGAAATATACATGTTCTTGTTTTTATACCGGCATGGACAGCTAAACACTCTTGTTTTAGTTACAGCTATAGAATAACTTCTTTTCCCTTTAAGGATGAGCTTCCAACCATGACCCACGGCGAGGATTAATAATAAAACAGAAAACCCCAGATGTCACGGAATGCATAAGCAGCCAAACAGAGACTCATCAGTGCCAACTTAAAATCATTCCATTTGAACGTTAACCTGTGAACCATTCATTGACCGTCTTTTAGGTATGCACACAATTTTTTACACGAAAACATGTCGACCATAGTTATCATATAAGTTTGACGCAAGTGTAGCATCTGAGAATTTCCAAAACTGAACAAGACTGTACTAAACTCATTTTATCCATTTTATCTCAGATATCGACGAGTGTGCAAGCAACCCTTGCCAGAATGAAGGTGTTTGTGGTGACGAAGTGAATGGTTTCAGCTGTCATTGTTCCCCTGGCTACGCGGGTGACCTATGTGAGACTAGTAAGTGATACTATCGGGTAGCTTTTATAAACCTTCAGTCTTAGCTATACTCAATCATATTAAACACAGTACAACTTATATATTAGGCGAAGCACGTCAAGAGCCGCCTGTTCCGCCATTCATAATGTAACTTCTATATCGTGCGGAACATGTGTACTTGCATTAAAAATATATATATATACCAATTTTATAATATACTTCGAACCGCGGAGCTGAATATTATGTGCCTAGCTCTGCATTAGTCACTAAAAGATTTCAAGTAAAAACTAGAGATTTGCGTTTGTTGTTACAAACGCAGAGTGGTCGGGTAGACAACTATTTTATGAAACACTGTCCAGTTAAGTTATGAATATTTTTTATATAAGAACGGAGGATCACGCAATTAAATTCTTTCCAGGACAATCAATTATTTTGTTTCAAAAATGCATCTTTAACGGTGTGATAAATGTCAGTAAACATTCTATGTGCACATACAAGTTATTTCCGGCTTGATAAAGTCATTAGTCAAAAACGGGAAGTGAATACTGATTTAGCTCGGAGTGGATGTTCATTGTGAAGTTAAATAACGTCGCATATTTTAAAATCATATATCCACAGAATTATAAGTTAGATGAGTTTGAGACTTGCTGTGTTCATGTACAGGGGCGTGTTGTAGGTACAAATTGAGGCAAACCAGCATTTTTGTAACATAAGGAAAGGTCAGATCATCAAGAAATGTAGTTGGTATTTAGAAATAGTTACGAGTATACTATGAAATGATGCTATTATATCGTAATTGAAACAAACATATAATTTTGAAGTCATTATAATTTGTTTGTTTAATTACCTAATTTGACCAAACCTGGCACTTAGCCCACCTATAGAAATGAGCACCATGCTCAACGTCCAATGGCTGAAACACAGATATGGCAGGTTCGGTATCGTCTTGATTGGGAAACAGTTTGTGCAATGCAGGAAAAAAGGATGTTGCAGGTTCTTTTAGCGCGGTTGGGTAGAAAGGCAGGCTTTTATGAGTATTCTCTCCATTATAAGCATTCTCATTTCGGGTTAGGCTGCGCGGTCACCAAAATTTCATCTATATGAATATTTAATTTTCAAAACATTTGAATCACTTTATAGAACTGTGTTTTGGTTTTTGTCTCTGTCTTTGCAGACGATGATAAATGTCGCTTCAGCCGTTGCTATCATGGCATCTGTCATAACGAAGTGGAAGGTTACAGCTGTGAATGCTCCCCAGGCTACGAGGGTACCTTTTGCGAGTCCAGTAAGTTTTTTTTTTTTTGAGGGGGGGTTTGCATATTCGGAAAAGACAAACAATTCTTCCTGTGATATCCTTTTTTAATATCCACTTCATAAATAAAACTGAGTCGCTAATTTAAATGTTGCCTTCTGATTCAAATTATTGGTTATAAGATGTGTCATGAGATCGACTCTTATTTTAATCTGGTCAAGTTAACCTTCTGCTCTCTCAGGCTTGCAAGCGTCAGTAAGTTCTCATTGATATTCGCTGATTCGAGTGCAACACGGCCAATGAGTTTGGATTTTATGTGAGCTAAAATTACACACCACACCGGCTTGAACTCAAATTCACCATGGGGGCAACAAGAATGCTCCGCCAATGGCAACAAAATATACATGTTCTTGTTTTTATACCGGCATGGACAGCTAAACACTCTTGTTTTAGTTACAGCTATAGAATAACTTCTTTTCCCTTTAAGGATGAGCTTCCAACCATGACCCACGGCGAGGATTAATAATAAAACAGAAAACCCCAGATGTCACGGAATGCATAAGCAGCCAAACAGAGACTCATCAGTGCCAACTTAAAATCATTCCATTTGAACGTTAACCTGTGAACCATTCATTGACCGTCTTTTAGGTATGCACACAATTTTTTACACGAAAACATGTCGACCATAGTTATCATATAAGTTTGACGCAAGTGTAGCATCTGAGAATTTCCAAAACTGAACAAGACTGTACTAAACTCATTTTATCCATTTTATCTCAGATATCGACGAGTGTGCAAGCAACCCTTGCCAGAATGAAGGTGTTTGTGGTGACGAAGTGAATGGTTTCAGCTGTCATTGTTCCCCTGGCTACGCGGGTGACCTATGTGAGACTAGTAAGTGATACTATCGGGTAGCTTTTATAAACCTTCAGTCTTAGCTATACTCAATCATATTAAACACAGTACAACTTATATATTAGGCGAAGCACGTCAAGAGCCGCCTGTTCCGCCATTCATAATGTAACTTCTATATCGTGCGGAACATGTGTACTTGCATTAAAAAATATATATATACCAATTTTATAATATACTTCGAACCGCGGAACTGAATATTATGTGCCTAGCTCTGCATTAGTCACTAAAAGATTTCAAGTAAAAACTAGAGATTTGCGTTTGTTGTTACAAACGCAGAGTGGTCGGGTAGACAACTATTTTATGAAACACTGTCCAGTTAAGTTATGAATATTTTTTATATAAGAACGAAGGATCATGCAATTAAATTCTTTCCAGGACAATCAATTATTTTGTTTCAAAAATGCATCTTTAACGGTGTGATAAATGTCAGTAAACATTCTATGTGCACATACAAGTTATTTCCGGCTTGATAAAGTCATTAGTCAAAAACGGGAAGTGAATACTGATTTAGCTCGGAGTGGATGTTCATTGTGAAGTTAAATAACGTCGCATATTTTAAAATCATATATCCACAGAATTATAAGTTAGATGAGTTTGAGACTTGCTGTGTTCATGTACAGGGGCGTGTTGTAGGTACAAATTGAGGCAAACCAGCATTTTTGTAACATAAGGAAAGGTCAGATCATCAAGAAATGTAGTTGGTATTTAGAAATAGTTACGAGTATACTATGAAATGACGCCATTATATCGTAATTGAAACAAACATATAATTTTGAAGTCATTATAATTTGTTTGTTTAATTACCTAATTTGACCAAACCTGGCACTTAGCCCACCTATAGAAATGAGCACCATGCTCAACGTCCAATGGCTGAAACACAGATATGGCAGGTTCGGTATCGTCTTGATTGGGAAACAGTTTGTGCAATGCAGGAAAAAAGGATGTTGCAGGTTCTTTTAGCGCGGTTGGGTAGAAAGGCAGGCTTTTATGAGTATTCTCTCCATTATAAACATTCTCTTTTCGGGTTAGGCTGCGCAGTCACCAAAATCTCATCTATATGAATATTTAATTTTCAAAACATTTGAATCACTTTATAGAACTGTGTTTTGGTTTTTGTCTCTGTCTTTGCAGACGTTGATGAATGTCGCTTCAGCCGTTGCTATCATGGCATCTGTCATAACGAAGTGGAAGGTTACAGCTGTGAATGCTTCCCAGGCTACGAGGGTACCTTTTGCGAGTCCAGTAAGTTGTTTTTTTTGGGGGGGGTTGCAAATTCGGAAAAGACAAACAATTCTTCCTGTGATATCCTTTTTTAATATCCACTTCATAAATAAAACTGAGTCGCTAATTTAAATGTTGCCTTCTGACTCAAATTATTGGTTATAAGATGTGTCATGAGATCGACTCTTATTTTAATCTGGTCAAGTTAACCTTCTGCTCTCTCAGGCTTGCATGCGTCAGTAAGTTCTCATTGATATTCGCTGATTCGAGTGCAACACGGCCAATGAGTTTGGATTTTATGTGAGCTAAAATTACACACTACACCGGCTTGAACTCAAATTCACCATGGGGGCAACAAGAATGCTCCGCCAGTGGCAACGAAATATACATGTTCTTGTTTTAATACCGGGATGGACAGCTAAACACTCTTGTTTTAGTTACAGCTATAGAATAACAGCAAATGAGGAAACGTTACACATACACAGTCTTTGCTCTTTATAATATTGCGGTGATGTGGTGTACTACCTAACATACGTTTTCTTTTTAGTACCAGGGTGTCATTGGCTCGTTTTTGGTGTTTACATTGGGACCTTTATGTTGATATATAATTGCTACAATCATAGTCCTGACGTTAAAAGTCACCCGGTATTCATCTCGTTGTATTTTGAGCACAATGGTGGAACGGTCGTTGTACGTTCTGGTTTATTTAGATGTACGCATACAGGGGGCCGTATCGTAAATCCGACGCTTCATAAGTCCAACTTTTTGGAATTATGAAGCGTCGGATTTATGAGGCATCGGACTTACGGATAATTTAAGCTCCCACGCCTCATAAGTCCAACGCCTCATAAGTCCGACGTCAGACACACGAGGCGTTCGGAATTACGAGGCGACGGTCTTATGAGGCGTCGGAGCTATGGACTGTTACAAAGAAAGGTTCATTTGACCGACACGGAAAGAACGAGTTTCCAGTGGTTTTGAACTCATTGTACTCGGACTCGGACAATTACGGACCAAACTGCACGCCCGGCCCTCAATGGATTACATATCAGTGGCGGCGACCCCCCCCCCCCCCGAGGGGGACGAGTGGCGTATCCCCTGAATGAGCAAATGTGTAGTGTCTAACTGTAACTGTTGATGGCGCTTAAGCCCCTGTCACACCTTTGCGTATCCTAATTCCTTATGAGTTCCTTATCAAAAAATTTCAATACGCAGCCGTACGATCAAAAACGTCAAAATGTTTTGATTACTTTGACTTATGTGCGACGCACATCTAGCGAACAAGTAACGAATTCAGCGCATCCACTGCGTATGAGATGCGTATGAGTTGCGTATGCAGTGCGCAAGTTCGCTATTTGTGCGTTTCTCATAAGTTACGAATAAGTACAATGCGCTGCCCACTCGCAGGACGAGCGGTACTAATTCCTGCAATACGTCGGCATTCGATATGAGTTCGTTCAGCGGGCATAAAGGTCAGCGTATTACCGCGTATGAACGGCTTATCCCCTATGAACGCATAGCGTACTCGTACCGCGCTCGACCGATGCGGGACCGATACGCTGCGTATTTATAACTTATGACCTGCGTAACAGCGTACGCAGCGTAGTTTTGTGCATGCCCAAAAACTATCCAGCGTACTGGGCCGTACAATGCGTATGCCTGCGTACAAAAAACTTACACAAAACGATAGAGATGCATATGAGGTGCGTATTGTGCGTACGACTGCGTATGAAAAAAATGTCAATGCGCACCTCATAAGGAATTAGGATACGCAGAAGTGTGACAGGGCCCTACCATTCTGACATTTTACGCGATGTTTGTATAAATTAATAAAGGCTGTCGGACAAACGAGGCGTCAGACTTAAGAGGCGGCGGATTTGTGGACAGAAATAAAGGTAAATTTCATTGTCGGACCTTTGATGCGTCGGTCTTATGGGGCTTTAGTTGGTTATGGATGAGATTTTGTCGGACTTATGAGGCGTCGGACGTATGCGCGGACCCTGCATTCAGCAACGTGTTTCTAACTAAAATAATGAACACCCTTTCTTCACATTGTTTGAGAATTAGAAATAAATATGCATGGTTTGTATCAAGTATATGTTGATATGCATAACAGGACTAAGAGATTTACAATGAACCATGATCAATAAAAAAGCATACTTGAAAGAAAACATTATGAATATGAATGACATGGTCACTGGCGCCCCAAATGCATCGCCGTAAAATCTCTCTGACGTCATTACCTCTCCTTTGTGTCAATAACTGAAGTCTTTGTTAATCCACCAGTCACCTCAGTAAGCCCCACTTACTTTACTTTTCTGATCTTGGTTGATTATTTTTTTTCTTATTGAATCATAACTTTTCTTATTTTAGTCGTCGGACACGTATACACACTGTTTGTGTTCTTGTTATAGGTGTTGTTATGTTTATTCGTTTATTGTGAAGCTGTTACTTTGTTTTGTTTTTGTAAACAGGCTGTTCCTTGACAAGCCCCGCTTTTTTGGAACGTGCCCCCTCATCTGTTTATATTTATTGTACTTTTCTTTATGATTATGTGGAAATAAACGTTACTTTGAATTTGAATTTGAATTTGAATTTGTTTACAAACTCATAGCTTATTTTGATTCCCATGTTTATCGGTGGCGGATTATTTCATTTTTATTACCAATTGGCTGTATTTACGGTGTGAGTTTACCAACTAATATTTTGAATTGTTTTAAGTTGATTAATCGTGGTGGATGAATTCATTTTATAACCTTTGAATTCAATTCAAGGATTGACATAAATAAAATTCCAAATTGCAAGCAAAACATAATCGAAGAGCATTATTTGTTTCCTTAAGTTTTTGTGTGTCTTAACCTTTTAATTTCAGCAAAGCATTGATATAGGTTTTCCCGGCTATTTTAAAACATGTTTTCATTCAAATTCACCAACTCTAACATTCAATTTCATCCGAGACAAATTTCACGCGCTTTTAACAAATTTTTTTTTAGTCATTTACAATTCACTTTCAAAGTTTGGTCACCCTCTTTAGTCACCAGGTCGAGAATATTCGTCATTATGGATCAAATTCGTCTAAGCTGTTGTCGAATGGCAGCATTCAGAGTTCGAATTCCTCTTATATAAATCAATTAGACGAATTTGATTACTGAATAGGAAGGTTTGGCGAAGACGAGACGAAGTCGAATACTCCAGGACGAAAATGTGTGCTCATTGTTTAAATTTGTTTGAACTGAATTTGAAGTTGCTGACAAAAGACGAAACTAAACATTGGCTATGCACTAAATCGATATTTCTGGACGAATTTAAATATTATAAACAGTGAATTTGAATGATAAATATTTAAAAATAGCCGGGAAAACCTAAAGATTTGTATGAGCCCAAATGCGCCCTCGTTAAGAAAAAATACTAATAAAGGCCCATGTTGGCATATTCTCCGGTACACCTAATCATAGCCTCACCCACCCGATCCCAAAAACAGGGAAATGAGGAGTCATATTCCGAAATAGAAACACCCCAAGTGCCAACAAAAAAAGCTTAATATTATGTACAATTAAATGTTGGCTTTGTGACCTGATACATAAAGTCTTGCAACATTTGTGATGTAATTCCTCGTGATGACATGAAGAGGAAAAATATCCAAAGCAAATAAATATGTCTCTTCTTCGGTCGCTTCCTGCATTTTGTCCCGTCTGTATTACTTATCGACAGAGGTTTCGAGAGATTAGCCGAAAGCGGATTTTGCTTTTACTCAGTGCATCTGTCACCTTGTGACATCACCAATCAAAAATATTTCCAATGTTGAAGATATGATAAAGCTGCCGTTTAGATGAAAAAAAGAAAACTCGTAAAGACAAATCTGAATTTAAAAAACGAGTGTATCCACCAGTATGGGTGCTATGGCGCAAAAAGCAGTACATTATTAATAACTTAATGATGTAAAGGTGCTACATCATTACAGTGTAGTTCAATACGATAAATACCGCTTTTGATTTGCATTTCCAGTTGAATAAAAAAAGCATCAAACTTTGAGAAGCAACAGTTACAAAATTCCTTCAGCATATTCAGCATTATAATATTGATATCCAAATAACTTAGTTTTTCAAAATGTCTTCATTGATGAACAATTCACGGTAGAGTTATAGCCATTTTGTGGTGAACTATTTCACAACCCTTCTAAACGCATTTGTGTTTTTTTTTAACACCACTGCCGCATAATTAGAACGGATAGTGAAGCAAAATGATGTTATATATATATACTGATATTTACATACAGGTGTTGATGGTACAAGTTCATGCGGGGCCTCTAACAGGCGTCTTAAAGGGAACCGTGCGGTGGCGCACGGTATGTGAACTTCTATTAAAATCTGTTGTCTGAAGACCATCTGTCTAATGCACTTAATTCCGGAGTGCTCGCACCTAGGCTAACACGCTCTCTCCCTCGTGGCTGTAAGTGACAAAAGAAATAAAAAGTAAAGTGCGGAATAACTGATTGATTTATTTGAGAATGATTGATTGCGCTTTCTGTTTCATTGTGAAACAGATGTTTCTTAATTGTTACTGGGGCTGGTACTTGACGATTTCAAAGGCGGGTGCACATGTTTTACCTTTGTTTCAACAAAGAACTTGTGAAATGTTAATCTTTTTTTACCGAGAAAAAGTTAAACATCAAAAAATGCAAAAATAAAATTGTACCGTCTCTGCTGTGAGAGTTTCAAAAAGCACTTCAAGATTTAATGTTGGATTTTAGTGATGGATTTTGCTGGTCTTGGGTGAGTTTGTTGGGCTGTGTAGGCCCAGCCAACTTTCTACTATGCTTCGTGTAGCAGGAACTGAAAGCGATTCAAATAGTTCGACTTGTGTGCTTGGTTACGTTTTAGTGTGACTTTGTTCGCTGGAGTTTGGCAAGGCAGTAGGCCTACTGGGCTGGCTTTGGTTGGTTTATAGGTTTGTTTGGATGGGTTGCTCTGGGTTGGCATTGATTGGCTGGCTTGTTTAGCCGGAGCTGGTCTGTGTTTGGCTTGGGCGCTGGGATGAAATGGGCTAGTATAGGCGGTTGGCTTGGCTTGGATTGGCTGAGCTGGTCTGGGTTGAGCTTAGTTTTGGTTTGGCTGGATAGGATTGGGCTAGTTGGGTTGAGGTGCTATAGGGGAATTGGCTGGCTATATACGATAAGCAGGTTGGGTTGGACAGGGTGGCTGGGCACTGCGGGGTTCTGGATTGTGCTGGCCAGGGCTAAGCTGAGCCAAGAAGGGCTAGGCTGGGTTTGATTGCGCTATGTTTGGTTGTGCTGTGTTGACAGGGCTAAGTAGTTATAGCTAGACTGGGCAGAATACCCAGCTGGGCTGGGCTGGTTGGCTTGTTTGGGTTGGGATAGGAAGGGCGCGGTATTTTGCAATAGGCAGGTTTCGCGCAACCGTTACCTTTGTGATTTTGAATTCAAGAGGCAACATGTTTTGTGTTTAGGGAAAAAGCCATGTGCATTGCATGTGGAGCTAGACCTTTGAACTCTTTGCCAAGCGAATATTGTCTGTTCTTTGAGAACTTTTACTTTCTAGCAGCTCTGTGAAAGTTAACCCTTGGTTGGCCCCAGGCGCGGTTCTGGGGGGGGGGGCTAGGCTTTAGCCCCACCCCAATTTTTGTGTTGTTGAGCCTCCCGCCAAAAAAATGGCCAACAAATGTAATAGCAGTATAGCGAATGAGATTTTAAATTGTTTTGATAATAATAGGCCCTAACGCACATGTCCTGTAGCCATTCGTGAAAAAAGAGGAGGCATTTTGTACACTATAGGTAATGTAGTTTGCATGATTGCAGGATGTTATCAGCGCTCCCATTGAAAATATAATACGAGCCCCCCCCCCCCACCCCACCCCCGTATTGATTTTCGGAAGCCTGAGTGTCTAAGCGTCCGGTGAAAAAAACATCTTCATTTCGGCACACCTCTCTGCAAAAAAATACATGTATCTGGATCCACCCCTACTGGCCCCCTAAAATATAGGCTCTAGAACCGCGCCCGGGTTGGCCCATTGTGATTGGAAGTCAGGTATATACATGTACAAGAGATCAGATTATCTGCTATGATTAGCAGTGAGTTCACGATCTGATTATGGATTCGGACAATGTTCGCAACGAGATGACGATAGATGTAATGGATGGATGCTCAGTGTTCCTGCTAGCACTGCGCTCCAATAACTCTCCATGGCTATGTCAGCGGCTAGTCACAACAGCGAGTCAAGGGGAAAGCCAGAGCCATAACCCTAACACATTCTCAATGAACGGAAATACTCCTAGTACTACGTGATTCTCAGCGACCGTTTAGTGTGTTTAAGGGAGAATCCATTTCACGCATGCGTGGTCTTTGACATTGCTAGTGTGTGTGTGTTTCCGATTATATTCTTTTGTTCTGGGTTCGTTGCGCGTATTCTTTACGATAACAATGCTTACAAAGAGTGTCCATCAGAACAGTGTCCATCAAAAGCGATGGTCAAAGCACAGGTGCCAAACAAAATGGGAGGGTCGTTTTGTTTTGTATTCCTTGGCAGCTGCCTGCCAAATTGGACTGATGCACAATACATTTATTTTATTCCTGGGAGTTACGGTTTGTTTTGGTCGTGGGTATTTATCTCCCATGCTTTGCTTATGTGTGCCTGCGCATACTGCTATAGCAGGAGCTGCATCGATACAACTTGGATAATACATTGGCACTTTTTGACAGCTTTTGTTTCACGATCCGATGCCGAAATGTCCTGCCGTAAACACTTTACGACAAATTACAATTAACAAAGTAAAAAACAACACACACACAAAATAAAATCAGTAATAATTATATTTATTGGACTGATTTAAATACGAAGTGATTTCGATAACTTTTTTTCTTTCAGTCTTTGACTGATCACAATGGGCCAACCCGGGCGCGGTTCTAGAGCCTATATTTTAGGGGGCCAGTAGGGGTGGATCCAGATACATGTATTTTTTTGCAGAGAGGTGTGCCGAAATGAAGATGTTTTTTTCACCGGACGCTTAGACACTCAGGCTTCCGAAAATCAATACGGGGGTGGGGGTGGGGTGGGGGGTGTGGGGGGTTTGGGCTCGTATTATATTTTCAATGGGAGCGCTGATAACATCCTGCAATCATGCAAACTACATTACCTATAGTGTACAAAATGCCTCCTCTTTTCACGAATGGCTACAGGACATGTGCGTTAGGGCCTATTATTATCAAAACAATTTAAAATCTCATTCGCTATACTGCTATTACATTTGTTGGCCATTTTTTTGGCGGGAGGCTCAACAACACAAAAATTGGGGTGGGGCTAAAGCCTAGCCCCCCCCCCAGAACCGCGCCTGGGGCCAACCAAGGGTTAACTTTCACAGAGCTGCTAGAAAGTAAAAGTTCTCAAAGAACAGACAATATTCGCTTGGCAAAGAGTTCAAAGGTCTAGCTCCACATGCAATGCACATGGCTTTTTCCCTAAACACATAACATGTTGCCTCTTGAATTCAAAATCACAAAGGTAACGGTTGCGCGAAACCTGCCTATTGCAAAATACCGCGCCACAGTTTCCGAGGTGATGATGAGCTTCGATTTTTGCTGAATTCGAAAGTGTCCCTGCCATATATAATAAAGAAAGGGAAATTAGTGTTCAGTATGTAATACCTCATGCAGTTGCAATGCTTGAAAGTTTCCTTTATGGAGACACTGACGATTTTGCGTATTTTTTTGTGTGGTAAAACAAGAGTGAGTTTTTTTGGTAATCGTGTGTTCAATCACTGTCCATGCACAAAGCTAGCAGCGATTCAAATATAAACAATCATAATGCGCATGCAGAGGTAATCCAATCGCTGGCTTTAAATTGAAGCTAGCTACCGGTCCCCATATTTTTAGGGGGGCGGGACGCAAATCTTTTTTTCCCCCAAGCGACATCCGCTTTCCATCTTCTGATTGGTCTATTACATGCATATCTAATGGCTTGTTCTCCATAACACAAACCCAATATAGGCTTTACGTCTTTACGAAATGTTCCTTCACTTACTTATTTCAAAGGTAAAATGAGAAGTGAAAAACGCTCACTGAGATTCGAACTCGGATCACCTGATATGAAGTCAGGACTTCTTCCAACCAGCCCTGGAATGTTGCCAATCGTCGATGGTTTAAACACTATTATTCCTTGTTATATAACTTATTCTCTAATTTCCCTGGACATCATGAATATGCATAACGCCGAGAGAGCGCCCTCTTTTGATATTGTCAGATCCCGTTTGTGAAAAGAAATTTCGCGGCCGGGATGCGTAATTTTTATTCCTAGGAGGGTTAGAGGCAATGTCATTAATAATTCTTGTTTATCCATGAGAACGGACCATGACATCAACAGCATTGTTGTTAGTTACTCAACTAGTTACAATACATTAAAGCATCATTGTCGTCGAGCTACCACACAGTAGCCTAGTGGATAGCGAGATGAGCTATGGATACAAAGATCCCTGGTTCGAATCCACGTCGTCGCTGCTCATTTTCATCAGCTATTTTTCTTCTCCAAATTTATCACTAAGATAATTTTAAATTAAGGGGAAAAGAGAACGAAAACCTAAGTCTTGCAATGATTCAAAGGAAAAACTGAATTACTCATGACATTGCCCCTAACCCTCCTGGGAAAAAAAAAATACGCGGCCGGGACACAGTCTAATGACTAAAAAGATTGTGCCATTTAGTCCGGCAGCCAGGGGGTGAACCATGTTTTGTTGGATATAAAGTTTTTTTGCACATTCTAGTCAAGGGGGCCATACTTTTGAAAAAAATTGAATGATGACGCCTTCTCAGGGTTTGGCAATTTTTTATATCGATTATTTATGTTTTTATTGATATTTTATCAATACAATACGGTATATGCACAGTTCAAACAAACAAAAACAAATGTTGATATAGATGTCCAAGATTTTTCTGTTAAGATGCATAAAGCATACTAGCCTTTACAAAATTGATGAATTGATGGAGGTGTGGTTAGAGTGGGGCCTAGGGCGTGGCTAGGGCATAAACGGGTTCAAATCGATTTCAACACTGTAAACTCACAAAATTGAGGTACGAATTCATAATGTTGACATTTTCAAGTCCATTACATGGACTTGAACTTCTGAGAAATGATGTAAGAGCTACTTTGGGGGCGTGGCTGCGGATGGATAACAAGTAGATGTCTCCAATGTTACCTGACAAAAGCTATCAGATTAAATATAAGAATTGCCATAATCATGCTGCTTGTTAACTTTTTAAGACCAATAAGCATGATTGAACTCAAATGGGTTGATGAGGTATTGAAATTCTGGTTTTGTATGGTTTATTTTTTTGGGGGGGGGGCAACTATTTAGCTTTAATAAAGTAATTGGACGGAATGTTCACTACAGTCTTCAGTATTTATTGAAATGTTTCTTAGTCCGAGTTCAATATGATAAGAAGCATGTTGTTTTTTGGTGCAGCAATACACTTAAAAAGAAATCTGTCCTTGTGAGCATGATTGGTTATGTAACTTCACCACTCCAAGGTTTTGTTTAACATTAAAATTTAATGTTTCTCTTACCACAGGAATGTCCTTCAAAACGCAAAGAATGTTTGACCGACCAACTGACCCATTAAAATCGCCCTGAACAAAACAGAGAATCTATAATCATTGTCTTAAATAATGCACGCTAAATTATTTAAATATATTTGTTTTCTTGTGTTTATTAGGAACGGGTGTAATCATGTACATGTCGCCTCTACATGCTAAGTTCAATGGAATAGAGTTTGGCCACCTCCAGCCACCACTATGCATTTAAGTTTTCCTCAGACTTGTGTTTTCTTTAAAGAAAAAAAGAAAAAAAAAAGAAGAAGTGGTTTTCTGGTTTAGAAAATAGCAATGATGAACCGGTTTTGTGCAAGCAAAATTCAGGGAATAAGCTGTTGATACTTATAACTTTGTTCCTATTTCTTTACCTTTTATGGGATTTTCAAGAAGATATTTACAAGGTTTTTCACGTGAACTTGAGTGGTGCGGTACACAAATGTTGTTAACGATTGATCCAGTCTGCCAGTATGTTGTATGAAAAATACAAGTCCTAACAAGCACTGAAGCAGCAAGACTCAGCTACCGACAATAAAAATACAAAGGCAGGCCGAAAAACCTGCACTATTTTAAATTTGTCTGACAAATATATTCAGCAATCATGACAACACAGCATGTTGCTCTTACCAAACTCTGGTCAATAAGAAAGACAAACTGGAATACGCCTGTCACTACTCCACTGGCACTACTTGCCTACACCCACAGCCACCATTGCCACACAGCATGGCCACAGCAACATGAGCACAGGGATGCCAAATAAAAACTGGGTAATCCTTACTTTTAGGACCCCTTTCCTATATGAGGTTAAAAGACTCACCAAAACAGCTGACTAAATGACACTCAAAAGTGACATTCTGATATTTATTGACACATTTGAACATTTGGCAATGACACCTCTTGAATATCAGCAGGTTTGATTTTGTAGAAAGAGGGCAGGGTTTTGATTTATGAGGGGTAAAAGACGGCAATGACAAACAGATAATACATTTAAAAAGCAAGATGGCGAACTGCAAGAAAGGTAGGAAAGTTGCATTTTCTTTGAAAGTGCTTTCAAAATTATAACTAACATGAGTTTGTCTGAAGAAAAAAAGACTTCTTTAGCCTGCAAAAGTCACTTTGGTACTGGACAGTCATCTGAAAAAGTCAGTTTTGAACAGAACTCGTACAAAATAGAGGTGTCCTAAAAGTAAGGATTACTAAAAACGGCACCAATTCACCTTTGTGAGCAGAATATGTCTCCAACCTGACAGGCACGATCCTACTTCTCATATCAAATCACAATTGGGCTACTATCACATATATTTACCATAAAATCTTGGCAACATTTGCCCACCAAAGCAACAGCATTATTCACAAGCTTGTGATTCTCACATCAGCACATGTCCTAGTGTTTACATGTGTTTGTACCCTGACCCATAAAATACTGCATAGCACACACTGTACCAGATAGCACCAGACTGATCAGGTTGGTGCTCTTTCACAACTTTAAATGTGAAAAATGTGTTTTTTCCTCACAAAATAAATATGTTTTAAAACTTTTAAGACGCTAAAAAAAATTAATTTACTTTTACATTTTAATTTGTGCAATTTAATAGGGTTTTAGGGTAAAACAACTTTCATAAAAAAAATAGAAAGAATTAACAGCGCCACCAACAGTTGTAAAAAGTTCCACAACTCATGGATTTCTAAGCAAAATAGTTGAAGGAAATTTTCACTTTTATCTCAAAAGGCCCAAACCTCATGGAAGGTTATCATGCAGATTCTGATTCTCTATGGTCTACAGAACAGGAATCTATCCAAACATAATGCATATCCTCCAAAACAAGGTTCAGGTAAAAAGTGGCATTTGGCTGCCGGACTAATTTAAATGTACATGTAAATGCATGCGACTGCACTTTGGAACGATTCGATTTCAAAATAATGCATTCGAATTCACAGGAGCTTCACGATGCGTCATTTTTTGGCATAAAAATAAAGCAGATGTTAGTGAAATGAAGTATGTTTAAAATAAAACTAATTGAGAGAAATTTACGGATATAAGAAAACCCAGACCGCAATTTAAAACTAGAATTTAAAAGAGCGAAAGGTGACAATTAAGCACATAAAAAATAAACATGTATGTGAACACAATAAAAAAGAGGGCAAAGGAGATTAAAACGAAAATAGGATTCTTATGCAACCAAACCAAACAGACTGCTTAATTTAATGATCAGTTTAACCGAATGACACGAAAAACATTTTAAACATGAACATGTCATGTCTGACGTCTGAAGACTAATACGAACTACGGGAATGACAGTTAGGAGCTAATTCGCTTCAAATCAGCCACTACCAAGATGAATTTGAATGGTATTTTTGAGAATTTGGCCAAGAAAACCCAAAATAAAGTACACGTGTGCATTTAAATAAGATTTTTTTTTCAATGTAATACCTGTCTCACACACAATGAATTGAGTTTTATATATTCAATTTCTTATCATGACACGTGATTAACTGCATTGCGCTCTGGGAATCCAACGAAAACTAGCCACGATTGACGCGACGTTAGATGGTAAAATATCCGCCAAGTAAAATTTCATTTGTTGGGGACAATCGGCTAGAATATGGAAATAACGGTGGTAGACATGAAAGCTTTCTTAGTTCCACGAACACCTAAAACGTCTTGGCCTGAACAGTTTAAAGATGCACTCCCCGTACTATTTCGAGTTTCACCTTGGAAAAGCAGTGATTTGTTTAAAGGTAGCGTCTATCATTTAAAATTTGTGCATTATGTTCGTTTGAGGCAACAAAAGCGCTCAAAATCTTAAAAGAAGGGTACTTAGCAACTAACCTGATGAAGTTTTAGCTCAGAGAACCCTGTATATTCCGAGAAAACAACACTCTATAGGATATCGATTGCAAGTCAAAAGTGATTGACTGTACCTTTAATCAATTGCTATTTACCAGCAATATAACAGCTAGCTGTTCACTTTTTAATGAGACAGTGAACACATACATATTTACCGACGTTTAACTATTGAAGTATTTCTTTACATAATTAGTATTATTACAATGGGCTGCCAGACAATGCCAGACTTGACTCTCGTATAGCATGTCATTTGTGCACAAAATAAAAGCCCTTTTTCAGACGGTTTCAGACGCCCAAAATCGGAACAAAGTAAAGCATGTGTATACATCTATAAGGTTAGGTGCAAGGCATGGATTGACGGTGTGAGAGTTGCAAACCGTCAGGAAACCAAATTCCTAGTATCTCCACACCTTTGTCAGCTTGACTTGTTTCTTCCATTCGCCTCTGACGCGTGTGTTATAGCGGCGTTCGCCGTTATGTTCGGCAAAGCATTCCTTGACGACCCCTGGCTCCCATGGATCTGAGAGACAAGATGAAGAAACGAAGTGAACACTTCACAATGAATTACTGATTTCCGCGTAAAGGTTCTGGCTAATTGCAAGTCCACAATCATCCATCTCACGTCAAGTTCAGTCACAAATGGTTCGGATGGGATGTGGCATGAGGCATTATAGTCAGGGAGGTTAGGGCATAACAGGGGCCGTTTGGTTCAGATTCTTCCAAAAGTCGGTCCAGATGTCGCCCACACCATCCTATTTCGATTTTTGACGGGCGCCAAGACGTCCTCGTGATCATCAAAGTCTCTGATATGCTTTAGAAAACGTTGTTTAAGTAAGGATAAGTAGAATCCCCAACTTATACTTTTCAAAAATTCAAAAAAAAAATATAAAAAAATATGGGGACAAATATATTACACGGCAGGTATTAATGATGTATGCAAATTAGGCACCCTTCCCAAAATAACTTCAGTTGTCACCCCTTCTAAATATCCTCTCCAGGGCTTTAAGAATAAATCTGCCTAGTTTGGTGCTTTGGACAAGTCGGTCACGATTCCGACCATAAGAAGAGGCAGCAAATCAAGTGGTGTCTTGTACCTTCACTGTCTTTAATATCGGTTTCCTGTGTAGATGGCCGTATCTCCGGATAGTCATCCTGCACACTTGCCGCTTCTGAGTTAAGAATGTGAATGTTCATAACATGATCTCGTAGTTTCTTTCAACTTGTAGCCATATTTTTTTTAAGAAACAGATAAGCACCATGTATTGCTTTTAGCGAAGTAGTAAGTGTATATTTTATCATGCAAGTCGGTTAAAGACAAGCAAGTTCCCTATGCATTATACTCTTTTACAATATTGAAGTTGTCATACATTATTAAATAAATACATTCTCGGGTTGGTTTTTTTTTACCTGAGTCGCCGGGGACTAAGGGGCAAATGATCATATGCCTTTAAAACTGGCACCATTCTGACTTTGCTTTTTTGGAGTTACACTTTCGAAAAATGTTGAAAGAAATGTGTTTTTCTTGGTGGTTTGTTTACCTGCGTCGGGAATACGAGGCAATTGGCTGGTCAGGTCGGTTCCATCCTTGTCGCCAATTTCATTCTTCAAAACTGAGTATTCTGAGGTCACGAACTCAAATTGTTCACCATGATCTGACAAAGCAAACGAAGGCAGAAGATAAAACTTGAAAGCATCAGATCTGCGTCCATATCCGGGGAGATTATGATTTGTTTACAACAGAAGCTTTTTAACCCACATAAAATTCGAAATGCAAATATTGAATTTAGCAAATTGAATTTAGCAAATTGAATAAACAAAAGGCTGGGTATGGAAACGCTGGCAGTAACACTAGAGTTTTTTTCGGGTTAGTGTTCGAGAGAGGGTCAGCTTTTAGTCCTGTATACTGCTGTAGGAGGTTTTATTCCATAACGCCATCGGGCCGGCTTAATCCGGCCCATTGTTTGCAAAGATATATTAAAAGACAATGAATAGCAGCAATCTGAATCAGTTGAATAGAATTGTGTAGGTTTTGGGGCCAACTTCGCCAGGCTGTCATTGTCTTGTGATTACCTCTCTTGTCATGTACTTTAAACAGGTGCTTGATGAGGTCGGGTTTGTTCTTTCCAAAGTCTTCATGTTTGGACCCGACGTCATAGGATGGAACACAGGGTGCCGACTGCTTCTGCGTTTCTGAAGACAAGGGAACATAAAGAAATGCATTTACAGTGCTCATTAGTTACTGGTGAAATATCGCAATCATTTTGGCATGAATCCAGCTCATTGAAATTTCATCGTTATGGCGTCACTACGATTTGCCACGAGGCATTGTTGTCATTGCCTGATAATAAAAACTTACCCGACTCTTAAAGCTATTTTTCATCAAAACTCATGGTTAACCATAGTTTGACTAACCTTTCAATTTGTCGATCGCACACTATAGTTAAAGAAGGGTGGACTGGTCGAGTCGACTATGAGGGATCATGTCGCATTGCTAGTCATCAAAAGCTACGCGTGTGATAACATTCAACAAGGCGGCAGGCCTGTGAAGATTTGTTTTGACGTTTGACTCTTCCAATATTAGCACCAGTTTCAAGATTCTACTAGTGTTTCTTCAGCTGATCCCTATGGTTTTTTTCCAGTCAAAGATTTCCAATGAGGGCACCAGGGGGCATGGACATCAGGAGGGGGGCACGCAGCCCCTCCTCTTCCCGTCCCCCCCCCCCGCCCTAAGGGTTGAGTCTCGATAGTCCGAAGTTCCATTGGTCCGAAGTCACATTGGTCCGATGAAACATAATACTGTGTAGTTCCACTGGCTCAGGTTGACTGACCCTAACCCTCTAATCCTAACCCCAACCATAATCCTATGGGGCGTCGGACCAATGGGACTTCGGACCAATGGTACTTCGGACCAATGGGACGTCGGATCAATAGGACGTTTATACCAATAGGACTTCGAACCAATAGGACTTCGGACCAATGGGACTTCGGACTTATAAGACGTCGGACCAACGGGACTTCGGACCAATGGTACTTCGGGCTACAGAGACGTCCCCCGCCCTATGTACCCACTGTAACTGAAATATTCTCTTCGTATACCTTGCTTTTCGTTGATGTGAATTTCCTGCATGTCTGTGCCCGGTCTGAGTTTTGCTGACTCTGCGCGTCTGGACACGCCTCCACGTGACACGGTCAGGGCTCCGCTTTGTCTGCTTGATGTCGAAAAAACTACGACGGAAAACAAGACTAGCCATCAGATACGTAACATCGCATGAGGGCGGCAGACAGCCAGTGACGTCACTCTTTACAAGTCATGTACGTTTTCTTATGGGAGCCCAGTGGCTCCATTGTCACCTCCCGAAAGCACATGTGATTGTAAAAAAAAATGTGATGTCATTGTGTATCAGGCCTATTGCCTCGGTTTTAGACCATGTCGAACCTGTTACAAAATTGGATGTTGTCGCGTGATAACTTTGTGAGCAACCAGTGCAGTTATGTAATACATTATTTTGAAATACATGTACTGGTGTTCACTATATCTGTTCACATTTACTGTTAAATGTATAAAGATAATGAGAGAAATAATTAGATGTGTGTGTTTTGCCCCACGGTAGCATGCAGGCATGACATCACAGGTGGCAATCTGTCATTGTTTAAAGCGGATTCAATCAAATGAAACCTACCAATCGTTTCTTTCGATGATTTCTCCTGTGCGTTTGACGATGACGTCAGTGAAATGACCTTCGATGACCTCTTTGATTTGAGTAACTTCAATTTAACCCGCACCTGTATCGCAACAGAGTGGTAATCTTTTACTCAGTACGGGATGGATAAACTTATCGGCACCACTCAAACGATGCAGTGGATATCCCATGATGCATCCCATAATGCAGTGGGTATCCCATGATGCATTCCATGATGCAGTGGGTATCCCACGATGCATCCCATAATGCAGTGGGTATCCCATGATGCATTCCATGATGCAGTGGGTATCCCATGATGCATCCCATAATGCAGTGGGTATCCCATGATGCAGTGGGAATCCCATGATGCAGTGGGCATCCCATGATACCGTGGGTATTTCATGATGCAGTGGGAATCCATGCAGTGGGAATCCCATGATGCAGTGGGTATCCCATGATGCAGTGGGTATCCCATGATGCAGTGGGAATCCCATGATGCAGTGGGAATCCCATGATGCAGTGGGTATCCCATGATACAGTAAGTATCCCATGATACAACGGGTATCACATGATGCAATGAGCATCCAATGCAGTGGGTATAACTTGCTGTAGTGGGTAATTATATAATTGTAAAGCACCACAAATATGACTACCCGCATGAAAAAAGACCCAGAGCTATTCCACGTGGAACTGGACGTTATCACAATTTGTTTTGTGTGAGGATCAATCCAATTGCAAGGTGCAAACATCAAGTGCAGTGAGTTGATATGATATCGATCCTGTCTTACCTCATCGTCCAACAGGCACTGAGACACAAACAAGAACACGCCCTAACAAAAACACAAAAAAAGACAGGGCAGGCTAATAGTAAAGATTGACCTAGAGTGCACACAATTATATTCAATCAATTCAGAATGGTTATACATACTGGAGGTATTGTCGTATCTGTAGCATTACTGGCCTATACCCAATGGGCTGGATCATGTAGACCATTCATTGGCATTACTTGAGCAATTCAAATTCACAAGTGACTTTCATTAAGTGAGTCAGATAGTCGGTCAGGTCTCCCTTGCACCAGCAAAAATAAAAGGTCATGAAAACATCACGTAGCGAGTTGAAATATTTTACCCTATTTTTATAGGTAATTTTATTTCCAACCTTATAATGGGGAGCTTTCTGTACTACTTTCAAGCAATATAAATATGCAAATATTTTCGATTTAGGTTGCTTTGATTCTCACGTACTTTTCAAATTCAACCCAACTAAACACAACCAGTTCAATGACATACTTTTAGCTGATGAGTTTAATACAAAGCAATTAGACTCACTTGAAGTGAGTTGCAGATGACGAAAACGTATGCAAAGAAAGTCGTGTGTTGGTTCGAATACAGCAAGCCGATGATCCATGGCAGACCAAGCAAAGGCGCTAAGATCAAGACGAGCCGAAGACCCGCCCTGGGATGGAGTAAATGGTCAATTAAAATAGTAATAAGTACTAGGTGGCAACACCAATATCAGCTCTTCCGTGTGTTCAGTTTCCATGATATGAAAGAACGAGAATACCGGTAACTCTGCCTAGATATAAAGTAGTTTCGAATCTTGTCTTTTTTTTTAATTGATAGTAATGTAGTGCTCCATAATGAATGGAGACCTTGCAAGGGTTACAGCCCGATAGTGCGAAGGTTCGATAGTCCGAAGGTTCTTTAGTCCGAAGGGTCATTAGTACGACGGCTTGTTAGTCCGAAAGGTTCAATAGTCCGAAGCAGTGATGTAGTGCCTTGATGCTGGGCCTTGGCCTTAAGGCTGCCTTAAGGCTGGATTTTAGGGCCTTGGCCTTGGCCTCGAGGCTTGAGGGCAAAAGCCTTGGCCTTGGCCTTGGCCTTGGCCTTGAGGGTTCAGGGCCTTGCAATTTTGAGTCAAGGCTCTTCAAGGCCCATAGATTTTTGCATTTTCCAGATAAATCTGTTCGAAATTTTGCTGTTACCATTTTAATCGTATTACCATGGAGGAGGGAAGCACCCTATAGATTTGTGTGTTGGGCACACTTCCACTTTTGTAGCATCACATTTTGTTACCATTGTAGTAGATTTGCTGCAAAAATATTCCGTACACTTGTGGGGCTAATGAGATGATCACTTTAATTGCATATAACTATAGAATAGATCTGATTGGTTGTATATGTCTCCCTGATAAGTGCTAAAGATTTGCATGTATC
Organism: Patiria pectinifera; assembly: GCA_029964075.1. Taxonomy (NCBI): domain Eukaryota; kingdom Metazoa; phylum Echinodermata; class Asteroidea; order Valvatida; family Asterinidae; genus Patiria; species Patiria pectinifera. The sequence continues at coordinate 13,121,796 of CM057150.1, forward strand.
TGTTTTAGATAATGCTGATATTTCTGACCATGTTGGGCCAGCAAATAAAAATTTCCCAAATCAGTTTCTTGGATCCCCCTTTTGTTACACTTGGGAGAATTGTGTGCCAATATAGAAGTAAATCATTATTTTGTTTAGTTAAACCATATTGAAGACCTAAACTTATACTTTAATAGATACAGTGCAGTCATAAAACGGTGTAGGCCTATGCGAGCATGTTGATTGCAATTAAAGAAATGTTGTTCTTCGTAACGAGCAATTCGTGATGATAAGGGCGGATCCCCCCCCCCAAAAAAAACACGAAACTATTTTTTTTTTGTGACGTCGTAATAAAGGCAGGCAATGAGTACACCACCATCTTTCCCTAAAAAAACATCGGTTAAAATGGTCAGAAATTGCCTCAAATCGCACCACAGAGCATCTCGAATCCAAATTTTTTTCGGGGCCCTTAAGCGGGCCCCGAAGCCAAAACCGTAATTTTTTGACCCACTTTTTTTGGGGGGGACCAAAATTTCTTTGCCCCCCCCCCCAAATTGTGTTCTGGATCCGCCCTTGCGTGATGATGTTTCACTCATGTGACTATAATTAGTTCTATATCAGTGGTCATTTCATAAAACAGGGCCTTGGCCTTGGCCTTGGCCTTGAGGGTTAAGCCTTGGCCTTGGCCTCGAGGCTTGAGGGTCAAAGCCTTGGCCTTGAGGGTCAAAGCCTTTGCTCCAACACTGGTCCGAAGGTTCGATAGTCCGAAGGGCCCATTAGTCCGAAGGGCTCAATAGTCCGAAAATGGAATAAGCTTAATTAACCCGAAGGTTCGATAGTCCGAATAGACGATAGGGTTCGATAGTCCGAATTGATGATCAGGTTCGATAGTCCGAATATACGGTAGGGTTCGATAGTCCGAATTGACAATACGATTCGATAGTCCGAATCGACAATAAGGTTCGATAGTCCGAATTGACAATGAGGTTCGATAGTCCGAATTTGCAATACGGGACCTTCGGACTATTAAACCTTATTTTCGTTTCGGACTACTGAACCTTCGGACTAATTAACCTTATTCTAAATTCGGACTACCGAACCTTCGGAAAAATGAACCTTCGGACTAATGAACCTTCGGACTATTGAACCTTCGGATTATTGAAACAAATGTTCGGATTAACGAACCTTATTTTATTTTCGGACTTACGAACCCCCTCTTATGGCATTTTTGTACAGTCGGACTATCGAACCTTCGGACTAAAGATTTTTCCGACTATCGGACCTCGGACTATCGGGCGCCCCCCCCCCCCTTTGAAAGACGATTATGTTCTGCATGCAGGGGCGGTCCTACGAGGAATGTTGGTGTAAACCGCCTTTTGAAAATCATGCACAATAAATGTAGCACGTGCCTGCTATCCCCATCCTTGAGCTGGATCCGCCACTTTTCTGCTTGTCAACAGCTAACATTTTCATCGGATATCATAATGGAAATAAGACGTATCTCACATTATCGCCTTCTTGATGTACAGGGAGACTAATGCTAGCTTTTCTTCAGATTCAACGCTCAATAATTTGTCCATATACAGGGGCGGATCTAGCATTCAAGAAAGGGGGGGGGGGGTTCCGAAGGGGTACCGTTACGTTTGAAGGGCCCCCCGGAAATTTTGAAATCTAATGTTTAAAGCCAGATTTAAAAAATGACAGTAAAAAGGCTGCATTATGCCTGCAAAAATAGTCTGGCGTCATCCCATTCAACAGTTAAGAATGAATGATTATGTTCAGGGAACTCAACAAAAATGGCCAACTCGTGAATAAGGCCCATAGTTGTGAGACCAACGTTTAAAACATTTGCATTTGGTTCACAGTTTCTAATGGTTCAATGTCAGATTTGAAACCGATCCGGAACGAAGCCGGAGTTTCGTAAACGCCAAATTTCAATTAAACAAAAAAAAACACCAAGCCAACCATTTGGGATTTTCTTACTTCATTTTCTGTGCTTCCGATTTCTTCTTATTGGTTTGAAGCGACATGAATATGAAGATCAGCCGAATCAAAATGACCATGTTGAACTTGAAAAAAAAGAGAAAGTACAAATGAATTCCATAATTCGACAAGTTAATGTTTTAAACGGGAATATAATTGTATTGAACAAAGTGCGGAGAAATTTCAAAGTAGATGTGCCTTTTGCTTGAGATCGAGACGTTAGAACAGCTGTGAAATTCCAAACTATATAATTACAAAGACGATGCTTAGGTCAAGCGTCAATATTGTTCAAGAGTATAGTGGCACGTTTGCAGCTGCTCTTATAATTTCAGGAAGAAAAATGAATTTGAAGATACAAGAAAATTTTAATTGTTTTTGTAGTCAAATCCCAACTTACAATCATAATGATGATTACTGGAGTTATGAACGACCAGACAAACCCGTTTTCGAAGGATAACCAGCAACTGCATGGAATACAAACACATGAAAAGGAAAACATTGGGGTATTTGAGTTGAAAATATGTAATGGGGAGAAAACGGAAGGAGTTCTCTAGTAATTTCGGGCTGATTCTAGCAATTTTTTTTAGTTTATTTCCGATTATTTGATCAATTTATTTGGTAAAATAATCGAAACTTAACCTTAATTTTGTGCATGGGTGGCTTGTGAATGACTCTTATCCTGTAAAAAGGTGACAATCTTGCTTCCAAGTAATTACGGTATTGATTGTATTATGCTGAACATGAGGGACCAGACTATAAAGCCTGAAAGTTCAACCCTAATATCGCGCTTCCGTATCCCTTGAATAGGAAAACTCACGTGCACAATTCCAGAATTTGAATTATTTTTGGTACATTGATTTCTTACGAAAATCAAACCCCCCCTCCCCAAAAAAATGCTTTTGTAAAATTGTTACTAGCACATTAATTTATGGAAACTGATGAATCGCCTGACGTGAAAGAGAAATATCGTGCCAAAAACTGACCTCTCACTTCCGAAAATCTAAAATACATGCGGGCTAGTGCAAATCGGTGTACTCGTTTACAAATGACTATAAATAATTTTTGGCTGTCATTTTGGAAACTAAAAGTTAAATAGAAGACCAAAATGTCTGTAAGGGTTTACAGTTTTTTTCAGTGAGCTTAAATGACCAATGATAAGGACTGCACGCACGCTAGTACAACTACATCTAGAACCCATCGGCTGTAAGTACGTGAATCCTCGCGTCGTTATGCATTCCCGTTCTCACGCAACGCTATATGAAAACAAACATGGACGAAAAAGGAGACATAGGAACGAAAATGCCGGATGTGAAAGGTCCTAATTGAAAATCGTTCTAACCCATCTCCGACTGATTTTCTTATCATTTTTTCTTGAAGAATATCAAGATGAAATTCCAATATAAATGTTTCTCGGGGTGGTTACGGTTAGAAATCATTCTGCCAAAACTTATAGCAAGAGAGAGGGCAACCCTTTGTGAAATGCCCATAGGCGGGTAGCGCGAGGGGGCCGGACGCTAAGCCGGCGGCTTGACCTTTATTTTTTGGCTATGTATTGTCCTTTCACTGACTGATCGACTGACTTACTGACTAAATTGACACCCAAATAGATTTGCTAACGTTAAACAGATGAAAGTCGTCTTACTATTCACTGTTCAAATATCCACTGAACCGGGCCGCCATAGATATCAGCACAACCACAGCCGGCAAACCTGTTTCGGAATGAATTGATCTTTGTTATTGTCCTGTGATCATAGTCCTATTCCCAATTATCATTTAATGAAGCAAATGACTTATCAAAGGCTTCTTTTGTTATTGAGTTGTAAGGATGAGAGGAAAATCCTAAGTAACACTACAAGGAAGCCAAAGTTGCAGGTCAGCTCTGCTAGGATCCAAACACATGAATGGAATTTTAAAGATTAGAGGTTACACCGGATGCAGAATCTCCCTCTTGAAAACAATAATTTGTGAATAAATGTGTGCATGACCGGTATTACACACTATGTTTTGACCGGTTTGGAGTCTGGACGCTGATAGTTACCCGAGCCAATTAGACGCGGGTCGTTATCAGCTTCCAGGTTCCAAACCAGTCTTAAACATAGTGTTTAAAACCGGCCAAGCACACTGAGAGCGCATGTCCCTGATTATCTTCCTCAAGTTCTCCACACTACTTTCATAGAGCCCTTGAACAGAAAAACCGCACTGAGTGCATGTCTTATTTTTTTAATTCGGTGAAAATAAAAGTCAATATGTCTACTTATTATTATCACAGAGAAACAACGGCCTGTCCTCATTGAGGGCGCTCTATGAAGAGCTCATAATTATGATGCATGTTGTCTGCTATATGTATGCTTATTGGCCAATGCGCCGTGAAGTAACATAATGAGCCGCCATCTTGGATGCCTAAAAATGTCATGCTGCTAGTTGAGGATAAAAAAAAACGTGTTTACTGAAAACAAAAATTCCACTTTATAAACAATGTTCTTTGGGAGTTGGCCAGTCCAAATATTAGAATGGTTTATATTTCAACAACTGGTCACAAAATACAGTTCTTATTATTACCCCCCTTAACTCTGCAGACGAAATCTATTACCATACCCGCTACATGCACAGGCACCAGTTAAACAACTCGCGTTCACTGCGCGTGCGTCATGGGCTACCCAAAATGGTGGACGCTGCTTCAATGCATGGGCATTGTCGGCCAAGTCCAGTTAGCACAGAAGACAGTGTTCTCACCCCAACCGACGGCCAGCCATGCCAGCATGCGGATCCTCAACTGAAAGGTAGGGGTTGACTTTATTAGAAGGAAAACGCCCTCTAGAGCCATCCAAGAAAAAGCTGCCAACAGAAAGAAATGCAGGAACACGGCAACTGTTGCGCAGCCGGCCTAGATCAAAATAAAAAAAATAATGCAAGTTGTAACTAATGTAAATTAAAAAAAAAAATCACTCTGCGCTGTTTTGGTCAGCGGCAAAAAAGTGCATTTTTTTATTTAGTTTTTTTGTTTGTTTTTAATTCAGGGACTTTTCCAAAGACAAATTGGCTGAATATTTAAGCATTCCAAATTAAAACTGAACAACAGATGGTAAACTTTCCCTGCTTGTTTAACTTATTAGGACTATTCTCAAGTTCAGGTTTTGCTCTTCATCGACGCTCTTTGATAAGCACCAAGCTGAAAGGCAAGAGCAATGTTGAAAAAATACAACTTCCCGACGCACAGGCATTCGAAACTTTAAAGAGTATTTGTCTGCTGCCACCATACGTAAAGAAATTGCCAGTGACGAGTTTGTTTCTGCATTCAATAGGGGAAGTTGAACAATAGAGGACAATAGGGTCCCCAATTCCCGAAGGTCCTCAGTTTGGCAATCGTGTACAAAATATATGGGAGGATTTCCTAAAACGTTAAAATGCAAACAAAAGAGGGACAATAGGGGTCCCCGATTGCAGGCAAATACGCACTTGGTCGGGTGTATTGATGAACAAGAACACGGTGTGTGCAAGCAACAGTGCGAAGGCCAGGTTGGCATGTATCACAATCCGAAGGCTTTTCAATCTGTCAAAGGACAACATACACGTGAATGAGGGAATAAATGTGTACTTGGACGGTTTTAAACATAAAGTTTAAGACAGGTTGAAGTCTGGGTGCTGATAATTACCCAATAGGAATGGGTAAACTGTCTTAGGTATTTAAAAATGTTTAATAGAGTCAGTATTAAACGAGGACCTAAAACCGCATACACACTCTTTCAGCATACCATATTTTCCTTTCAGTTTTTTTAGTAGATGTTACTGCCTTGAATAGGTTCTTATCCGTCAACTCTGGAAGTCTCAAGATGTTTTTGCACTACATCTTATTATATTATTGTATCTGCCGTCTAGGCTAAATGCAGGTAAAATACATTATCCCGCCAACATGTATTAGTCTGTTTGGCAGTGACTCACCGACAGAGGGCGTACACCAACAATGTCAGAACGAGGCAAGTGATGGACAGACTTAGCCCGATCTTGGTCAATATGTCCAACATCCGGGCATCTGCCTCACTCAGCTGCACCTGTTTAGTGTGTAACACATACAAAATGAATTTAAACAAGTCTCGGTTATCATTAAATGTAACCAATAAAACATCGGACTCTTAGGCCTCGATTAGTAGAATTTGATGGTTTTTGAAGTTTTGTAGAAATTGATGTTTCCTGAGGCAAGACAAGATTCCATTATCTGGCTGGAGCACTGTACTGTTTGGCCTAAACCTCCTGAAGCCAACCAATGAGGAAGCTTTGGAAAAGTCAATGGTTACCAAAAAAGACTGCCAAGCGTCCAAATGTCATAGGTTTTCCCGGCCAATTTCCTAATTTTTCTAATCAGTTTCATTATCAGCCATTCAGTTTCGCGTGAGTTTTGCACATGTGGTCAAATTGGGGTTTCTTTTTCATTTTGGGTTCATTCACTTTCATTTTTAGGCAGCCAAGATTTTGCTCTGAATGTTCGTTTTCATTTTCGGGCAGCCTATTTCGTTTTGGTGCATTCACGACTTAACTTGTAGCAGTCTTAAATTAAGTCTTTGCAACTTTTTGACGGTTGATGCATTCAAATTAGCGAACATCTGTGCGCTTAAAACGTACAACCATGCTTTTCGTTTCTTATTCGTTTCTTATTCGTTTATGGGCAATCACTTTCATCGTTTGGTCATTTAAATTAGTAACCTTTTTTAATCGATAAATATTTTCCTATTTTCCTCCGAGGTTCATTCCCCCCCCCTCCCAAAAAAAAATGTTTGATGACTGTAAAATTTACAATGTTACAAATTAATTAACTGATACGAGGGAAACAAAATGTAACGAAATTATCAACTGAAAGAAACTAAGATAATTTCTTTTTTCACTGTTGATCTTTTCTACTTGTTTAAACGTTTGAGCAAGGGGCATCTTTACGTTGACGATTTCTTGACGTGCAAGACATCGGGACACGTATGTTTGGCAATGGTTGTACCATCAGGAACACTTCTCTTGCGTTATTTCTTAAATGTTTTCTTGCGTATGTCTGACTAAACGCTTACCGTATTCAAAGGGCCCATGCAAAGTAAGTTTTCAATGCAAACATTAAAAATACATCTTTGTGTCACATTTAACCTTATTTGCAAGTTTAATTTTCCATTTTGAAGTGTGTTTTGGTGCCTTTTCTGTTTTTATGCTAATGCAAAGTTTCATATTCATTAGAAAACCTATGATGGCATTCTGGGCATGATTAATGTTACATGGCTATTTCAGCACAAAAAGTTGCTAGAATTTTGGATATTTTTTTTTTTTGCTGTCAGAATTTTTTTTTATTTTTGGTGATTCTATGATGTGTCAGTACATGGCAGTAAGCCAATGAGCAACCCTTTCCCACAAATGTTTTCAATTAGCAATTTTGGATGAATAATTTGAAAGAAAAACCCCTAAACCGAATAGTGTCTTCCTGAAATGACATCACAGTAACAACGCGCTCATAGTCCGGAAAAGCATGGACACTTTTAAATGTTTAAAAAAGTGCACTTTTGCAATAAGATTTAACAACAAAATATTGTCAAATGTGTAGTTTCCTTACATTTCACAGTAGTAAAGAGTTGCACTGCAAAATCCTGAGAAAAATTCATTGCACATACCCTTTAATTAAGAAAGAAAGGTATCTACGGATTGAAGACATCAAATATGATTTTAATACGCTAAGGAATACGGACACGTATATGAAGTCTTAAAAGATGTTTGACAAAATGTGTAATATGTTTGCCCATTAATGAAAACGAATACCCGATCAACCCCTTACTACTGGTTTAGACGAAATTGAATGAACAACGCGATACTTTTAATATGAATGCATCTTTGATAGGGACGAGTGAAGCTTAAAGGCGATAGAATGCTCTGATAGTGAAATTGAATGATTCCTTTTTATTGTCGAATGCCCATCTGCGTGATCTTTCAATTTCAATCTAAATCGAATGAGCCAGGCGTTAAATTGAATGAAAACTTGGCGAAAGTGGCCGGGAAAACCTATATTACAAACAGAGAATAATCCTTTTCGGAGTTCCAACTGAGCGCATTCGTAACCTGTGACAACGCGCATTATTTGTCTCAAATGCCTTTTGACAGTACCCACAATGCACAAACAGCCTTTTTGTAAAGTCAGTGGAGCGATGTTGTCAAAGGCCATTTTAGACAAACAATGCACGTTGTCACAGGTTATGAATGCGCAGTTGGAACTCCGAAAAGGCTTATCAGAGTCACTCACGTTGGTCACAGAGTCATTAGTGGTCACGACTCAGGTCACAAGTTTAACAGAAGATGAACAATGATCGGTGAATGTCTCTGTTAAAATTGCATTTGAATAACTTGTGGCTTGACTTGACTTGAATCGATGACATGTGAGGAACTTGTGACGACTTATGATGATGACCCAAAGTACTTTTGGGGAGTGGTGGCGCTAAAGGCGCAATTATTCTGACTCCAATATCAATGTTCAATTAAAGCAATTCAGCAACTTTACTTAATGTAGATAGTAAAGAGTTTAAGAGCTTAATATCGACTATGGAAACATGTAAACTTGGCTTCAATAATTGCGACTATTAGGTCATTGCAACTCCCGAAATTGAGCTATACAGCGCCACCATTCGCTCAAAACATGCCAGGTTACTTACAAGTCTACTGTATTGATTACAAGTCTGCATTATTGCTTACAAGTCAGTTATAAATTTAGACATCATGTGATGACGTACCTCAGTGGTTTGCATCAGTATGGCAAAACTCGTCAGATGGTTGCAGCTACATTGTACAGAGATGGATGTCTGGCTGCTTATGCTGCAGCCTTGAGTTGACCAAAGACTATACAGATGAAAAAAAGTATAGAGCAGCCAGGCGCTGTTCTAGAGCCAATATATATATTTTTGGAGGGGGCCTAGCAGGGTGGATCCAGAACTTTTTTTTAGGGAAGCGAGCTGAAATGTAGACCGGTTATTTTCTCCGGACACTTAGGCATCCGAAAATCAATGGGGGGGGGGGGGGGGCTCGTGCCATATTTTCAATGGGGAGCGCTGATAAAATCCTACACAATCAGGCACACTATATTAACGAAAAGTGTACAAATGCACCCTTCTCACGACTATTTATTTAGGGGGAGACCATTCACATGTACGTCACATTGTTACATTTTGCGAGTGCCTTTTTGTTTTTTATTATGGATTTTTTGGGGGCGATAGACAACATTTTGGGGGGCTCAAGCCCCCCCTCCCCCCAGAACTGCCACTGATATTCGAGCCACGTATAGTCAATGTCGATTCACACCAATGTATATACGTATATGAGCAAAGTACAAACATTGTGATTATTAATTATTTATAATATTAATATGAGACCAAAAATGCACAAACGTTTTGGTGTGAAGTTCAAGGTTTAGATGACAGATTCCGAAACAAAGCGTGTCTTACTTGCTTTGTTGTATATATTAATTCATGTATCATGTTTGATTGCGTATTTAGCTGAAGTAGGGCTGGTTGAACAAAAACAATAAAGCAGTTAAGATTTCCAAGAGTTTTTTTCAAGCATTCAGTCGTTACTCACTCGGATTCCTGCTCGAAGCAACACACCGGCTCTACTTCTTCAGGATCATACTGAGAGAGACAGAAAAACGTAACACTAGTTCTCACTTACTACAAGCAGAGGATTGTAACGATACAATACAAAGGAATAAAAAAACGCGAACTACTTAAGTTTCACAACTAGGCCTAAGCCATTTGAGTCGAATAATCAGCTTTGGGCCAACAATTGGGCCACCGGACATCAAGTGATCAAAAGGAGCAATGCTCATAGCGATTTAAGGCAAGGTATACACATCTAGAGTTGGAAAATGTATGATAGCTTTGCAGTGTGAGCGGTGGTCATGGGCGTCGCCAGGATTTTTTTCTAGAGAGGGGGAAAAACATATTTTTCCCAAAAAATTCCTGTTTTTTTCAACATGTTCTCGAATTCTCAGTTTTAGAGGGAGCAGAGACAGTTTCTGAGGGGGGCAGGGACATTTGTCCCCCCCCCCCCCAACTCATAAAAAAAAAAATATTTTTTTTTGCTTTTCCGGGGGGGGGGGCTGTTATCAATTTTAATTTTTTGTTTTCGAAATAGCCGCCAATATGCTAGTGCCGCATTATTATGTAGTAACAACTTGAAGCATGTTTTGGCCACACAATGTTATAAAACAGACTCGCGACAATTAACATGTTCATTAAAAAAAATGCATTTTAACCGGATGTTGTTGTGAAATTTTTATTTTTCATTTACCGCACCTGGGCCCAATTTCATGGTTCTGCTTACCGTTAGCGAAAAACCCTGTTTATTGTGGCAGACAATTCCGTGCTAACAGTAAGCGTATTTTACGGGTTAGCAAGGAATTTTATCCTCTGCGCGTACGTACGTCCCATAGCTAAGGACTATGTGCTGATAGGGTTGGCACATAATTTTCTGCTAACGCGGTACGGCTTATATAGCACGAAATGGTGATCGTGAGCTGGGAATAGTGGTAAGCAGAGCCACGTTGGGCCCTGATGCGATTAACTTCTTATAGTGGAGCTGCTTAGGTCCATTTTTGGCCCAAATCGTGCACTTTGTGGTAAAAGCATGAAATCTGGCAAATGGGGTCAAAATGGGCTAGAATTCATTTTAAGATCGGGACCCATCCTGGATCTTGCCCATTTTGGGGGCGGAGCTTGATTTTTTTTAAAGGGGGTGCAAACAATACAAACTCATAAAAACTGTATTTAACATCCATTTTCCTTGTTTTTCTATGGTTTGAAATAAACTTAAACATAAAATATAACATTCTAGCATTCGAACACCAGTTAATTTCCACCCATTTTGTGGGCGTGGCCTAAATGTACAAAAGAGGCGGTATATATTAGCAGTTTGGTTCTAATATGGAAAACATTATTCGGTTTGGTAGTAAAATCCTGAAAATTGGCAGGTCCAGTTAAAATGGGCTGAAAATAATTTTAAGAGGTGAACACATCTTGGATCTTGCACAATTTTGGGGGGCGGAGCTTGATTTTTCAAAAAGGGGAGTGCAAAAAATAAAAAAACTCAGAAAAACTGTATTTAACATCCATTTTTCTTTGTTCTTCATGCTTGAAATAAACTTAGACGTGAGAAATAACTTTATGAGAAATAACACGTTAAAATTGTGCAGCAGCAGGATTCCAGTTTGGTGGTTTGAGACATCATCTTACATTGAAAGTCATCATCTTACATTGCCGACGCGCATGGCGACGCGCGCGCATACCAGAAACCAGAGCCTTTTTTGGCCTAATAATCGTTTACTTCGTTTCGTATAAATAAAAAGGAGTAAATGCTTTAGATTTCAAATATGCACTTGTCATTTACAAGGCTGGGTTATGGCAACCTTGAAATTATAAAGCAAAATAATTCTGCGCATAAACTACTGCATTTATTAAAGTTCATAAAGTACAAATGATACCATATGTTTGTATGAATAAAGCATGGCATTTGCTTTTACTACCACTTTCGAAGCATTTACTCGCATCTGTATGAATAAAAATTAAGCAAACACTTTTACTAAAAACCATTTGCTCTTGAGTAAATGGCCTGCAAAATGTAAAGCTTTACACGTTTATAAGTTTGCAGAAAATAAAACTATCGTAACCGAAACGGAAAGCGGCACAGGGGAGGGTCACGTGCTGGAGGACCGATACAAAAAAGCGCATCAAACGTGACGAACGCAATGCCGTTTACGTGCACAATGCGCTGTGCATCGGCACCCATGATCTACACGTGGACTGGGTTTTCAGTCCCTACCTGATTCCGTGGGTTTTCCCCTGACTTTTCTTCTGGGGTTTTCCTCCCACCTCTAAAACTGTAATTTCTTCTCATTGTCTTCTCTCTACGTTTTTTTTTCGGGGTTTGCGAGCTACAGTGCCTGGGGCATGCACTTTTGAGGATCCTTGGTTTCATTACCAGAAAAAAAATTATTTATCGTTTACTTCGTTTCGTATGAATATAAAGGAATAAATGCTTCAGATTTTAAATATGCACTTGTCATTTACAAGGCTGGGTTGGGGCAACCTTGAAATTATAAAGTAAAATAATTCTGCGAAAAAATTACTGCATTTAATAAAAGTTCATAAAGTACAAATGATACCATGTTTGTAGGACTAAAACATGGCATTTGCTTTTGCTACCACTTTGAAGCATTTACTCGCATCTGTATGAATGAAAATTAAGCAAACACTTTTACTAAAAACCGTTTGCTAAATTCTGAAAATAATTACTTTCTACATTTAAGCTTTTGCTACACTATAAACGTTTGCTTCGTTTCTTATTAATAAAACGGAGTAAATGCTTCAGATTTCACATATTTACTTGTCATATTACAAGGTTGGGTTGGGGCTACCTTGAAAATATAAATGCACATAATTCTGCGCAAAAATTACTGCATTTATTAATGTTAATTGCGAAAAAGTACAAATAATACCATACGGTAGTTCGTATGAATAAAAACTGGCATTTGCATTACTCCCATCTGTATGAATAAAAATTAAGCAAAGGCTTTTACTGAAAATCATTAGCTCTTGAGTAAATGGCCTGCAAAATGTAAGCTTTACACGTTTATAGGTTTGCAGAAAATAAAACTATCGTAACCGAAACGGAAAGCGGCACTGGGGAGGGTCACGTGCTGGAGGACAGATACAAAAAAAGCGCACCAAACGTGACGAACGTAATGCCGTTTACGCGCACAATGCGCTGTGCATCAGCACCCATGGTCTACATGTCGATTGGGTTTTCAGTCCCTACCTGATTCCGTGGGTTTTCCCCAGACTATTCTTCTGGGGTTTTCCTCCCACCTCTAAAACTGTAAATTTTTGCTGGTAAAAACACAACCTTTCCATCGGTTAACTATGTTTACCATACACTGTAAAGATAAGTTTAAACGGTTGCAAGACTAATTGTTGCCCTTTAGGGGTGGAGCTACATTTTAAGGTAGGCGGCTATAAAAAAAAATCATATCTAAATTGGTATGATTGTCTACAAGTAACTTACACAGGGTGAGTCAAAAAAAAGGAAACCCAAATGGCAGGACAATTTTTTTTAATGAAGTTCTGCATGAAGCACTATCAAAATCAAGATATGAAAGCCCAATTTATAAGCTTTCTTTTAGTACAAGAATCATTCAAATCACTTATGTACTTTTTAAGTTACAGAATTTTAAACACAAACACCGTCTTAAAAGTTAATTCTATCATATCCCACGAAAATCATGTTCAGGTCTCTCACGGTTGATTTTATATTGATTTTTAAAGATCAAATCTATTAATCTCTAACGAGACGTCACGTAACCCATTATGACGTCATCATGACGTCACTTCAAATTTCATCTATAACACATCCCGGTCTAGGTACATACCAACTTTCAACCCAATCGGACCAGTGGTTCTGTAGATATTGGCTTTCAAAATATACAATTTTAATATGGCGTCACATGTCACGTGACGTCATATTAAAAATAAAAAGATGAAATAAAAAAAAGACACCATGTCTGTTTGCAAACAGAACACAGGGCTTTTCGCATTTCACAAATGTTTATGTTTCGTTGGTCCTTTTGCAGTCACTTGTCATAGTGCTTCATGCAGTTAAAGGTTGTTCAAATGCTTAAAATAATTCCTAAAATATAATTTTATCACATGACGTCACATGCCCTGCAATAACGTCATCTTTAAAACCCTTCTCAATACACATTTTCTCATTGTGGTCTTGGTTTGAACCAAGTTTAATGTCAATCCGATGAAAGAAAGTGTGCAATTTTGGAAGCAGAATAAAATCATAAATATTTAAAAAATCATTAAAAAAATCAAACGATGACGTCATCGTGACGTCACTTCGGACTTTGCATACTAGTACCATTATCTACCTACCCAAGTTTTTCAAAAATGTTGTGCAAATACCTATTACCTAAAAAAACAAATACAAAAAATAATTTTTAACTTTGCATGTTGCGTTCGTGATATATGGCTAAACGGTCCAAAAATTCAAATATTCATATAAAATCTCAGGATGGCGTCATCATGACGTCACTGCATTTTTTATACCTATAACACATCCCGGTCTGGCCACATACCAAGTTTCAACCCAATCGGACTTACAGTTCTGTAGATAAAGAACTTCAGAAATGTGACAAATAAATATTTGAAATCTGAAGCATTTACTTCTTTTATATTCATACTAGTAAACGCTTATAGTGTAGCAAAACCTAAAAGGTAAAAACTAATTATTTTCAGATTTTAGCAAATGGTTTTGAGTAAAAGTGTTTGCTTAATTTTCATTCATGCAGATGCGAGTAAATGCTTCAAAGTGGTAGCAAAAGCAAATGCCATGTATTATTCATACGAGCATGGTATCATTTGTACCCTATGAACTTTGTTAATATTAATTTTACGCGATTGACATATAATTATTTGCTTTATAATTTCAAGGTTGCCCCAACCCAGCTTTGTGAATGACAAGTTCATATTTGAAATCTGAAGCATTTACTCCTTTTTATTCATACGAAACGAAGTATAAACGATAAATAATTTTTTTCTGGTAATGAAACCAAGGATTTCTCAAAAGTGCATGCCCCAGGCACTGTAGCTCGCAAACCCCGAAAAAAAAAACGTATAGAGAAGACAATGAGAAGAAAGATGATTTTCCCTCGTTTGAATCAAGCTGCTCTAATGTACCGCCTCTTTACATATTTAGGCCACGCCCGCAAAAGGGTAAAAATAACACGATTTGAATGTTAGAATTTACATCCACTTTGTTTCAAAGCATGAAAAACAAAGTGGATGTAAAATACAGTTTTCTGAGTTTTCTATTTTTGCACTCCCCTTTTTGAAAAATCAAGCTCCGCCCCCCAAATGGGCAAGATCCAAGATGCGTTCTCTAAAAATTATGTTCAGCCCATTTCAATTGGACATGCCAATTTTCAGAATTTTACCACCAAACTGAATGATGTTTTCCATATTAGAACCAAACTGCTAAGATATACCGCCTCTTTTACCATTTAGACCACGCCCACAAAATGGGTGGAAAATAACAGGTGTTAGAATGCTAGAATGTCTTATTTCATGTTCAAGTTTATTTCAAAGCGTAAAAAACCAAGGAAATTTGATGTTAAATACAGTTTTCATGAGTTTGTATTGTTTGCACCCCCTTTTTTGAAAAATCAAGCTCCGCCCCCAAAATGGGCAAGATCCAGGATGGGTCCCGATCTTAAAATGATTTTCAGCCCATTTTGACCCCACATGCCAAATTTCATGCTTTTACCACAAAGTGCACGATTTTTCGCTTAGCAGCTCCACTATTAGGCCAAAAAACAAGTCTCCGGTTTCTGGTATGCGCGCACGTCGCCGTTGCCATGCGCGTCGGCAAAATGAAAAGAAAAAAAATTCAATGAAAGATGATGTCTCAAAACCGCCAAACTCACTGGTTTTACTGGAATCCTGCTGCTGCACAATTTTAACGTGTTTTTAGATGGGGTTACGGTCGAGTATAAGCTTTATGTGGCCTCTCTGGACTCCCATATATTTGCACGAAGTTTAGTCGGGTACCATTTGCAGTCATTAGCCGACATTTGAAGAAAAAAACACGGTAAAAAAAAGTCGCATCCCCGCACTACTTTTGGGGCAAGCTCCATACCAGAAACCGAGCTCCATACCATAAAAAACCGGAGACTTTTTTTGGCCTTATCGTGCACCGTAGTGTAAAATAAGAATGTGGATATGTACAAGCATTTGTCCCGTACAATTTATTGTTACTAACGGCTGTGTAAAGGTATAGGACTAAAGATTGGAGAGAAAAGATGGTCCAAGAGTGCTCAAATTCTGTTCAATTGATTCAGCGTGGTTAATCACTGGACTTCTTTACATGCATCTGATGTACACTGCAAAAACAATCCGGTGTTTAGCAATTAAACCCTTTTCTAAACACAATCTTGCTCCAAAGCAAAGGGTCTTTCTGGTTTTAACTTACCGAGTCAATTGTGAAATAGAGCAAGACCGGATTAGCTGAGAAGTCAGTCACGAGAATTCCCGCTTCGGTGCGTACCTCCACCTCAAGTATGTCGCTGCCAAACCCTTTTATCCTGAAACCATCGGGGAGTTCCTTCAATGTTGGAACCACTGAACGTCTTGCAGATACTCTCAGAGTGGTAGTGACTATTGCAAGAAAAAGGGAAAGCAAAACTATGGAAGTATGGTAACTTAAACGCCCAATTAAGGTTGGATGTATCAAAGCCTGAAGGAACATTTAATCCTGGTTCCAAACATGTGGACATTTATGATGTGATTTACACAGGATACTAGACACGTTCTGTCTAAAAACCGCAAGGGCGTCATTGCTCCTGTTATGACGAACCTTTCAGGTACTTTTCTCCGCAAAACAATGGTTCCGACGCGACTCTTGAATGCAAGTGTATAACGACTACAAGGATCAGAATCGTTGCTCAATGTCTTGAATAATGAGAAATACGAACTTCTCGCAACAGCTCTGTCATGGCCTACCTGACATTAAAACAAGACAAACATAGTATGATAAACGCTGGTCCCTGAACGCGCAAAATTGTATTCAGTTGGCACGATGGGCCGGATTTAGCCCCTTTCGGAGTTATACCATACAATAGCACTGCCCGGTTGCCTCAAAATCACAAGGCTGTCTTGGGGAGTGAGGCAGTCAGTCAGACAGTGAGATAGGCACGAAGACACTAGGCTGGCCCTCTGGGACCAGCACAAAGGCTCACATGCAATGTACATCAAACAAAACCCACTCACGTTCGGAATCAGGACGCGATGGGATGTCTACGGAGTACGATGCTGATCCGTGCTGTACCCACGATCGTTGATGTCCTAGGCTCTGATTCTCCGATTCCCTTGTCCTTTCATCACAAACGCCTGAAAAGCGAGATTAATTTCAGTTTCTTCCAAGGCTTTTTCTTAAATACATGTTGGAGATTAATTATTCTTCAAGTAGCGTTTACATTCTTCAAGACTTTACATCGATTGTTTGAACTGGGCAAACGGAGTTGATTTCTCCTTTTTCAGAAGCGGCTGGTACTTAAAGGTTTTCATCAACAATAGGGGCCATTTTCAAGAAGCTGCTAAGATCAAGTTTGGGCGCGAGCTATAGTTAACCATAGTTCAACTAACCTAGCTCGAATGGGGCATGGTCGCATCGCCGCTGTGCGCCTCGTTCAGCACATCGGGGAGCCAGGACTTTTGACCACCGTTTGACTATAGAGGCGATCGCGCGTTGACATTTAGTGCGCAGGCGTAAGTCGCGTCACAAATCAACCACTAGTTGACTAATGCTCCTCACCCAAACTTGCTCTTAAGCTGCAAATGCTGGTCAGCAAATCCACACGCAAAAAAATACCACAAAGAAATATCAGGGTGTGTGGCAAGAGTGAAGGCTAATACACTTTTTCCACCACCAAATGTTTCCCAGTAGGCCAACCTTATTTATGACTTTAGAAAGAAGAGCTAATCAAGTTTTGACGTGTGTACCTGAGAGTGAAATATTGGCAGATAAGACGCCATCGTCTGATGAATTGGCAATACACACAAGGCTAGCGTTCTCGGCATCGAACGCGCTGAAGTCCTCAATCCTATAGAGGGTGGCATTCACTGAGCTATTCACTGTGTCAGTGTAACACGTCAATGAGGTTTTCACTGTGTCAGTGTAACACGTCAATGACACGTTGTGCGCACAGTCACTTGTGCAGTTTGCAAGGAGCGTGTCGTTCAGGCACCAGACATTCAAATCGAAACTGTCGCAGTCTGGAGAGAAACAATAATCAACACATTTTTAGTATGACATCAATTTGGGAGATTCACAATGCGCAGTGCACCACCAAGAGTTGGCCACGGAGAGTTCATTTTTCCCAGTGCATTGTGGGAGACGGTCGAAAAGTTCACAGCGCGGGACGCGATATTTTTTTTTTCCGTACGCCTTTTTTTCTGTACACGTGCATATGGGCGTATTTCGAAGAACGTTGAGTTGCAAGTCAGGTTCTCGGACTTTATTTTGCCTTGAAAAAAAAATCCTCCAGACCAAATATTGGTAAAAGAAAAATGTTCCAAATGACTAACAAACCTTTTTAAGAGAAAAAAAGAAGTAAAGAAGAAATGAAAAAAAAAAACATCCAATGGGAATCGAACTCGCACCATTGGAGTGGTAATCCAATGTTGTATCAATGACACTATAGCAGCGACTCGATCGATGTAGTAGTTTTAAACATTATATTATTGCATAATTATATAGTGCCCTCCAGCATAATTCTATATATGCTAGCGAGCGTGTGGTGTGGAAAAAAACTCGCGCGCTGGACTCGTCATTCGAAATTGTTCGGTTTTTTGCCGGTGTCATATGAAATCCGAGTCCTTTGAAAATTGGACCCCTTTTCCCTATTATTGGTTAATCCCTCACATGTGACAGGTCACTCTCCCGTATGTGATCCTAAAAATAGCATATTCTCGTACTTATGCATGGGCAATACTACCTATGAGTCCACATTTCATGGAGTCGGATATTCACGCTACACCTGTCAGAAGTTGATTCGTAAGTGAATGATTCCAGTATCTGTTAATTTCCCCTGTTCTTTCTTTTTTTTAATGCAGCAGAACGCTATGCGCCAATTAAATCTACAAAAACAATATTATTATTATTAGTATTAATCATTTCTGGTAATAAAACCAAGGATTCCTCAAAAGCGCCCTAGGCACTGTAGCTCGCAAGCCTGAAGAAACCTGTGGAGAGAAGACAATGAGAAGAAGTTACAGTTTTAGAGGTGGGGGGGGGGGGAAGCCCAGAAGAATATTCTGGGGAAAACCCACGGAATCATCAGGCAGGGACTGAAAACCCAATCCACATATTGACCCAGGCGAGATTCGAACCCGGGTCACAGCGGTGGAAGGCGAGGAAAGTACCGCTAAGCCAACCTGACTCCCCAATATCTCAATTTGTTTCCTGATATTCATTCCATGCTTTGTCGACCGTAAACTTGAGAAGAAAAAAAATGGACTCTCCGTGGCAAACTCTTGGTGGCGCACTACATTGTGAATCGCCTAAATTAAAGGAACGTAGGAATAGTTACAATTACCCCAAAACATGCCTACTGATTTTTTTCACCGAAAACCCTTATATTTAATTCAATTCAAAATACTTTATTTATCCTTAAAAAGGCAATTACATATGGTAATATGACAGCTCATTAAAGAAACTTAGTAAATTACAAGTCGAGTAAATATAAATTCATAAAACTTACATCAATCACAGACAACATGTCCTTATCTCAATAAAAATTGGTGTAATATCTCATCTTATCTAAAACATAGTATCTGTAGACGATTAATGTACACATGATGAAAAAAATGTTTACTTTACTTGCGGGGGGCGCACTGGCATCAAATACCCTGTGAATTTATTCCGCCTGATATATCATTCGGAAGAAACAATCTCTGAAGTAGCCTTGGTCAAGGCGCTAGTTGTTATTCATCTGGCCGTAGAGCGATAAACGATATCTTTGCTAGCGCTATGCATGCAGTCATAATGTCTTCACATGCAGTACATTAAAAATACAGCGCGAACAGCGACCTCACGCGGCCACTATTTTTATGCAAATTAGTTGGACCCAATTTAGCGCCTTGGTTCAATCGTCGGCAAAAGCTTATGCTTTTCTTTATTTTGCGCTGGATTTCTAGCGCACGACCTCGTATGCGAGAACAGATAAGTGTAGGCGAGGCTAATATGTGGAGTGTCCAATCACTCCTTGGAAAATCTACACGTCATCAAATTATTGGCAGCTATTCGCCTTTTGCGGACGTGACAGGAACCACAGTTTTTTTGTGCATTGGTGCCGTGTGCAGAGACACACAACGTGAACGTGTATGGATTATGTACGGTGCCATGTTTCACTATGCAAGTTTTCACGCAACGATCGACCAATAAGAAAACGACATTTAAGGTCAGCTAAGGCTATTAACATAATGAGCACCAGCCCCAAGATCTCACATGGACGATTGAACCAAGGCGCTAGATTGGGTCCAACTGATTTGCATAGAAATGGTGGCCGCGTGAGGTCGCTGCTGGCTCTGTATTTTTAATGCACCGCATGCATAGTGCTAGCGAGGATATCGTTTACCGCGCTACGGGCGCGGGATGAATAGAAACAACCAACGACCAAGGCTATCTCTGAAGTTGGTTTAAGAAATATTCCCGCGGGCATGACACTGTTTTTACATGCGTTAGCAGCAGACTCCACGTATAGGACCCCGATCATTTTGCATACGTTTTCTCATTTTTTTTTTCTTCAAGTATAACAATAGTACACTGACTGAACAATTTAGAAGAAAGTTGTTATGTACACTTTTTAAAGATTTGAGAATTGATGTTGCTTCAAAGGGAAAAACAAATCACAATAAGCAAATGTTTCAATCACCTTTCAGACGTTGGCAAATAATTGGCATTACAGTGAAACGCCGCTATACCGAACACTGCTATACCGAACATTCGGCTTAACCGAACATCATCCTTGGCTCCCGGTTTTAATGTACAAAACGTATACCGAACATTATTGTTGAAAAAAGTCAACAGATTAACAAAGCAATCAACCGGTTGTACATGTATTAAACACTATTGGGTCACTTTTAATTCCCGAACATCAAACGACCCATAGATACATCGTGTTTGAATGTTGAAGATCGATCGATGGCTATTATTTCCCCAAGGAATAAAAGGGAAAACCACGCGTTGCTTAAGTTTCCTGACGATTCCTCGTGCGGCCGCGGAATGTGAGAATGTGAGAATGCCAGTTCACTATTGATCAAAAGAGGGTACGAGCGGTTCAAAATCGCTATACCGAACCATCATTATTACGAACATTTGTTAACCTGTTTTTCTGATCTAAAGACGTCAATTAGAAGTTGATTTCCGAGGGTGCACGATACCCCCCCCTTCTTCCCACCCAACTAGAAGAAACCTAGAACATTTGTCCAATCGCTGGCTTACATGATGCTGGATCAGTGGCCATTTATGTGCTTGTTTTTAAAGCCTGTCTTTATATCACGACCAATCAGAAGCTATCAACTCTCCTGTATGTATGTAGGCCTATTAATTCCAGTTGAATGTGCTCTTCGAGATTCATTTGAGTGCGGAATAAACAGAGAACAAAATGCATAATGCTTGAGTAAAAGGGGCGTGGCTAAAGCAAAGCCTGCAATATCCCAATCAAGACGGACATGAGAATGCACTTCGAAAATAATATGGAGCACAACATAATACTTGGCAAGATGCAGTCTGGGATTGCATGACCATATCCCGAGGTGCGCACGCGCAGGTGGAATGATAAAACCAAATCGAGCCTAAAGGATAATTGTTTGCCTACGGCGAAAGATGAAACTGAATTAAATATAGTTAACGCAATGAGCCGTTGGCCATTATCTCGTATTAAATTTAAAAAAAAATCGACAGAAAAGTATGGACAGCCTTGCCAGTATTTTCTCGTTAATATAAAATATTGATTTAGTCATGTCATAGATAATTAATAATATCAGGCTCATGATGAGTGTGTATGAGTGTATATAGCTTCAACACAATGAGATTTTTTAATGATGACCCTGAATTAACAGCGACTGTTTCCTGTAGATTTTCGGAGTGAACTAAAATATAACAGGCAATTACTTAACGTATACTATAAAATGATATCCCTGTGCCTGAATGACGACATATATTTCTAACTAAAGTTAAGTCATTGTAACTGTCTACTGGTTAATCTACCTATAATTAAAAACTCCCAAACACAATAACAACGTCATTTAAAATTCCCAGAAACAGTGGGGAAAAGGAACGTGGCATTGTTCTCGAACAATTCCCATTTTCTTAATCAAATAACTCTTGAAGATGCGTTCCCGCACTCTTTAAAAAAAATAATTCGCCCTTTATATATCTTCAACTAGTATGTTTTATTCCAACAAGTTTGTTTCCGTTTTGTGCGTCTGCAGCCCTTTAAAATAAAGGTCTTCTTTTTTTGGCATTGACGCATCTGCCTTGAGAGCAGAATGGCTCCCATGCAGTCCGCACATTATCCATACTTATTGAGAGGCGGTAACCAGCCAACCGTGGGAAATCGCAGTAAAAATGCAAAAATTAAGGAATCATTCAATAACTTAAGTGGGGGAGGGTTTTCTGCTCCCTGTCTCATTAACAAAGAGGGAAAAATACACTAGGGACTACTTGTATTGTGTTCAAGGACATATCTGGAACGATTACAAATTTTGGTTGAAAAATGCCTCCTAGGCACAGCCACATTGTCCTTGGACACAATCGTTTCTGTTGTTGCTGATGCGCAGCATAATCGCAGCTTTGAAATTGAAATTAACATGAAATGATATTTCACGCCGGAGCAGTTATCCCTCATTAAATTATTGATGGCGTTGGAATGCTTTACCCGACAGTACTTTGCTACATGCATGGTATAACGCCCATATACGCCAATATTTCAAACCCTTTGGGTTTTTTTTGTCGTTCATATTTTCCAGAGTGTTCGTTTCCATGTTCAAGCTTGCAGTCATAAAATTATTGAACCGGAAATTACATAGCTGCAGACTTCATTTACTATTTTCTTTAGTAAACTGATTATTATAAACTGATTACTAAACAAAAATTATTTCGCACATGTATCGGCCTAAAAAGCACCATAATATTGTACGTTAGCGTGCATAATCGTCAGTTTTGAACAGCGGCCCCATCGAAAGATGATAAGAACCTCCCCCCCCCCCTTTTTTTTGAATTTTACGGAGGCCAAGTGTCCGGACAAAAAAAGCGGTATTTTGTGAAGACTGACTCAACAAAGATTACAAAAGACGTACATTAAAAAAAAATGGAAACAAAATCCTGAACCTCAAAATTCAGCCTCATATTCCCAGCACAAAAGATCAGTTTTGTTTGTCTCCGGATGTCAAGATATTTATTTAGGTCCGTCCATCAAATTCAAACTTCTCTTCAATGGCGAAATAACAGAAAGAATCGTTTCACAATATTATATTGCAGTTCATATCTCTGGTTCAACCAACTCTATCTTCACTGGTTCAGTTGGTCTGCTCACGGTTCATTAACAATATACACGAGCTTCAGTACCGGTCGCAGTTTTACGCTCAAATGAGTCGTTAATTGAGGCTTGCAAAATGACTGAATGGAAAATGTATGATTCTTTTAATTTCTGTCCCGAGTGGTAAATTATACGCTGTCATGTAATATTTATGCTGGCGTTTTAGTGAGAACAGTGCTGCGCCCATCTTTTTAATTGCACAAGGTTTCCGGCCCATTTGGCTTACTAACGAGAAGTCATTAGGTTATACCGCGAATAGCGTTTCCATTCAACAGGTTTTACCATATCGTCAGTCTACAGGGCGAGTCACAAGGACAGTGACGCGGATTACAATTTTCTTTTTTCCCAAAACAATCAACTTTGATAAACCAATGAAGTATGTCATATCAGGGAAAATACAACATTTGCAAACATCAAAAAACGAAATGACCAAATTATCACGATATACCTTACTGGATTGTTAGGGAATGACAGTCTAAAGTATCCTGTAAAATTGTGGCTCCTGGTGTGCTGACATTTGCAAGAAAAATTGTATTTCCCCAACGCTGGTCGATCGACCAGCGTTGGAGAAAACTGGCTTATTTTCAAAACTGCTCCTAATTTTTCATATCTAGTTATTCCGCATTTTCTTTACAATTGATTACACACCTGTGAAGAGGTACAAGCCTGCCAGACTGATTCTCTGACCTTGCAATTCTCCAAAGTCTACAAATTGCAGTGGGGTCAGAGAACCAGACTACAAGAAAATGATTGATTTTCTTGGTTTTTCCAGCATCTACAAGCCCAAAACGTAAAACAAGTCAGTTTAACAACACTTGCTATAACATTTTTTTTTTAATCCTTGTATTTCTGAAAATTGCAGCAAAAGCAAATGCTGCACATTCCCTTTAAAAGATGTTCGTCAACTCATATGAACAAAAAGAATTAATCCTTGACATCAGAAGTGATGCATGTTTTACTGAAAGAACCCAGTTTTATAGCTGTCCATGGAATGCCAATGGAAGCTATTGAGCTGAGTGAGAATTACAGATTACAAAAAGCATTTAAATACACTTTGAGATTTTAATAATTAAAATCAAGACTGAAACATTATTTTTTCTGTCAGATTTTGTGTTTTGAATATGAGGAACAAGTCATTTTTTTTTCTGAAACATTGATGGCGATTTTTGTATGATTTCCTTTGCAATTTCTCGTTCATTAATCGAGTTTGGAAAACGTCCATGTTTCATTGTACCCAATGGGTATTCATCAGTTCGTAGGAACGGTAAATGATCAGTGGTGGACAGCCGAGTTTAGTAATTTTTAATTGAAATAGACATAGCTTGGTATACAAATTTCGTGAAATGTTCACATAAATCTTGGGTGTACGTATCAGCTACAAACTTCCACAGAAATTTTATTTCGAAGTGCACAATCAACCCTTTTAACTTTAAAAGGGCCAGGCGGAATCCACCAAAAACACAAAATTCGGACTACGGGTTTGCCGCGTAGCGAAAAAAAATTCGGCGATATACGTCGTGTACACAAAGCAGAATTACCATTCGTGCATTATGAATAATGAATTAGCCATAATTCCAAAACCCTTTGACCTATAGTCATGACATTTCTTATGTTTATGTTAAGGTGTTATATGCATACCGAGTTTCATAATTGTTCGTCACTCGATGGCCGAGATCTAAGGGGGGGGGGGAATCCGCCCCCCCCCCCCCGGCCGTGAGGTGGTCAAATAACCCAGCCCTTAGTTTTAGGGTTAAAATGCGCCAAAAATTAAGAAAATAGTTTTCTTACAAACTTGTTGTTGGGTATGTGAGTGAAGATAAGAACGATTTCTCAGAATTTATCACTTTAAAGAAATTTTAAGTGCGCTACGGTAGGGAACACCACTAGGCCTATACATGTATAACAAAAGTGGACATGCTGCGTAGCACTGTGGAGCACACCTTCTTCATGGCACTATGGCTTGCTGACAGACAAGCCGTAGTCTCCTGAAGAAGGTGCACCGCACCGAAAGCTCGGCAGTCATTTTCCGGTGAGCACTGGTATATTTTGCTTCTTGTCATATGTAGTGAGTGTCATGGCCTAGCGGTTAAGAACACCGGACTCATACTCTGGTGTTTCAGAGGCAACAGTGGCGTGGGTTCGAGCCCCCGCCGGGTGGACACTTGTGCCCTTGAGCAAGGCACTTAACCATTCTTGCTTCGTCCTTCGGATGGGACGCAAAGCCGTAGGTCCCGTGTGTTGTGTAATCCAATGCACGTAAAAGAACCCAGTGACACTTATCGCTAAGAGAAGGGGTTTGCCCCGTCGTTTCTGGTCTCCTGTATAAACTTCCACGCGGAGTATTTAGGAGATGAACCAACCAAGGCTTATATATTCAATTCAAATTGTTAATGTGAATCATGGAGCTATCCGTGTAAAGTATAGTATTTACAACTCACTTGCGAAAAGATACAGAAATGAAAAAGAGGAGCTTGCAAATTGGGAACGTAATATTCAAACGTTTTCAATTTGAAAACATGTGTGTTTGCTGCTGCGCTAAGCAAACAGACATGAAACATTATCGGAAAACTTGAACAAATTATAAATGTTCGATCTGATTTGAAGAATTGACCGACATCAGGTGATTCAAAACAAACAACCATCCATTTTCCGTCCCCTTCAATGATTATGCTAGGCCTGAAACTGCCCATGCTCCTGAATTTTAAGTTTCTGTGGCCCTTAGCGGAATTACAATACAATCTCATGTCAGCCCATATCAGCCGTTTTAATGTAATTTGGAGATAGTGAGTCGTACTTTACGTCGATATGGCCTACTGTAGGCACCCTTCGCCCATGATTATATTCTCAATTTCTTAATTAGTTTCATCGATTGACCTAACGTAAGAATATTTTGTTTGAGAAAAGGCGGCAAAATTTCAATTGCAGTCGATCGACCGCGAAAATGAATGCAATTGTTGGTGTACACATGCACCGCATGTCAGTTACTATGGTGACAAAAGGGACGCAATTGTTGAAAAAAACAACGAGTATCTGCCTTTCGACGTGGTCAGGCAAAATATTCCTCTTAACAAATTTAGGCCTAACCTTGAAATTGCATCTATTCAAATTGTTCAAATTTTCATTCAATAGAGAAAGCGATTTCCATCAATGTATTTCTACACAGAATTTTTATTTATTTTTATTTCCTAGGAAAAGAAACAGTCACACTATTTAATTTTGTATTGTCTGTAAAATCGTAACAAACAACAACTGACATTTCATAATTGTTTCGTTTTCAACAATTATAATAGTAATAGTAATTTATGTTCGGCGCCTGGTGGGTTCATTTTTGTATAGCTTTTCCCGCTCAGATCAGTATAATAGATTTGGCAGCCTTGACGAATCACCCATTTTCCCACGAATTTTGATAAATTTCAATGTTACAGTATGCGATGGCACTTTTCAACGATGCAATTTCAAAGATAATTCATTCAAATTCAAATGTCAAATCGGGTCATTCAAATTCGCAGGAGCTTTTCGTTGCGTCAGTTTGGTCGTTTGATTTCGCCATTAAGCAAGCATTTGTAGAAATGTGAGCAAAGGAATTCGAGAACGGTTCATGTAATCACTTTGTTCAAATTTAAAAATGCATAAAACTAACTGTTAATTCCCACAAGATTCGGGTACACAAGGCAGCAGCCACAATATGACCATATTCATCATTTTTACCGACATGAAGCATGTTTAAGATAAAGCTAATTGAGGTAAATGTTTATAAGAAAACCCAGATCGCAATTTCAAACTATATCATCAAAGAGCAAAAGGTACCAATTAAGAACGCATGGCAAACAAAATATGTGAACACGATAAAAAGGTCAAAGGATCTCCTAGTTTAATGTTGCCTAGGTTTAATGTTTATATGTCGACTTTCGTGTGTGATGTTTAATTTTCTCGCATCACTAGTTACACTTTTAGATTAAAGATTAAAGACAGATTTAGATTAAAGACAGATAATAGATACTTTGAACATGAACAGACTTGAACGAAACCAATGACAAAAGAACATGTGACAAGTAAAAAATAAAAAATCTCGCATTTTGCCTTCGTTTCCCATTATTTGAAATGCAGAAAGTACTAAATAGAATGCGCGGAGATAAAAACCAAAAATGAGATTCTGATGCAAATAGCCCTAAACCAAACAGACTGCTTGATGGGATGCCCAGTTAAAGGTAGAGTCCATCATTTGTAATTTGTGCATTTTGTTCGTTTGAAGCAACAAAAGAGTTCAAAATCTAATGAAGGATACTGAGCAACTAACCTGATGAAGTTTCAGCTAAGCTTCAGCTGTACATTCCGAGAAAAACAGCATTCTAAGATCTCAATTTCAAATCAAAATTTGCTGAATCATGTTTTGAATTGTTTTGAATTGCAACTATACGCGACGTCGCGCACTGATCCGACGAATTATAACAACCGCGCGCGCGTGTGCGTCGTTCGAATACTTGTGCGCGCTGCGCTGAATAACAAAACGAACTACTAATTTAAATTTTCCTACGGTGCTTCTTAAGAATCACCGTTGGAAATGCCTTCTTTCGTTGATTACTTCAAAATGACAGCTTCCCAGAAAGAATAATTTCACAGGGAGTTTAGTCTCCTTACTATCTTTCAACCAAGTTAGTTTTTCATCAATAATTACGCCAGTTACTTTTCGGATGGCTGCAAATGATGGACTCTACCTTTAAACCGAATGACATCTTCATTTTAAGATGCATTCATAAATACCTAAGACAGTTTACACATTCCAATTGGTCGAGAGCCCGTCACGTGGCCGGTCTGAAACGGATGATAAAGACTAGCTGGTCTTAAATGCTTTTCCAGTGTCACATGAAATTTGGACTCCTATGTAATCCGGTGCCTTGTAACGTTTCATTGGTTGAACGTTCAAATTCCTCCCGTATGCATGCGCAATGTACTACCAGTGATTCAGTATTTCATGGTCCAAAATTCACACTTCACCAGCCAAGCTGAGTTTTGCGCGACATCGCGCAGTACGCGCGACGGGCACGCCAATGTCCCTATAAGGTAATGAGTTGTGGAGGGGCATTCCATATTATAGTCAGAGGGGTGTTTCGTAAAACATGATGTAAAATTGTTGAAAAAATGGTTGGCAACGTCTAGTTTTTGACATGTGCTTCGCCTCGGGTAATTATCGCCCATCCAGACTCAAACCGGTCTTAAACATAGTGTTATAATACCTCCCAAACACACATTTATTCCCTTATTAAACATGCACATGTCAGCCTTGACAACGTATTTGAACGTCTGAAACACATACGAACTACGGGATTAACAGTGAGGAGCTAATTGCTTTCAAATTGGCCACTACACTGTTATTTCGATTGTGTAAAAAGCAAAGGGTTGTGTACTATATGAACCTAGCAACCTGTTGTGTAAACTGTTGTTTACACAACTTGTGTAAAAAATTACACAACTTGTTCATTATTTTTACACAAAAGGTACGTTGCTAAGTTCATTTAGTACACAACCGAAATAACAGTGTATCAAGATGAATTTAAATGCCCTTGTTTTGCGACCCAGCCAACCGATCCCGTTAGCTCGGTGGACGAGTGGTAAGACGTCTGCACTATAGAAAGCAGGAGGTCGTGGGTTCGAGTCCCGCCCGAGTGATTTGATCCAACTTTCACTAGGGAGGTAACACACTCAGTATACAGTATTTATACGTCGGTGAAGGGCAAAACCTAATTTGATTTACATCTTGTGAATAATTGTTTTGCGAAATTGGCCGGGAAAACCAATGTTAAATTTAATTATGATATCAATTACTTGGAATCTTTCGCTCAGTGGTAACGGTCTTCCATCCCTGTGAATAATAACCTCCTTGATTACATGCACACGGGTGTCTCTATTTTTCATCCTCTTTGATGAACGACGACACCAAGAATCGATACCGTCAAAACCATCTTACAAAAAGAATCATAGTGACCGTTTTAGCCGATTTTCGGCTAACTTTGACAGATTTTTTGTTAAAGGGAATATACATCATTTGCTTTTGCTGTAATTTTCAGAAATGGATGGAATTGGGGGGGGGTTGAAAATATATAGCAAATATAGTTACACTGACTTTTTTGAGGTTTTGGGTTCGAAAATGCTATAAAATCCAGGAAAAACAATCATTTTCCTGTAGTCTGGCTCCCTGACTCCATTTAAGAAGAAACAGAGCAGTTTACATATATTGGGGAATTGTAAGGTCAGGGAACCAGTCTAGCTGGCTTGTACCCGTTCATAGGTGTGTAATCGATTGCAAACAAGTGCGATGGTCAATTGGGGCCAGTATTTGAAAAAAGCCAGTTTTTTCCAACGCTGATCGGCCGATCAGCGTTGGAAATTGATACAAAAATACCACTTTTCTTGAAAATGACAGTATACCAGGTGCCATGATTTTACAGGATGCTTTACACTGTCATTCACTAACAATCCAGCAAGGTATTTCAAAATGATTTGGTAGTTTTATTTTTTGATGTTAGCAAATGTTGTATTTTCCCTTTAAACAACGAGTTTGACAGAAAATTTGACAGAATGGATTTTTTGGCAGATTTCTGGCAGAATTCTGCAAAAATGGTTGTTTGACAGAAAAACAGCAAATTTGCAAAAAAAAAATGGTACATTTGTTTACAAAAGCTTCAATCTGTTCAAATAAACCCTTGCAAAAATAGACAGGTTGCCTGGTCTAGGTGCTGAGGTTCACTTGGAACAGGATTTCATCGTGACGCAACAGCGTTTTGGCTGAAATTCACGTAATTTCATATTATCTTTATGTGGCTATAGATTGTTTATAATGTAATTTGAACATTAATTAAGGCAACATTACAAAATCTGCATTCCTCCATGATGTGATTTAAAGTGTTTATTAGTAGTGTATTTCGAGTAATTCTGGGGAATTTGGCAGATTTTTGTTCAATCTGACAGATTTTTGAAGTGCATTTAGCAGAATTTAATCATGACCTCACGGTCATCCTGAAAAGAATCGATACCTCAAGTAGTCTCAGAAGTCAAGGCAATTGGTCTGACGTGAGTATTTTTATCGATCCAAGGACGGATTTGAGAAGGTAAACTTGATAATAATTGGACAGCACGAAATTGGGATCGATTATTATGGTTCTAGGAACTATTTCAAGAAGGCTGCTTTTGTAGTGATGATAATTATGGCTCTGAGCATTGAGGGAGGAATTAAATAATAATAACAATAATAGTGGGTATTTATAAAGTGCACGTATCCACCACGACTGGGTGCTCAAGGCGCTTCATCATTATTACCCCTGCTCATTGGGCCCATGAAACATTCCAAATACCATTTTAGCTCCCTGGGAAGTATACAGCTCGATGCTGCCTGTTAGGCACAAGGAAGCTTATTCAATAGCAACAACCATCTCTGCCCTCACAGGTACCCATTTACTCCTGGGTGGAGAGAAGCAATGAGTGACAAAGTGCCTTGCCCAAGGGCACACGCACCATGACCCCAGGCTGGACTCGAACCCACAACCCACAGCTTTACCCGCAGACCACCAATGCAATGCCCTTAACCATGAGGCCACACCGAAGTCGACTTGGTGACTTGTCCAGATGCATTATCTCTCCAAGTTGACTTCCATAAGTCGACATGACGACTTGTCCAGATGTATTATCTCGTCAAGTCGACTTTCCGAAGTCGAGATGACGACTTGTCCAGATGTATTATCTCGCCAAGTTGACTTCTCGAAGTCGAGATGACGACTTGTCCAGATGAAATATCTCGCTAAGTCGACTTCCTGATGTCGAGATGACAACTTGTCGAGACGACAACTTGTCGCTAAGTCGACTTACGATGAGAAGATGATGACATGCAAAAATCTCGTTCTGCATGGATATCCCGTTGTTGAAGCACTGTCGTGGATTCTTTCTTGTTCGTCGGTGCATTTGAGGTTTTCCCCACCCGTTCTTATATGAACAATAAACTGGCAGAGGAACAAGAGATAAACTGTAGGGTATTGATTTGATCTGGTTCGAAGTTAATTTGTGTTTTTTTATTTTCATCTTGTTTTAAATTACTCCCCCCAAGCTTCGTAGGAAATCACACCGCTGCCTTGTTTTCTCCTATTTATCCCGTTGGAAAGTAATTCACTTCACGTTAAACATTAACAATCATAAATTCACAAAAATGTCTTTATTCACAGGTTGCCTAAAAATGACACTTACAAATTCAAGATTTGCTTTAAATCATATTGAGATCATATTTAAGATAAAACGACTCTCACGGCTTAAATTGGAATATCGGAAAATTAGCAAAACTCTTGTCTGATATATTACGAGAAATGATTTGATAAAAGCTCTTATTGCCAACATTAAATCTGGGGCACTGAAGACAAAGACGAATTTGTGTTAATTTTAAGATTTTAAATGGGGAGCGCCGGGGGGGGGGGCATTTGTTGCAGGACATTATATTCTTTTACATTTCGTTCGGAAAAGAAAAATCGAAATCTTAAAAAAGCACGTATATAATTATACCAACAATAACCTTTCAAATTCCCAAAACTATACAATCATGCGTTGCATGTTCGTCAAGCTTAACATTTTCTCCATAGATGATAATACCCAAACGCTTTGCATCAAAGCAACAATACCTTTTCAATGAAAGCAACTCTAATGACATCATTAATCATCCGTCTTTGTGCCGCTTCATGTGTGGCAAGGAAATAGAAGGGCAGACGTTTTGCATTTTTTATGGGTTATGGGGTATTTGTACATCCCGTAACATATTGTTAATAATCGTCGGATTTGAACAGCGACCGCTTTGAAAGTATGGTACGAGCCACCCCCCCCCTTATTGATTTTAAGGAGCCAAGTGTCCGGACAAAAAAAAACTGTCTTCATTTCAGCATTGATTTGCCGATGAACCCCCCCCCCACAAAAATACCTGGTTCCGCCCCTGATTGTTGTTGTGCATATACGGCAATTATTATCGTCTACAAGGTAATTCAAATGCAATCAAATTTGATACACAAATTTGATACAATGAAATATGTCTAATAAGAGCATGTTCTTCCACTCATTAGAAAAAAGCAGTTACTGATATTGATCTATGCCAACAGAAGTTATGGCATGTTTTACTTAAAGAAACCATTTTTATAGCTGTCCTTGGAGTGCCATTGAGCGTAGTGATAATTACACACAAGCATTCATTAAAATGAGATCGATTGAAATCAAGACCATTGTTTTTACTGTCAGTTGTAATGGTTTGCATATGAGGAACAAGTCAACTCTTTTTCTTCTGAAATATTGTTAGCGATATAAAAATCCTTTGCAAGTTCTCGTTCATTCATCGAGGTGGGAAAACGTCTATGTTTCATAATACTCAATATGTATTAACCAGTTCGTAGAATTATCAGAGGTGGACAACCGAGCTTTTGTGATCTTTTTATTCAAATAGACATAACGTGAGATTTGAAGGTTTGCATGGTGGAAAGACACCAAGACAAGAAAAGTCTGCGGTAGCACCATGTGAATGACATTCTCCTGACGACGGGCAGAGCATACTGTTCGAAACGTTGAGTCCCTCGGTTCTTTTCAGAACCACACATACTCACAAAAGAGATTTATTCACATGGTGCTACCGCAAACTTATCTTGTTTTAGACATAACGCGGGAATAAAGTATGCAAATAACGTGAAATTTTCACTGTTAAAAGTCAATAAGATGTAATTTATCATTTTTTTCATAATGAAATTGAGCAAGCCGAATATTTTTAAATATTTTCAAATTCAGTCATTTTCTTTTTTGACTCCCCTGCAAGGAGAAGCCAGTAGAAAGCCTTGCGAATCGGTATCGGCTGAGCGCCGCATGCATGGTTGTATACACGGTAGCCTCATCAGTAACCTGTACTCTGAAACCGACCACTCGCATGGCGGTTTGCATTATGTCCTAGTAGCCAATATATTCGGCTTTTCCAAAAAGAGAGACTGACAACAACATTCCAAAGGGAAAACGTTCCTTTTGCGCAACTCACAGGCAGATGTGATAAAAGTATAAAATTGTTGAATTAGCCGGTTATGCTGTAAAATGTGACCGGCGTTTGCATGGTGATAAAGGAAGGATATTAAAAAAACATGCTGACATATATTTACAGTTATAATTCTTTTTCATTTCTTGAAAAAAAGGTAAAACATACTGGTACTATCAGTGGCGTAACTGGGTTGTCCCCCCCCCCCACAACGAATGCCCGTGCCATACCCCCTCCGCCCGACGCTCCCCGTTTAAAATCTTGAAATGAACAAAAATTTGTAATTTGCCTTCAGTGCCCCATTAAAAATTGTGTGCACCCATGTGCCCCCCCACCACCCACCCACCGGAATTAAACCTCACGCCACTAACTGTTAATACCTATGAACAAAAAAGTACTCTCTTTTAACGTCTTCCACCTGGTGTCTTTCGTCAAAGAGGAAAGTATCATTAACTTATTAATAGGGAAATTGTTTAGGTTCTTGGGAATTTGAATTACACGTTTGACAAAATTTCATTCTTCCCGAGGGGATTTTCTCAGCCTGAACGATTTTGGTCGATTTGTGATCTAAAGTCGCTTGTAATTTCATACTTCATTACATCAGAATAACGTCACGGTAATATTGAGGCCGATGTCTCATTCAAAAGTAAACAACGTCTATATTGCTAGGAACAGAACTTTATCATAATGTGATGATCACAGTGTGATTGTAGTGTGCTAAGGCTAATCATAAGCTAATGTCCTTTATAAAACATTGATTTAGTGTTGACAATAAGAGTTTTTATAGTGATATCTTTATCAAATCATTTCTCGTAATATATCAGACAAGAGTTTTGCTAAATGTCCAATATTGGAATTTAAGCCATGAGAGTCGTTTTATCTTAAATATAAACCTTTTTTTTTTCTCTCATGATCTCAATATGATTAAAAGCAAATCTTGAATTTATTAGTGTCATTTAAGAAAGCAACAAGTTTTATGCAACCTGTCAATAAAGATATTTTTGGGAATTTATGATTGTTAATGTTTAACGTGAAGTGAATTACTTTTCAACGGGATAAATAGGGGAAAACAAGGCAGCGGTGTGATTTCCTACGAAGCTTGGGGGAGTAATTTAAAACAAGATGAAAATAAAATTAAAAAAACACAAATTAACTTCGAACCAGATCAAATCAATACCCTACAGTTTATTTCTTGTTCCTCTGCCAGTTTATTGTTCATATAAGAACGGGTGGGGAAAACCTCAAATGCACCGACGAACAAGAAAGAATCCACGACGGTGCTTCAAAAACGGAATATCCATGCAGAACGAGATTTTTGCATGTCATCATCTCCACATCGTAAGTCGACTTGGCAAGATAATTTATCTCGACAAGTTGTCATCTCGACATCAGGAAGTCGACTTAGCGAGATATTTCATCTGGACAAGTCGTCATCTCGACTTCGAGAAGTCAACTTGGCGATAATACATCTCTGACACCGTCATCTCGACTTCTTTCGGAAAGTCGACTTGACGAGATAATACATCTGGACAAGTCGACTTATGGAAGACGATTTGGAGAGATAATGCCTCTTGACAAGTCGTCATGTCCACTTCTGGAAGTCGACTTGGAGAGATGTGATTAAGTCGCCTTACTCTCGGCGATATGTCAACATGACGTGATAAATTATCTGAGTAAATAAAGAAGTGGATGGCACTCATGGAACGCCGTACAGTCCCATCCGACTGGAGAAATTAATACCGTGGGAACTTGATAGTGCACTCGGTAGCCACACCACACTTGGGCTGCGGTCACAATGACTGTCAATAATATTGCATCACCTAAATTTCTCAACTGTTTCGGTTTATTTCGGTTTATTTCGGTGTTTTTTTTCCAAAAGATGGCTCAAAGTAAAACCGACCCGACCCGACCCGAAAATGAAAATGCAAAACCGAAACCGACGCGACCCGACTTAAAAAATGGACAAACCGACCCGACCCGACCCGAAGTCGGTTTCGGGTCGGGTCGGTTTCGGTTTCGGGTCAGGTTTGCACATCATTACTGCAAACTTCGATAGTGAAAATGGAGACTGATTTACCATAATATTATCTTTTGTTAGTTTATTTCTTGCAAAGCGCATTTTGTTGTTGACTGTTATGCTGGGGACATGAAAATAATCGAAAGTTTTTGCGAATTCGAAAAGAAAACCACACGTCTCACTTATCTGGTTTTACATTAAAAAAAAAGTTGTTTTTTCTTTGGAGGAGGGATATGCCTCCCTCTCTCCCTCACCCCTCCCCCAACCCATTAAAAAAAGCCATGGCCCACATTGCATTACTAACACATTGTTATTGTTACAATAATGGTAATGTGCGTAACGGAAATATCAATTTTACACAAGTGAATATATTAGATCAGTATAACAATAGTTTCGGACAACATACAAAATTGAAGTGACGTACACTGTGCGATGCGTTTTTGTTGTATTCGTATCCGTTCCTGAAATCACATGCGCCAAATTGGGATTCTCATGTTATTTTTTTATATCAGAAATGTGCCACGAATACTTTCATGTCAGAGAGAGCAACCGCACATCACTTTCATTCGACCTAAGCCTTCTATACTACTGAAACTCGTAAACTAAAATAAACTGTACTTGATTGTCCTGAAAGCGGTGTAAATAATCAGGAGAAAGTCGATCTAAGGCAAGGTGATGATTTATAATGTTTCTAACATGCAGCAAGTTCTGGCATGTTAGACTCATGTAATGAACCCAGAGATCACTTTGTCTAAGATGATACTACTCTCTGACTTCCAAAGAGTGACAATACACTTCATTCGAGCGAAGAATCACTCCCACTGTCGGAAACTAGGGACTAGACGTTTTAGAGTGAAATTCTTTCAACCGTAAAGATCGAGTTATCACTCGAACTTACACACCGAAGCGGTTCATTTTTTCAGACTATTTCAATCGAAAATGAGAGTGATTTGCACTCTAAAACGTCTAGTTCCTAATTTCACTCCTTGGATTTTAGAAAAAGTAACCACTGTATCCTATTGCATGTACATTGTTGGAAATGTATATTATTATGTATATGCCTATATTTAGAAAAAAAATACACTGTAGAAACTGTATCGTTAATTTACCACCATTCGGTATCTATATAGGACAACACCAGTAAAAATTTAACACCATATGGTCCTATATAGATACCAACGGTGTAAATTAACACTCCGGTTTTTGCAGTGTATTCAGATAAAGAATTAATCAGGTGGAATTTTAATCACAATTAGGAAAACTTGGCTGGAATTCTTCACCGTAAACCACGTCAACAACGGGGTCATCGCAAACAAACTCCTCAAAGCGTTTCTTGTTTCAAACCTGAAACTGCCACTGTCTTTTCCAAGGCGGTGTCACTTTCGAACTTATTTGGGGGGGGGGGCTGCGAATATATCATTATACATTGGATGTATAACAGATAGGAATGTTCTATTTATTTAGAGACTTTGGCCAATGAGCACAAACAAAAATAGTTGCTTACCTGATACGCCCAACGATATCTGCGCTGCAAATCCACAGAGAACAAGAACAGCGAAGGGAGAAATTCCATCCATTCTGGGCACAAATGAAAATTAGCAATTACTATTGCAATTATTACAAATAAAAATATTATTGAGGCAGATATGTCCATGTCAACATGATGAAGCAACCAGTCGTGGAGTATAACAACGACAGTTTTGTCAGCATTGACTTGTTGGCAATCAAACCAACACAAAGAGAACGAGCAACTTTACAAATTTAAAGAAGTCAAAACTATTTTCTAATTAAGACCGGGAAACTAGCACACTTTAAATGTCTTACATTATTATATAAAAAAAGGTCTTCTCAGTGCTTCATCTACCAAATTAGATAAAAACATATTTTCTCAGAGTTCTTCGCAAACGTGGCCCCGGAGTGCTGCAATTGTACTTGAAGTAGGCCTACAGGAAAGCAGTTCAAAGTCATACCTGAGCTCATCAGCAAGTTGGTTGTTTCCTCCGAATGCTGCTGTCTTATTGAAAACCGACCGGAGTATCCTCAGTAAACCACCGCGAACTCCGCATGCAAGCCCGCTCTGTGATTGTTCACGTCACTCGCACTACAGTGCAAAGGTACCCTGCGCACAGGTATCAAGACATAAACGCTGCCGTGTACGGCCCAGTCGCATCGGTTCGTAAGCCTACCAATTCAGTCCGTATATCTGTCACTGATATGGTAATACTCTTCATTACCCCCCACCTTTCACGTGGCCAAGGCAATTTCATAAGGTGTGCAGGAACAAGGGTGAAGAATTAATCAATAATTACATATACAACCACAGCCAATCCATGCGTAAGACTGTTTGATATAGTGCTGGTACTTCTCTGTCTCTCTGTATCTCTGTATGGCTACGTTGCAGAAACCTATTCAGGCATTATCGCAACGGAGTACTGAGGTACTCAAGGCACTGGAAGTTATGTCTATAATTAGATGAATGAAGTACATGAGAGATATGAGACCCATTATGTGGCACTAGGGTATACAAGGTGCTGCGACCACTGCCAGAAACACGGGGGCGAACCCCTTACTGGGTTCTTTAACGTGCATTACACAACACACGGGACCTACGGCTTTGCGTCCCATCCGAAGGACGAAGCAATAGTGGTAAAGTGCCTTGCTCAAGAGCACAAACACCATGTTCCCACGGTCAGGATTCGAACCCGTGTACCACAGCACACGAGTCGAACATCATCATTCACTTGGCTACATTAAAGCTATATTATAGTCCATCATTTGCAGCCATCCGAAAAATAACTGGCGTAATTATTGTTGAAAAACAAACTTGATTGAAAGATAGTAAGGGAACTAAATTCCCTGTGAAATTATTCTTTCTGGCAAACTGTCATTTTGAAGTAATCAACGAAAGAAGGCCTTTCCAACGTAGCCTTGGTCAATGCTCTCGTCGTTACAGCGCGAACAGCGACCTCACGCGGCCACTATTTGTATATGCAAATCAGTTGGGGACGATCGAGAGTATTGGTTCAATCGTCCATGTGAGGTTTTGGGGGTGGTGTCATTATGTTAATAGCCTTAGCTGACCTTAAATGTCGTTTTCTTATTGGTCGATCGTTGCGTGGAAACTTGCATAGTGAAATGTGGCACCCGTACATAATCCATACACGAACACGGATTTACCAAGGTGTGATTGGACACTCAACATATTAGCCCCGCCTACACTTATCTGTATTCGCATACGAGGTCGTGCGCTAGAAATCCAGCGCAAAATAAAGAAAAACATAAGCTTTTGCCGACGATTGAACCAAGGCTCTAGTCTGGTTCCCCGACCTGACAATTTCCCCCGACGTCTACACGTCTAAATTGTAGGTCAGGCAGCCTCCGTGGCTAAAAATAAACATGACGACATTGACGGCCCTTTTTCAAAGCTCGACTTCGTTTCCGAATTCGCTTTATCACATAAAGCTTTTAATGTTCCGATATTTTTTTTTAAAAATAAATCACTTGCTTCATATATCATACAGTTATGATATACAGTTTAATACTTCTGTAAAAAACATTGACTAATTTTAACCCGGAATCTTCAAAGTTGGACACCCAAACAGCACTGTTAGCAGGCGGAGCCGAATTGAGACCACGCCGTGTTTTGGAAAATGCCGGTAACGGTCGTCAGATTCAAACTAGTGCATGACACAGCAAAAAGTTCGCCCATCGTATACGATCCGAGTGCAAAATCGTCGTTGAATTTCAAGTTTTCTAAATAAAAGCAATGGATATTAATTATCAACTAGTTTTTTTTAAGTTTTTAATAAGCAATTAGCAGTTAATAAAACCTATCGGAAATACTCGGACACTATCCGATTGTCGACGAAATGAATTCGGCAAACTTCGGACAGTTTCGGAAAAAGGAGGAATTCCTTCCGTTTTAGTCACGTGATGTACATTGTAATACATTGTATTACCAGAGGCTACCTGACCTCCTGTGTCCCAGCCAGGGCGCCGAGCACTACCTGCCCACACTCACCTGCTCTCTCATTTTGTATTGCATCATTTTTTGCAGAAGATTTTTGCAGAGGAACAGTCTGGTGCCTGGATATGCGTTACACAATAGTTTTGTTTTTTTTTGCGTTTTTTTGGGGTAAAAAAAAAAACAAAAAGTATTCGCGAGGCAGCGAGCGCAGAGGAGTGGTGAGAAACGAAACGATTTTTAAATCAAATTACTGTTATTATATGCACAACATGTATAATATATAATCATATTAATATGAGCAAGAAAAAAAGATTTTTATTTAGAAGGCGTGGAAATGATCGCGACGAAAAACACTGCACGCACGTTGAATATATAACCAACCAAGTACACAAAAAAAAAATCCTAGCCAATTGCGGTATCCAATCAGGATACAGGAAGAAAGTTTCCTATCCAGGGTTTACTATTGGAAACGCGGTTGGAAATAAAGTAAGCACTGGGGACGAGGTTGACCTGACCTAAGATTCATCAGGAATAGTCGGAATCTTTTGGTCTGGGAACCAGACTACCAAGGCTTTCGATCGTCCCCAACTGATTTGCATAAAAAAATAGTGGCCGCATGAGGTCGCTGTTCGCGCTGTATTTTTACATGCATGTGCATAGCGCGTGAGGATATATGCCGACGATTGACCGCGTACGGGACGAATAACGACGAGAGCATTGACCAAGGCTATTCCAACGGTGCGTCTTAAAGGTCCTGAAATCCCCGAAAATGTTATGTTTTGGATTGTTTACTTAGCCTATTTCAAACATCTGGTTGAAAGGAAACCAACCTAATGTCTTACCGTTCCCGAGAAAAAGACGGAAAAAACCGCTTGTTTACATCGGACATGACGCGGCAGTGGCGTAGCCAGGAATTTTTCAGTGGGGGGTTGGAACATTTCATGGGGGAGGGGGCGTCATGTAGATCAATGATATTTTTTTTTAGAAACTCAAAACCTCAGTGGGGGGCTGACTGGGGGCGACAAGGTTTCCTGGGGTTTAATTAACTGCTAATTGCTTATTAATTTTATTTTAAATGAGTTGATAATTAATATGTATTGCTTTCATTAAGAAAACTTGAAATTCAACGACGATTTTGTGCATCAAATATACTCGGATCGAATGGCCGAACTTGTTGCTGCGTCATGTACAATTTTGAATTTGACGACCGTTACCGAGATTTTCCAAAACTCGGTCTTCATTCGGCTCCGCCTGCTAACAGTGCTATTCGGGCGCCTAATTTTGAAGATTCCAGATCAACATTAGTCAATGTTATCTTACAGAAACATCAAACTGTATTATCATAACTGTATGATATTACAAAGCAAGTGATTTATCTTAAAATTTTGATCAGAACTTTAAAAGCTACAAGCGATAAAGCGAAATCGGAAACGAAGCCGAGCTTTGAAAAAGGGCCATCAATGTCGTCATGTTTATTTTTACCCACGGAGGCTGCCTGACCTAAGATTCATCAGGAATAGTCAGAATCTTTTGGTCTGGGAACCAGATTAGCACCGGTATGGAATACAAACGCAGATATGCAAATAGCCGTACAAAAGCCGTACACAATTTCTAGGCCTCCATAGGTTTGTGTACAAACATGGATGTATCCAGCAAGCATCACTTTGTACATGAGTCAGCGCTCTAGTGCTCTGTGATATGATCACTACAAAAATTAGTCCTTCAAGATTGTCAACAAAAAAGAGTTTTGATGGAATATTGGCCAATACTATTGTCCAAACAAGCTGTTTAACATGATAAACAAGTAAAACGTGAAACTTAATCCAAGAAAATAGAGAAAATGTTGACATATTTGTACAAAGCTACGGAGACACTACTGTTATGCCTTGAATGACATCACGCTTTGGCTGATGAATATGGAAATTTTCATTAGCATTAAAAGTAAACTGTTGAAATTTTTCCCTTTTACTGCTACAAAGGAGGTGGAAAGTCATAGTCACATTGCAAGAAAGCTGTTTTAAATGTATTTAAGTCATACAAATCATATTGCATGTTTCCTTAACTTATCAAATCCATGAAGAAAAGAAGAAGAAATAAACAGAGAAAGTACCTTCGGTCGCCTTCACTCATCTGGTAATAATCATCAAAGCATAGGGGTTAAGGGGAGGGGCCGGGCAGAGATAGTGTTTAAGGCCTACCGCTAATAAGCACTGAATCGTTAGTTTTGGGATTGTGTCTGGGGGAGGGAGGGCAACCAGATACCCTCCCAGCTAGAAGGTAGCCATGATTTTATTTCTGTCACCCCGCCGCCGCAAAATCAAGTGGGGCGCTGTTCAAAGCGCTCGATCTTTGACATAATCGGCCAATAGGTGGCACTGTTCATTTCGGCATTTTCGCTGACGAACCGACACACGATATTGTAGTCTGAGAATCCCCCGTTGTATAAGATAGCCGTAACCAACGTCTGATTGTGTGAGCAATGCACATTTTAGGTGACCCCGTGCGCCAGCCAATAGGAGTCTACTTATTAATGTGACGTCGTTTCCATCAGAAATTTGGACTAAGTTGTTGATTGGTCAATTTGGCTGCCATGTTTTAATAATATGGTTACGGAAGACCGGAAGACCCGGTAGAAAGAAGGCGCCCGCTGAGTGATCAGTGATCTCGAGGTCAAACGCAGTCTTATTTTGCATAATTAACCGCCGAAATAGTCCGCATATCATTGACCCTTGTTATGCAAAGGTACATCCCATAGACTCAGTGGTGTAGCCAGGAATTTTTCAGAGGGGGGGGGGGGGCGCTGGGGGGCTGGAACATTTCATGGGGGGCGTCATGTAGATCAATGATAATTTTTTTAGAAACTCAAAATCTCAGTGGGGGGGGGGGTGCGACTGGGGGGGGGCGACAAAGTTTCAGGTGTTGTCACCTCCCCCCCCCCCCCCGGCTACGCCACTACATAGACTGACGATATTACGAACAGAACAATCGGTTTTTCCGACGACAAAAGGGCATTGCCCGTCATCTCATAAGATCGCATTCGCAAGCCTTCAGCGCGGAATATCTGTAACATAAACGGAGACGGCAGGTGGACCAAGGTTAAATTTCCAATGAAGTGAAATTCACAACCACAATGAAGTGTTGCCAACACGTCCATTGTAACGAAAAATGTTATCAGAAAATATGCCACACTGTCTCCAAACACAAAACATTCCGGGACGCAACATCTCTGGTTTTGTTTCAATCGAGATCAAGCAACCCGCCAATTAAACAGCAGCCCGCCCTCTGTTGTCTGTCTGGTCAATACGGACCTTGGCCCGGCGCTTCATGCATGACAGCAAGTTACCATCATAGCTCCATGTTACTATAAAGGGCTCGAAAGCATTTGACCTGAATACTGTACAATTCAGCGCATCAATGAGTGCAAATAATGAAACTTGTGATGAAAATCGAAAGAATACTGACAGAATTTTCGGCAGTGTTAGGGCAATACCGCGCCCTTACAGAACTGTGCATAAGTGGAAGTACATGTATTATAATGACATGTGACAGTACTGTGGACTGTCCCCCAGACACTGTGTTTAATTGAGTGCACTGCCGTGGCCAGCTTTTCGTGAGGCGAAGACAATATTTGCTGATGTTTTATAAGACCGCAGGGCAAAAGCCAGATAACTTTGAAGCAGTCTGATGTCTGGTGATACAGTGCAACATGACCTGCGTTTCAGTCACGGAGTTGGGCAGACTTGTCAGGGTCTTGCTACCGCGAGTGCAGTACTTCCAGCCCCGCAGGAGAGGCCTTCGGACCCGCTGCAGGCTTCTGGTGTTATCGTCGCTAGCTGCCTTCGGGTTCGTGCAAGTTGCGTGGATGTTCCTCGCCTCTCAAGACGGTATGGTGACAGTCAACGGACCGGAGAGGGCTCGCCGGTTATTCGACGGCGGTATTAGGCTAGACTTCTATGCCCCTGTACGCCAGGTATCAATTACATCAAACACATCGAGCCCTTACGATCACAGAAAATGCAACCTAAGCACTTGCAGTTTTGACAACCCATCGAGTCACACTGAGAAACTACACGAGAAAATGAATGCAACTGACCCGAAAACGAACCCAATAGCTTCAGGCGGGATACTCCGAAGGGAAGAAAATATTAGTAACATATTGACTCCAAGGACACTGGAACGTTCGCCGTGGTGTTCGGGTCGTGGCACAGTGAGGTCACAGTCAGTGACGAGTAAAAAGCAAAACACGACTGATCACAAGTACTTCTTGACAGCTGTCTTACTCGTAAGGATCTACGCTAACGATCCGGCTAAGTTGACGACGCGGGAGATGATGCAATGGCTGCAGTACCTAAACTACGCTGGGGTCCAGCACGTGTACGTCTACGATGCGTACTTCTACAAGAAAGAATCGCAAAGAGAAAAACTAGGGTGCTTCATAAAGAACGGATACGTGACCTACGTGGACTGGAGTCATAAGGCAAGGCCTAAATACACCATAGCCGGCACACAGGTAGCTGCATACCAGAAATGTCTCGATGAGTACGGGCGTGAGTTTGCTTGGCAGGCGGCCATCGACATCGATGAGTACCCGTACTGTCCCGGGGACCAAGAAGCGGGATTCCTGGACCGTGCCGTCCGTAAGATAGCCAAGACGAAACCTAACGTCGTTGAGATTTCAATGCAGAACTACCTGTACCTGGGGAAACCTCTGAACGACAGCGTGCATCCGTTACTCATTGACCGGCTCTGGAGGCGGACTATCCAGCGAGCCAACGCCCTGGTCAAGCCCATCTACCAACCGAAAGGGATCGCTGCAGCCAACGTGCACCACAACTCACTACGCCGTGGCTACGTCAACTTCACACCGAAGGCGAAATGGCTCCGAATGAGTCACTTCTGGGGGGCGCGGTTGCAAAACTGGGGAGAGGACACTCCCAAAATCTTGAACATGACTATGGAGGACAGAGGTATGGAGAGGGCCGTTTCGGCTCTCAAGCCGTGCCTCGAGGGGTGTGAGATGGGGTGTTGCTAAACTAGGCGAAGAAGTAACCGGCATCGTTTTAGTGTTAATAAATAATGTGGTAAGTGTCACCGTATGATGTAGGATTTGAATTCAGTACTAAAGGATAGAGAGCTTGCACACAGCGCCACCAGTGTGGACAGGTGTTATTGCCTCTGTGTTGCACATGAGCAGTCAATTGACATATCAAAATATGTCCGTTGTGAGGGCGCTCCATGCAATCTCTCGATTTACCAAACATGATTTTAAACAAAAATGACGGTTTTAAGCGGTGACACATCGAAAAGTATTGATATCTTAATTATTTATTTTTTCAAGAGATCGGTGAACAACACTTCTACACATACACACGAGTCGTTGTTGTTCACATTGGCAATTCATGGAAGGAAATGCCTAGAAAATGGCTTCTTAAAGATGTGGTTATAGAGGTTAATTTCGTACCGAAATTGATTGGGAAATCGGACGGTTCATCTTTAAGCAAATTCAACAGAGAACAAGTCGCGAGCAATATTAAACGCGTAGTACATCGGGTGGTAACCTTTCCAAACAATATTGTGTGC
The DNA here is from genome assembly GCA_029964075.1 of Patiria pectinifera. Taxonomy (NCBI): domain Eukaryota; kingdom Metazoa; phylum Echinodermata; class Asteroidea; order Valvatida; family Asterinidae; genus Patiria; species Patiria pectinifera. The sequence goes on from CM057150.1 coordinate 13,166,518, forward strand.
TATAGGCACACTTCTTCATCTGAAGATTCCTTTGATACACCAGTCAAAGGGATGGAGCAAAAGCTATAATTATGGTAAATACATGTATGCCTCTTTAACAATTGTTAAACTTTCTACATGACTTTAATACCAACTAACTGGCCCAACTATCATGGGTCTCGTGCAAATTTAACTCACCAGCCCAACAGTTCAATCACATTTAAGACCTTTGCGAGTGACAAGAACAAACTACCCAGTCTGTAAATTGTTCATGTACATCCCCTATAAAATGGTAGCTGTATTTAGTTAAATTTTAACAACGAATTAGCAGAGCGTATACTCGTGGCTGCCGTAACACAATGACCATGGTAATCCCGGGGGGAGGGGACGCTTACCACACCCCCCCCCCCCCTGCCGCTGGAAAAGCAAAAAAAAAAACAATTAAGAAAAAAGGGGGTAAAGAAAGAAAAAGAGACGCGAAGTCATATTGCTGTTAATTTTATGGTTTGTGTAAGGGGGATTTCCCTGCCCACCCTAAAAAAAATTGATAAATTGAGAATATGCTGGAAAAGTACAGGGATTTTTGGGGGAAATGTGTTTGCCCCCCTTTAGGAAAAGTCATTGCGACGCCCATGGGAATGACCGTTGTGCCTACAATCATGGAGACCTGGTTTATGTCTCCGTCATGACACAATCTATAAATTCCGGTCTTAACTTGCTTGATGGTAGCAATCCTCGCCCTGGCACTGTCGTGTGTTTGGGAACACAACCCAATTCTATTTAGGTTGCTCCTTTGGTTTTGCCCACAACAATTAACATCGGACGCTTTGGTGACATTTCTAACTTTTTTTCGATATCCCAAAATGTCCACACATTTTCGAATAGGACCTCGAGCTATTAAGAACAAAGTAATTTTGCTAAACCTAAAGTAATGGAAAGTAAAACCAAAAAGTGAATGTACGTAGAACCTATAGGGGTGTGCGTCTAAACCAGGCGGGCATAACGAGTACCCGACCGCCGCATGTCAGGAACCGATTCCAGATCATGGGATCGGGTACCCGTAACCAATTTTTACGAATTACTCAGTGTCTTCTCAAGCCCGATGAACAAGAAAGGTTTTGAATGCCATTCGTGCTGATTTTTCAAAATGAAAACCAGGCAACATGGAAAACTGCAACAGATTTTAAGTTCATGTGCCTTTTTTTTCAATGAACGACAGGTAGAGTTCGCGAAAGCATGCAGTAAGCCCTAATTCGGATAACTTCAGGGATTTGAATGTTGGCTTTTGTATGGGAGCCTGGCACACCCGTGGGTACCCGGTTCCCGCACCACCTGTAAATGCACACCATAGAACCCTGCTATAGCAAGGAACATAATTGTGACCTGTTCTGTCAAAATCAGACTTTTCTGGGCATAAGGTCAAAAATGAGATGTTTGCATATTGTTAAAATATGTTCTTTTTCCTTAAAATAGGTGGCTTAATTTTTGAAACCGGTCATTCCTGTGCAGAGTTCTGCTATTTTGAAGTTCATTGTGTCGAAAAGTAGAAAACGGAGAAAATGGCCATGGACGTCACAAAACAGTAATTTCTTTAACTAATATACCTTAACAAATCATCAAAAATACTATATTTAGAGTTCAAATTAGGGTTTCAAACTTTATAGTATATTCTAGACATGTTCATGATTACAAATATGCAAAATTTAAAAAAATGGAGAAAAAAAATCACCCCACAGTGTTTTTTTGCCCTATCTGAATTTCAACCTGTGCCCAGAAGCACTGCTTTTGACACAACAGGTCACAATGGGTCAAATATCAAGGGCGGATCCAGTAATTGTTTTGACCCACTTTTTGGGGGACCAAAATTGTTTTGGCCCCCCCCCCCCCAAAAAAAATTAAAAACATTGTGTTCTGGTTCCATCCTTCCGTCAAATATACGTCGCATAATAACGTGAAAGGTTTTCTGTTTTGCTCATCAAACTTGTTTTTATGTTAAACACTTTCCAAGTACCGGTACCGTTATAGCGCAAATTTCTTTGTACAAGACATCATATGGGAAGGTCACATGCACGCAGTTTTATTTGTGTAAGCACTTTCACTTGTGGACCCCATATTGTCCATCTATTGTTTATCCTAAAACGTTCTAGAAGACCTCCCATATGTTTTGTACACACCTCAAAAGTGGACCATCGGTCAATCGTCGACCCTATTATGTCCGCTATCATTCAAGGTCCACGATTTCAATACAAATTTTGTACACACCCAAATCTTGTTTCCGTCTGCAACGGCCCTGGTTCGGCTGCTGGTTTGGACACCAGTTCTAACGGAAACTATAATATAATTTGGCCTTCATTTTAGCACCAACTGTTCACTTGTCATTGTACCACTCACTGGAACGCAATAAGCCGTGATGCGCGGGGTTCTCCGCACTCTCAGCACGCGCACCTATACTACCCGTACAACTTGCCAAATGAATTTATACGTCTAAAAAAATCCCTGGAGGATGAGGTCACTAGGCCTTTAACCTTTTATTTATTGATATATTTTTTATCATGAAAAAAAAGTACAGTGTGGAGTAGCAACAGGTGGTTAAGGTACAAAGGTTGAGCAAACTGTATGCACTGACTATGAAAACATTTGAATTGATCACAATTTCCTTCCACTCCCCTAGCATACTTTTAACAAACTAATGGGGATCTTGACCAATATTGACCCAAGTAAAAGCATGGCTCAGAATGCATGTTTTCATAGGAGGGTTAAAGATGTGCTTGTCCGTAATTCAAAGATTTATACTCTCTGTACTGTTCAACAGTTTCGATCGCAATTTCCAATTTGTATGTTTTTTTTAATAATCTAAAATCTTTGTTGTTTTTATCTTTGGTTTTTGCAACCTTCACGGGGAAACGACATTTCTGGGTTGCTTTTACTAGTTTTAGGCAAAAACGGATCCTCATGTGAGTAGACAATGGTTTTCGGTCCCTACATTATCGATTCTGATGGAGCGGGAACCATCGATCTACCCAAGTGCGAGAACCGAATTGTTTTTGGACAGAGAAATAGTTCGAAATTTATAATAATAATAATAATAATAACAATAATTTATCAGGTTTTGCACTTCGTCTATACGTATAAACACTGTATAATCAGCTAGTGTGGTTCGAATCCCACCCGAGTGATTTTTTCCCAACTTTCACACGGGAGGTAACACACTGAGTATACAGTGTTTAAACGTTGTTGAAGAGCAACACCTGACAAGGGGGGATCCAGGGGGAGGGGGCATTGCCCCCCCCCCCCTCCCAAAAAAAGCGAAACAATTTTTTTTTTATTTTTTATGTGACATCGCAATAAAGGCAGCCAATGAGTACACTACCATCTTTTCCTCAAAAAGAACATTGGTTAAAGTGGTCAGAAATTGCCTCAGATCGCACCACAGAGCATCTAGAATCCAAAAAAAATTCGGGGCCCTTAAGCGGGCCCCGAACCCCACGCCGTAATTTTTTTTAAACAACTTTTTTGGGGGACCAACATTTTTGTTGGCCCCCAAAAAATTGTGTTCTGGATCCGCCCTTGACACATGATATTAATATACATCACCCCGACGAAAATTCATCTTTTGAATAATAATAATAATAATAATAATAATAATAATGGCGTCTTGTATATATAGCGCTCCTGTTCGTCACGAAGTGACGCTCCTGACGCGCTATTATTACCCCAGCTTTAGCACGGCTGCCATTACGTCGCACAAGCATTGAAGGAATTTCTTCCTACCAGGTACCCATTAATTTACTACACATGTGTAGAGAGAGGCAATCGTAGTAAAGTGCCTTGCCCAAGCACACAAGCACCATGAAATGATGACAACATGTCCAGTGCAATGTCTGCATGATCCTATTATTCACTTATTACTATCAAGCAGGAAATTTCATGAGTCAACGTTGGCAAGTGGTGTCCATGGGCCTTAAGCACGAGTTGGCCATTTGTGTCGAGTTCCCTGACTATTTCAGTAGTTGTTAACTTTTGAATGGGATGGCGGCAAACTATTTATGCAGGCATAGTGCAGCCATAATTTACTGTCCTTTTTTTAATCTGGCTTGAACCATTAGCAATGTACATTTGGAATGTTTAATTATACAAATTATTCATTTTAGCAGACTAGAATAAACTTCTGGGGAGGAGACACTGAAGGCAAATGATTTATATATTTTTGGTCAATTCCGGGGTTTAAATGGGTAGGGGGCACCACACAGACATTAGTGGGGGGGGGGCACACGTGCCCCTTGACGCTCCCCCACCCCAACAGTTACGCCACTTCCTTTAAGCTGCAATCTTTGAGGTGTTTTTGCTATTGGACCTATCGCGGTAGAATCGCGTCAACGCAGCTTGTGAAATATTGTCCAAGTACATGATATACAAATGAACGCGGAACGCGCAAAATCTGAGACAAACAAAACTTAGTGTATAAAAACTCCATAGGGTTGTCTAAGGGGCGTGGCTAACTCGCAAACGGCGATAGGTCAATTGTAATGTATAAAATAAAAGCACGCAAATCAAATATTGCTGCATTGCACCAAATTGTATTCGTGTAAATTTAGACTATAAGTACTGGTGTATGGGTTCGTGGAATTTTAAATCACTGTTTAAATATTCAAAATTCAAATGATAAAATTTTAATGGATGTATTGGCATATTCAAGTACTGTAACTGCAATGAATAAAAGTCTATTTGCTCACAAATTATTATTTATATGGACTTAAATCTTTCCAATTGAAGAAGCCGTTTTATGGCCTTTTGAACTTTGATAATTTGTCATCCCATGAAATCAATTTACATAATTGGTTTGCAAATGTAATGGGCTTTCGATAATTTAACCATTGCATACACGACAACAAATTGTGTCACTCACTGGGTGCAGGACAAATCTATTATATACGAGGGGTGATAGATAAGTACGTGGCCTTAGGTACAGAAGGAGGCTATACAGTTTTGACTGACAAAGTGTGCAGATAAACTTGTTGAACTTGTCCATCACCCCTCAGGGTGAGTCAAAAAATGCAAAACCCAAATGTTGGGCTAATTGTTTTAGTGAAGTTTTACATGTAACACTTTCAAAATCTAGGATATAAAAGCCCAATTCATGAGCTTTCTTTTAGTATAAGACTCATTCACATCACTTATGTACTTTTCAAGTTACGGAATTTTAAACACAACCACCGTTTCAAAGTTCTGTCCACGGATCACAAAAACGTCTGCGTTCTTTTAGCAAACGAAAACGTTATTCACACACATCCATTATTCCATGTGATTTGTTTTCGTTTTGCTGAAAGAACACTTACCTTTTTGTGATCCGTGGACAGAACTTTAAAACGCTGGTTGTGTTTGAAATTCCGTACCTTGAAAAGTACATGAGTGATTCGAATGATTTTTGTACTAAAAGAAAGCTTATGAATTTGACCTGGAAAAGGGTCAGGCCCCAGATGACCCTTTTCCGGGTCAAGTCTGACCCAGGAATGTTTAGAGTGATAGATATTAGAACAGTAATTACAAACGTGCATGGTAACAGGGACAGACAGAAAGTTACACATTGGACCCTACGTTTATGGAATGACCGAATTGTTTTAATGCTGCTTAATTCCGCTGTGATGAAGTTCAAATTGTTTGATCAGACATGGACCTTGTATCTGATTTAACACTCTATCCACGATAATTATGAATTGTTTAAATACTGTAAACACGGAGAAATATCTACGTGTGGAAGTATTATTTATTACTCTGTAATAATACTAGTGAATAATTCTTCACTCGACAAGATGGCAAATTTACATCAATTTTATACGGTGTGCATAAATTCTAATTTGCAGTTTGTCTTGCATGAAAGCCTACATAATGGTCGGCAGCGTGTCACACGCATTTGAATTGACACGATGATGCACGTATCATCAGCGTTGTAGGACATGTTTCAATACTCCGGACTCATTCCTAGTTTCAGTTCTGTAATGTGGTTGTGCCTCGTATGTAAATCCTTTGTTTCCTACGGAGATGTCATCCTTTCAGGAAACGTTCCAATCTCCGCTGAAACCATTACTGTAATTGTCATCACAATATACCAAACTGCCATCTGCAATTTCCATTAAAATTGTCTGTCCATAAGCCACTAAAATATTGCAATTCACCAATATATTCGTATCCACTTGATCATCTTTGAGATCTGCAATTTCCATTAAAATTGGCTGTCCATAAGCCACTAAAATATTGCATTTTATTAATATATTCGTATCCACTTTATCATCTTTGAGATCTGCAATTTCCATTAAAATTGTCTGTCCGTAAGCCACTAAAATATTGCATTTCACCAATATATTCGTATCCACTTTATCATCTTTGAGAAATGTCTGTCATAATTATGATAATCAGTCGTACCTTGGCAGTGGTGCATGAAAGTCACTGCCAAACTCATTAATGTGGGAAAACCCACTCGTAAATTCTGTCAAAAATGGACTCTTCTGGTCAAACATAATATGTTTTACAATAGTATAGATATTCCCCTTAACAAAGGGAAAAGGTTCCCATGTTATTTAGGTTAAAAAAATATGGGGAAAAAAATAAATAATTCCTGTTAAGAGTATTGAATCATGCATTTGCTGAACTTTTAAAATTGAAGGAGTCTTCCAACTGCAGCACTCCCCTCGATGGTGCTGGACTTGAGTGCCAAACTTGTCGCCTGAATTTTCCTCCCTTTCATCCAACAAGTGCAAGTGCAAAATAAGCTCTGGCGAAAAAAATGCAACATAATAAAACACCTTACTTTTGGTCAATTTTCATTTCCTTCTAGATCCTTCTGGAACTACAGAAAGTGTCACGTGACTATAACATTACTACACATATTTTGCCTCCGTTTACAAAATTTCCATAAACAACTTTAAGAATTGTTACATTTTTTAGAGATTGCATTTTACTGACGACGGCATGACATTTTGCTCAATTGTGGTAAAACATTTTTGGTAAATTTTCGGGGACAGACAGACCGACCGACCGACCAACCGAAACCCAAGTGACTTGTATAGAAGCTCCTGTCGGAGCTTAAAAATCTGCTCTCCTCCAAAAAAGAAAGAAAGAATTTAATTCTTTTTTTTTCTGAATTCGAAATTCTCCATGGGTGCGTGTGTGTGTGTCTGTCTCACTTCTTTAGCCCTTAAATCCTCATAATTGTCGATTTTTATGAAACAAGATATAAGGCAATTAAGCCTACTATAGCTGTTGCCAGTGAGCACAAACATCTACTGAATTGATTCAGAGTGGCTATTCACTTTTGGAAGTCTTTCCGTGCTCTGGTGAACACAGTCAGCCGGATTTATCCCGCTGTTGGGTAATTAATCCTATACAATATCACTGCCCGGCTCTCTTCATCAGCCAACAACCAGGCTAAGACACAAGTGACAGTCGGGGAGGGAGTCGGGGAGTCGGGGAGTCAGTCCGTTGGGGAGTCAGTCAGTCGGGCAGTCGGGGAGTTGGTCAGTCAATCAGTCAGCCATTGATTGGTCCCTCTGGGACCAGCGAAAGTACTTTATTCGCCCTTTGCGAAAATCATTGGGTCCCCTCCCCCATAAAGAAAATGCATAAAATACGTCAGCAGGTCGCAATGCACTTTAGGCCTACAAATCTCGCTGGGTCTCCCCCCCCCCCCCCCGTGTTGTCTCTCATTGCGCGGTGTGTGCTCCATCAGTTGGAGAGAACAACATTGACCGGGGGAGCGGGGGAGTGGGTGACCGTGGCTGGCCCAGGAAGTGTCCCAACTATTTTGGCCGGGATTGTAGGTCTATATGTAAAATCAAACAAATTTGTTTCATATTTTATTCCAGTATGTCGGCGAGGATATCCGAAATGTCATTAGTATATTAGTATATTGCATGTACTTCCTCAATTGGTTTCGTTGTTTTGAATGTAAACTTTTGAACATGCAATAGCAAACGTTTAAGATGGCTTTCCTGTTTAACATGATGTACGATGACATAAAACAATAAGCACCGTAGAACCACGGCTGGCAACTGATGGCCCATTTGCGAATCGGCCAAATAAATAACAGGACGACCTCTGACCCTTGGGTGGCGTTCCCCGGGAATACTCGTGCATGCAGTGACTGAAGGGCGTGCACTAAAACAAATGTATTGGGAAACATGTCTCACTAACATGAAAGGGGTAACAAAAAACTTAATGTATTTATAACCTTGGCCTGTAGCTGTTATCTACAAATCAAAATACTTTCAGTTCTAATATCAGTCAAATTAGGCCCAGAATAAAAATCATAAGTATTCGCATTGCAGTGGATTCATAAAAAAATGACACTTGATAATGTGACTTGCAAACCTTCGTTCTCGTACGCGTAATAAGCTGACGCGTCATCGTTGAACACATGGAAGCTGTTTAGTATTATGCCATTAATCACAATCCTGTATTGAACTGTTTAATGGTGAAGAGTAAGTGTTCTAGCCAGGCATCAAATAGCGCTAGCACCCGCTACGCTTTCGGAAATAAGCGCTACGCTTAAATCGCGCCGCTACGCTACCACTATATACGCTATAAATTTTGGTTGCGAAAAAAAAATATCTGCTGTTTTTTCGTATACAAGCGCAGCGACTTTGAGCATTGCGCACTTGCCGTACAACACAGCGAAAAATAAACAACGATCCTACCGCACGTACCCCGTACGATGCCCTACATACCGTGATGCTGCGCCATTCATGTGAACATAATACGTACACGCATTCGCTATGAAAGCAACAAGCACGTGCTGTTTTGTGCTGCGTAGATACAGCGCTCCGTACGGACGTACGTGTCACCAACATGTCACGTGCAGAGCGCTCTGTGGACCACACCATTTTGCATACGAAGTTGAAACCCCATACTTTGACACGTTTCCTCCTATCTTTATATACACGCACACACTTGTATGTTTGATATACACAGTAACATCATGACAGTTTTGGGGAAATGCTCAATTCATTGAAATGATCAATCAAATTCTCAGCAACAATAACGAAAGATTTACGAAATATCCTATACAAATCATCCAGTTGAAAAATAAGTTGACTGTATTCTTATCTAGGCTATTTAATTATTAGTGTTCACAGAAGAAAAAAAAAACAATTGCGGTACGTTTCCGCACTTTTCGAAATCACTTCACACATACAATCTATATGAGCAGGTAGGAACAAGTGTTGGTTCGATATATATGTGCTATGATTATGACAGGCCGAAATTGTTTATTCAAACACTTGTTGCCATCTGGTATCGCGTGCTTGAACTTTGCAGTCATGCATCTGGGGGCACACGGAGTGTTCAAAATGTTTGCCGTGTCAAAAACATTGCACATGCGGATGCTACCTTCACAAGAAAACAACTGTTGGAACACCCGGCATTCTCCTGGGGGTCAGATTGTACATCAGGTTCGGATTTAGCTTTCAGGCAATGGAGGGGTGTGATATGAAGTGTGTGGGGGGAGTTGTGTGGAGGCGTGCCGACGTCACGCTTTGCTAGGAGGTCTGGGGCTTTCTTCTGCATTCTAAGAACTTTAACATTCCATGCATTCGGGGGCGGCGGAGCCGGGGGGCAAGGGGTGGGCACTTGCTCCCCCCCCCATATTTTCCCAGGCCAACAAAAGTGCCCCTCACGCGGTTATAAATGTGCCCCCTCGAGATGAAAACAAAACTGCCCCTAAAACGCGCACGTCATGAAAACATATGATCGCACTACAAATAAAATTGTCTCCTCTCTTGTAATGCAAATTTCCCCTCAAAAACATAAGTCCCCCATTATCTCTCGTAAGATTGTTCCCCTTCTCGAGATGGAAAACTACTCCTGGAAAGCACAAATAGCCCTCTGCAAAAATAAAATGGTGCCCCTCTCGAGATGAAAAATTTGCCATCAAAAACAATACTGCCCCTCGTAAGCACAATTGTATCTGTGCCTCGCTCGCAACATTAAACCTGTCCCCTTCTCATAAATAAGTGGCCTTTAAAAATAAAAGGGCTCCTCCTCACGCGAATAAAATGGTCACTGCGCTGGCCATCAAAAGCAGCAGTGCCCCTCTCGCGATAAAAACAAAATGGCTTCTCTACATAACTAGTCAAATTCATGGGCGAACCCAGAGAGGTTACTGCCGGGGGCGGAGGGTGTGCGGGGCGGGGGGGGGGCAGATAGTGGTGGGAGTGTACTGCTCGACACCCTGGGAACAAGGTTGCCAACTTGTTTTTATATTTTTTCGCTTCCGATGGATTTTGTCCTAGCCTCACCTCTCCTGGAATGGGCCCCAGTTGTTTCTATAATCAGACGTATATCTTTACCTCAGCGTCAGGGGACTAGACAGGGATGAGGTTTCCTAGGTCTTCACACGTCGCAATGTTTGTGGTTTCAAGTTAAAAAAATAGTGTGCTATGGCAACACTTCGGGCCTTAATGTTTAATTCACATGGCGGTATCATTACGACTCATGAATAACTAGCATGGCATCCCAACGCTTGATAGAGGCCGGACAGAGGAAACGGTTAGGGTTCAAGAAACTTGCAGTCGACCATCTTCCGTTTCCAACAAAATAACTTCCCTCTTCTTATAAATGACAAGCCTCTGGGTCTGATCAAAATAATGACTGGTCTTTACCACTAAGAGATTAAAAAAACTCCAATCGTTTCAAAATCGGCTTGATTCAAATTCAAAGTATTTTGCTTGACTAAAAAAATATTGACTTTGAATGTCTTTAAACTATTTTCATTAAAACATTTGTCATGCCACGTAGTTCGTTCTTGCCATTTTCGAAGGAAATGCAACTCGGGTAATACATTTATAGCAATGATTAATACCAAAATTAATCAATTTGTATTTTAAATATAACAGGGCACATACTCGGAACTCACACAATAATAGTTGTACTACACTGCGAGTCACAAAGAAAGTGACCTTGATTATTTTCCCCCTTAAACAGCCATCAAAATTGATACACCAATGAAGTTTGTATTAAAAGAACACGTTCTTGTTCTTCCACTCACGTGAAAAAAAAATTACTGAAATTGATCCATTCTATCAGATGTTATGCATATTTTACTAAAAGGAACTATTTTTACAGCTGACCATGGAATGCCACTTGAAGCTATTCAGTGGAGTAAGAATTACATGTTACACACAGGCATTCAAACACAAATGAGATTTTAATCTTTAAGTCAAGACTGAAACATTATTTTTACTTGTCAGATTTTGTGTTTGAACTTATGAGGAACAAGTCAGCTCTTTTTCCCTTGAAATATTGATGGTGATTCTTGTCTGTTTTCCTTACAAGTTTTCGTTCATTCATGGAGGTGGGATTTAATGGGTATTCATCAGTTCGTAGAGCGGTTACTGATCAGTGTTGGACTGCTGAATTGTGGGATTTTTTTTTAAATAGACATAATTTTTTTTTTAATAGACATAAGTTGGGAATAGAGTAAGCAAATTACGTGACATTTTCACAGTTACAATTAAGTAACATATACTTTATCCCTATCATTTTGGAGCGTGCCACATTTTTTTTTAATTTCTATCTCGGTCACTTTCTTTTTGACTCATAGCACCCTGTATGTAATCAAAAATGCCATTTCTATAGTCACGCATCACAGTCAACCTGTATGTTGTAATATAGCAAGATATTGTTCCAATGAAAGGCAATATGCCCGAGTAATAATGAAACATGATATCGAAAGGAAACGCGGCAAGCAAACGTTTGTGTTTGTTTTAGCCGAGTGGAGAGAGAGCTATAGTCCTGCAGGAAACAGACCGAAGTTCCCGTCTGAACTTCCGCACTTCGCACAACATTTTCCAAGCGCACAAGCGTTTGCAATGTACATGCAATGTAAAATGAATAATACAGAGAGAATAATGAATAATATGAGAGAATCTGGGCATTCCGGGATAACCACAAGTGTTCATTTTAAGGGATCATATCAAGTTTTGGATGGATTGCTTGCAAAATGTTAAAATTAGAAAAGGAAATACGCGCAAGTAAGGGGGTTTTTTAAGAATTTTTTTTTGGGGGGGGGGCGGGGGCAGCCCCCTTGCACAAAATTGTTATATGGTCTGTAGGCCAACGATTAAAATTGTTGATCCATTTAGTTTGTACCTTGGCTTCGAAAACAATGGCGGATGATGTGGGTTAGGAAGTCCCCCCTTTTTGCGGAAAAAACACATGTAAGTCATTCAGAACAAAGTAACACTTGCCTATTACTCCCCCTCCCTGCCCCCTCCACCCGCGCCACTAGCCAAAATTAATTTGGATCCTCTCCTGCAAAATGATTAAAGAGCAACAGGGCGGATCCAGGAATTCTTGAAGGGGGCTGATCAGCAAAAAAGTCGGGGGGGGGGGGGCTCGTACCATGCTTTCAATGGGGGCGCTGTTCTAATCCCAAGCAAGCAATTAAGCACAAACTGGAACGAAGCCGCGGTTTAGAAACACCCTGACCTATTTTGAGTGTTATTGTAAGTACTATAAGAAATAATATAGGATACTAAACTAGATCAACACGCGTGTAGGCGTCGCGGTGGACGATTATGATGAAGGCCTACTTTCACACCTACTATCGGAAACCCGATTAATCTACATTATAGCACGATGATGAGCTCCGAATACGATCCTTAGAGGTGTCGAAGACTCATGATGGTAATAATGCCTAAGGTCGAGGCATAGACCGAGGAGACTGCCTGCTAGTCGGGGGCAACCACCGGGCCTGAGGCAAGCTACGACCGCCCGACCTCACAGAGGCCGTTTGAGGGTGTTAGAGGGAGGCGTGCCTGTAATAAGACCTGTGCAATTAAAATAATAGATGCATATTTCATAATGGTCAAAGAAGCACAGGAATTGTATAAAAAGGGGGGGGGGGTACGCTCCTCCCCCTTAAAATTCATGTTTGCAGTGATAGCTTGATTCATATCCTCCCGGGAAAGAAAATAAAAAGAGCATGACTTGTTTTGAAGGCATGATGTCGTTTCTCCATTCTTCCCCCCCCCCCAAGAAAATAAGACGTTCGCCCACCACTGTGGGGACTGGGGATGGCTGGTCTGATCTCAGTTCGTGAAATGGTATCCTGACGAAAAAGTGTGTATTCCTGAAACTGATCATTAAATTGAGTTCAAGACTAATCGATGATAATGGCTGATGACATGCCCGAAGATTCTCACTTCGACCGTTATACATACAGAACCGAGCCTAATCTAATGCATTTTGGGGGTAATTAGCGCCTCTGGGCTCTTATCTGAGATAAAGTAGTTATCCGTTACACTGGGTGGAGCACCCAATCTGTCAATCTGTAAGGAGTGGTTACTATTAGTTACGCAACACACAATACGCCGCACACAGACCCTTTACACCCCCGTGGTCAGCATTATGCCCGTGTGGAGCAATTATTAAGATGTTTATCTCAACTTGAAGGTTCAACAGCATGCTAGCTCTGCACTCTGCGTTATATACTTCGTACACAACTGACGACTGGGATTTGATGTATCATTGTCACGTTAGGTTTACAATTTCCTTAAAACAAATTGATAAAACAAAATTGATAAGAAACATTAAAAAAAACTAGAGATCTATGTCTGTTTGCAACAGAACATAGGGCTTTTCCGTATTATGTTTTTTTTTTTATCAATAACACGTCCCAGACTATTCATGCACAATGTTTCAAAGTATACGGTACAAGAATTTTTTAATTTATCATGTAGCGTCTGTGGGATATATTATCCTCAACAAAAAATAAATCCATATTAAATCAAACGTATCGGACTACCTTCGTACGCAACTTTGACCCATTCGGACTGATAGTTTTTTTTTCAATAAGAGACTTTAAAAAATGCATCTTTATGATAACGCCACATGCCCTGCGATGACGTCATCTTAATAACACTTGTCAATGCACATTTTTGCATTGTGGTCTTTGTTTGTACCAAACTTGAAGTCAATCCAATGAAAGGAAGTGTTAAATTTTGGAAGCGGATGAAATTGTAAATATAAAAAAAATCATAAAAAATCAGCCGATAACGTCATTATGACGTCATTTCGGATTTTGCTTCCAGTACCATTATCTATTTATCCACCAAGTTTCATGACAATCGAACTTTCCCTTATATGTGTTTTAAAAAGTAGCATTTTTGATGACGTCATGATGACGTCATCATTACTACAGACAAATACATTATGGAAGTGTTAAGTGAGGAAAGCCAAACACAAAATCGTAAATTTGACGTCATCCCACGAAAGGGTGCCCTCTATCAGCACATCAAAAACAGTTCAATCTTTTAAAATGTTAAAACCCTCAATCAAATTTTTATGAAATTGCCCCTTTATATCCCGTGAGCAACCACAAATAAATTTGCAAGGTTTCATAACCATGACGTCATCAGACCGGAAGGTACTGTAGGAAGAATTAAACAATTGTCATTTTATAATTTAAATCCATCATTATGATCCCTGTCTCATGACTTTGATTTTTGCCCCCAAAAATGACATCTGTTACACTTAATATTGACCCTTTGCTTCCAAATACTGTGACGTCATTAAACTGGAAGTTGGGTGTTATTATTACAAACACTTAAATTCCATATATCCATGCGTTGTTTTAACTTAAAGATAAACAAGTGTTCTCCCTTCCCTTTTTTGACTGATGACGTCATCAAATCGGAAATAACTTGTACGAGTACCTACATTTTTACTGAAATTTATCATATCCTAAAAGACGCTTTCGTTTTGTACAAAATAATTGGTATACTGGAAATGTTGAAGTTCTTGATCCTTTTTTCTGACATAAACATATTGATAACCTGGACAATGGCTAATGAAATAGTTGTCTACCCAACCACTCTGCGTTTGTAACAACAAACGCGAACCTTTAGTGTTAATATTGAATTGTGAACCCTCGCCCTCTACTTTTTCAAAAAGGTGTCTTCCTCGATTTTGTCTTGCCTATGTGTTTTTTCACAAGGCGCTTCGTGTGGTGCTGACTGTATTCCGTCAAGTATTTGTCTTCGGTAATTTATTTATCTGAGCATAAAGTACACAGCTGCATGTACGAAGAATCAATCTCCCTATGTACCTGCGCATGTCTTTTGTACAAGTAAGTGTAATGTTCAGGGGGTGCACCCAGACTGGGAATTGGATTGCTCAAAAACAAAATCAGGCCAACTTTACTTAGAAATGCAAAATTCTCCAAAATTTTCATTGGGCAAAGACAAGGTCCTCAGCATTTCACCAACCAAGTTTGAAAACTGAACTCAATTTTAAAAGGTGATTTTTCTTCAATATTTTGCACTTGAGAGGACAGTACCTTAGTTTTGGGACTCTCATACACAGTATTGAGTCCAACATTTTCGGACTAGGTTGCCCCTGAGATAGTGGCTGAAGTACCCTTTCATTTGGGAGAGATTTGGCCAAATACTCCGATGAGCCTGGCCAATGATTTTGAGCTTCCTACGAGCCTGGTGTTCTCGTGCTTAAAACAAGTTCAAAGAAATTATTTAATCCACATCCCCTAAAAGTTATTTAAGGCTTTCAGGATGGCCGCGCAACCGAAGTCCGGATTCCATACCATGTACGCGTGTTTGTATAGGTGCAGACCAGTAAATATAGGCACCAATGAGAAATGCCTCCACCTCAAAATAGATCGAGGAACTGCTCATTGCTCTAACTGCTAATCGACACACATACATGTAAATCAAATTAAAGCTTAATTGTATACCCCCTCTCGCTATCTTTTCCTTTGGGATGAACAGTGACTTAATTTGGGCTGACTTTTCACTAAAAAAATATATAAACTCTATTGCAAATTAGAGTTACTTTGTGTCCAAATTCATCCCAAATTTTCCAAAAATACAAGTTCCAAGACCATTTGAGAGCTAGGGCCCCTCATTTCCACCAACCCTCAAATCGTGATTTGGCTGGCATAGGCCATTTTGGGCCTATTTAATTACTGGTGTACACCACCCGTACAGGCCTAATGTAGTTTAAAATATGGCCGAGCTCTCAAAATGGCGGCAACACGGCAAATCCTGACGGGTTCCATTGCCTTACCGTGTGGAAGTTTTTGTTTGACACGTATCATTGATTTTCTATATACGAAAAGAGTCATTGTTGTTCCAACTGGCCTTGACCCAAAGCATATCAATGCCTTTGGGCTTGAGCTTTATAAAATTATTTTTCATCAATAAAAACTGTTTTCGTGTGTGTCTAGTATGTGTGGTTTTTTTATGCACAAGCCTCGCCATTCAAACCGAACTGGTAAAAAAAATTTCTAGTTTATAATTCCGATACGAAATGGAAGTCACAGACCATACAAAATTATTTTAAAAGTCTTTGGAGAAAGGAAATTAATAGACATAATGTATGTAAAACACATCCAAAGATGGATATCTTTAAAATAAGAGACTTTTTCAAGGAAAAAAAAATGTTCCAGAAACCTAAACATGTCTTACCCCTCGATACATTTTCCAAGGAATGAGATTCTTTATGGGAGAAAAAGTGTGGCAGTGTAACATGTGGCCGTTTTGTCTTAGTCAACATTTCATTCATTGCTTAAAAATCGTCTTCACGATGGTAAAGACTGGAATTTGGTAGTCATTGGCAAACATGATGACTGCAGTTTGAAGTTTAAAAGTTTGCCAACTTGGTGTGAGATAACTCCAAACTTGGTGTGACAAAAGGCTAGGAATTTGTCAACAGATAATAATACTTTGAACTGCATTTCATCGTTTTATTAATTAACATGTCAGAAGTTTCTGTAATGATACATCTTCCCATTTGTTTACCCAAAAGGTCAGTCGTCACGTTTCATTGAATCGTGAAGGTAGATAAAGCTAGCTGAATCCAGTTTGATTTCGTGCCGTGCACACGAGGTCAAGGGAAATCATGCATGGGCGAAACTCTACGCATGCGTGTATGAATTTGCATTCATAAATTCTTGCTATAGGCTACTGGCTATACCAACGAAATGGAACCTTATTAATTGAAAGGACATCGGCGTGGGAACCCGGTACTGTACACACAAACAATCCGCAAGCCGGACCATATGTCACAGATGTTTCCTTTTTGTATCTACCCTGATCCCGATTCACGATCTAGCACATCACTTCTTCGAAAACATATTTGCCAGAAATACAAGTTCAAAGACCAGTTCAGAGCTGGGGCCCCTTCATTTATAATAAACCCTCAAATCGTGATGTGGCCGGCATAGGCCATTTTGGGCCTATTTAATTACTGGTGTACACCACCCGTATAGGCCTATAATGTAGTTTAAAATATGGCTGAGCTCTCAAAATGGCGGCTACACGGCAAATCCTGGCGGGTATTGCCTTCATAGGCTTCCCCGTTTCCCCATTAGTTTTTGATTAAATTCCTTCTTTCTATTTTACGCAGACAACTATTAGGGCTAGCTATTTGAATCTTTCCGGGTAAGACAGAAAACTGCATGCTGACCAAGATTGGATGGGGGGGGGGGACGGGGGTCATCCCCCCACCCCCATAAAAAAGGACTCATTTTTTTTAGTGACGTCGCAATAAAAGCAGGCACTGCGTACACCACCATCTTTTCCTCAAAACTATTTGGTTAAAGTGGTCAGAAATTGCCTCATATCGCATATCGCACCACAGAGCATCTAGGCGGGCCCGAACCCTACGCCGTAACTTTTGGGACCCACTTTTTGGGGGACCAATTTTTTGGGGCCTCCCAAAAAAAATGCGTTCTGGATCCGCCCTTGATGCTGACAAAGTTTTGTCATTATCATTAATTTTATCAATGAACAAAAACATCTCGGAAGGATCAGAAGCTGGTTTTGCTCGAGAGAAACACTGCAGAACCAAACCTACACGAGTGCTCCAGCTTCGCTATGATCACGGAGGAAGAAAATCATCGAAACAGCTGCCCATCCACAGCTTGACCTTCAGGCTTAAAAACTCAGGATACAGTGTAGCAAATATCGGTCCATAGTCGTATGATTCGGATAGACTAATTGGGGTCAAGGTTACAAAGAAAGGCAAGTATGGTTGATACGATTGATGACAGACATGACCCGGAAGTGACCCCGGAGAAGGTAATCCAACACCGGAAACTGATTTGGAAGGGTCAAGTTGATTATCTTTGCGACCCTCTAAGCTATATACATGTAGGCATGTGCGCATGCAGACGCAGTGAAAGACTGAAAGCATGCCCTCGTGTGGTCGTATCATCATGTGTGCCATCATGTTAACGAGATAACCGTGTGACCAGGATCTGTGTTGCATTGACAAAGTTCTGAACCAAGCAAATTATGCATGTGAATTCAGGCTGTGGACGGCGCATTTTCATCCATTTCGAACCCGAATCGCCGGGGAAATCTCAAAAGCCAGGCGAATGGGAAAAGCGGATCAGCGGTATTTAGAAAGCTCCAGAGAGGGATGAGCTAAAATCTTCTTTAATAATACACTTTTCTTGATTCACCACAGCATGCATGTCCCTCGTTTCCAGCTTGACAGTGGGTCAACTGTGTATTCACCTGTAGAGGGCGGGCTTTTACCGCAATGATGACTTGGTTATTGCTTATTGTCGAGCACATGCCGGATCAGAATTGCTGCCATTTGTATTGCGTATAAGTAGCCCGGAGTGTATGTGCCCCTCCCCTTTTTTGTTACCCCGCACTAATAACTTTGGAGAAGGCAAAAAAATATATTCTCATTGTTCGAAACTGATTGAGTTCCCCTGCAGAAAATGAAGCCCCTTCCCCCAACAAAGACCGCCCCATTCACGCCACTGATGCTTTTTCGACCGGATCAGCATGTTCTATACCCCAGGTGATGCGTTAAAGAGGTTGTGGAATGCTCTAAGACATTTCCGTCATGTTTCGGGTATATGTAGCCTAAGGTGTGATGAAATAAAAACGACTATTGTGTCTGTCATGAAATGAGTACTAACTACGCTGCATCGGGAGTCCCGTTTATTACGTCACGATTTACTATGTTTTGTTTGCTGCCCCCAACGACGACTTTTACACAAATTGCACGTTGGGGTCGAAACAGCTAGGACCTGAAAAACAGCTCTCAAAAGTACCTTGTATACTCATTTCATGACAGACACGATAGTCGTTTTTATCTCATCACAACTTAGGCTACATATAATCCGAAAAATGACGGAAATGTCTTCGAGCATTCCATAACCTCTTTAAAGTTCTGAGATCCTTGAAACTGAATGGTAATTTACATGTACCTGAAAGTTTCTATATTCAGCTTCGAATGATTGTGCGCAAATATCATCCACAGGGGCGATGAGAACGGCCGGGGGGTATAGGGAGGGGTTATATAGAGACAAGGGTACCGGCGTTATAGCAATTTCAACTTGAAGGGTGGAGTGATTGCCGACAGACCAAAATGTCGATTAATATAAAGCCATATAATTGGCAACAAGTACCATTTGGAAGTAGCTTTGGAGGTACAAACTCGTGTAATATTATTTATGCTCTACAGCGTGTCCCCAAAAAATGTCCCTCTCATAGACCACAGAATAATTACCAAAATCAAGTTTTATACTCAATTAATTTTACATATTTAGAAAGCCCACTTAATTTTATAGTTCCTGTGAAAATTTCAAAGGTTTCGCTTCATTGGTTTTGAATACACATGCTCTTATGCAACAGCAGTGCTTTCCGGCCCATTCCAAGTTTGACAAAAAGAAATGCACACTACAGACATACCATACCTTATTCCATGCTTCACTTTTATTTCAACAACTGTTTTCTTGTTTTTGTTATTAAGTAACTAAAGTCAAGTTCATTTACTTTTATAAATGAAAACTAATCAAAGTTCAGTTCCACTGGTCGTGTTTGCTTTCACAGGGTGTGTTCCACTTATGGTTTGTCAGTGTCCAGCTTTTAAACCTTTATTGTCCTCCTGCACGTCCTTCCATCTGATATCCATTCAAGGCAGTGCAGAAAATGTAGCACTGCAAACTTGGAATGGGCTGACAAGCACTGCTGTTACATAATAGACTGTGTATTCAAAAGCAATGAAGCGAGACAAATGAAATTTTCAGAAAAGTTACAAAATAAAATGGGCTTTCTAAATCTGAACACTAAATTGAGAATAATACTCGATTTTGGAATTAATTTAGCAGTCTATCAGAGGGACATTTTTTTTGGGACACGCTGTATAGGGTAGGATTGAAGCTAGAATTGGGGCAAGGGAAAATGGAAGAAAGAAAATTGTGCACATCAGCGGCGGTGGAACGATTTTCAAACTGGGGGGGGGGGGGGGGGGGGCGGGTACTTTCTTCCAAAATAGGGGCGCTCTTCAAAATGTCAGGTCAATATGTGAACTACGCATTATGTCCTCATTTTCAGGGCGCATTGTAATGGTTTTGGGACTTGGTTTTCATATTCCTCGTTCGTATCAGAACTGTGTATACCATTTTGGGAAATGGTGACTGCGAACAAATTATCCGAAATTTTAGGGCCCGTTTTATTTTCATCTCGAGGGGGCACATTAATGCTCGAGGGTCACTTTATGTCTGTAATTGGAGCACTTGGGTAAATCTGGGGCGGGGGGGGGGCACTTTTTTATTGGGGGCCGTTGCCCCCTGCGACCCCAGCTATAGTACGCCGATGCCCCCGCACCCACACGTTGAAATGCCACGCCTCTTTATCAGTTCAAGTTTGGTTTTCGGTGCCCCTGTCACATGAAAATCAGACTCGTATGAAAATCGGACTCTTTTTCCCTTTTATTGGTTAAATCCTCTCACGTGACCGGTCCCTCTCCTAATTATCTATGCATGAGCATGCGCAATATCACCAATGAGTCCGTATTTCATAAAACCTAAATTCATGCTACACCGCATTCGTTCTGATGGACACTTTCACCATCTGATGTTTGTCTTGTACTCAAGCAACAGGTAGCAATTACATGTCGCGGCATGCAGTATATGTACCTGTATTTGTGTATTTGTCGTTTTCATTCATTCGTCTAAATCTAATTGAAACAGCCGTTGGGTTTATTTATTTAATCTTCCACACCGGCTGTTGCAACAAATCGCTGCATTATACAGAAAAATCAATAACCTGCATAAATAGCGAGTCCATCGTGCGATAGAGAAAAGAGTTTATTAATCACACACAGCAATGTGTGGACTAGCTTTCATGAAGTGGAATTTTGAAATGATAAAAAAGGAGGTAGACATGCGAAAAAAATGTATAGGCATGAACTTTAAGGTTAAATCATGGAGATATCCATGGTTAAATATAGCCAATTTTCCGTGCGACACACTTTTTGAATTTTATCACGGAACAATCTTGATGAAAAATCTGAAAGACCCTTCACTTTTATTTTTATGATGTACCTATTAATTATGTCGTTTTGGATTTAAATTATGTTCGGATTTACAATTATTATTGGTCGCATCTTGTTTCATCTGTCTGCCTTGATTTACGTTTGTTCATTGTATGCATGTGTTAACTTGCATTTGGTGATACATGTAGTTGGTTTATGAACTATGCGTATGGAGTACTACCGAGAGAGCCAGTCACGAGCTACACGTCCAATTGAGAAAACTTTCTGGGGGCACACTACACGATCATGGCGAGTGCGGAGTATCCATTCGTTTTCTGCGCATTATTTCTCTCAATATCAACATTTCTTGATAACAAGGTAAGAGGAATAAATTGCCTCATAGTCATAACTAAGCGGATTATATTGTCCATGAAACGAAACTGTTGTTAATCGCAGTTAGCTTGAATTCGTACATTGACACTGGCGCGCCACTGTATTGTATTTGTATGGACTTTGGTTGTCCACTTTCCGGACAGATTGACTTGCAATTATTGCATTGCATTTTTACTGAGGTTAATTAGGTTAAACTGTGTTGTGTAGGTCTATGCACTTCGAAGGTACAGAAATGAATAGAACTTTAAAAGTTTCATAAAAATCATGGGAAAAAATGAATGAAGTATAGACGCCACTTCGTTGGTTTGTGTACAAAACCGCATGGAAAGTCTATGGAGAGTCAAGAAGAATTTCAAACTACACATGAAATGAAGTACTAAGTAGGCCTAGGCCAAAGCAACAATTTTGGAAATGTTTCTCAGTTCCAGATTCAAGTCATTTAGGGAAAGATTCCCATATCTGGCCATCACTTGTGACCCTGTGCACAAACCCTATGGGACTGGTCTGAAAATTGCTAAGTCAAGTGTTTTCTCAGTAATAATTCAAAATTTGTCCTTGCTAGTTTTGACTTTTTAGGACATATTATCACTTTCTGATGGCTGATAGATCATTTAAGGGAAAACTTACTGATGGCCAGATATGGGAATCTTTCCTCATTTAGATTGATGAAAAAATGGCGTCAAATTGCAACATTCTTTCCGTTTCATGTATTGTGTCTATTGTATTAAATTGACGAGATATCCAATTGGACGCACTGTCAATTATCGACGTAGAAGTAGAAGTAGCATGACCGGTGCATGTATAACGTTAAGTCCTGATTGACCAGAGATGAAGAAAGTGAAGCAAACTGATTCCATTATAACAGTGTGCAAATGACTTTTTTCTCTCTCTCCCGCTCTTTCTTTTCATTAAATGACTTATTTCCTACATGAATATCAGCATCTAGCCAAAGCTTTCTTGGAGCATCACAATCCACATGCTGCCAAACCCCACTTCCTTCCCCACGAGCACACCAGGATACACAACGATGCCTTGAGACAAGCCCAAAGCACTCTCTCCGTGGTCATCGACCCCGCGAAACCCCATCTCAGCTCCTTCGTCCGCATCGTGAACCCCGTCGAAGTTTTCGACGGCGGCAAACACCTCGCTCACATCGAGTACTCCTGCAGCGATGGTGATCTCGTCGCTGTTCAGATTTTCCTCCAATCGGACGACATTCCGGAAAGCCCGCTGAGGGTTTTCCACCACGATTGGACGTGCAGTCGTTACGCGAGCGGCACGCGCAGAGCCTACGTGCAGCTGACGTTGCCGGATTGGCTGACGTACCGGCCGGATAACTTGCAACCACTTGCCTTCAACGTGATCGGTCTGGAGCTGAAAGTGTGGATCCTCGGCAAACGGCAGATCCTGAGCTGCGTCCATTGGAACAATTTGAATTGTTACGAGAAGGCTCACGTCAAGGGTGTGCATCCAGTGAAAATCCTTCCAGTTTATCAACGGCGGAGGAGGAATTACGAGGCCAATATGTGCTTGTCCTGGGATGCCTGGATAAAACTCAAGTATTTCAACGAGGGAAAAGTGCTCAGGTGTGAAGTCGAAAAAGGTAATTCGACCATCAGAAACGTTAATTTTTCGGGCACATTTACTGGCTTTGTAAGGAAAAATTAATCTTAATCACCAAAGCATTTTTGGTCCCCACCTTTGAATTTGTTTTGTTTTGTTTATTTTTATTGGTTTTTTTTAAATTGTTTACAAGTTAAGCAGAGATGTGGAGTGTCATGGCCTAGCACTTAAGAGCAACGCACCGGACTCATGCTCTGGTTTTTCAGAGACAGCAGAATGTGGGTTGGAGCCCAGGTCTGGACTCTGGACACTTGTGTCCTTAAGCAAGGCACTTAACCATTATTGCTTCGTCCTTCAGATGAGACGTAAAGTCTTAGGTCCTGTGTGTTGTGTAATTATGCAATGCATGTAAAAGAACCCAGTAACATTTATCGCTAAGAGAAGGGGTTTGCCCCGGTGTTTCTGGCCTCCTGTTAAAACTCCCCTGCAGAGTATTTAGAAGAAGAAGCAACCAAGTAGGCCCCTACCAAGTAGAGATATTGACTGCGACCTCCAGATTGTTGTTCTGGTGCTCTCCCAACTCAGCTATCTAGCCCTATGTTGGGACTTCCCCATTTTGTCAATGGCTTTGTTTAACTATTAAATCCCCTTCAATGTCTTTGCTCAACTTGTTAGGAAGAAGCAAGTGAGGTAAAACACCTTACTCAAGAGCACAAGTGGGCAATTCCACACTTATGGGCCCAAAAGTGTGGCATTTGAGAAGACCTTTAAGTTTTGATGATAAAATGCAATCTTGGTCTCTCAATTGTCTGATTGTTGCTGTAAACATGGTAAACATTGCAAGCTTCAAACAAATGTCCTCACCTGCAAATGACAACTGGTTTTGTATTTTAGAAAATATAGTGGATATTGTTTTAAAAAGTGTTACACACGTAACGAAGGACAGACATTTTAGATAAAGTCAGAAAGTAAGGAAAAGTTTAATGATCCCCTAAGGCCCCCCAAAAAAGTCTCCGGTTTCTGGTATGGAGCTTGCCCAAAAAGTGGTGCGGCGATGCGGCTTTTTTTTTTCTTTTCTTTTTTCTGATTTTTTGCTTCAAATGTCGGCTGATGACTGCAAATGGTGCCCGACTAAACTTAGTGCAAATATATGGGAGTACAGAGAGGCCACATAAAGCTTATTCTCGACCATAACCAATCTAAAAACATGTTAAAATTGTGCAGCAGCAGGATTCCAGTCAAACCAGTGAGTTTGGCGGTTTGAGACATCATCTTTCATTGAAAAAAAAAAAATTCATTTTGCCGACGCGCATGGCTATGGCGACGCGCGCGCATACCAGAAACCGGAGACTTTTTTTTTTGGCCTAATGTTGACTTATATAAGAAGATGTACCCTGGAGGAATGCTTATCAGTCAAAACCTAGAAAACTCGGAGTCAATGTGAAGAATTATTTGATATTATATAATCAGGATTTATACGTACGAACAGACTGGACATTTGACACAAAATGTCTGTCCCTGTTCCTACGTAACCCTGATCACATCATAAATTTGAAGCCAGTGTGAAAACTGTTATATTTTTGCTTGATAACAATGTAAAATGGCTTAATAATGTCACTGGGAGTGCCTAGTATTAGAAACTGAATTTGTCCTAAGCACCCTTTTCCTAGCAGTGTGTCTGTCCACGTTACATAGGTATCACACAGAAAAGATGCCTGTTATTTTCTCAAACAAAACAAGGTGTCATCTTCTGTCTTGTCTTGTCCTAGTCACTTTCAACTTAGCAAGGTACCGGTATAGGAAAAAACTGTCCAGCAAAGAAAATACTTGCTCATCTTTTACCCTTTATACGCAACATCCATAAACTTATCTAATTGGTCCATTAGTGTGGAAATGCCCAAATACAAAAAACAAATGTAGTGTGCCTTTGGTTTACAAATTGCAGGCCTACACATGGTTAAGGGTTAAAGATGAATCCAAAGCTGACTTGGCTGACATCCGTGGCTTGAGAAAAGGCCCAGCCTAATTAGTCTTGCTGACAATACGTTTTTTTATTTCAAGACAAAGTCAACTCAGAAAATTTACAGTATGATGTTGAAAAGTTTTTGATTTGTTTGTTTGTTTATTTGTTTGTTGTTAAATTTGTTTATTTGCAGAGATTGTACAACTGGTGGATTTTCCAGTGGCTTTCTCCGATGCTAATTCAGGGATTACCAAGGACTTGCCTCCGTTCCAAGACATCGGCTTGATCAACCAGCAGCAGAGACACAGATTTAACCCTCAGTGAGTATTTCTGGGAAATACATTTCGGCAGATTTTGTAGAATTTTTGGAGAGAATAATATTCTGACTACGTTATTGCCAGACTGGGACTGTGAGTGCATGAAAACATGCAAAACTACTACTGACATTTTTTTTTACTCACCATTCGGCTAATAAACGACCACACAACACATACATCAAAATGCTATAGTTGCAAGCATGTAGCCAGCGAAATTTGAGACCTTAAATCCAATTTTAAGGCAAGTTAATGGCAGTTCAAAAACCATCCACATCATTCTCCAGAAACGTTTGTGTGATTCACAAAGTATTCTGGGTAAGGTGTAGGAAGCGCCTTGCAGCTTACTTGTTTTTTAATCGATGGCTAAAAGAACATAGCCTCCTCTGCATTCTGCAGTGTGAAGATGTATCAACAAGAGGGCGCTGTTTTATATGCGAGATGAAAATGTTCTAGCTGAGGAGTCATTTTGTACAATGCATTGCGGTACACATCAATGTGATGTCTCACATTTGGATTTCGATAACTCTCTGCAAAATTAGAATTAAAAGCTGAATTTTTGGTGACGCAATGCTCACAGCAGCATCTTAGTGAGGCAGAAGTTTCGGGAAACGATGTAGAAACTGTAGTGAGTAAGAAGCTTGCAAATTTGATTCACACTGGTTTTATTATGCAGCACAAACTTTTGCACGATATGGATACCTTAAGTTTGGGACTCTCACACGCAGTATTGAGAGTCCCAAATTTTCGGACTACATGTACGTTACTGCCTGCTGCCAGTTGTGGTCTGTCTGTAATTTTGTAGTTTCACATATATCTACATGTTGTGCAAACCCGACCCGAAACCTAAGCCGACCCATCCCGAAACCGACTTTGGGTCGGGTTGGGTCAGTTTTTCATCATTTCATTCCGGTCGGGTCAGTTTCGGTTTTGCATTTTTTTTGGGGGGGGGGTCGGGTTGGGTCGGTTCATTTTAATAAGCCATCTTGTGAAAAACCCGAAATAAACTGAACAAAATAGTAAACAAAAAACCCAGAAACAGTTCGTAAATTCATGGTGTGCGATGTAATTGCAGAGTGCCTGGTGCAATCAATGTCAACCAAACACACGATTGTGCATTTGGTTTGCGGTCTATCACGCACAGTACCATATATGTAGTCCCACCAGTACACATGGTACATGTAGGCCACGTGTACGGTACATGTACATGTACATGAGTCTTCACCGTTTAATATGGTACAATTCAATTACTGACAGATAACGATTTTTAGTTCAGGCACAAAAAGTGGACACCGTTGCCCAAGCCAGATACTCGGGGGGTTTTCGAGTCGGTTCGGTTTCGGGTCATTTCGGGTCGTTTTTTGCTTGAATTGTTATCGGTTCTACTGTTCTTTCACAGACTCCATGTTTTCATTGAATTATCAATTTTCAGATTCACGATATCCACAATGGTCTATCTCCTTGAGCACTGCCGCTCTGATCTGTGTAGCATCATGCATCGTAAAAGCCAGACAAATAATGATTACATCACACCTTTACTCTTCCTCACCAGAAAAGGTAAGTTGTTGTTGAATACATGTATCAGAAACGTTTATTTTTTGTTGTAAGATTTGACTACTAAATTATTTTCACAGTGATAAAACGGATCTTTGCCTTTCAATATCGAGGGTATAATGTATGTATGTCAGTATGTAAGTGAAACAAGATTGCAGATATTAATTTTCAATATTTGCATTCACCCATGCTTACCATGTACATGTAGTTTGTAGGCTTGGACGGTATTTCGGTATTACCGGATAGTCAAGGTTTTTTTTAATAACCGACTAACACCGACTAATGATTCATGAATACCGAAACACCGGTGAACTAGGTATGGAATTTCAATACCGCGGTATTCTTCCTTAGTGTTCAGAATCTTCGCAAAAGCCTTTCAAACAGAAAGACAAGTAACCTCTTTGACATGTTTGATTCCATTCTTTGTGGTTTCAGGCATCCAGTTTCATGTCTGCATTGTCAATTACCGTTGACAGATTGAACACAATTGTCAAGCTCGACTAGAAAACCTGATACTTCGGCAGCTGCAATACCACAAAGGCCTTTGAAGTTCTGCTAACGCTGCCGTGTTTGCGGTTTTCTTTGTGTGTAAAGTGTCTCCGCTGAAAGTTCAAACAATGTTTTACACATGGGAATGTTTTGACGGTCGTGACAAAAACTGGTCGTCTTAATTGTTTCTCCGTGGTTATTTCAGAAAAATCTTACATCATCATGCGTAATTTTTGTAACATAGTTCCCAAGAATATCAGCAATATCAAGAATATCAGCAACAAAAAAAAAAGTGTCAATCTTGGTTATATGACCGCCAAAACTTGCAGGCTTCAGTCTAGTGCTATACTGCGTGCGAGATGCACGTGCAAAGGGAAGGGACGCCTGGATTCACATGCGATGCTGAGCCGTCCGATCCGGGGAAAATGAGAAACAAATATTTCAAGGAAAGCGCAATATCAAAGCCATCATGATGTCTTATCATGGGCCTTGGGAATAAATGTACAATCAAGCAGTGTCGGCACCGACGCGCAAAAGGAAAACAAAAATCTGGACTCGCCTGAATAAACGAGGCAGCGGTGTGAACCGTCCGGGAAAATTAAGAAATTTTTTTTTTCCAACGAATGATTTCTTAACGTGGGTAAAAACTTTTGTACGATCTGGAAGCGTACACTTGAGTGCTTACGTGCGTCATGTGCGTGGCCGTACATGTACATGCCAGTGCATGATACGCATACACGTGGTCCCACACTGGTTCCGCACAGAGAGAGTCGGAACACGTGTTTTTCCCCACCCACTGCATTTATCGATCTAAAGCCGTGTCCGCACTCGCTTTTTTTTGGAAGGTTTTACCGAGACATGGTGAGATGAAAAATGGTCAAACACCCTATTAAAAGAATCTGATTGGCCATCTAAATCCACGCTCGGAACAATTTTTATTCATTCATGTTTCGGTTCGATTGGTCCGTTAGTTATTCATCGGTACCGACGTTCAAAGGGAAGGGACTCTCCTGAATATGCCGAGTGGTCCAGATAAAAATCCAGAAAAGAAAATACTGCAAAAGAAAGCGTAAATACAAGAACCATGATTTCTCACCGTGGGAAAACCCCCCGTAATGCCCGCACGATCACACGTAAAGCTACGCCCGTCCTGCTGGGCCCACAAGCACAATTGCACGTGCTTTTTCCCACGCACTGTGTGGATCAAGCTGATTGGCCTTCTAAAACGGCGCTCGAAACATTTTCCATTCATGTTTTGGAATGATTGGCCCGTTCGTTATGAAGGTCGCGGCACCGACAACTTCATATTACAGCGTCCACAATTGCGCATGCGTAATATTGTGATGTTTACTATTATCAATCATGGACCGATCACGTGAGAAGGAGTACGATATTTTTTGTAGGAGTCCGATTTTCACGTGACACCGGCGAAGCACGCAAGGAGTCCGCTGGTGACCGGCATAAATTGCATGAGCCTTTTGAGTCACTCACAATGGATACCAACTGAAAAGCATACGTTCGCTAGGATTCGGGGCCGGGGATCGTCGACGATCTGTCGACGATCTGCATTATTTTTTAGTGGACCTTGTCAAGTCAATGACTTACAAATTCGAAAAATGCAATACCACAAAAAGTAAGCTTCTCGTGTTTAATAATCTGTTACAATGATATGTTGTTTTTACAAACAAATGGACTGATAATGAAAGTTTGAAACCAAGACACTTTTAGTATAGGAGATTTGCGGCGTGAAGCATTTGCGTGATTTATCAACTCGGCACGTGGTGTCTGGTGGTTAGTTATTTTTTCTTCTGATAATGACGTAACTAATACCCCACTTAACATAATACCGCGGTTTTAGTGAATACCGCGTTTTTTTTGTCACTGGATACCACGGTATAGTAAATGCAATACCGTCCCAAGCTTAGTAGTTTGTTTCAAAGCATCCGTGTTGCTCTAGCTTTTTCAAACTTATTTGTACAAGCGAATCCAGGCACATGGTCAATGTTCACTCACGAGGCCCCCTGCAATGGAGAAACCGCTGAACACTGTAGCAGCCATGTGAGTCATGTAGGTAAAAGATGGAACTCAAGAATGTACTGTTTGAGGAAACTGAACTTATTTGATGTCAGGAAGGAAATCAAGACAATCTTCTATAACTCGGTTATCTGTAGTGTATGGACCTACTGTTTGTTACATGTATGATGGGCTGGAAATGGAAATACTGATAAGAAAGTGAACAAATTAATTGACGATACCATCAAACGAGCAAGTAGGATACTCGGTGAGTGTTTGCCATCAGTGGACACGGTCTACGACCAACGGCTGCGTGACAAGCTACAACTGGTGTGGAGAGATGCTGGGCATCCTCTCCACAACCAATTTAAGGATAACATCATTCCACGCAGCAGAAGACTGAGACCAGTGGTTGCACACACAAACCAATATTCTTCATTTTTCACAGGCAGGGCCATTAAGTGTCACTCATAATGATGATTTTACAAGATGATTTTTTTTATCCAAAGGATTAATTGATTCTGGTATCTGAGAAGTATCGGGGTTTTGCAGGTTTTGACATCATTTTTAAATTAAGTCTTATATACTGGTTCTATTTTGGAATGGGTCTTGCATTAATTTCACATGTGCTTTTTCATGCTCTAAAATTATTAGTGCTTTATATTGTGTGCAATTGTAATGTTTTGATGTGATTGTGTATTTATTTCCTGTATATACATGTATTGTAGTGTATTAATTTTTAATAAGAGATGACAACATGTAATTTCCAGTTTTGGATTTTAATAAAGTTTATCTATCTATCTACACACTATTGTGCAAATCAACTGCCCCCTGACCGATTATCTGAACAATAGCTAACACAATGCTTTTGCCATTGAAGGGGGCCTTCGTGATAGAAATGATAGCGTGCCCGTATTGATCTGTAATACCAATGATTTTTAGTTCATTTCAATCAGTCTACTGTAAAGGATGGACACTGAACCTAAAACCTGAAAAACATATCAACCGTTCCTTATTTTGTTTTTTCTCAAATCTGTTTTTATATTGGGAAAAAATATGTTGCAACCTGACGCCACTTCAGCGGTTGCAAAAAGGGCACGACGGCCAAGGTAATTATGACGGCATTGTTGGAACGAAAGCACGATCACTAAGGGGGATCAACGCATTTCGGCATTGTTGGAATGAAAGCACGATCATGGGGGATCAACACATCGCGGCATTGTTGGAATGAAAATACGGTCACAATGTCTGGAGAGTTGAGCCTTGGTTGACTGCATTATTGATTGCGGCATTGAAAGAATTCTTCACACAAAGACCGTCACTTTGAACTCAAGCGACACCAGATAAGGCGCACCTGTAGATAAGGCGCAGCGATGTTTTTGTGGTCTAGAAAGTCAGATAAGACGCGTCTTATCCGCAGGAAATTACGGTACAAAGTCTATGGAGTGTCAAGACAATTTTTCAAGTATTTCCTAACAAAATTGGAAATGTTTCTCAGTCCCAGAGACATGTCTTATCATCATTTTTGCAATGACTGACCTTCACTGAGATGATATAATGAAGAAAAAAGTGGCGTCAGGTTGCAACATTTTTGCTTATATACATGTAGCTACCGAAACACATTATTCATGAAACACACGTTGTTTTTTGCAGGCTTAATACACGTACAGGTGGTGCTTGAGAATGGTCAGGCATTTGGAATGCTAAGCAACTATCGGATCCCATTGAAGCAATGGGTGCGTGTAGTCTACAAACAAGATGGAAGCAAGGTCAGTATGATTTCCTTGGTGTTTGTGTGAATCTATTCACCCTAGGTTTCCTCTGAATCATCCAATTACCGGGATGCAAGCCCTGGGCTTCTTTCAAATTGTAAATAACAAATCGGCACCATACATCATCATCATCATTATCATGGGTGTTGTCACTTGCAGACGTTTTACTGCAGACATTTGGGTTTCGTTTTTTTACTCACCCTGTATAAGACTCCGGTATTATTATTATTAAGAAAAATTAGTACTGTCTT
This sequence comes from Patiria pectinifera, assembly GCA_029964075.1. NCBI lineage: Eukaryota > Metazoa > Echinodermata > Asteroidea > Valvatida > Asterinidae > Patiria > Patiria pectinifera. The sequence goes on from CM057150.1 coordinate 13,198,097, forward strand.
CATGAAGCCTTCTTCAATGGCCTCTTGTTTTCATTTCAGTGGACCTTATCAGTGAGCAGTGGACACAACTTGACAAACGTGGTGGTGAGCGGCAGTATGTTCCCCAAGCCGGTGCGGTATGAGGAGGGGGAGGGGCTTATCTATCTGGGAGGGAGTAGTGTCTCTAAGGCATTCCGGGGATTCATAGCGGATGCCTGGCTGTGGAGGACTACAGTGACTAAAAAGGTGAGAGAGAGCAGGGCCCAGTTTCACGGTGCTGCTTAACAGTTGGCAGAAAAGTTGTGTTTAGCATAGCAGAAAAATTTGCTAACCTTTTCACGGTGTGGACGTGCCAACGGTCGCGCGTGCATGGAGATTTCTATTGTTACGTCACTAAGTTAAGCACATTTTTTCCTCGGAAGTAAGCGTGCCTTTTGCTGTGCTTATGCTTACGGTCTCCATGAAATAGACGAAGGCTCTGTTAGCAGAAAATCGTGTGCTTAGCAGCGCCGTGAAATTGGGCCCTGAATATATCAACCAACATTTTCCATGTGCTCTTCATCAAAATCAAATTTTGTTTCACTTACTATATTTTCTCATTGTATGTTCTATTCCAACCCCCAAAACTCTCTTTTTTTCTCCCTTCTTTTTTGGGGCACAAACAGATCTGCCATGTGAGTAGACTGGCTCCCGGTTTGCACATTATCGATGCAGATTGTGGGGCGGGAACTAGCCTACCCCTCGAGTACGGAAATATTGTTGGGCTGCAAGTAATTTGAAATTTGTGAAGTAATAACTATATAATAAACATGAGCTAATTTTTTTTTCTTTGGGGAGGGGTGTGATGTCTTATTCAAAAGTGAATAACGACTTGTAGTTCTAGAAAAATTGTAATTTAAAAAAAAGGAATGTATTTTGGGAGATGAAACTTAAAAATATATGTAGCACGGGGAATTAAACTGTTCGCTGAATGGAGTGCATTGCTTGAGGTTTAAATGATTTCGTTGCCACACTTACCTGTGTGCTAATGGTTAGCTGCACCATTGTGGTTCATTCACAGAAGTTGTAACATTCCAAAATCTGCCCTTTTTTTTAACAGGATCAACATTTGAATTCTTCAAGTCCTATCCTGATGGATAGGATCAGTTCTTACATCACAAACTGCGATGCGCTACAGGAGAGAATGCTGACTGTATACGAGACGTATCAGAACCAACGGCTGTCGCTTATTACACAGAGTAAGAGCCACAAAGTACAAAGTACCCAATAGTCACGGTAGTGCCTGAAACTGCCCTGCCTGTACCCTGCCAAAATTCGACCTCCCCTCCTCCCCATGTCAGGCTTACTTTCACAGCAACGATTCACGCACATTCTTTAACAATGCATTACATGTATGTTTAAAGCTATAGTCCATCATTTGCAGCTATCCAAAAAGTAACTGGCATAATTATTGTTGAAAACATACTTGGTTGAAAGATAGTAAGGGGACTAAACTCCCTGTGAAATTATTCTTTCTGGCAAGCTGTCATTTTGAAGTAATCAACGAAAGAAGGCCTTTCCAATGGTGCTTCTTAAGAAGCACCGTAGGAAATTCAAATTAGGAGTTTGTTTTGTTATTCGGCAAAGTGCGCGCAAGCATTGGCACGACGCACACGTAAGTGTGGTTGCTGTAATTTGTCGGATCAGTGCGCGACATCGCGTAGCTGCAATCGGCTCAGTGAGAACGTGTCTCGGATGCTGAATTCAGGCCCAATTCAAAACATGATTCAGCAACTTTTGATTTGAAACTGAGATCCTAGAATGCTGGTTTTTTTTGGAATACACAGCTGAAGCTGAGCTCAAACTTCATCAGGTTAGTTGTTCAGCACCCTTCATTAGATTTTGAGCACGCTTGTTGCTTCAAACGAACAAAATGCACAAATTACAAATGATAGACTGTACCTTTAACACACACGATCACAGACAGCACTTTTACATGCTTTTATAGACCATTTTCACAAATGAGTACCTGAAAATGGTTCACTGCCTTTCAGCAGATTGTCACCACACCAGTTGCAACCAGAGTTGGACTTATTTTCGCTCCAAGGAGGAGAATCAAGCCAATTATGAAACGGATTCACAACAGCCATAGAGAAACCACTGTGTTCACTTGGCCTTCATAGTGTACATGAACCAATAACCATGATTGCACCTGGTTGATTGTCATCAGGACTACGCCATCAAATTACTCCCAGTAGCACTCAGTACCGCCACAGCACTCAACGGTTTTAGGAAATTCCTCAGTAAATAAACACAATGTACTACAATTTTAGTACAGTTGGGTTAATGAAGTGGTTGCACCGAGTCCATACAGCTTTTAAAGCATAAATTATATTGTGGAAATATTGTTCGATCTCCCTCACAAATGCCATAAAATGTCATCACAAACAAAAAGTGATTTTTAATTAAAAATATGTTATGCTTCTTCAAGATTCCTGCAGCAATTCCCTGTCATCACTTCTTCCGTCCTCATCCCAATCGTCATCATCATCCGACAGTCATCCACCGGTATGCCTACCCTGGGAGCGACGTCCACCTAAGGGCTACAGACATCTATGGTCTGCACTCAAGACTGCTGCCTGGCGAAGCAAGTACTATAAGCAGAGCTTTGAGTTCATTGGTAGGAGGCTGCATGAGAAGGCCCTACAGTATCTGGTGAGTAGGTTGACTTGATGACCAGTCGTTAGATAGTCGTATTTTGTCTGTGAACTTAAGTTGAACTCCATCGGCGCGGCTGGTAAAAGACTAGTAAGTAATCGTCCGGGTTGCAACATGTCTAACAACTTGAAGGTTACGTTCTCGACCGTTATTCATATATGCATGCAGCGCAATACATATGCAGTGAATTTTCGCGGTGAGATCCAATGGTGCACCGGACTCCTTCATTCCGTTACATGGGGAGTTCTTCTCAATACGTCGGGACATGTTTGCAGATCGGGCGACATTTTAACGGCCAAATCACTCAGCTTGGTCAATTGTGTATAGAAATAAAATGTATCATTGTGATATACTTGATTTATTTGAGTCGTGTATGCCCTATAATGAATTTTGGAATGCTACACAACACAAAGCACAAACTCTCGAAGTAATGAGAATGACCTTCCGTAGCGGCCTAGAATACACGCTGGAATCTGAACCAATCAGAGTGCTGGCATAGAATTTGCTAGCAATTCAAAATACTCCCATATGTTGTGTACAAAATAGAAAACGTTTTCGCCAAGTCGGTTATTGAACATCAATAGTCAGCATCATTTGGTCTGGGAACCAGGCTACGCGCATTGAAGTGATATTTTTTGTGCGTGGAACCAGTAACCGGTACCGTATGTACGTAAACAATAACTGACTTGGCACCAAGACTAGTGAGTAGGTGATAATGGACTCTAGTGTAAAGAAAAGTCAATGGTGATGTGTCGCCGACCGAGGAGAACTAAAAGCACAGAATCAGAATCATTTAGATTTTAATGGCCAAACTAAATGGAAACAGCCTAACCTTTGCCACCTGTTAAAGGATTTGATGTTTGTTAATTAAAATATGGACCGGATCTCTTATATCTGGGGCCTCAAATCTCCTGAGACTGAAACCAGAGATGAAGCCAAGGTTTCAAAACACCGTTCGTAACAGAATGGTACTTGCAAGCATGTGCATATAACCGAAACTATGTGAACATTTACAAAATACACTCATGTTGAGAGAAGCTTTGCGGGTACACCATGTGGAATCAGTCTCTCTTATCAGAGTGATGGTTCTGAGAAGAACCGGTGAGTGTAAACTCGATGTTTTGACCAGGATGCTCTGGTCGTCCTCGGGAGAGAGAAAGACATTTGGATTGGAATTTCTCTCTCCTGAGGATGACCAGAGCATCCTGGTCAAAACATCGAGCTCATACTCACCAGTTCTTCTCAGAACCATCACTCTGATAAAAGAGATTGATTCCAAGTGGTGTACCCGCAAACCGTCTCTCACTCTAGCCTCCACCATGCAAAGTTTCAAGTCTTACACTTACTGTTATTGTAGAATTTTGTTTAATGTCTCATTAAAAATAATAATAATAATAATAATTGTGCTTATATAGCGCTTTCCATCGTATCAACGATGTCAAAGCGCTTTACAATTATTACCCCCTTCATCAGGCCATGGGACCATGCGGCAGCCGATATCAACGCTCAATCAGTCCTCGACCCTCACAGGTACCCATTTATACTCCTGGGTGGAGAGAGGCAATTGTAGTTTAGTGTCTTGCCCAAGGGCACAAACACCATGTTCCTGGCAGGGTTCGAACCCATGCACCTTAAATTCGTACATGAGTCAAACACCGTAACCACTGGACCATGGCGTTCTACACTGGGTAACTTGGGGTGATCAACTCTAAATGTACTACTCTTTCCATCTGTTTTATTTGGTCTCGTTTCTAGGCTGCTGGTGGTTTGTCGACAATTCCAGTCATCCTCCCCGTCCTCCGCCAGGCTAGTTGCTATGGTAACCACAAATCCTCCTACATGTTGGGCACGTTGTACGCCGGAGGAATCAACATCGATGCAGACCAGAATGAGGTAAGAATTGATGAAATTTTGACCAATTTTAGGACAGAATTTGCACAAAACAAAAACTATCATGATAACCAGACCACCAGTCTTGTCTGGGCAAGTTGGAGCTGAAACTCTCAGCTCGGGGCATTATTTGTACGCAGTGGCTCAGTCCACCCGTCAGTGACTGGGGGTGTGCAATGACGGGAACCGTGTACCTGTTGAAAAATAAAAACACGGGTACCCAGGTACCAATGAAAGAAACCAACCCCAAAAATTCAAATCTCGGAAGTTGCTGCTCAGATGGTTTACAAAAGTTTGCACGATGATACTTCCGCAATTGGTGCATCAATACAGGGTGAGTAAAAAAAAAATGAAACCCAAATGTCGGGACCATTGTTTTAGTGAAGTTCTGCATGTAGCATTTTCAAAATCTAGGATATAAAAGCCCAACTCATAAGCTTTCTTTTAGTACAAGAATCATTGAAATCACTCATGTACTTTTCAAGTTACGGAGTTTTAAACACAACCGCCGTTTTAAGGATCTGTCCACGGATCACAAAAAAATTCAGTGTTCTTTCAGCAAAACGAAAACAAATCACATAACGATTTGTGTGAATTGTTTTCGTTTTACTGAAAGAACACACACCACTTTTGTGATCCGTGGACAGAACTTTAAAACGTTGGTTGTGTTTAAAACTCCGTAACTTGAAAAGTACATGAGTGATTCGAATGTTTCTTGTACTAAAAGAGAGCTAATGAATTGGGCTTTTATATCCTAGTTATTGAAAGTGCTACATGCAGAATTCACTGAACCAATGGTCCCGACATTTGGCTTTCGTTTTTTTTTTACTCACCCTGTACAGCAAGATACAATGACTACACTGAGCTTATAGATTTACGGTGTAAATTGCAACTTTCGCGAGCGTCATATTTCGCATGTAGCCTGGTTTTCATTTTTTAAATTCCCTGTAAATTACATTCAAGTCCTTTCTTTTTCATTGCCTGAGAAGTTACCAATTTGAAGTGTTATCCATCCTCCATAGAAGATTACCTTTTAAAGGAATTTGAAGTGTGAGTGCTAACTCTATGGGCAAAAGGTGTTTTGCAAAACTTGAAGGGTTGTGAAGTACAGAAGACTAGGACGGATAAGATACTGGACACAAAATGGGGGTTTGCGTACTTTAAATGCCGACACTTAATTCTGCATCTTGACCCAAACAACTTTTTTTTGTGGCACCGTGTAGCTGATGTCAACTATTAATCTATATTTGTCTCTCCCTATAGGCATATTTATATTGGCTGGTTGCCGCACAGGCAGGGAACCGGTTAGCCATGCTTGCATTGGCCAATCATCATTACCAAGGGCTGAACGCGGCAGCCAAAGATTATGACTTCTCGTACAGTAAGTCTGACATATTCAAATAGGATTATGAAGAGTAAAAGACTAGGATGGTTAAGATACCAGACACAAAGTGGGGTTTACATACTTTAAATACTGACACTTTTTTAAAATAGAATATTTTAAAATAGGACATTTAAAGGGAAGATACAACATTTGCAAACATCACAAAACGAAATGATCAAATTATCACAAAATACTTTACTGCATTGTTAGGGAATGACAGTCCAAAGCATCCTGTAAAATCGTGGCTCCCGGTGTGCTGTCATTTTCAAGAAAAATGGGAACCAACGCTCGTCGGCCGATCAGTGTTGGAGAAAACTGGCTTTTTTCAAAAACTGCTCCTGTTTTCATAATTAGTTATTCCGTGTTTTCTTTGCAATTGGTTACACACCTGTGAAGGGATACAAGCCTGCTAGACTGATTCTCTGACCTAACAATTCCCCAAAGTCTATAAATTGCTCCGTTTTATCTGAAGTGCGGTCAGGGGACCAGACTACAACAACATGAATGGTTTTCTTGGTTTTTCCAGCATCTACAAGCTCAAATTGTGAAACAAGTCATTTTAACAATATTTGCAATAACATAATAATCCTCCAAATCCATTTATTTCTGAAAATTGCAGTAAAAGCAAATGATTGTTGTACATTCCCTTTAAGGAAAAAAAATGTATTTTCATAATGGACAAGATTTGGTGAAATTGGTGAACAAAGAAATCTACTCTTGGGGTGATTGATCATTTTCTCACGCAGGTCCTCATCTTTGGAACAAACTACCCCTCGCCATTCGCAATATCTCATCGCTTTCTGAATTTAAAGTTGCCCTAAAGACCTATTTGTTTCAGACCACTCAGAATATTCTTGTTTAGTTAAATTTAATTGTTTTGTTATTTCTGATTTGATATAATTTTTGTTTGCGCCATGAGCGTCATTTATGGCGGATAATGGCGCAGTATAAATTTCAGTTATTATTATTATTATTATTACTCAGCACAGAAAATGTTTGCTTAGCGGAAATAGGTTACCAGCCAAGCTGTCAGGGGATTTACATTGCTTGTGACTGGTATCCTGCTGATTTCAGCTTGGCACATAATTGCCTAGCGCAGTATTTCTGCTTACTCGTTCGATGAAGTGGGGCTTTGGTCCGTGAGCGTGCTTTGTTCATGTGTTTATTTTTGGTCTGTTTTCTTTTATCAGATTACTTGAAGAGGTTGGCAGATTTGACAGTCAAAGATCGAGAGAGACATGATGCTGATGGGGTAAGTAGTTGCTTAAAGCTACATTCAATCATTTGCAGCTATCCAAAAAGTAACTGACAAAATTATCGTTGAAAAGCATACTCGGTTTAATTCCCTGTGAAATAATTCGTTCTGGTAAGCTGTCATTTTCAAGAAAACAATGAAAGAAGGCCATTTCAAACGATGCGTCTAAAGATGCATCGTGGGAAATTTCCGTAAGTAGTTCATTTTTAATTCGGCGAAGCGCGCAAGCATTGACATGATGCACACGCGAGCGCAGTGCTATAATTTGTTGGTTCAGCGGGCGACATCGCGTAGCTGCAATCGGCTGAATGAGAATGCTGAATCTGGGTGCAATTCAATACCTGACTCGGTAACTTTTGAGTTGAAATTGAGATCCTAGAATGTTGTTTCCTTGGAATATACAGCATTCACTGAGCTGAAACTTCATCAGGTTAGTTGTTCAGCACCCTTCTTTAGATTTTAAGCACTTCTGTTGCTTCAGACGAACTTTATTTCCAAAACGCGACTTGTCCATTTGGAAACGGTGAAAATTTGTACAGCTGAAAACTTTAATGATTAAAAACAGTATAGCACCCGATTCTAAACTTCATTTTTCGATTATTGTATTCTTAAAGGGAATATACAACATTTGCAAACATCAGAAAATAAAACTACCAAGTTTTTACGAAGTACCTTACTAGGATGTTGGTAAATGGCAGTCACAAGCATTCTGTAATATTACGGCACCTGGTGTGAAGTCGTTTTCAAGAAAATGGTATTTATGTATACATTTCCAATGGTGGTCGGCCGACCACCGTTGGAAAAACCTAACTATTGTTCAACTACTGCTCCATATTTACCATTTGTTTCAGTTCAAATTGTGTTTGCTATTCGGGTTACATGTTCATGAATGGGTGCAGGCCAGCTAGACTGGTTCCCCTACCTTACAATTTTCCGGCATCTATATATTGGTCCATTTCATCTTTAGTGGAGTCAGGGAACCAGACTACTTGAACATTTTTGTTTTTCTTTGTTTTTTCGAGCATTTTCGGACACAAAACTTCCAACATGTCAGTGTTACAATATTTAGATCTATTATACTAACCCCTCAACTAGTTCATTTCTGAAAATTACAGTGAAAGCCAATGATGTACATTCCCTTTAAGTTGTGTTTAAAAAATTTGGGCCGCCAGGAGAGAGTAGGATTCTAAAAGGGAGCGAACTGGCATGTATCGCGTTTCGGAATTAAACTCTTCAAGTTTAATTTGATAGATTTTACAATTTTTTTGGAGTGAAGGTTTTGACGGAGTACGTGAGGTTGACAGACACCGACTCACTACAGGTGCACAAAGGAGAGGGTGGCGACCACTTCCTGTGGTTGAAGTACCAAGCAACCAAAGGCATAGCACAGGCACAGGTTGGTGTCTAGGTGCTAGACTTCATGAACGTCATGTCCATAACAATTTTTTTTGGGCTATATTTTTTTTTAAGTTGGAAGTAAACTTTTGTTATTTTGCCACAAATTAACCCCTTGTCCTTATAGAACTTTATATACCGTTCCTAACTCAATCCTTTCCTTTTCCTTTTAAAAGAGCCTAAAAATATATCATCCAAGAATTTCTTTTCTGTATCTGTTCCACACTGGATTGTTTTAGCGCTATTCACCTATGACCATATCAAAGCAAATCAGAATGCCTTAACGATAGTTATTGGAAAATATAATTGTCTTGACTTCAATTATGTAAATCCTTAAAAGTGACAAATGTTTGTAAACCAAATTTCCAAACAATAGTACACATTTTTCTTCAAATCTCAGAAAGTGTCACAAACCTGAGATGACATTTAATTGCTTTAAGCCAATTATGTTTATAACATGGGATCCAATACCCCAAGAAGACTTCTTTTCCAAGACTATGACCCTTCCCAGGACCAATCTTTGTACTCCTCTGTGCCCCATACCCCATAGAAAGAATCATTCCAAAAGACCACAATCCTACTATCCCAGGACCATGCTTTGTACTCCTAGGTCCCCATACCCCATAGAAATAGTCCTTCCTATATACCACACTCCTCCAATATCCCAGGACCATGCTTTGTATTCCTAGGTCCCCATACCCCATAGAAATAGTCCTTCCTATATACCACACTCCTCCAATATCCCAGGACCATGCTTTGTATTCCTAGGTCCCCATACCCCATAGAAATAGTCCTTCCTATATACCACACCCCTCCAATATCCCAGGACCATGCTTTGTATTTCTAGGTCCCCATACCCCATGGAAATAGTCCTTCCTATATACCACACCCCTCCAATATCCCAGGACCATGCTCTGTACCGGTATTCCTTGGTCCCCATACCCCATAGAAATACATGTAGTCCTTCCTATATACCACACCCCTCCAATATCCCAGGATCATGCTTTGTACTCCTAGCTCCCCATACCCCATAGAAATAGTCCTTCCAAAGACCACAACCCTCCAATATCCCAGGCCCATGCTGAAACAGTCATTCCTTGCTATGTCCAGTTTCTTAGATCCACAGGCTCAAACCTTCTTTATTCTGGTTGTGGTTCCATCTGACTCCGCCCTTCCTTTCACCCGCTGTTCCATTCTCCATTCTCCCTCCCCCTGTAGCTTGATATGGCCCGCATACTATTCTGGGGGCAGAGGGGCATAGACCGGGACGTCCAGCAGGCCGTTGACCTTTACCGATTGTATTTAATGGAGAATCCATTGGATGAGGTAGTGCAGTATGACTATGGGATCATTCATCTACAGGTAAGGCTACATTTGAATTACAAGGCTACGGCTAAGACTATGGCAATTACACATGTGCCTATGGAAGGAACTGAAGCCACTTCCCATAGACATGTGTAACAGTCAGCCATAGCCAAGTAATTCAGATGCGGCTAAAGTCTCGATAATGGTAAATCTTTACAGCAATGGAGGTTGCTCATGTTGTAATCATGGTGCATTGATGGGCTTAAGCGATTTTATAGATTTGCTTCACATATAAAATTGCTTAAGCCAGAAAGGTTTTCCTTTGATCACAGCAGATTTTTTGCTTATCATCCACAAAATAAGCTTAGAAATATTTTCTTCCTCAAAGAGATCCAAAAACCTGGGTCCTGTTTGTTTCTGTTCCATTGCATTGCTGAGAAGATTCACCATTAATTTCAATTCAAGATTTGTTTCAAAACGTATCATGATTCTGTCAATTCTTGATTTCTGTTTGATATTCTCTCCTGATTGATTTTATTAACGCTCCCTCGTCAGGCTTCAATAGCCCGACTGAAGTTTTGGGGCTCGGAGGGCGTCAAACGAGACATGAAAACCGCCGTCAAATATTACGAAAAGTCGGTCAAAGAAATGCCCCGGAATCGGGTTGCTCTGTACGACTACGGCATTGTCTTACTCAGGGTAATCAGGCATGCCAACATTTCCTCAGATCAGCTGATTTCCTCGTTTTTCACTTCAAATGTATGCCGTTAAATATTGGAAAACAGTGTAGAAAGTCTTGCAAAGCTTAAAATGTCCTCGTTTTTTTCTATACGGTAAACTCCGGCTAAACCGGCACTCTCAGGACCCAAGAATTTGTGACGACTTACGCGAATGCCGATATCTGCTATAAGTTGTCATTTCGCCGACTTACATGAATGGCCTTTTGCATACATGATTCATTGCACTAATTGGCTTCGATTTACCCTGGATTATCTCCTTAATGCTTGAGTTGAATCCAGCAAATTAATCCTTGAATTGTATCATCACGTTTGGGATATTGAAAGTTGAGACCTTGATACATATGTACGTGCACAGTAACGAATTAAATGCGTGCGTGTTCCGGTATATACCATGCACGCATAGACTGCAGCAGTAGTCATTCAATACTGGTTTTGATGCTCACTATGCATAAGGGATGTATGCAGTAGGACACCCTTTTTCGACACCGATGCATGCAACAATCGCAGGCCGTGCGAAATCACTTTTTACTCAACACTTTGCCAACCGCAGTACAGGAAGTCGATGCCAATGCATGATTTGTTGAATGCCGACTTACACAAAGGATTTTGTAATGCTTTTCATGGAAAGGGGACCGAGAGTAACACGACGACTTGAGCAAAATGGTGACTTGTAAAAGCCAACTTAGAAATAAAAAATTCAATGGAAATGCATTACGGACAATCGGGACTTTAGTCAGACGGCCGACTTGAGCGATTTGACGCGTTGTACGATGTCGGTTTAGCCGGAGTTTACTGTTCTTTCAAGTTGCATGTCTGGGTATTGTGGAGGGACTTGTCTGTTCTTGAAGGCAGTGATATGTAGCCGAGTCACCATATTTGAGTTTGAGTTTTTGAGTGGCTTGTAATCACCATGCAGTTTTGAGGCACTTTGAGCCGAAATTCTTTGGTTAATGTCTTGCTTATCAGCAATCAAATGAAATCTGGCTACAATGCCAATGAGCAATGTCAGGTATCTTTATAATACAAAACAAATGCATGAACATTACTTGGCAATCAAATTTTCTCTTGCATTGAAGTACATGCCTGTTGTAGACATACATGTAGCGTAGAGATGCTTCTTTTTAAAGAACATTTCCTTGTAATGGGGTGCATGCAAAACCACAGAGGGCGCTGTCTGTCATTTGTATCGGGACATAAATTCAACGGTGCCACCACTTGCGGGAAGACACCATTCCATATTGTGTTCACCAATCACAGTCGTGATCGGTGTTTGACATGCATGCTTTTAAAGTCTGACATTATGTGATGTGATCAAGCTAAATGAGTCGTTTGACGGCAGTTATGATTGTGAGATACAGCCCAAAATAGGTCAGTAGGGCTGGAAATTTCAAACTTGACTTTTTTATACAATCAGAAGGCTACATATGACCTCTTTCATGTCAACTCACGATAAAGTTGTTAAAATGTGACATTTTTGCTAAGGAGTTAAAGCTATAGTCCATCATTTGGAGCCATCCAAAAAGTAACTGGCGTAATTATTGTTGAAAAACATACTTGGTTGAAAGATAGTTAGCGGACTAAATTCCCTGTGAAATTATTCTTTCTGGCAAGCTGTCATTTTGAAGTAATCAACGAAAGAAGGCCTTTCCAACGGTGCATCTTGAGACGCACCATAGGAAAATTTAAATTAGTAGTTCGTTTTGTTATTCGGCGAAGCGCTCGCAAGCACTGGCACAACGTAAACGTGTGCGCGGTTGCTATAATTCGTCGGATCAGTGCGCGACATCGCGTATAGCTGCAATCGGCTCAGTGAGAACGTGTCTCGGACGCTGAATTCATGCCCAATTCAAAACATGATTCAGCAACTTTTGATTTGAAATTGAGATCTTAGAATGCTGTTTTTTCTCGGAATATACAGCTGAAGCTGTATTTTTTTTTAACAATAATTTGTTATAATCTGTTTTTTACAATAATTACACCAGTTACTTTTTGGATAGCTACAAATGATGGACTCTGGCTTTAATTGACTTGTGATGGACTTGATTACAACCCTATCAGGTGTGAAGTCTTGCAAACCGGGGTACTTGGTGATTGGCCATATGCGTAATTTTTATTTAAATATATGTTTTGCAGATCCAAGAATTCCTCCCATCCTTGGTGATGGGTTATTTATTTATTCATTTATTTTATCAAATATGCATCTTGTTAATTGGGAGAGATATTATACACATTGATTTGTAAATCTCTCTTTGATGTATTCTTGGTGTGTTTTTTTTGCTTCAGTCTGTAAAAAAAATAAGTTACAATTGTTTCATTATTTTCTTTCTTTACAGGGACAAGGAACAGAGAAAAATGTTGAGAAGGCCCTTGAACACCTGAACAAATCTGCAGAATTGGTAAGAAGTAGATAAAAAATGACGGTTGTCATGTGTGATGTGTTTTGTTTATCTTGTAGCCCATGCTTTGAGTAGACTTGATGTCAAGTTGTTAGAAAGTCGTGTTTTGTCTGTGAACTTCAGTCGAACTCCATCGGCGCGGATGGTATAAGACTAGTACGTAATCTGCCGGGTTGCGACATATCTAACGACTTGACGGGCACGTTCTCAGAATGATATTCATATCGTGCAGCGCGATACATATGCAGTGAATCTATGCGGTGAGATCCAATGGCGCACAGCAATGCAAATGAAGACTCGTTCATTCCGTTACATGGGGAGTTCTTCTCAATACGTCGGGACATGTTTGCAGATCGGGCGACGTTTTAAAGGCCAAATCACTCAGCTTTGTCAATTGTGTATAAAAATAAAATGTATCATTGTGATATACTTGATTTATTTGAGTCGTCTATGTCCTGTAATGAATTTTGGAATGCTTCACAACACAAAGCACGAACTCAAAGTAATGAGACTGACCTTCTGTAGCTGCCTAGAATGCACGCTGGAATCTGAACCAATCAGAGTGCTCGCATAGAATTCGCTAGCGATTCAAAATACTCTCATATGTTGTGTACAAAATAGAAAACGTTTTCGCCAAGTCGGTTATTGAACATCAATAGTCAGCATCATTTTGGTCTGGGAACCAGGCTACACGGCACTCGATCTGTACACTAACGTGTACCGATCAGTGGGCTACGCGCATTGCAGTGATATTTTGCGTGCGTGGAACCAGTAACCGGTACCGTATGTACGTGAACAATAACAAACTTGGCACCAAGTCTATGCTTTGAGTGGCTCTTGGCCTTGTGTTTGGCTGATACCTATGTCAGACAAACAACAACCAAAATCATAAGAATGGGTAGGCCATGCGAGGAGAATGGAACCACTTCAGTCAGTACATACAGTCGTGGTTGTTGGATTAGTCTGTACAGCTCTCACATTCTCATTCTTATTCTGTTTCCTTAGGGGCATGCACCGGCCTACACGGCACTCGGTTGGTACGCCATCAATTTCCAGCGAGACATGAAAGCAGCCGCTAAGTACTTTGACATCGCAGCCAGAATGGGGCACAGGGACGCCATGCACAACCTGGGTTATATGTACAAGTCTGGTCAGTACCCAGGCAAACCTGCAGATGAGGTGAGAGGGGGCATGGGTGTGGGTGGAGATGGGATAGGGTGGGGGTGGGTTGGGGATATCTGCCAGAATGGGGCACAGGGACGCCATGCACAACCTGGGATATATGTACAAGTCTGGTCAGTACCCAGGCAGACCTGCAGATGAGGTACGAGGGGGTATGGGTGTGGGTGGAGATGGGATAGGGTGGGGGTGGGTGGGGGGTATCTGTCAGAATGGGGCACAGGGACGCCATGCACAATCTGGGTTATATGTACAAGTCTGGTCAGTACCCAGGCAGACCTGCAGATGAGGTACGAGGGGGTATGGGTGTGGGTGGAGATGGGATAGGGTGGGGGTGGGTGGGGGATATCTGTCAGAATGGGGCACAGGGACGCCATGCACAACCTGGGTTATATGTACAAGTCTGGTCAGTACCCAGGCAGACCTGCAGATGAGGTGAGAGGGGGTATGGGGGTGGGGTGAGTGGGGAGGGGGTGGGGTAGGGTGGGTGATATCTGTCAGAATGGGGCACAGGGACGCCATGCACAATCTGGGTTATATGTACAAGTCTGGTCAATACCCAGGCAGACCTGCAGATGAGGTACGAGGGGGTATGGGTGTGGGTGGAGATGGGATAGGGTGGGGGTGGGTGGGAGATATCTGTCAGAATGGGGCACAGGGACGCCATGCATAACCTGGGATATATGTACAAGTCTGGTCAGTACCCAGGCAAACCTGCAGATGAGGTGAGAGGGGGCATGGGTGTGAGTGGGATGGGGTAGGGTAGGGGGTGGGTGGGGGATATCTGCCAGAATGGGACACAGGGACGCCATGCACAATCTGGGTTATATACTGTACAAGTCTGGTCAGTACCCAGGCAAACCTGCAGATGAGGTGAGAGGGGTATGGGTGTGGGCGGGTGTGAGTGGGTGGTGAGGGGATGGATCTGCCAGAATGGGGCACAGGGATGCCATGCATAACCTGGGTTATATGTACAAGTCTGGTCAGTACCCAGGCAAACCTGCAGAGAGGTGAGAGGGGGCATGGGTGTGGGTGGAGATGGGATAGGGTGGGATGGGGGTGGGTGGGGGTACCTGCCAGAATGGGGCACAGGGACGCCATGCATAACCTGGGTTATATGTACAAGTCTGGTCAGTACCCAGGCAAACCTGCAGATGAAGTGAGAGGGGGCATGGGTGTGGGTGGAGATGGGATTGGGTGGGGGTTGGGGTGGGTGGGGGATATCTGTCAGAATGGGGCACAGGGACGCCATGCATAACCTGGGATATATGTACAAGTCTGGTCAGTACCCAGGCACACCTGCAGATGAGGTGAGAGGTGTGAGTGGGATGGTCTGGGTGAGGGGGGTCTGAGTGGGTGTGTGGGGGTGGTGAGGGTGGGGGGATCTACCAGAATGGGGTACAGGGACGCCATGCATAACCTAGGATATACATGTATGTATATGGCCAAAAGGCCATTGATTTGCATGGATCATTTTTCT
The DNA here is from genome assembly GCA_029964075.1 of Patiria pectinifera. Classification (NCBI taxonomy): domain Eukaryota; kingdom Metazoa; phylum Echinodermata; class Asteroidea; order Valvatida; family Asterinidae; genus Patiria; species Patiria pectinifera. Next base: position 13,213,797 of record CM057150.1, read on the forward strand.
CTTGTTTTAGGCCAAGGCCCTGCTGTATTTCCAGAAGGCTGCAGACCGTGGACACATAGACTCTGCAGGGGTGGTTGCTGAGATCTACAACCAAGGATCTACCGGTGTGGAACGCAGTAGCTACAAAGCAGTCTTGTGAGTCCAACAACCTAGATTGTTGATCAACAGAAAAAAAGAAAAAATTCTAAATTTTGTTTGATAAATTTCATTCCTGTATCCGAAATATTTTCACAGAATATATCAGAATACCAAGCTTGCAAACACACAACTGTTTTGTCCGATTTTTTAAAACAAAACGAATAAAATCACTCAGTCTGAACCACTAAACACAATTTGTTTCTTTTCTTCTTTGCATTGTTTTGAACTGCCACTTTCTTCTCCAGGAAAATGAAAAACTTTTACTTTGGTCCTTTTTTATATTGCAGCTGGTCTCGCTTGGTGTGTGAGCAGAATCCGGAGATAGGGATGGCATTACGCAAAGGCCTGGACGCGTATCTAGAAGGATCGTGGTAAGAATGAATAATTCAGTTCTTAGGGTAGAGGGTGGGGCTTGTGGTGGGTGGGGCAACCAGAGATAGGGATGGCATTACGCAAAGGCCTGGACGTGTATCTAGAAGGATCGTGGTAAGAAGGAAGAATTCAGTTCTTAGGCATGTTAGGGTAGAGGGTGGGTCTTATGGTGGGTGGGGCAACCAGAGATAGGGATGGCTTTACTCAAAGGCCTGGACGCGTATCTAGAAGGATCATGGTAAGAATGAATAATTCAGTTCTTAGGGTAGAGGGTGGGGCTTATGGTGGGTGGGGCAACCAGAGATAGGGATGGCATTACGCAAAGGCCTGGATGCGTATCTAGAAGGATCATGGTAAGAATGAATAATTCAGTTCTTAGGGTAGAGGGTGGGGCTTATGGTGGGTGGGGCAACCAGAGATAGGGATGGCATTACGCAAAGGCCTGGATGCGTATCTAGAAGGATCATGGTAAGAATGAATAATTCAGTTCTTAGGGTAGAGGGTGGGGCTTATGGTGGGTGGGGCAACCAGAGATAGGGATGGCATTACGCAAAGGCCTGGACGCGTATCTAGAAGGATCGTGGTAAGAATGAATAATTCAGTTCTTAGGGTATAGGGTGGGGCTTATGGTGGGTGGGGCAACCAGAGATAGGGATGGCATTACGCAAAGGCCTGGACGCGTATCTAGAAGGATCATGGTAAGAATGAATAATTCAGTTCTTAGGGTAGAGGGTGGGGCTTATGGTGGGTGGGGCAACTGAGATAGGGATGGCATTACGCAAAGGCCTGGATGCGTATCTAGAAGGATCATGGTAAGAATGAATAATTCAGTTCTTAGGGTAGAGGGTGGGGCTTGTGGTGGGTGGGGCAACTGAGATAGGGATGGCATTACGCAAAGGCCTGGATGCGTATCTAGAAGGATCATGGTAAGAATGAATAATTCAGTTCTTAGGGTAGAGGGTGGGTCTTATGGTGGGTGGGGCAACCAGAGATAGGGATGGCATTACGCAAAGGCCTGGACGCGTATCTAGAAGGATCATGGTAAGAATGAATAATTCAGTTCTTAGGGTAGAGGGTGGGGCTTATGGTGGGTGGGGCAACTGAGATAGGGATGGCATTACGCAAAGGCCTGGACGCGTATCTAGAAGGATCATGATAGAATGAATAATCTCATTCCAAGATCGGATCTGGGGGATTGAAATCCCCCAACTCTGAAACCATGGAAATGTACAACAAGTTACAGGGAATGTACAATGACAAAGGAATTGTCACATGAAATGTTATACAGGTGGGCGACTTGTGATTGACTCGAGAGGAATTGAGTGCAATTCTGACTTGTGTTCTCACTTTAAGGGACAATGCATTCTGAAATACGCTAAATTGGGCTACAAAATGCGTTCTGACTGAAATGATTTTAATCGAAAAGAACATTTAAAAGTAGGATATAAACATCCACATTACTATCCTTTAAAAAATGGGCGCTTTTGTAGTCTTATTATGTTATTCGTTTCGGGGTCCACTTTTACGACCCCAAAACGTCGGGCAGTTCGTGCTAGTTGTGATTCCAGCCGTAAGGGTTCGCCTTTTGCGGACGTGTAAGAAATCACATTTTGTGCATTGGTGATTGGTCACCGCTGTTTGTGAGCACGGTGCTGTGTACATGTGTAAATACATGTACTAGACACACACAACGTGTATCGTACATTGTATGAAAACGACAGGAAACACGTATCATACTCCGTCGTGTCCGATGTAAACAATTGGGGTTTTTTCGTCTTTTCTCGGGAACGGTAAGACATTAGGTTGGTTTCCTTTCAAGCAGATGTTTGAAATAGGATAAGTCAACAATCCAAAACATGACATTTTCAGGGATTTCAGGATGCAGCGCCCCTTTAACCTAAATGTATTGAGGAAATGATCATGAAATCAGCTCAGCTGATACTTATTCACATCGTGGTAGAAGGTCCACTATGAGTGTGAACCTCATTACCTTCATTGTTCCCCCCCCCCTAGGGGTGAGAGTATCGTGTACTACATGATGGTTGCTGAGACGGGCCTAGAGGTTGCTCAGTTCAACCTAGCACATCTCTGTGAGGAGGACCATGTAAGTACTTTTATAAGATGGAATTTTGCGTCGGGGTGATATAAATCAAATTAGGTTTTGCCCTTCACCGACGTTTAAACACTGTATACTCTTCACCGACGTTTAAACACTGTATACTCAGTGTGTTACCTCCCAAGTGAAAGTTGGAAAAAAATCACTCGGGTGGGACTCGAACCCATGACCTCCTGCTTTCTAGTGCAGATGTCTTACCACTCGACCACCGAGCTAACGGGATCGGTTGGCTGGTTCGAATCTGATGTACATAGCAGCGGGTACCGCATAAACTATTATAAGATGGAATTTTGCGTCGAGGTGATATATTAAATCAAATTAGGTTTTGCCCTTCACCGACATTTAAACACTGTATACTCAGTGTGTTACCTCCCGAGTGAAAGTTGGGATATCCACTATATTTTTGTAAAATGCAAAACCAGCTATATCCTTTGCAGGTGAGGATATTTGTTCGAAGCTTGCAATGTTTACAGCAAAAATTGAGAGACCAAGATCGCACTTTTATCATCAACACTCAAAGGTCTTCTCAAATGTCACACTTTTGGGAATTGCCCGAATGCGAGTGATCCTATATGCCGTTTACATTCCCACGTCATTATGTTGACAGGATGGTCAAGTCTCGGCCTACGTCAGGACTGACTGTGTCTGGAAGTATTACAACCTGTCCAGCCATGCTGCACAACCACACGTTATCTGTGAGTCTTTCTGTACAGGGACTGCTATTGGCATGCTGTCACTGTGCACTCATGACGGCCCCCTTCAATGGCGAAAGCATTGTGCTAGCTATTGTTCAGATAATCCACCGTGGGAGTTGCTTTGTACAATAGCATGCACAATGGTTTCTCCATTGACGGGGGCCTTCTGATGAGTGTACAGCGATATCGGAATAGTCTAGGGCAATTCCACACATAAGTGGACAGTGCTGCCAAAGCAAGAGCACGCTTTTCATTGAGAGAATTGCAGGTGCGTACGATTTTTTTAAAGCGTATTGGCCCCGATATCCTATTGTATGCCTGGCTAGAACATCGTAAATAATGAAGATGAATGCGGAGACTTTTCAACACGGTAAATTCAATCATCCGTGCGCGCTAATTTTGCCCTTTCATTGCAAGCTTTAGCATTCCTAGCGCTATCAACAAATACTTGCCGAACTCTTCCGAACCGACTTTTGGGTTCGGTTCGGTTCGGGTTCGGTTCGGAAGGCCAAGTTCGGCTATTTTTAGTTCGGTTCGGTGGTTCGGCTGCAGCACTACATCTTTTGGACTTACATGCATCACAAGTTCGACTTTGGTATCAAATTGAAGGGGACAACACCACCCATCATGATGAGACGTTGTGTCCAAACACTTTATAGGGTGGCTATAGGTTCGCTAGTACGTAAAGCGATCACCTCACACAAATGTGGCCCGGGTTTGATTCCCGGCTCGGACCACATGTGAGAGTTGTTCGTTGATTCTCTCCTGTGCTACGAGGGTTTTTCTCTGGGCTCTCCGGTTTTTCTCCCTGTGTAAAAAAAAATCAACACTTTCAACTTTTTTTTGTGCTCTGTGGTCAGACATGGGTCGTATGGCGGCTGCCTAAGGTGCTTTTACATGCCTTCGGCTCGACCAGTTCGGACCGCGACCTTTGCAATTCAGCTTTTCAGCTACGAATCAGGACGATCATCTCCCAAATTATTATTATTTTTGCCCATTCAAAGTATTCAATCATAGCTGTTCAGGAGTTATTCCTAGTATACTACATTTTTTTTTTCAATATTCTTGGGGACTAACAAAATGGCTTGTCAACAACAGTGATCCAAAAGACAAGATAAGTTTGCGGTAGCATGATGTGAATCAATCTCTTTTGTGAGTATGTGTGGTTCTTAAAAGAACCGGAGGGACTCAACGTTTGGAAACAGTATGCTCTGCCCGTCGTCAGGAGAATGAGGGATTCCAGGGATGATGCGATGAAGAATTTGTCCTGCCATCTGAAGCTGGATGAGTTGACACATGTGAGGAGCAGATCTTGAAGCTGGTCAGAGGTGAGGTCAGTGAGGTCGGTGCAGTCTTGGAGAGTGGTGTCTGCTTGAAGTCTGTCCTTGGCGATGGTGCAGGCGTCTGAGGTGGGAATGCTGGTGAAGAGGGAGACGACATCAAAGCTGACCATGATGTCGTCCGGCTGGAGGGTGAGGTCTTGGATGAATGCCGCAAACATCGCATCATCGTTGGAATCCCTCATTCTCCTGACGACGGGCAGAGCATACTGTTCGAAACATCGAGTCCCTCCGGTTCTTTTCAGAACCACACATACTCACAAAAGAGATTTATTCACATGGTGCTACCGCAAACTTATCTTGTCTTAGTATCTTTCCACCATGCAAACCTTCAAATCTCAACCGTGTTCCACAGGTAGCGGTAGTTGGGAGGCAAGAGATGCATTTGTTACCCCCAAACATACTTTGGAAAGATGTTCCATTTCCCGCCCATTTTAGGATGCCTCACTACAGAGGCATATGAACTCTGCCATCCACTCTCAGAAATGTTTCAGCATCATACCACAGACCACTGTATGTGTCAAGGGTCTGATTATGACACTAGTTTTGTTTTTGTCATACAGCCCAGCTAAAGATGGGTGATTTCTATTATTATGGATACCATGGAGATGAAGACAAAAGCAGCGCTGTGCGGTACTATGCAATGGCTGCCAAGAGACATGAACCACAGGTCAGTTGAAAGACTTCAACGTCTGATTCAAGGAATCAGTGATGCCTGAGAATTAGGAGGTTGACCTCAGGTTGGACTTGCCGTTTTGGTCACCACAAAACCTATTGTACAACTTGTGTGTGGTCCTAGCAATGTGAGAATTAGTCATGTTGGTGGCCTTGTGGTCTAGAGCATTGAATTCGTGGTCTGTGGGTAATTCTGCAGGTTGTGGGTTCGAGTCAAGCCTGGGTTACGGTGTGTGTGCCCTTGGGCAAGGCACTTTGTCACTCATTGCTTCTCTCCACCCAGGAGTAAATGGGTACCTGATTTTAGCCATGAACATTAGCTGCCTTGTGCCAAAATGCCAGCATTGAGCTGAGATTGTCTTTGTAATGTTTCATTGGTCCAATGATCAGGGGTAATAATTGAAAGTGCTTTTTATCACTTAAAAGCACTATATATGTATCCATTGTTACTATTATTATCTGAGAATTTGAAAGTGTGCAGTACAATCATCAGAGCATCATTACAGTTTTTTAGCCCAAGTGAACAGTTGGAGGGTATCTGTCCATTTCCCAGAATGGTGTGCAGCAGGCGAACAAAACCTGGCAAATTACCGTCGTTCTCTTGTGCATTCCCACTCAAAGACGCGTTCGGTGTTTGCACATGCAAATAAAAATTCATCACGAACATGAACCAGTGTGTGACCAATACTTGTTCCCTAGTTGTGGGTACTACCCGCCTGATGAATGCATGATATTTATTTTTATAACATCTCACCCACAAATTCTGTGTCTTGATTGGCCGAGAGCGAGTCAAATGATACTTTCTATTTTTGCTATCTTCTGTGCACGGCCACGAGTACTATACCCACAGCAACCAAAGTACTATACCATTAGCAACCAAAAAAGTACTATATCCACGGTGCAGTAGTTGTGTGCAAATGCATGCTGGTGTGCGCGTCGCGCGTAGCGCGTTTTGTTCCAAAGAGAGCGCACTGCAGAGTTCAAACATTTTGTGAAGGGGTAGTGGAAGAGAGAAATACATTTTCCATCAATTTTGTAAAATTGAAGTTTATTTCAACTGTGTTCAGATTTAAATGATTTAAAAAATTTAACCCAAGCAGAATCTGTGGGTGAAGTGTTGTAAAACAAATATTGAATGCCTTATCTCGTGGTGAAGTAAAACTAGCCTCCCTCGGTGATCCATGCAGCATTCTATTTTTCCCGAGACGAAATGTCCATGGATCACCTCGGGAGGCTAGTTTTACTACGCCACTCGAAGCATTCAATATTTGCATAATAAAGACCACAGACATTGTAGGAACAGCAGATAGTCCCCACAACTCATTCCTTACTGCCATAATGAGAAAAAAATTCCCCACAACACGGTCACGGGAAATGTGGTGTGTCACATACACTTGCTCACTTGTCCATCTTGCACTGTTCCATTGAGCCTGTTTTCTTGAACATGAATGTTTCCTTTTTTTGTGCCTTGTAGGCACAGTTCAATCTTGCCTATCTTGTAGAGGAAGGCACACAGATTGACACTGCCGTCTGGAAGAGTCTTCGCGTTCCTAGTGATGTCTACAACACAGATGATAAGACACAGCTGATTATGACACTATACAGGAGGTAAAGTAGACATGGCACTGTCCTGCACCTTTCCCTCGAAGCAGCGAGGCGGTGATAAAATTCTCCACATTTTCCAAATATGGGCATAATTTTTTTTTTGAATGGGCCAATTAGGCCAAGCTTCCATGTAATCTTCACCCCTACTATACACCACAAGCCTGTAGACTCCCATTGGCCGGACCCTAGCCACTCCGGAGTAAGGAGTGTTGAAAGACAGAAGCCAAGATGGCGCTCAATGCCTTTGTGCAGTAATTGGAGATCTTAGTGGCCAACCCCTAAGTGCTGCTGATCCCTTTGTGTCAACCCCTTGTGCCGCCCAGAGCTCAGACAGTTGTAAACAATACCTGGCCATGTGAATGACCTATATCTTGTGCATGCACAGGCATGCCAGGGTTATTGACCTATAAACACATGTGGTGATAAAATTCTCCATGTGGTTCCACTGCATAAATTTTTTGGGCTTAAAGCTCAAAGGGATGGGGGGGGGGAAGACGAACCTGGGTTAACAGGAACGGAGTGCCCATCCCTCTTTTGTTAGTGTTTGGACCAGACTCATATGCTGCTGTGGGGGGATCGCCACACCTCCTCCACAGCGAGTCTGTTACCTTCCCAGCATTGAATAATGCCGGTACCCATTTAACAAAATGTGTAAAAACAAATATTAGGAATATGGAAAAAGTCAAAGTGATCAAATGAACCGACAGCTTAAGGCCAAAGAAGCAAAATTAAAAAATAAACTGAACTGGGCTTGGCTACAAGATAACTAGATGACAACGGGGACTTTGTATCAGACTCGGAGTGGCTTTTTCACACACAAAAACGTTCCCTATTTTTTCAAGCTGTTCCGTTTTTCCCAAGCATACCCAGTTCCATTTTTTTTTTCAAGCTTTCCCTGTAGCATCTCTGCACTTGGTAAAGTACTGGGATGTAGTCGAGTCCATCACAAGTCCCTGCAAGTCCATCACAATTCCTCCAGTCCCAATTCAACTCACAAGCCATTCAAAGGAGCTTTGACAAAGGCATTCCTTTGTTATTGTTCACCGACTGTTACTGGTGACTGGCCTTGTAATTTAGTTTTGAATGGACTTGGGATGGACTCGACTACATCCCTGGTAAAGTAAACTTTTAATCTTGAATTTTACATTCCCTATTTAGTATTTGTGTTTCTGTGTGCAGGTGTCGAGATGGAGGCAACAAAGATTCCTACCTACCGTGTGGCCTGGCTTTGCTTCGACTACAACTCTTGAATCTATGGGGAAAACACACATTAGCAGTCCAGGTAAAGAAAATATTACAGGCATTCTTTACGATATATGTTCCATAAATCTATTTATTCTCAACATAATCCAATTATTCTAATCTCTTGTTCAAGATGCTAGTGCAGCATAATTTCAATGTGTTGTAATAATGTATTCCGTGTACAAGTATGTAGTCTAGGGGCTAGACGTTGCCGATTTAGCCGAAGTTTACTGTATGTATTTTGGTTGGATCGAGTCAAGCAGTTTGCATAACTTGTCTTATTTCTTTCTCTTTTCTTTTCCGTGTATTTCATCTTCAGGTGTCTAGTGCTTTGGTTGTGGGTATTCTGACACTGTACTGCATCATGACATGTCTCCATCATATCAGGCGAGTAGAACGACACAGCGACACGCCCCCTCCGGCATCAGCATCAGGTCAAAGGTCAGAGGAATGAGGTCAAGAGAAGGTCACATGCCAAACCACAGGCGACATCACAGACGCTTTGACAGACGGATGAGAAGTGCGCAGTGGAGGTTTATAGTGCAGTGCATTTCGGGACATTGTGCATTACAAATTGGGGTATGGGTGCGCAGGCTTTGTCTGAGCAGCTTAACGGGGGAGTAACAAAATTGCTGATAGACCACTCTGTGGTACATGTAACCAGGATTGTTTTTTGGGTCACCTTCCTGCCGCAATGGGGTCGAGGTGAACCATCTGAATTACGGGGGCATTGTTCAAAGCGGACGATCTTGGACGCTATCGGACAATCGGTGGCGCTTTTCATTATGGCATGTGTGATGTGATCAAGCTACATGAGTTGTTTGGCGACCCTGGTCAATTTTTTTTTTATTACAGATTTCAAAAGAGCACAATCTCAGCATTTATCTGTCGCAAATAGAAGAGTTTTAGAAAAGGGAGTTCCCAATTTATTTGTTAATTTGAAGTTACTTTACCAAAAGTAATATTAAAAAAAGTGTAAATCTTGTAATATTAGAACTGCCTTATATTTTGTTCAGTATTAAGTGTCTTTCATGGGAATGTGTATGTGTATATAAGATTTCAATACAGCTTTCTACTTTGTCTTACTTCAACAACTTATATACTTAAAAATCTGTAGTACTTTTTTCTACTTCTTACAATTTACGTTATCACAAGACAAAGTATAAGATTTGAAACTTTGCAAGGTGTTAGTGTACATGGGCGCTTGCCTCCCCCACCCCTTGGAAAAGCAACAACAACAAAAACAAAAACACAAAAGGGGAAAACGTCATATTGCTGTTAATTTAAGGGGAGGGGGGAAAATGTCCCTGCCCACCCTCGAAAAATGATAAATCGAGAATATGCTGGAAAAGTAGAGGGATTTCAGGGAGAAAATGTGCTTTGTCCCCCCCCCCCTGAAAAAAATTCCTGGCGACGCCCACGGTAGTGTAAAGTTTGGAGGGTTTGCAGTAATACCAATGGTGACACTGCAAACCCTCACTAGAAGACAAAATTATGATGTTTTGAAAAAAGCATGTGGCCTGCTTTCTGATGCACGCTAGATTGTAGCAAAGTTTGTTAGGGCCCCCCCAAAAGTCTCCGGTTTCTGGTATGCGCGCGCGTCGCCGTAGCCATGCGTGTCGGCAAAATGAAAAAGTTTTTTTTTTCAATGTAAGATGATGCCTCAAAACCTCCAAACTCACTGGTTTGACTGGAATCCTGCTGCTGCACAATTTTAACGTGTTTTTAGATGGGGTTACGATCGAGTATAAGCTTTATGTGGCCCCTCTGGACTCCCATATATTTTGCACTAAATTTAGTCGGGCACCATTTGCAGTCATCAGCCGACAATTGAAGAAAAAAGAAAAGAAAAAAAGCCGCGTTGCCGCACCACTTTTGGGGCAAGCTCCATACCAGAAACCGAAGATTTTTGGGGGGCTATATGAACTTAAGTTTGGGGCAATTCTAATGGGCTGGTAGAAATGTCATTATTTGAAAGTCTCTTATTATCTAAACTTAGTCCTCTGGAACAACATGTAGCTGTCAAGTTAACATTGGTCCCATCCAGACTCAAGAAAAGTGCAATAACTATTTCTTTTTTTTTTCCTTTTTTTTTCTTTTTTTTTTTTACATAAAGTGGTCCTGTGACCTCCCATAACATGTATTATTTTTAAATACAGACGATCAATTTTGTCACAATATTATGCCAAATATATTTGAAAGTTGTAAATTTTCTTGTGATATGAATGGATATGTGAAAACATTAAATTATAGGTTTGGGGCTTATTTTGTTTTTCTATTGTTTTTTTTTTAGACATCATATATGGTATTTGTTCTTCATAAATAAGATATTTCTTTTATAAATTAGTTGTTTTGTTTATGTTTATGTGTTTGCTTTTCATTTTAAAGCCCAGCAGCGAAATCCAGATAAAGTCTTCCAAACGAAATCTGTAACGAAGTGCCTTATGTGTTAAGTGCAGTTCCGTTAAAGATTGGTTTTACCTTTATGTTAGTTTATTTCCAGTTCCGTTAATTTTGTTCTTGTTTTATGTTCAACAAAAAGAAGGGGTGTACAGAGTTAAATCTAGTGACTTATCGAGTAAGGAGAAAATAAAAATGTTACCTGAATAAAATTGATGAAAATATCTCTGTTCGTTTGTCTATTTTCGTGTTTTTTTTCTTTGTCTGATTTTGAGCAATTTTAAATTTCGTTTCATAATTCAGCAGGATAATTTGGAAGGGGCCGCATCATAAGTCCGGAATTTCGAATTATGAGACGTCGGATTTATGAGGCATTGGACTTGGGGATTTTGCCTCATAGCTCCGACGCCGCACAAGTCGGACGCCTCATAATTCCGACAACGGTCAAACGATGTTTCGGACTGTGATGAGGCGTCGGACCGTTGAGGCGTCGGACTTATGAGGCGTCGGACTTATGAGGCGTCGGACTTATGGGCCTTTAGTTGGTTGGTGGATGAGATTTTGTCGGACTTATGAGGCGTCGGACCTAGGGTGTGAGGCGTCGGACTTATGCGCAGACCCCATTTGGAAATGATGCAACTAGTTTATTACTTTAATTATAATTGTGGACCGTTTGACGGAGTTACTGATTATATTTTGAAAATATAAATCTCGGTTTTACTTCACGTAATGGGACGGAATATCAAGAATGAAAATATTAAAGTTCAATTTACGTTTACAGAAGCTGAAAGTTATCCCCGAGTATTGTTTGCATTCGTGGTCGTGCTTTCTTTAATGCATTTCTTACATACGAATCAATTCAGTAAAATATGACTCTCAGTTAGTTTGTACAAACATGGATATACAAAAAGTTCCTTTTTTTCGGGGGGATGTACTTGAGCACACTTAATGTAGAAATTGAAAGAAAACAAATCCTGTAACTACCCGGGGAAAAAACCTATTGAGTGTTTTGACTGAGGGTATAATATTAGGTCTAGTTTTTTTTTTTTCTGGCGGTCGAATCGTGATAAGTATTAGGCCATGGGCCAAACCTCCAAAAGTGCTCTAGAAATTCTACCTCAGTGATAAAAATATCCGTTGAGGGTGGGAGTTTTGCGACTGCGCCGCGCCGCGGCCGCCGCCGCATCACGCTGCCTATTCTGATTACTTCAAACATTTAATCTTATGTGTCATTTATTAACAGATCAAGATTGATTAACGATACACATGTACACCCTGTCTTTTTATTGCTTGTAAGGTCATAATTAATCACAATGGGATTGCTTGGAGAAATAAGATTTAGACGTCTGACGTCATCCTCTCTCCGAGATGTATTCTTGCGATTGAAGGTCAATCACCACGCATTGTCAAGTCGCTCAGTATCGACTACCTAATATCGAATAATCGGCCTCGTTGAGTTCGGCTTCGATATTGATCGGTAGCGCGGCGCCTGTCATTATGAAAATCGGACTGGTATGAAAATCGGACCCTTTTTCTCTTTTATTGGTTAAACCCTCTCACGTGACCGGTCCCTCTCCTAATTATCTATGCATGAGCATGCGCAATTCCACCAATAAGTCCGTATTTCATAAAATCTAAATTCATGCTACACCGCTGAAAATAATGGTAGCGGATACTTTTTGCTCTTGAAAAAAATTTTTTTTCAATAAATAAATTGTTTTCAACATATATATATTTTGACAGAGAGGTTGACCGTTAACCTCTATATACTGTGGCATATGAACAATTTATTAAAGATGCACATGCATTCTCTGATACGAGCAAGGGCGTCAATCACTTTTCAAAAGTGGGTGGGGGGGGGGACATTCGTTGATCGGAAATGCGAGCGCGAAGCGCAAAGCCCTGCTTCGGGCCCCTGGTTCGGGGCCCGCTTATTAAAAGGGCCCCGAAATATTTTTGATTCTAGATAGACGCTCTGTGGTGCAATTTGAGGCAATTTCTGACCACTTTAACGCAGTTTTTTGAGCAAAAGATCATAATTTAAACATCATTTTTAAGTTTGGAGTAATTGAATCAGCTATTCTGAGCTATATATATATAATCATAATTATGAAAGCTACATTTTTCTGGAGGGGGACGAAAAAAGTGGGGGGACAAACGATATGATCCCCCCCCCCCCCACACACACACACTTTAAAAGGTAGGGGGGACCTTGTCCCCCACGTCCCCCACCGATTGACGCCCATGGATACGAGTAAACAAAAGTATTCTTTTTCTAAATTGCTGTTTTGTCTAGCAATTTTTACAAATAGGTCATTCGCTTTTTGAGTGAGACATCGACCGCAAAATGGCCCATGTTTATTATTGAATTATTACTTTACAAGTTCGAACTATTGGCTGCCAGACAATAATTCCCGTTCTCGCGATCGCGGGGTAGGCTGGTTCCCCCCCCCCCCCCAATCAGTATCGGACAATGTACGGCCCAGGAGCCAGTCTGCTCGCAAACGGATCTGTGCCCGAAACAAAAGGTTCTTCAAGTTTACAGACTTCCCAAAAAATGGGGGAAGATAAGTTGTTTTGGCTGGGATAAAACATAGGAGGTTGAAAATAGAAGGGAAAATGTCGAAGATCGAGCATGGGGAACAAACTTTAATTTACAAATGATTTTTTTTCCTCATGGAAAGTATTTAATGTTGTGATTTCTTTTCCCTCTTTTCTTGAGTGGTATGCGACGCGACGGCGCAACTCAGGCGCCTTTGACCGATTTCGCTCGTTCCCCGTCCTAGCCTGCAGGGTACGAACGAATGGATCGATAACATGACAATTATTCGAGTTTATCAGACTAAAGTAATCGATTCTTACCCACCTCATTATTTATTTTGTGAACGAAACCACAGCGAGCGCATGCGCCCTACAATAGCACACCAACACACCCGATCGACGTCGAAGGAGAGAAGAGTGCGATTTCTTCACAAAAAGAGCCATTTTTTGGCCGTTCCCTGCACCGCAATGGCAAAAAATCTGAGCCTAACGTTGATTTGCCTGACAGCCTTGTGCTCTGTCTCTATTACAGCATACGTAGAGGTAAGAATTTTGTCAAATTTTAATGTTTTCCCGCATCATATTCGACAAGACTTACAATGTCATTCGTCAGTGCATATTTTCGTTGTGTGATGTTTTCTGTACCATGCGTACGGAGATTTGCCATTGAATAACATTGTGGTTTCGCAATGGCTATTGTAGGTAAATTTTGTTTACACGATTTTGGAACCAAATCCTGCATTTTCTGTGTAATCAGTATTAACAAGTATTAGAAAAGATGAAGATGTTAAAAATAGTTTTGTATGAACAATGAAAGTTACACTTGCACTGATGAACTGCCGAAAAATGTGAAATTGTGTGTAGGATGATAATATCATCATGATATTTGCAAGCTGTCAACATGGTCAAAACGTGATACAAATTAAACATGGGAAAAAAATTCCATACTTGATCACCACTTTACCTGCCGCCAAACACATCAATTTTTACCTCACCTTGTGATTTCACCCAAGAGGAATCCAGGAAGCCTCAGCAATACGGAAACAAATTAGGAAATATGTGTTTTTAGACCACATTGTTATTGTGGATGCACACGTCGCGCAGAACTAAGTTGAAGCAGCCTGTCAAAACTGATTGAAGTGTCTGGAAGACAGCGCATAAGATCGACAACCATGACAACGCATGAGCCGGCCAATGAATGATAGTGCAATACGTCATTATGAATATTTATTTTGTCATGAATATTTAGTTAATTTCAATTTAGTTTATTGCAATCTGCCCAAATGTGCACACAATAGGTCCTCGATTATATTTTTATTAAAAGAAAAATCAGACACAAATCAAATGAAATCAATATTGTCAGTGTCAGATAACAGCATGTAATTCTTGACTTTTCAATGCCATTGTGCATTCGTATATTGTACATTGTATGGATACTGAAATTAGGCGTAACTGCGTACATGTACATACATGTATGCAAAATTTGTACATAAAACAATTTTCATACTTGATGTGAACTGTCTTCATTGATAAATTAACAAAATTAATTATGGCAGCACGACATCTGGCTGGCGCCGGTTTCTTTTTATTTTCACAGGGAATTCTCTGAATAATTACGTCATAGTGGCTGTGCTGCCTTCTTTTAGTAACTGCTAGTTTGCCCGAGGAATCAAAAATGAAAAAAAATGTACATGTTTGTGAGACCATATGGTGAAAAAAAATCAATTGCAGAAAATAATAAAAAAAAAAAAACCAGGCCACTTTCATTGTCCAACAAATATGTTCTCAAAATATCCAAAAGCAAACATGGCAAAAAGCATTCCACACCAAATTAAATTTCTTTTGAAAAAGTAAGTAAATTTCTGCACTTTTTAAAGAAACTTTTAACCAAATCACTCTCTTGAAATTAATAACCGAAAAATGGATTTTCTGCATCGAACTGGAAATGACAATTGGCGCTTTCTTGTGCCAAGGGCCATATTTGGTTTTAAATCATGTACAAACATCATAACAGTACAGCCAGCCCATAGGCAACCCTACATGAACAAATACACTCTTGTAGATAATGGAGGTGTTTCGGAAGGATATTTTTCCATGGTACCCCTTTGGTTGGTTCCCACAAGAACCCATTAAACCTACCTCCGGATGCGGACAACCGCACAATTCATCGGAGTGAATGGACTGGACTTTATGAAAACACGTCAGGCAGTCCCTCTTTGTGCCTGCCACAGCCTCATCACGCCAAGTCAATACAATAAAAATGGTGAATAAACACCTTGCTTTTAATAATCTCTTGACCAAAAAATCTATCAATGATCTGTACAAGGTGTGTTGTTATTGTTTGGGATTTGTACTCTCTGGCTTTGGGGCCGTCTGTCATGTGGTTGGTAAGAAAACACTTTTTTTTCCTTGGGAACTTGGAAAGTGTTTGTACTTTTGGTAGTTTTTGGTTATGAATTTAAGTTCAGTTCCCTGAGATCTTCAACAAGTTCAATTGTTTTTTTTCTATTAATAAATTTTTACTTTTATATTTCATTCCAACCCTGTGAAAAAAAAGGTTTTTGTTTTGGGCGCAAACAGATCTGCTTTGCAAGCAGACTGGCTCCCGGTCCGTTTATTATCAGCAGCGATTGTGAGGCAGGAACCAGCCTTCACTGCGAGAAAGGAATTTTTGTCTGGCAACCAAAATTTTGAAATTGTAAAGTGATAACTAATCATGGCCAATTTTTTTTTTTTGGTCGATGACTCATTGACAAGTGAAAAACTTTTGAATCGCTAGAAAAATAGCGAGTTAGAAAAGGAATTTATTTTTCTGGATGAAAAAAATAGCATAGTGAATCATCTTCAATTTCAAACCTCACTGGCTACAGTGAGCTGACAAGCACAACCTTTTGTTACCATCCTGGTATGCTGTATACATTTGTTCCCCAATTTGTAGCAAACAATACAATGACTACATGTTGGTGTAGTAAACAGCCTGTCAATCAAAGCCACTCATTTGTGTATGTCACTTCACCTGTGTCAATTAAATCAGTGAGGGACGTAAATGAATTGCAAACACTTGCACCAAACCAAAAGTTTGCAGACACTATAAGCTTTAATACCACTTGTTTGTGACAGAACTGTTGTTTACTTAAACTTTGTGACATATTTTCTTGATGTGACAACC
The DNA here is from genome assembly GCA_029964075.1 of Patiria pectinifera. NCBI lineage: Eukaryota > Metazoa > Echinodermata > Asteroidea > Valvatida > Asterinidae > Patiria > Patiria pectinifera. Next base: position 13,230,090 of record CM057150.1, read on the forward strand.
ATATACATGTTCATGTGTATATACATGTATTCCCTAAATGCTTGAAAAGGAAAATGCTAGCTAGGGATAACTTTGAATGTAATTGTATTTTAATTTTTTTGCACATTTTTGATTAGAAGAAAAAAAATTATGATTCTTTAGAAAATTATTGTTGTCATCAAGTGCTTTCTTTTGTTCCTGTTTTAATTTCTAGTATCATGTCACATTTTATAAAGCAGTGTAGGATTTTCTTGAAAAAGCTCATCAGCTTTTTAAAAAAAGCTCATCAGCTTTTTTCCCGATTGTGCCTTTTCAAAATGGTATACCGTAAAAGATCCAACATAGTCATAAAACAAACAATTGTCTGCTTTCAGAACTGTGCATTTTATAACCACCACAATAATTATGTGGGAGTTATAAAACTGCAATAAACCCATGCATGGATTGTACCCGTATATATAACTGAATTCATCTGATTTCCATAATCCTCTGTAATCTTCTTGACCATGTTGACAGATCAGGTTTGATGTCAATGTACACTAATACTTCATGGCTCTTTATTATCTAGGAATTATCGCAGACACTGGCCACCTACACCAGTACAAGCATGTACCTCCTTAACATGGTGACAATAAAGGACTTAAAGCTGTCAATACAGGAAAGCCATTGTTGTATTGTTATGCTAATAGCTAGCCAAGTGTGAACAAGAATAAAGGTTGTGACACAAGTACCCACCCAGTGAACATGGTGAACATGGTGAAGGGACATTTTTAGCACTTGCTATGCTGCTAGCAGCCTTTCAGGCAAGAGAAAAACAAATTACGCAGTGTTTTTTTTTTTAGAGATCTGTGTAACCTACATGTGCATGTTTGTAAGCTCACTTATTTTTTTTCCTGAACCGTCATGGCCATTGCCGCCGTTTTGTTTTCGTTGTTAGGTGGCTCAATGCTTTTTAAATTTATACACAACAATTTGGTTAAAATTCCAATCATGGTTTCTCACCCTTGCAGTTTGATCCTACTTAATCATTTGATTTTGGTGCAGTTTTTACTTTTTCTTCAATGAAAGTACCGGTACATGTGTAAGCTGTTGGGTAGAGTGCCCAAGGCCCCTTTAGGCCAAAAAAAAGTCTTCGGTTTCTGGTATGGAGCTTGCCCCAAAAGTGGTGTGGCGACGCTGCTGTTTTTTGTTTGTTTGTTTTTTACTTGTTTTTTTCGTCAAATGTCGGCTGATGACTGCAAATGGTGCCCGACTAAATCTAGCGCAAAATGTATCGGAGCCCAGAGAGGCCACATAAAGCTTATACTCGACCGTAACCCCATCTAAAAACACGTTAAAATTGTGCAGCTGCAGGATTCCAGTCAACCCAGTGAGTTTGGCGGTTTTGAGACATCATCTTGCATTAAAAAAAAAAATCATTTTGCCAACCCGCATGGCTACGGTGATGTGCACGCAGATCAGAAACCGGAGCCTTTTTTTTTTGGCCTTACCAACTCTTAAGAACAATGTAAGCAAAGTGTCCTTCAATGTGGAAAAGTGCTGGTCATAAATCAATTATTTCTTTTCCAGTTTTACTGGCCATCTCATTCATTTCTTTTCGTTTAACCTGGCCATATTGTTAGAATTGCAAAAAGAAAATCAGGTGTGGGTAGTTTCTAGCACCTGGATCTTTAGTTCAGTATTAAAGAAAAAAAATATAAGAAAAAATGGGGTCAGTGTCAGATCCATAAGCGTGAAAGCCCACAATGGATTTGATAGATGTAAGCTGTCAGATTGGTTCACATTGCGACAAAACTGGCTTTGATCCTCCTAACAATGGAGTCACAGAAATTGTGTGGCTGGCAAGGCAGGCACCTGTAGGGATAGGGTTCAGGTCAGGCTATTTATTCAGCAGTTCAGTGAGGAAAGAAAGGTGTTTCTTTTCTTTGTGGTAATTTATGCCAGACTGAATTTGGAAGCAGGTGTTCATGTTTCCTAGGCAAAAAAAACCAAAAACTGATTTATAAATTACGTTTCCAGTATTTATTGTTGTTGTACATGTACATGTAGTAGGCCTAGATACATTTTTTGTAGTATTTAATTAAAATAGTTTGGAGGGCAACTGGACAAGTAGACTTGTATAAGAAGGTACTGTCTGGTACTTTATTTAACCCTAACAGAACTCAACTCCTCAAACCCCTACAGCATGTATTGTTGGAATCTGTCTGGATGGGTACAGTACCCCTAAACTGCCAGTCTTTTACATTGGGTTGGCACACCTCCAGAATCTAAGTCAGAAATATATGTGCACAGTTTCCCATAGTGTTGGAATTTGCCAGGATGGGTATGGTTCCTAGTAAATCATGCTAGGGAGTTAGGGTTAAAGAAACATATTAAAGACCTGATTTGATATTTTTTTTACTTCTAAAATATCAAACACAAAATTCAACTGCCCACTCTATTTACATCTGAAATTTCAGGGCCCAGTCAGCAGAAACACAACACTTTTCTCGTCTTTTTCTCCCTTGAAGTACAAATTGAAAAAGTCCATATGAATACATCCAAATTGCTGATTGACTTGGACAATTTTAACAAGTAACACTAACAAAAATTCTCCTTACACACCTTTGAGTGTGAGATTTGCTGAACTGGTACATTTTGTAGTACTTTGTATTGATTTTATTTCCTCACTTACCATGTGTATACAATGTATTACAACTTGATTTGATACAATGATTTCCTGTCTAGACTGTTTCAAAATGTAACTTTTTTATTACACTAAACTGGCTACTGTATTACTGAAAGTTAACCCTACCGGTACCCCTCTCACATCCTTGAAAATCCTCTGGATGATTTTGTAGGCTTTTGGAGGATTGAAGAAGAAATACCTTTGCATACTGGCACGTACTTATTGTTCTGCAAACTCAGATAAAATGCTCTGAATATTTGTAGTAAATTGAACTTAAAGTTCATTCCTTTGCCATTTTATGTGCAGTACTTTGGTTAGTGAATTTTATTTTTATGTTGAGACTATACATGTACTCATAAGTGTCTTCGCATGCTTATATTGGTTTATTTTCATTCAACTCGTGGCCCTCAGGCCAATTTGCAAGAATGTTATATTATATTAAAACATAAAAAAAAAAAAAAAAAAAAATATTCCAAATATAAAACTGACATAAGCCGTGTCCGCATTGGACTTTTTTTTTCGGAAGGTTTTACCGAGACGATGGTAAAATGAGAAATGGTCAAATGTGACCACTTTCCGCACTTGGACTTTGGACACGGGACATTTTACCCAGACTGCGTGGGAAAAGTAACCAAGCTGTCACAGTGTCAGTATAATGACTCACCGTACACAGAAAACAAATTGCCGATCACATTTTCAGCCGCCGAAACGCACAGTAATATTACACATGCCATTTGCATGCACAACATAATCGTTTACACGATATTATTTCATCTTGACACGCTAAATCTTGACGAAAAGGCCTATAATTCTGATGCATTTGTGATGCACGTCTTCGAAGCCATGCCGTTGTACGATGTTCCGTGCGGCAGCAGTGCCATCAGTATTCGTTGGTTCCCATCGCATGCTTACAGAATCGAAGCTATGATGTGGGCCAGGAACCAGTGACTACGGCCTACGTACGGTACCGGACCATGATGTTCCGTGCAGGACTACACTTAGCGTATCAGGACGAATTTGGATCGTAGAAAATAACATACATCGATGGAGGAAGAGAATTTCCGCAAATTAATTCTCAGAACGTGATCTCTCTTCTCTGTGTATGTATTTGTCCGGTGAAATATATATTTTAACGAGATTTTACCGCTCGGACTTGATGATACACCGCAGCGTGTTTCTACAAAATGTTCGGCCACTGCACGTGCAGGTTCGTGCGATTTCTGTATGCTTAACAGGGCGCTCGGGCCGGATGTACGCTTTCCTGAGCCGCTTTTACCGACTGGCACTGTCCGCACTGGACTTATCGTCTCGGGAAAAGTGACCTGGTCAGTTTTCCTGGGCGCGTGGGAAGTTTTCCTGGGCAGCAGTTGGCCAGTAAAAGTAACCGCTGGACTCAGGGAAAGTAACTGAGAGGAAAACGTCCTAGGCTGTCCGCACTGGACTTAAAATGGCAAAAGTACCCATAGTCTCGGTTAGGTTGACCAAAAAAAGTTCAGTGCGGACAGGGCTAAAGAGGCAAAAGTAATGGTCCGGCAAAAAATAACAAAACGTAATGAAAAAAATTGCACACACTGGAATTTAATCAGATGAATTGATAAAATTGACCTCAGAAGATGGCACAGCCACCACCAATAAGATATTGCACCATACACTCATGTCAAAACAGGCTCAAGTAAAAACCAAAACCGGAACGCTATCCCTTTCCTCCAATTTATTTTCCCAATTTATTTTCATTTTATCATGTTTATTCTCTTGCCCCCTACATGGTACGTGTACTTGAGGTCTAAGGAAAGTTCTAAACATTTTCGTTTACTTCTTCAATTTTCTCCATAATGGCTTGCTCTAAGATCCTCCTGATCCATTATTCCCTGGGTAAGGGGAAGCACATTAGCTTTGCTCCGCCCCCTCCGGCAACCAGTCTAAGTGTCCGGCATTTGCCTGGAAATTATCGGCCAGTTGTATTTTAATCAAATTTGTACTGGCAGTGCCTCTGTAAGTGTTAATGCTTGGCATGGAGCTGTGTGTGAGGAGCAGCAGTTTGGGTGTGGATTCAAGCATTTAAACATTTACTGAACATCGCGTCCATGTGTAGTGTACACTCGTGAGCATCTTATTAACATGGACGTTGCTATCTACTGTCAGCATTGTGGGACTGCAATCGTTTAGCAATTGCATGAATATATTAAAGCCGATTAATTTATTATTATAAAAAACAATGGCAAAATATGGATGACAAAATCCCAGAATTGATTAAAACAAGGGAATTTGTATAAATGATGTTTTCAAATAGCCGGGAAAACATATATTACGAAATTACAGAGCATACTCAGAAAAAGAGACAAATATTTTAAGGGATCGTCAACATTTCTCAAAAATGTGTTAAACATGATTCCCGTTTACTACCATGACTACATGTATGTGTTTACCGCGGAAAAAAAATGAAGTAAACAATTTTAAAATATTGCCTGAAGCAGTTGAGGTTAGCCAGGCTTAGCATGCTTCAGGGATCATGTGCGGCATTAGACAGCTCCCTAAAATTGGCCTCCGTTCCATCCGCCATAAAAAAAAAAAAAAAACAGCCCTCAGATCACGAAGGGATTTTCTGTTCTTCTTCTACCCTGGAGTGCGCGTATCATCGTATCTCACACATCATTGAAAGCCTGCAGACATGGTAGAGGCTTGAGCGTTCAGTCTATGGGGGGTGCCAGCTCGGCACTAACTCAATAATGCCACGCCCCAGTGGTTACTGAACAGCAATTTTCAATTTGGTGTTTGTTGGAAGGAACCGGATTTGGTCAAATTTTTTGCCAATTGCCGTGCATGTTATGGTAAATGTAGATGAGTTGGTGTGCCAGGCTATACATGTAGATCACATCGAAGTCTGTGGCACAATGCTCTATTATGATGTACATGTACATAATACCGGGTACATACGGTAGTGGGGTCCATACATTATGTACAGTGTACATTTTTTTTACGGATGCACATGTTTTAACAACACCTTAGACGGTCCTTCTGATTTGAAAATCACAGGTGTGTGGAAAACGCACACCTGGATTTTTCTAGGTGAGTGATTTTTCTAGGCGTGTGATTTTTCTAGGCTTGTGATTTTTCTAGGCGTGTGATTTTTCTAGGCGTGTGATTTTTCTAGGCGTGTGATTTTTCTAGGTGTGTGATTCTGTGGTCCAAGCGGGGACTGAACAATCTGGTATTGTTTTTCAAAACATTCATCTTGGTTTACAGTAAAGCCATATATTCTCTTCACCGACGTACTTTATTTTTACACAAATTATGAAGTATAATTATGCTGTACATGTATGCCGAGGTGTGCGGTACTGAGGGATTCAGGCGTGCAATTATTCACACTTCTCAGGAAGCATTTAGGCGTGTGATGGCGTGGGAGTGTGATCACACGCCTCAAAACAGAAGGACTGCTTAGATGGGTGACAGAACAGTGACGTTGCATTCCCCCAAAAAAACATTTTCTATTCATTGCAATTGCCAATTCTACTAAGTACTACAGTATGTACAATGTACATGCACATCAAGAAATAAATTACCCTTTAACTTTGTAGTCAACAACAAAATGAAGTGTCGGAAAAAACAGTTTTCTGTTAATTCCGTCTCACAATGAAACTTAACAAAACCAACCAAACATTTAGCTTAAAATTGTGAGAATTTTAGTTTGCGGTGTACCAGTAATACGGTATTTACCACACCCCGAATTTATTACTGGAGTTTTTCAACCACAATTGAATGAAATGTGTCCAACTCCAAAATGTGGTTATTTTTCTAATGATTTGTGTGGTTTTCCTTTGTGTACAATGAACATTCTTTTTTATTCCTGAAATCCATACTGTGCGTGGACATGTCTCAAATTTCTCTATTTTTGTCTTTCTTTATTTGTTTGGTGCTTGGATTGTGATGGAATATTATTATTATCCATGGTTGAATGGATCCACTCTACTGAAGGTCAGAGCTACTCAGTGCATACTTGTTGTATCCTGTTTTTGTCTTCAAACGCAATGAAGCTTCATAGGATTAATGCACATGACTTTCACAAAAGGGGATTACAAATTGATGGTGCATTATAATGTGATATTGCTCAAGGCCAAACTTTGAGTTGTAGATGGGCTGGACGGAGTAGGGTGGGCAGACAGGGAGGTGGGGGTGTAAATTGTTTACCAATTCCAGCTAACGCCAAAAAAAAAAAAGTCTCCGATTTCTGGTATGATTTTATCTTGTTTAGCATTCCATGTAGTACAACCTGGCAATTGATGTTGGCTACACTGTTACAACTTACATTCCATTAAAAAAATGAACATAAAATTCTTTGGGAATATAAATTTTTTTTTTAAAATAATGGTATGAAAAAAATAAACAATGTATTTTTAATGATAACTTACTGTACATGTACAAATGCAACATTACACCCTATACACATTTAAAAAAAAAAAAATGATTTAAAAAAAACAAAAAAAAACAACCTGATTGAAATTTTTAGAAATGTGATAATTTACCTGGCAGTTTCTGGTGATAGAGGGACATGTTTGTACCGTACGTTATTTATGAAGATTGAACATTATCTCAAACAGGAGGTGGGACAGAAATTATACAAGTACCGGTATCATGCCAATATGTTCTTTTACAACAAAATGTGATACATGTACATGTACATCCATTAAAAAAAAAATGAAAAAGCTACGCTGTTACCAAAACTTACAGAACATACATGTACCCAGAATAACAGCTGTTTCTAAAGTACAAATGTACCTAAAATACACATTTCACCTTATTGTATTCTTAAATTGTGTTTAAATAAATTTATAACAGTGAATCGAATCTGATCTTGGGCAACCAGCAAGGCAAAATTTAAAAAAAGCTGTTTTAAAATGACATTGATCGCATTTTGGTAGCACACTCTTCCCATGCAAATACATGAACCTTGGTTAAAAGCTTTCATGACTGTTCGTCACTTTTTTCCCTTTTAGTTTCAGTGTGTGACTCACTCTCATCCTACTGGCTCTAATGCTGGGGTTGCTAATATAAAGCCAAGGTTTCAGTTACAGCCAGGTACGACAATTATGCTAAGTCTACAGTTAAGGTTTTTGAAAAACAGCAAGGCAAAAGAATTTATCTTCAAACGGCAGCAAATTTCAACCCTTGCTCTGAGATCATGTTTAGCACTGAGATCATGGAGATACAAGATGTTTTTTTGTGTGTGTACATACATACATCAATCAGGTTTTGTACTAGAGGCAAAACATTGAGTATATTCCAGAAATTGTTTTGCATTGCAATTTATTTGATTATTACACACATGAAAGAAACAAACTCCCACAAAACTCCCACCAGTATGCACAAAAATTGTTTCAAGAAGGGAAATGACTGTTGGTGTGTTTATTATAATCTCCTGTTTGTATGAACCTTACATGTACATGTACATATGTAACTCCTCAGCCAAATTTACTAGAAACCATGCCCATTTTGGCAAATTCCAACATCATAGTGTGTGTGTACACACACACTGTTGGACTTAGTTTCTGGAGGTACATGTATGCCAACCCCAGTGTAAAAGACCATCAGTTTAGGGGCACTGTAACCTATCCCAACATGTTTAAACAAAACCTGCTGTTGAACTTTGATGGGCTGAGTTCGGTTAGGGTTAAACAAAACTCACAGCAAGAAATGGCGCACCATCCTGCAGATTAAACAGTTAAATCCCAAAATAAAATGACCTTTTCTAGACCTAAAACATTTCCGTCTGGGGTAAAACTAAAAATGTGTCTTGTGTTTTTAACTCCTGCGTCATAGCCTCTCGGGCCCAAATGGAAACAAGCCGACGAAAATTAAACAAAAACGGCGTCTTGCTCACACAGCTGAGCCAAGAGACACGCCGAGCGTGAGGAGCCATGGCTTATGGGGATATTACTGGCACTCTGGAGACGTGAACACGGTCTTAGATAAACAGGCAGTGTATCCCATGGAAGAGAGAAATGATGAAGTCTGTGCACACGGCACTCGTCAGCCCCTGAGCATCACCAAAATGCCATGCTTACTGTAATTTTAACATGGATAGACATGATAGATAACAGCTGCAGCTACATGCACACTGTACATGTACCGGTACGTGTACATGTACTTTGTACATGTTTTCGTAGACAGAATATGCCAATTTACATTCACGTACTTCAGCAATACATGCGTACATGTACATGTCTGTACATGTACATGTAATGTATACGCCGTTTATTATTCTCATGTAACATTCTGTTTGATCAATATAGTACGCATGTTGCATGAAGTACATTGTTTTTCTAATGTGATGTGCATACATGCAGTACATCCACAGACAGACAGACATGATGAACGTGAGAATTACACTGTTTTTCGAATGTGATGTGCATACATGTACAATGATGTACATGCAGTACATCCGCAAATATGATAAACATGAAAGATAGTATATTTCGTCGGGTGCCCGGCAGAAGGGCATATGAGCGTTCTGACGCAAAAATCATTTTCAAGAAAATTGCATTGAAAGGTTCCATTGTTCCCCCGCGCGCATTATGAATACAATGCTCTCCCACACGTAATATAAATCGTACGAATTTGAAATTTGTCACAGATATGAATCATAAGTTTTGTAACAACTATACACGTTAATTTCTGACGAGAATGTTTAAATTTCATCAAAATGGAGGCAGTTTTCTGCATATGCCCTTTTGCTGGGAACATTTTGGTCATTACGCGCTATTGCATAAGGGCATATGCACATATGCCCTTCTGCCGGGCACACGACGATTTGCACATGCAGTAATTTTTCTTAGAAACTTAAATGACCAACATAAAAGATAGTACAAGTACCGGGGTAATTGTTCAATAGAAACTTGCAATGTCCATCGACCCCCCCCCCCCTCCCGGATCTGTATTGGTATTAGGAGAAACGTCTTAACATGGCATATCCCAAATGCAGAATTTTTCGACAAAATGAGGGTACCGTATGTAATGTTTGCACATGTTCACAAATAAAATTCCTAAAGTGCATTACTTCAGAATACTTGAACATTGTACACATGACTGTATGGGTACATCAACATGGACCCTACAGACCTGTGTAACATTTTAAGATGAGTGGCACATTGCTAATTATGATATTGCCTCAAAGTCTTCCCCACCCCCACAGATCCCCTTCCCACTCACAAAAACATGTTCATTACCACGACATATAGTCCAGATCTACAAAAATAGTACGTTTTCAAAAAAAAAATTTAAAATCTACTCTGGGTATTGTATTTTGTGAAGCTCTTACAATGCTTCTAAATGTGTGATTAATCTTTTTGAACAGTCTTCATTTACATGTAGTTGAGTCAGAATTTCTTGAAACTAATAATTAATTCATCAGGCCGAAACTAGCTGCACAAACCCTCATCTTCAGTTTAACAAGTTCATCTGTTTGGAATGTCTGGCAATATCCCATCCCGTCAATTCGTTGCTCATCATCCCCATCCGGTGATGAAACCCCGTCTCATCCCTTCCCTGACAACGCACCGTCGCCGTGGTGATGAGATGACTCAGACTTAGTCAAAATCATTACGGCGACACGGCGTGCCGAGGGGGAGAAGCGGCGGGCCCGCGCCAATGCCGAGCACGAGCGGTGGGTGTAGCACTCGCAGCATCGCACGGAGGACAATCGGGAGCTATTTGCACTTGAAGATGAAGATGTGTTAGGCATACAGACATCCCCGGCAACATCATCATTAGTAATCCTCATGTACATGTACCGTAGTGATGCATGTGTACAAGGTCCAATGATGCTGTGACATTTTAATGAGACGGGGTATTATTAGTAAAGCCATTTGTCATTGAATGTTGATACAGCATGTACACGTACCCCACCCCTCTCTCATTAATGTTCATATTGCAAACTAAAATAAACATGCAGTGGCATTGACAGATGGATACAATGACATTGACAGATAAAGCAAGTTAAAAAGGTTACTGTACTTTTTTACTGTGTGATACCATGGAGCCAGGCCGATGGGTGTCCTTCCTTTTTATGGCTCCATGGTGATACCAATAGCTTTCTTGTTATGCACACCATACCATGACCAACTAAATACCGGTACATGTACATGTATACATCACGTGTATACAAAGACTTTCAAGTGTTTTTAATATCCTCCATTGACTAAACATGGTAGAGTGATCTTTTTCCTTTTCCGATGTAATTGGTAATTAATACACTGATGTGAGCCCCATCAAATATTTTAAAGGGAATATACACATGTACAACATTTGCAAACATCGAAAAACAAAACTACCAAATTTTTACGAAATACATGTACCTTAAAGGGAAAATACAACATTTGCAAACATCGAAGAATAAAACTGCCAAGTTTTTACGAAATACCTTACTAGGATGTTGGTAAATGACAGTCTTAATCATCCTGTAAAATTATGGCATCAGGTGTGAAGTTTTTTTAAAGAAAATTGGTATTTTGTATAAATTTCCAGCGGTGGTCTGCCGACCACCGTTGGAAAAACCGAACTATTTCTCAAGTACTGCTCCAAATTTACCATTTTTGTTCAGTCCAAAGGTTGTTTGCTGTTGGTTACATGTTCATGAACATGTGCAGGCCAGCTAGAGTGGTTCCTTCACCTTACAATTTTCCAGCATAAATTGATCCATTTCATCTTTAGTGGAGTCAGGGAACCAGACTACTTGAACATTTTTGTTTTTCTTGGTTTTTCCAGCATTTTCGAACACAAAACTTCAAACATGTCGGTGAAACAATATTTCTATTATACTAACCCCCAAATAGTTCGTTTCTGAAAATTACAACAAAATCATGTACATTCCCTTTAATACCATACTGTACGTGTACATTATGAAAAAATGTGCAATGTACTTTTGTACTCAAGTGTCCAAGTTACTGAGTTACATGTACATTGTACATGTATGTACATGTACACCCATGAGATATAGAAGAAAAAATTGATCGAGAAATAATTGTTGGTTCTATTCTTTTTTACCCCCAAAGTTTATGTCAGCCTATTCTACCCAAGCAAAACAAATGATTGGCCTACAAAGAAAGTAAAATTTTGACTCCTTTCGTAACAGTCATGAACCCCGTTATCCATTTTATCATGAAAAGACCAAACATGTCAAACCATCGAAACAATAAAAAACATAAATTTGTTGTATATGTACACGTTTTTGTGCTTGTGTGTACATGTAGGCATACATGTACATGTACAGTACCGATCAAAGTAAACAATTCCTGATAAACGGTAAATACGTTCTTCGTCAATGGGGTTTCAGCGCTGCCCACTACGGAAGGCTGATTATCGGGGATTAAAAACCACAAACGATCCTGCGGTCAAGCGGCCAGTTGACATCGTTATATTGCTGCAGTACACGTTGTTTTGTTTACCAATCAACCACAGGCAGATCTCGTGGCGGTAGTTCGTTTTTATGAGGTCGGCGAACGCTTCTTATCTGCGCTTAATCCTTAGCAAACACTGCGAGATAATAACATTGTTACCTGAAGTAATTCTGCACTCATACATGTACATGTACCAACAGGCCGCTACACTACAGTATGAGTATGATGAGTGGATACCGGTTTTCAGAACATTTCACGAAAACGTTCTACAGTATAGACTGTATAGTACGTACGTATCCATAGAGCGGTCTAAAAAACGACCTATATAGTATCATGCCGTGGGGGGGGGGGTCAGGCTTCTTTCTTTGAGAGGCCGCCTGGGTATTTTTTTGGGGGGGGGGGAATACGAAAATGTTAGAAAAAAAAACATTTCCAGAGGCGAAATACAAATAAAGAAGAACTCAATCTTCTGCTAGTGTTGTCAAATATAGTGTCACTGTCACTTCAAAAATGTCACTTCAAGAAAGACATTTTCCAGGCCTGAGGAAGATCGTTTATTTGTATTTTGTACGTAACGTTCAAGCTCAGATTATCTTTTAAAAAATTATTAAACGAAATAGAAGCCCGCATCTTAGGCCAAAAGAAAGTTCTGCTTCCGGTTCCCTACCTACCCTATTTTTTTATGGGAAAATGAGAACAAAACACCCGATACCATCAATGTCTACCTTGTGACGCATACGTCTCCATAATGATCCTACCCAAAAAATGTCAAAAAAAATTAAAAATACATTCCCTACCTACCATACCTACCATATTTTTGAACGCCATGAAAAAATAATCGGAAGCAGAACTTTTTGGTTTGTTGCCTTCACAAATGTCCCCAAAGCGTCAGCATTCGAGAAAATAGTCACACCCTCTCTCACATGCAAGATTTTCTGGCTACGCAACCGGCAGTCTGGGACATCACAGGGGAGCCTCCCTAGCAACAGTATCTCTAGGCAACCAGGTTGGAATGTGACAGTTTTGCTGCACCTGCGGCTCAGCCTAGCAAGGAATTCCAGCCATTGGCCATCAATATCCATTTGAGTGTGGAAGGCGTGTCATATTCATGAAAGCATAAATGGTCCGTGAAGAAAGCAACCAATGGCGTATTTATTTGCCGGGACCGGCTCATTTAATTGGCTGAGACTGTTCATCAGACACCGTCCTCAAAGTTCGGCGGCGCCTTTTAAATGATGCCAAATAGATCTTTGTAACAACAACGAATATGTGTTGTATCAATTTGAACAATGCGGCTATCAATCATTCTGTGGGGAAGGTTTTTTTTGTTATATTTTATCTGGGCATTTTTTCAAAGGCCATGAAAACTTTGGGAAAAAAAATGAGGGAAACTGAAATTTCACCCAGGCCGGTTTTGTGAATATGCACATGGCAAAATAACGAGTCGGATAGGGATATTCCAAGTCCCAAAATGAGTCATTAAATGCAGAGAGACCTCCATGTCTTTTTTGATATTATTCTTCGTTTAAAAAAAAACCCATAACATTGCCTACATTATTTTGTGTAGATGTTACTCTAGAATATATTTTTCACGTTCAGTATTAATAAAAGTTCAAGGGCTGTTGATAATCTTGATTTTATTCCTTTAAAAATAATAAAAACTAAGTATAATTCGTATAAAATTTTCCCCAGGAATTCACAGGAGATTGAACTGACAGTTCAGAATTTAATGGGCTAAGATGTGGGGAAATCAGACAAATTGTAGAAGGCAAATACATTTTACTGGGCGCGACGCTGCAAGGCGCAGTGCGGCGCTCATTTCCCAGCTGTTTATTTTCTCTCTACCCTCGGCGCTGCGCGGCGCTCAGACCAGACATCAGCTCATTAACTTTCGCTATTGTGCTTGTCCCATCGTTATGTTAATGAGCGAGGTCAGTGGAGAAGTTTTGGTCCACGCACGAGGCGGGCCGCGGCGCGCCGTTGAGCCATAAAATGCCCCCATTACGTGGATGCGATGGACAAAGACCGAGTTCCGTTTATAAAGCTATGTAGTAGGGAGTCCAGTTTTGGGCCGTAAATGTAACCACGCAAAATTAGTCAATTTCAATCCGTGCTAATGAGTATCAACATGACTCTAAAAAATATAAAAGGTATCCTGATACAAGCAAAATACACCCCCATTATTAAAAACAATTCAGAACTTTGCGTTCATTTGGATGGGGAAAAACGAATTCTCAACTCGCGCTTTCCATATCGACCAATTGCGCCAAATATTTTTATCAAAATTATAAATAAAAAGGGCACAGACTAGTATTCTCGTACCCAGAAAGCTCAGACTTTTATTAAAACAGTGGTACAAAAAGAAAGGATTAAAATCCCTCCGCACCTTTATTCTGCAAAGCATTTATAAAGGTCGGGGTACAGAGGCGATACGAGAGAAATTTGTACAACGGCGAAGCTCACTATGTAACACTGCAACCAGACTAATCTACTACTACATGTTGTTTTATGCGGATGGCATTGGTGCCAGACTTACGTGTAGTCTGGCAGGCGGTAACAGTAATAACGCGTGTGCGCACGTTCCGAGTTGATGCGTTCTGTGGAGCGGAATCGGCCGTTGCCAGACGTTGTCTCGCACGTGGTAACGGTGAGTGGAAACATTGCTCCGTGTTGCTGCGTTGTGTGGAGCAGGATCGGAACTATACTTTGCCCGTGCGTAACGGCGGGCCATCTGATATTGTCTGGTCTCATCGCGATGTTTGCTCGGCGCGCGCCTGGACAGTGCGAAGCCTCCGGGAAAAAATCGTAACTTTTTTGTTATGAGTGGTCAAAACCTGATTCAAAAATCAACTTATTGTTTATTTGATGGGGATTCCTATGATATCAAACACTTCGATAGGTTTCGAAAATAAGATTTATAAAACATGCTAAAAGTAAATGTAGGCCTACATCATACAAAATTGAAACTCAGAATTTGGCCATATAGGTTGTTGTTTCTCCAAAATGCAAACATCTATGATGCTGATGCAAACGTCATTGATTTTGTTGTGTAATTCTCTTTTTAGTGATACAAAACATGAGATTTCTTACTTTAAAAAAATTCAATTCGCTGTACATTATTCATAGTGAATTGAACAAACGCCAGGATGTGAGTGAGAATACCAGGAAGGGAGGATTGGGTGTCGTCACGATCACGCTTGATTCCACTCCTTGAACGCGTTGCTGTCAAATAGTTCGTGGAAAGTTGTTCAATTTGTGGGGGACACTGATGATAGGTGCATCATAACGGCTAGAAAATTGAAAGCTGTGCTACCCTTTGTAATTGACATAATTTCTCTTATTCAACCTTTTGTGCAGATTTCTGTTTAGTATTTACTCCTGGTTTGTGATTGTAACCAATAGGCTAGAATTGTTAAACTTTTGAAATTACGATAATGAAAATGTACACTTGTAATGACCGCCACTTATCCTGTAACATTTGTTTCATGTAAAAGGTTGTTTGGATAAAGTACTTTGTATTTAAAGCATTTCGGAGCCGTTTAGGAATTCAATTCTGATAAAAATACTGATATTAATTATTGATCACTTAAATGTAATTCTTTTAAAAATGTACACTGTCCCCAGCAGCAGATTAAAATAAGTATTTCCTCTTAAGACCAAACACTGGCTAGAAGCTTCAACGTTGATGGTCAAATTTTAATGTTGGCATCAAGGGAGATCCCGTAGAAAGGTTTGCAATCCTAAAATGGAAAAGAAAAAAAGGTAAGTCTTAACAAACGATATATTAATACATTTTATAAAGCCAAGAGAAAAAAAAATGAAGAATCTTATTCAACCCGGACACCTAATTAATCGGTATTAATTTTTCATGAACCTAGTCTACTTCATTTATTTCATTTAAACTCTCAATTGCCAAAAGTGAAGAGTTCACCTCGGCCTCGCTTTCTGTTTAATATGACCGACTCATGAATAAGGCCTTTGCTCATTCACCTGGAAATTTCTTGAATTAAAAAACAAAATGTAAGGCCGAAAAAACCAAGCCATGCGCGTGGATTGAGTCCAGAGAATTGGACATGCAAAATTCTCAATCTAAATGAATTCCAGATATTCTGTTATAACTCAAGTCAACTACATGTATGTACTTACCAAACATCCATATCAAAACACAAGCATCAGCAAAACATTATCTGCAACTCTAAGCATATAAAAAAACGATTAAACTTTGATTGAACAATAATATAAAAAAATACCATAAAAAAAGGAACACTGCATGACAGGAAAACAACACAAAAACGGGCCCTAATGAAAATCATGTAATAAGTCGGGCAGCCAGACTCAAAAGGTTTGTCCCCCGATTGGGGTACAGTCTCCCATTTGGGAGACAGCGCTAGTTCGCCCGTGTGTTGGCTGCAGTGTAGGCTATGGGAACGTAGCAGCGGTAGTGCTTTACAGCCGCACGTACGTACATGTACATGTACGTCTGATCCCGTGCACCAGGCCCAGTGATGGGCGAATGTCTGTCTCGTTGCGAAACTGCCGGACATTGGTAGTTGTCCAATCATTTTAATTAGGTATCACACAGTCTCCATTCTTAATGGCTTTGTACTGTACTGGTTTCTCGATCTGGTGGCAGGGGGGGGGGGGAAATATAAAGCACTTTTCCATTAAAAATTTACCGCTGGAACAGTAATTTTCTGGCCACGAATCTCCTCTTCCGGTCTTTCGACTCGGAGGTGTCCCAGAAAAATGCATTTTGTTATGAGCGGCATGGAACATGATCTCCGTTGTTTACAGCGACAAATCGATAACCCCACATATTTCATATATCTTTAAAAAAATTATTAAACGAAATAGAAGCCGCATCTTAGGCCAAAAGAAAGTTCTGCTTCCGGTTCCCTACCTACCCTATTTTTTTATGGGAAAATGAGAACAAAACACCCGATACCATCAATGTCTACCTTGTGACGCATACGTCTCCATAATGATCCTATCCAAAAAAATGTCAAAAAAACATTAAAAATACATTCCCTACCTACCATACCTACCATATTTTTGAACGCCATGAAAAATAATCGGAAGCAGAACTTTTTGGTTTGTTGCCTTCACAAATGTCCCCAAAGCGTCAGCATTCGAGAAAATAGTCACACCCTCTCTCACATGCAAGATTTTCTGGCTACGCAACCGGCAGTCTGGGACATCACAGGGGAGCCTCCCTAGCAACAGTATCTCTAGGCAACCAGGTTGGAATGTGACAGTTTTGCTGCACCTGCGGCTCAGCCTAGCAAGGAATTCCAGCCATTGGCCATCAATATCCGTTTGAGTGCGGAAGGCGCGTCATATTCATGAAAGCATAAATAGTCCGTGAAGAAAGCGACCAATGGCGTATTTATTTGCCGGGACCGGCTCATTTAATTGGCTGAGACTGTTCATCAGACACCGTCCTCAAAGTTCGGCGGCGCCTTTAGCTGATGCCAAACTGATCCTTTGTATATAACGAGCAACAGATGTATTGTATCAATTTGAACAATGCGGCCATCAATCATTCTGCTGGGAAGGTTTTTTTTAAAGATTTTATTTGGGCATTTTTTTCAAAGACCATAAAAACTTCAAACAGAAAATGAGGTAAACTGAAATTTCACACGGGCCCCTTTTGTGAATATGCACATGAAAAAATAACGAGTCGGGTAGGGATATTCCAAGTCCCAAAATAATTCATTAAATGCAGGGCCCTCCATGTGTTTATTTCGGGGCAAGACTTTATTCTTCATTTAAACCCCCCATCGCCCCCCCCCCAAAAAAAACCCCACCCCACCCCACTATGCCTACATTATTCCGTGAAGGCTAGATGTTACTCTAGAATGTATTTTGACGTTCAATATAAAAGTCCAAGGGCTGTTGATAATCTTGATCTTATTCCTTTAAAATAAAAAAAACATAAGCATAATTCGTATTTACGTTTCTCCAGGAGTTCACAGAAGATTTAACTGAGAGTTCATAATTTAATGGGCTAGGACGTTGGAAATCGTTTTATTTTAAAATCAAGCGAATCAGACAAATGGTATTAAATTAACCACTTGGTTGTATTCGGCGTCTCTCTCTTAAATAAAATGGCATGGCCTTTTAATAGTTTTATTGTGTAAATATACTTTGACGTTCAGTATAAACGTCCAAGGGCTGCTGATAATAATCGTGATGTTATTCCTGAAAATAACAAAATCTAAGTATCATAATTCGTATTAAATTGTCTACAGGAATCAACAGGAGATTTAGCGAAGAGGTCGGAATTTAATGGGCTAGGACTTTTGAGTTATTCTGGAAATCGCATTTTTATTGTAACAATCAAGAAATTTAGAACCAGACAAATAATATTAAATTAACCCCTTGAATGTATTCGGTGTCTCGCTCTCTCTCACTCTCTCCGAGGCTATAGAAAATAAGACAAAAAAGTGCAATATAAACCAGTCTGTGCATATACACGTACGGTAGCTATTCCCTATAGCGCAGAGCGCTAGCATGGCAGGCCCACGCGGTGCACTGTTTACTGGTCAGTCGGATTCGACGTCGTAAAAATGCCAAGAAAACACCAATGGAGAAGGAACATTTTTGCAAGTTTATTCACAGAGCTTGATCTCTCTTGTCTGTGTATGTATTTTCCGTGTTCAAGCGTTCATTTTGAGATGGCACTACTCGTACTTGGAGTGATACGATCCAGCGTGTTTCCCCAAAATTGTCCACAGTAAAAACGAGGTCTGTCGCCCGCTGGCCACACATGCATTCACTCATGAATTACGGAGTTTTGGCCAGTTTCCAGTCTTGACTAGCGTTAACTTTTTGTGGCATTTTTTGTATAGCTTTCGTAGTGCAATGGAAAAAGTTCAGTCTAAAACTCCGCATATAATTGAATACCCCATTCAATCAGCATTAAAAAAAAATGGCAAAAAAAACCTTCCGACCGACCGACCCTAATTTGGAAAAGCATGTAATCAGAAGCAGAAGTATTTTTTGGCCTAAATGGGAATGACGATTTTCTTCGTTTATTAAAAAAGAACGTTACAACAACAACAACAGCGCACAGCCTATTATTTTGTTTTAATGATACTCTAGAATGTACTTTAGAATATATTTGATTGTTCGATTAAAAGACCAAGGGCTGTTGGTAATCTTGACCCTTATTCCTTTAAAAATAAGAAAAACTTGAGAACAATTCATATTAAATAAAATCACGAATTCGCAGGATTTAACAAGGAGTTCAGAATTTAATGGGCTGGGATGTAGGGAATTGTTTTGTTTCAAAAATCGAGAGGACCAGACAAATTTGTCTAGAATATATATTAAAAATATTCTTTGACGTTCAGTTAATGGTCCAAGGGATGCTGGTTACCTTGATATTATTTGTTAAGAAACTAAGCATAGTTCGTTTTAAATGTTTCCCAGAAATCCACAGGATATTTAACGGAGAGTTCGTGTAGGTGTTTGTCGTTGCTTTACTTTAAAAAACGACCAAGCACATTTTTATACATGTTCCCCAATTACAGCCGGGGAATAAAATAGTGTCCTATATATTCTTGTCTGGAAAGCCATTTCGAGACGATGATTGACAGGCGAACTTCAAAACTTATACATTGTATATATATCTTTGATGATAAGCGGCCTTGGAGGTACTTGCACCATACATCGGTCAGCATGCCTTCTTGTAGCTGGAAAGATCGTGGTCAAAAGTTGATACACGATAGCAGATAATTGACCCAAGGATTTTACGACTGCATTATCTAACCACAAGTGCGTGTACTGGAACAATAAAACGACGTGCAGGCTGCTGCAGGAGGGAACGTTGTTTATAGAATCCATGAACGAAGGCAGGAATTTTACAACCTTAGCCTGACCGCAGACTGTTTACCAATCGGATAAGCATGCCGTTTTGCGGCATTTCGTCCAAACGCAACGAGATTATCGGGAGGATTATAGGTAACCATTGGTTACCGTTAACCGGTGGTAGGTTTACAATGATCGGTACTGTAGGCCATCACATATGTAGCACTCATTGCACGCAGTTGAATGTATGCTGGAACCCATCGATCCACTATTTGCAAATCTTCCCATTAATAAAACAAAGGCCGGTTGTAATTTAATTGAGTGTCATTATGGAGACCCAGTAGCCACTAGTGCATGGCAATGAATTCAGGGATGGCCAAATAATGTCAATATTCCCCTCCTGCAATCAGTCAGGGATGGCCTGGTAAAAGCTGCAAAACTTGTGTTCACATTCGTCCCTGTTCATTTGTTCGTTTGTCATGTTTGTAGAGCCAATCTAATTGCCATATTCAGGGATGGACATCTATGCACACTCCCTCCAACATGTCCAATATCAGTCAGGGATGGCTTCAGAAAGCTGCAAAACTGTGTTCAGTCCATTTGCAGATAATAATGTACATGTAGCCAGCAGTGAATAGTCATGAACTCAGGGATGGAGAAATGGAAATTAGGCAGACACTACTGGTACATCTCACCTTCCCAGTCATATGGATGGCCTGAAGAAAAAAAAGCTGTTAAATGTTTCTCCATTTCAAGTGTCGTTTCGTAGTATCTCATTTTCTCTTAACAACCTGACACTTACATGTATGTGTATACTGTACGTGCGGATTGCAGGGAACAGATTGCTTCATCAATTCAGCAACATGGATACTATGACTTGTATTCACACAGCATGCATTTTTTTAACAATTGTCTGGGAATTTGGAAATGGCGGGTTACTCTTTGCTAGGAGCATTTCACGTACATACTGTACTACTGGATATCAAACTTCCATGGTAGTGTTATGTAAATAGCATCATGAATTTAAAGGGAATCGTACATCATTTGCTTTTGCTGTAATTTTCAGAAATGGATGGAATTGGGGGGTTGGAAATATATAGCAAATATAGTTACACTGACTTTTTTGAGGTTTTGGGTTCGAAAATGCTATAAAAAAAACAAGAAAAACAATCATTTTCCTGTAGTCTGGTTCCCTGACTCCATATAAGAAGAAACAGAGCAGTTTACATACATTGGGGAATTGTAAGGTCAGTTTACATACATTGGGGAATTGTAAGGTCAGGGAACCAGTCTAGCTGGCTTGTACCCGTTCATAGGTGTGTAATCGATTGCAAACAAGTGCGATGGTCAATTGGGGCCAGTATTTGCAAAAAAAGCCAGTTTTTTCCAACGCTGGTCGGCCGACCAGCGTTGGAAATTGATACAAAAATACCACTTTTCTTGAAAATGACAGTATACCAGGTGCCATGATTTTACAGGATGCTTTACACTGTCATTCACTAACAGTCCAGCAAGGTATTTCAAAATGATTTGGTAGTTTTATTTTTTGATGTTTGCAAATATTGCATTTTCCCTTTAAGTTCAGAGACCTTTGTCTGTTCGTGTTTTTCTGAATGCTGTATCTGATGTTTTGTTTGCATGTCTTGATGTTCTTTCTTCTCCTTTTTTTGACCTCAGGCTGTAGCTGGTGTATTTGACATCACCCGGGGTCACATCTTACCCCAGGTGACTATGAGATGTGGGTTCCTGAACAAACACATGGACCTGGTGACCGGTCAGTGGGTAGATGGCGACATGGCGTCACCATGCGACGTCTCCAAGAATGCTGTCCTGGACTACTGCAGACAGGTGAGGAAAGATAATTGACAAATGACAATAATGACAGACGCATCAATTAACAATATCAGTGGGCTTGGTGATTGGTCAGTGGGTAGATGGTGACAAGGCGTCACCATGCGATGTCTCCAAGAATGCTGTCCTGGACTACTACAGACAGGTGAGGATTGACAAATGACAATAATGACAGTCGCATCAATTGACAATATCAGTAGACTTGATGACCGGTCAGTGGGTAGATGGTGACATGGCGTCACCATGCAATGTCTCCAAGAATGCCGTCTTGGACTACTGCAGACAGGTGGGGAAAGATAATTGACAAATGACAATAATGACAGTCACATCAATTAACATTATCAGTGGACTTGATGACCGGTCATTGGGTAGACGGTGACATGGCGTCACCATGCGATGTCTCCAAGAATGCCGTCCTGGACTACTGCAGACAGGTGGGGAAAGATAATTGACAAATGACACTAATGACAGTGACATCAATACACAAAAGCACAATTATCAGTGGTCATGATGACCGGTTAGTGGGTACATGGCGTTACCATGCGATCTCTTCAAGGATGCTGTCCTGGACTACTGCAGACAGGTGAGGAAAGACGGTGAAAGTGACAGTGACATTGGCTGTTGACTTGGAGTATGGTTAGTGGTTACATGTATACCGCTGACAGTAGCAATGTGGCATCCCTGTGTGACAATGACAGTTAAGATGAATGACAGCGGCATTGGCAGTTGACAGTGGATAGATGGTGGCATGGCATCACCATGTGATGTCGCAAAGAAAACGTTGACAATGACACAATATGGTGATGCTACTGGCACTGAGTGTGACACACAGTCATCGGCATTGACAGTGGACTAGTTGATAGGGCTATCTGACTGAACGTGACGTCTGACATAAACATGACATTCAACATGATGGTTGTTGCAAATTTACTGCGGCATTTGTAAGATTGTTTCAGAGTGGATTAAAAGTACATGTATGGACTGTTGGCTCTCCCTCCATTTTCTTTTCTTCTTACGGATTGAGCATCAACCACTTTGTCGGATGGCAGGATTTTTGAAAGACTTCAAGCCCAGCTACCGTTATCTGGTTGTTGGTTCTGGTGTGATAATTTGATTTCAAATTCGCTGCATCGGGAGTCCTGTTTATACTCCTGATGCAGCGTAGTATAAATGAGTCCTGTTTATTACGTCACGATTTACTATGTTTTGTTTGCTGCCCCCAACGACGACTTTTACACAAATTGCACGTTTGGGTCGAAACAGGACCTGAAAAACAGCTCTCAAAAGTACCTTTTGTACTCATTTCATGACAGACACAATAGTCGTTTTTATTTCATCACACCTTAGGCTACATATACCCGAAAAATGACGGAAATGTCTTTGAGCATTCCACAACCTCTTTAAGGCTTATTAAATCTATTTGCAGACTCTGTGTCTACTTTGTTTCATGAAGACAAAAAAGCTGCATGCACAGAGTTTATTTTAAATTCATTCCCCACAAGCAATTCTTTGCTAAATATCGTCGGCGAAATTACGAAATGAAATGCGTTGTTTCGATGAAGAGACAACTTTAATGTTTCGAGGGACCTGCACGAAATTTGAGCCTTCGTGAAAATGCAGACAAAATGAATGTAAATGGACTATGTGTTCAGCACCGGGATTCATAAAAGCAAAAGCAATTACTTGCCATTCGTTTCTGAGTAGTCTCCATTGCCGTCAGAAACGGGGAAAAAAAAAATAGAAAGGAAACAAATCCCTCAGCGTCCACCCTTTTCAATTCATCCTGAAAACTACTTCAGAGAATATATCTCAGAGGCAGAAATAAATGAGACTTTCTTCCCCCGTTTTCTGAGGATCAGAATTATTGAAGCGGTGAGGCCCGTCGCCCTCATGATTTTGTTGCCTTGAGGCAGTAGAGTTTTTTTTTTGTGTCTTGGCTATTCCCCTTTTTGCCTGACGCAGACCCCCAGATCGCAGTGCGTGTCGGCCATTATTCATTCCCTAGTATGATAATTTATGCATATGGTCATGTTGTTTGTAACACTTGCCGGTAATTGGGTAGGGGATTGGTGGTGGGGGAAGGCGGGGTTGTCTTTAATTGCTTAATGCAGACTAATTTAGATTAAGATATCAATTGCACCAGAGCGAAGGGAGAGCAATAGTAGTTAAAGGTTATTTTGCTTTGAAAAGAATTTAGACCTTTGGGGGGGGGAGGGGGGATTTTGTGTTTATTTTCACTGTATATTTAATCCACCCCACCTCAATCCTCCAAAATCCTCCTGGCGGTTTAGGAGGATTTTGGAGGATTGTGGATGAATGGTGTTTGAGAAACATGAGAATTTTGGAGGATTGACGATGAATGGTGTTGAAGCACATGAGGATTTTGGAGGATTGAGGATGAATGGTTTTTGAAGAGGAGGAAGATTTTGGAGGATTGAGGATGAATGCATTTTGAGAGGCAGTACTGTCGGACAAGTTGAAGGATTGAGGCACTGGGTATCCTTCATTTGAACGAAACTGCAACATTTTGGAGGATTTGGAGGATTGGGGAAGGTTCCTAGTAGCAAACAGGGCGTACATGTAGTGGTAGGGGGTAGGGTTGATCAAAACTAAGGCGACTTAAAGAAAAATTGAAACTGTGTTTTGAAGGGGGGTTGTTGCATCATTGTTTTTCGCGTTTTATTGTTTTTGAATTTTATGAGAAATAAAAAAAAGCTATAGCAAGTTGTGCTTCCTGACGTGTACATATGTACACCATCAGGAAGGCGAACTCAGCATTTTGTATGTACCCTCTGTAGGGCCTATCTACCAGTATTGAGTTTAAAATCTATGGCCAACTGACAAATTAAGCTTGGTTCAACTACATGTACATTGCAGCAATGACATTGGAGACTACACAATGTAGCTCTGATTTTGCTCATCTCTGTAGCAACTTACATCCAGGTTTTAATATAAACTCCTGCCCAGAGTAATAACATGACCCAGCATGATGTCAGGGGCATCAGGCTGTCAACACTTGGAGTTATCACTTGTCAGTTCCTACACATTGCTGGTAATTACTACCACACAGGTGCAAGGCACAAATCCCCAAGGTACATTGTACTACATACATGAGGTATCTATAGGAAACATACAACAGCTGTTACTCACATCCTATGGTCATAATCATAGAGTGTTTGCAAAATTGCGGCTTGCTCTCTGGCTACGGCTTTAAGAGTTTTCAAGCCCAAGACATGAAGACTTCTTTTCATAGGCCCATTTCTGCTTCAGGAATAGGCCTATCAAACTGTATAATTTGAGGCCAGCATTTAGGTAGACTTGGTGCCAAGTCGGTAATTGTTTTGCGCACGGTAACCGGTTACTGTCTCCACGCACACAACATATATATCGCTGCATGCAACGTGCGTAGTCTGGTTCCTAGACCAAATGATGCCGACTATTGATGTTCAATTACCGACTTGGGGAATACGTTTTCAATTTTGTACACAACATAATGGGAGTATTTTGAATCACTAGCGAATTCCATGCGAGCACTTTGATTGGTTAAGATTCCAGAGCGTATTCTCGGCGGCCAAGGAAGACCGTTCTCATTACTTCGAGGGTTTGTAAATTGGACCCTAAATGGATCCTGCTTCATGTTGGTGGTCATACAAAATCACACATTTTGGCCTTTTAACCCTAACCGCCCTGAATCCTCCAAAATCCTTTTTGCAAATTGGAGGAATTTGCAGGATTGAGGTTACATGGCAAAAGTGCGTTGCTAATTTTGGAGTATGCACTGTGTCAAGGTCTTGGGCCCGACCTTGTGTTATTTATGCTCAGCCGTGCATAAATGTAGTCCTTGATTATACTTGACATCCTCCGCACTGCTCCAGGATGTCACTGCCTCTGCCTCTGCCTCAGCCTATTGACAGACATAGCTGGAGGATTTTGCGGGATTCAGGCAGTGGTCATCCCTCCATGGACCATATTCAAGAAATAACGGAGGAATTTGCAGGATTGAGGCTATATGCTATTTTTCCATGAGGCCAAGTGGAGGATTTTGCAGGATTGAGGCTACATCCCAGCAAAAAGGCCTAGGGAGTTAGGGTTAAAAGAGTGAGGATGTTAGAAAAATCTTGGGTTGTGTACAGTATCACAGAAGATTCACTTGCGTTGTTCATTCAAACGTTTCCACTGGTGGATAATTACAATGGGTCTAGGGTTTGCATTTGCTTCATGTCTAACCCCATCCGGGTGCTCTTGGTTCCTCTGCTAATGGTTGTAAACCTAATCAAGTGCAGCATAAAGTGAACGGCCTTCTGCAAGACAACCAATCAGAATGATGACAATGACACGGTAATGCTATACGTTGATCATCTTGAACTGAGATGGATGCGTTGCCTAGCGACCAATAGAATCATGCATCTACAGTACACAGAGCTTGATGAAGTACGAAGATAACAAAGGGAGTGAAAGGCATTCTAACGATCTCCAAGAATCATGTACCCGACTACCCGTACACAGGGAACCGAGTGAACAGACTATGCTTAGGCTGTAACAGACTGTATCAGACCTACAATACAGCCTGTCTCCCAAAAAATTGGTACAATCGAAAACGATTTTTTTTTTCAATATTAAGTCGTTTTGAGCATCACATTAAAGAAAAAAGACCAGGCTTTCCAATACTTTTTGTTTCATCTCATTTGCTTATTGTCAATCCAGAGATAACTCCAGTTTACTGCGGAACACAAAAATCGTGTTTGTTTCTTTTGCCAAGTTGCAATCTGTTGTGAGCTTCAAGACAGCATGGCACAGTACTCGAAACAACTCTGCCCATGCATAAAAGTGGCACAAAATCGGTTTTTGGTGTATCGCACTAAAATGATTATATCTCTGAATTGACAAAAGCAAATAAGATCAAACAAACACTATTGGAAAGCCCAGTCTTTGTTCTTTAATATTATGCCAAGTAAGAATGACTTATTTTGAAATTTCATATTTAACCAATTTTTTTTCTGATTGTACCATTTTTTTTTTAGACAGGCTGTACATCTGTTTCTTCCTCCATGCATGTACATGTACACAATATTAAACAAATAGGTACTGTACATGTTTCAAGTACATATGTATGTGCTCTTGAGACACTCGCCATTTTAACTATGCCATTACCCAGAGGTCTGTTGCATAGCCATGACAACCACTTCATGCTTTTTGTGAATGTGAACCACATACATAAATTGTATCACAAATGCAGGGGCCTATAAGAGGGGAAAATATGCCGGCGAGTGTGTGACACAATCAGTTAATTTAACTATTGCGCCCGTGCTTTTTCGTTATCTTGAAAGGAGAATTTGCATGAAACCGTGAATCCGTTTCTAAACAACATGTGTGTCGTTAGTTCCCTGCAGACGTGTACGTGTTGTACGTGTTTGGTGCAAATATTAAACAGTATAAACACAGGCTGACAGTTAAAGCACATGTCCAGTGCCACATGAACATTCGGCCCACTATGAAGTCTGGTGCCTTTTATTGGTTGAACATTCACAATCTTTGTTTCAATAGGCATGCACAATACTACATGTAGGCCTAGATACACAGGGCTGCCAACTTTGAGTAAGAGCTAAGTGTGAGAGAGCGCGAAGCCCTAACGGCGTGGGTTCGGGGCCCGCTGAAGGGCCTCGACAAAAAAAACTGGATTCTACAAATGTAGATGCTCTGTGGTGCCATCTGAGGTGATTTCTGACCAATTTAACCAATGTTTTTGAGCAAAAGATCAAACATCATTTTCGTGTTTTGTTAATTGTTTTTTTAGCATGAGAAATCCCAGGTGCGCGTGAGAGCTTCAGAACAATCTGAAATGCGCGAGTCTCATGCTCAATGCGTGAGAGTTTTCAGCCCTGTGTATATACATTGTACAAATTGTCAGTATTTCATCGTGTTCATAGAGTCCTATATTCACGCTACTGCCATGTTCCGTGCCATGGAGTACCAAAGTGTTACGTCATTTAGAACCAGAAAGTGTAGAGCAAATGAATGGAGTACGCGCGCATGTCTCGGGCTGAATCACGCGCTAATGTCTTTCACACACATTTGGTGCGTGTGACATATTCACTTCGGTACTCCATATTGCGCAGAAAGTGCCATGCGCTATGCGCATGCCAATAGGAGATGGTTACTACTTGTGAGATTCACATGGTACATGTACATGTTCCGTACCACAACAAATGTGCAGCTAGAGGGGTGTTAAATTAAAATTGTTGAACAAAATCGTTGGAAAGTTATAATTTTTGACGTGTTTTGACTTTTCAATGACTCAAAGTATGTACCGCGGATACATGTACACACGTATTTATGAATGGGAATGCCCTAAACGTTAAAAAGCAGCTTTGGGCTTGGTCGCATTATCGGTGACCAAGCGGCAGGCCCCATGTTTGGGGCCATGCACATTATTTATTCCTTAGGCCTATAATTCCATTGAGCATTAAGTATTTCATATGTGTATTCATTCTGTTTTTACATGTATGGGTTTACATACAACATGTACACGTATAGTGTATGGCCAAACATCCTTGGCCTGGCCTCCAATAACCACAGTACAGGCCCTACATGTACCTTGATGTTCATGTTCATTATCATTGCCTACTTCTCTCCACACTCTGCGTGGCTGTATTGACTAGCTGTCTCAGCTGGCTAGCAAACACCACGCTGACAGTTTTATTGATGGAGGCCAAGTTGAGATGCTACCCAGCATTATGCATCTGGCCTGAGTCTGGTGTTAATAATGCATGAAATGGATACCCATATTGTCCACAGTCATGACAGTGTAGGTGCATGGTCCATGAACGGTACATGTAGGCATACAACACAAACCATCAAGCATGTCACGCATAGTATTGAACTAGACTAATAATTTTGCATAGTGTGTACATGTATAATTATGACTGTACATGTACATGTACATTGTACATGTAAGTTCCGTAAATGTAACAAAGTTTACCATGCTGTACACATGTACATGTACATGTACATTTAAAACAAAAGTCTGATTCATAAAAAGCAGTTACCGAGTTAGTCACATTAATTAGCAAACAATCGGAATTACCCACTTTTGCTAATAATTAGAGCAATTAATGTACCATTTCATGCCCTTATTAAAGGGAAGATGTTACCGGTACAACATTTGCAAACATCACAAAATGAAATGATCAAATTATCACAAAATACCGGTACCTTACTGGATTTTTATAGGGAATGACAGTCTAAAGCACAGTCTAAATACATGCTGTCATTTTTAAGAAAAGTGGTATTTTTCCAAAGCTGGTTGGCCAACCAGCACTGGAGAAAACTGGCTTTTTTAAAAAACTGCTTCTAATTTTTAATAATTTGTTATTCCATGTTTTCTTTGCAATTGATTACACACCTGTGAAGGGGTACAAGCCTCCTACATGTAGACTGATTCTCTGACCTTACAATTCTCCAAAGTCTATAAATTGCTCTGTTTCATCTTAAGTTGGGTCAGGGAACCAGACTACAAGAACACGATTGGTTTTCTTGGTTTTTCCAGCATCTACAAGCTCAAAACGGGAAACACGTCATTTTAACAATATTTGCTATAACCAGCGCTAAACATACTAATCCTCCAAATCCATTTATTTCTGAAAATTGCAGCAAAAGCAAATGTACATGTATGTACATTCCCTAAAAGGTACAAAATGTAGGGTAGATCATTTTTCATCATTTGTGAATTGTTTTCGTTTGAAGCAACACAAGTGCTCAAAATAAACATGGGTGCTTATAAACATGATGAAGTTTTACTAGCTGAGTGAAAGCACATTTTGAGAAAACAATATTCTAGGATCACACGATGTCAGGGGTGAGATACGGTACACATGC
Organism: Patiria pectinifera; assembly: GCA_029964075.1. Classification (NCBI taxonomy): domain Eukaryota; kingdom Metazoa; phylum Echinodermata; class Asteroidea; order Valvatida; family Asterinidae; genus Patiria; species Patiria pectinifera. The sequence goes on from CM057150.1 coordinate 13,259,664, forward strand.
ATGTTAGTACATGTAGTTCGCTCCTACCCCCTGCCCTGCAAACAGGGTGCTGGGACAGGCTGATGAGCTTCACAGACTCTTGTGATGGAAGTGGGGGTGGCATTCTGGGTAATTTATCATGACCAGATGTATAAAGACATCTGGCTGCAGCTGTTTAAGACTGCAGTGAGCCAATGCGAGCAAATGTGTGGCTTATTTCAGAAGATGTACTCTGGAGGAATGCTTATCAGTCAAAACCTAGAATACTCGGAGTCCATGTGAAGAATTATTTGATTATATATTCAGGATTTATACGTACGAACAGACTGGACATTTGTCACAAAATGTCTGTCCCTGTTCGTATGTAACCCTAATCACATCATAAATTTGAAGCCATTGTGGAAACTGTTAGATTTTGGTTTGATAACAGTGTAAAATGGCTTAATAATGTCACTGGAAGTGCCTATTAGAAATTGAATTTGTCCTAAGCACCCTTTTCCTAGCAGTGTGTCTGTCCATGTTACATACATACCCGGTACATGTATCACACAGAAAAGATGCCTGTTATTTTCTCCCCCAAAAAAGATAACATCTTTTGTCTTGTCTTGTCCTAGCTACCTTCAACTTAGCAAGGTATAGGAAAAAAACAGAAGAAAATATTAGCTCATCTTTTACCCTCTATATGCAACATCCATAATATTTTTTTTTTTTGGGCCTAAAAGTGTGGAATTGCCCATGTACCGGTACCAGTTCATAAACCTACATGTGTGTACTATAGTGTCCCTTTAATTGACGACATGCAATATCGGTATGTACATGATTCCGTTTACAGACTGTGTGGGAGGATGCGATATGTGCTAGTTTATGTAGTGCGTGTATGTTGTTTCCGTCCGATGAAAGAGGGTTTTTTTTAGCAGAGGATGGAGGAATTACATGTACCCCCACCCAGCAGCCTGCGTGACATGGATTATTGCAGTAGGGTGGTGCCCTTGGCAGCTTGCAATGGACTGTCCACACCTCATGTATACATACATGTACATGTACACGCACACTGTACCAGTGTTTCCCCTGCCCATTCAAATGTGAGGCGGCCCACCCTGCTATTTTCAGTGACCACCTCACTCAATTTATGCCAATATCACCACCTCGCTCTCAAGATTGGCAGTAAAGAAAATACTAACTGAAAATTGTGATTTGTGAGCCTTTTCCTTGACCTCTATGTATCAGGAACTCACAATTTGGATGTGTAGAGGGAATCATCGCGCATTTTTGAGAGCGCTCAGCGCTGCTTTCTTTTCAGTTTGCAGATTGCGTAAATTTTGTTTCAAACATCATTTGAATTGTTACCACCTCGCTCAGTTCATTAGCCAGGGGAAACACTGCACTGTACATTACACAGATGAAAATCAAGTGGATTCTGCCATTCAAGCAGATAGATGCTGGTGGTGTTTTGTTTTTTTAACTCTGCATGCTCTGAGGAGAAGGAGTGGGCGGGGCATAGGGGTGTACAATGCTCGGGTGTAATATTTGGGGAAGTCGCAAAGATTTGCCTCATTTATAGACAAGGCTATTGGCATACTTGGTACTTGGTTGGTTCTTCTCCTAAGGACTTTCACAAAGGAGCATAACTAGGAGGCCAGAAACACCGGGGCAAACCCCCTTCTCTAATAGCGATAAGTGTTACTGGGTTCTTTTATGTGCGTTAGGCCTTATACAACACACGGGACCTCTGGCTTAACGTCCCATCCGAAGGATGAAGGAATAATGGTTAAGTGCCTTGCTTAAAGCTAGAGTCCATCATTTGCAGCCATCCGAAAAGTAACTGGCGTAATTATTGTTGAAAAACAAACTTGGTTGAAAGATAGTAAGGGAACTAAACTCCCTGTGAAATTATTCTTTCTGGGAAGCTGTCGTTTTGAAGTAATCAACGAAAGAAGGCATTTCCAACGGTGATTCTTAAGAAGCACCGTAGGAAAATTTAAATTAGTAGTTCGTTTTGTTTAGCGCAGCACGCACAAGTATTGGAACGACGCACACACGCGCGCTGTTGTTATAATTCGTCGGATCAGTGCGCGACGTCGCGTATAGCTGCAATTCAAAACAATTCAAAACATGATTCAGTAACTTTTGATTTGAAATTGAGATCTTAGAATGCTGTTTTTCTCGGAATGTACAGCTGAAGCTTAGCTGAAACTTCATCAGGTTAGTTGCTCAGTATCCTTCATTAGATTTTGAACTCTTTTGTTGCTTCAAACGAACAAAATGCACAAATTACAAATGATGGACTGTAGCTTTAAAGGCACAAGTGTACCGGCCCGGGCTCGAACCCTGCCACTGTTGCCTCTAAAACACCAGAACATGAGTCCGGTGCTCTTAACTGCTAGGCCATGACACTCCATGGCCTAGCAAGGACATGTTAATGTACCAGTACATGTACATGTACATGTACACAGTAAGTTTGTGAGTTACAAATGTACTGAAGTCAACACTACATGTGAACGTTCCCCCCCTTGCGACAAACATGCATTGTATTTGTACATGAACATCACAGTTCTCAGGCCTGCAAGGCGTCATAAGATTACCGGCTCATGTGACGGGGATTATAGGCAGTCTGTCTAGAATGTTCTTTGACTGCATGTACATGTACCGGGTACATGTACATGTAAATCAATATGTACGTACACGTATTTATGTACAGGTGCATCTACATGTACATGTACATGTACATGTACATGTATGTGACGTACATTGGAATGAATTCATACCTCTCAGTACAATCACGACAATTCAGAAGTGCATGACAAGAAACATACATAGGGGACCACTTTGCATCCGTCGCGTTAGCAGTTTTTCGAATGGTTGTTATTTTTTTTTTACATTCCTGAAACCACCCAAAATGTTTTTGAAATGTGAATGGACATGCAGGCTTATATTATAATACATCATGTAATATATTATATATTTTTAATTTTAAAAATCGCCCACAAATTTCCATCAAAAATGAACGGAAAAAGTTACCTAGGTTTTCCGTCCATTATTTGATGGAAAGTTGAGGATAATGTCAAAAACCAATAAATAATCAACTCAAATTATCTTTAGCAAAAGGCTGCATGTCCATTCGTGTGTTGAAATTCTTCTTTGGTGGTTTCGGGTATTCAACGAGAAATCACAACCATTGAAAAGACTGCTAACGTGACGGTAGCAAAGTGGCCCCCTTTGCTGTGTTTCTTGTCATATGTACATTGTATGTGGACAGAAATATGTTTTGCATCGGTACAATGTGCAAGTTTTAAACCCTAAAGATTGAAATTCAAGCAAACCATCGGCAAACGGAACTTAAATCTGTCCAAATCCAATAACTTAACATGAATCTGCCAAAAATATAGTGCATGTAGTCAAACATACTAATTCTTGTTTCGTAGTTGTGGGGACTTACACTCGTCCCGACGAAGTATTTGTGGAGACCGAAAATGCTATGGGCACAGCAGAAAGTCCCCATAACTCGGTCTTAATTTCCCTAACAATAAAAAACTTCCCCAACGCGGTGTATGCCTACCTACCGGTACATGTACTCACTGTTTACATGCATCGTACATTGTTAAAATCACGTTAATTCAAGGAAATGTAATTGGTAAAGTACCGGTATCTTGCCTCCACCTTTTTTTCACATGTAATCTCAATGATGATTTGTCAATCTTTGCAAAGGTTTTTGAAAAAAAAAATAACAAACAACAAATTAAATTAAAGACTTATTCATACCGTACCGGTACCTTGCGTAAATACAGATTAATTATTGAAAGTTAACTTACAGGTACATGTATAGTGATGGTAAAGTTGAATACTGCAAATGTCACCGGGGAATGTTTCTTGATGTCGAAATCACTTTAAGAGAGTAACCATTATAATTTCCTGACTCGCCATGCACGCCATTGACTTTGAATACCGGTAGCTAACAAAATGGCGTCAGAATACCGCGTTCCTTCTCCCTGTTGCCCGAGGCTAGGTACATGCACATAGCACATCAAGGAGGAGGCAGTGATTTGGATGCAGGAGATGGTTCTTGTCATCATTCTCTGTGTCAGCATCCTAAGATCGAGTAATTAGGAAAGATCGGGAATGATTCAGGAGGGCAAATTACGGGGGGCGGCATGGGCGGGGGGCGGGTACAAATTTCTGTTTACCTAGCACTCCCCCTTTCCTATCAACTACAATGTAATAACTTGTATCTCTTCTCTGCATGTAATTTATTTATTTATTTCTTATTTTAACTGGGTAGCCCATTCAGTGGAATCCACTGATCTCCCATGGGGCCCAGTAAAGAGAAGACAATGTGAAGAAATTACAGTTTTAGAGGTGGGAGGAAAAGCCCAGAAGAGTAATCTGAGGAAAACCGACAGAAATCAGGTATTGGCCCAATCCACATATTGGCCCAGGTGGGATTCGAACCCGGGTCACAGCGGTGGAAGGCGAGGACAGTACCGCTTCGCCAACCTGACTCCCCAAATACACTTGTGATTCTCAGTTCAAATTCCAGCTACTGTTTATTGAGAGATGTTAACAAAATTGCCCTTCATGTTTTGTGTAATTATAGCTTGTAAACATAATATTTTGATTTACGTGTACCGGTACCGGTACATGAAGAAAAAAAAGGAGATGAAATTGACTTTATGAGATTTGACTCTGATTAGACTTCAATGTGATAGTGTGATTTGACTCATTAGTGATTCACTAGATTGCATTGTAAAATCAAATAAGGTAAAGAAAATAAAATGTACATTATGTCAACAGTAGGCTTTGTGCCTTTAAATCTGAGCTGTACATGTAATTTCATTGAATTATAACAAAATAATTTAGCATTTAATTAAAAAAGCCATCCTCTCTGAGTGATCCCCATTTGCTGTTGCCCAGCATTGCTACCGGTAATGACGCCAGCGCATCGTGACTTTGAGCAGGATTCCTGGCTGCATGGCTTATAAAAGTAAAGGGTACAAACCTGTGTTCACAGGAACGGAGTGCCCATCTCTCTTTCATTAGCGATTGGGCCAGACTCATATGCTGCTGTGGGGGATCGCCACACCTCCTCCCCAGCGAGTCTGTTACCTTCCCAGCATTGAATAATGCCGGTACCCATTTAACACCTGGGTTGAGAGGAGTAATTGAGGTAAAGCGCCTTACTCAAGGGCACAACACGCATGGCCACGGCGGGGCTCAAACCCACAACCTCACGACCATGAATCCTGTGCTCTACCGCTAGACCACACGTGCCCACATGAAAACAGTCACTTGCTTGATTATGGCATGGCTTATGGCTTCTGATTAGTGCTCCTTGATGAACAAAGACATTGACATAATGGGGAATCACCGCCAACATAGGAACAAAGACATTGACATGTAATGGCGAACCAACAACATAGGAATGGATAGCTCAGTTGGTTGATTACTTTGTTCAACTTACGTTTTTGTAAAACATAAACCCTCCTATGCTTATATACTAATATGTTTACATTTTGTGCCAAGTTGTCCTTTCACTTCAGTCAAAATCAAGCAAGTGACTGTTTTCAACAGTTAAGACCTCCTAGTCCACATAAAGCAGGACTGACTGGCTGTGACTGTGTTTAATAACTGGGTGCTTTTACTATAGGCGATTGATAAGCCAGCTGTGCCAACCACTTGCCTGTTCTTTGTCTGTCGACTGAATTTGAATAGTCGCAGTGTTTGCTTGAAATATGATCTGGCTGTTGGTGACTAGACTGTGTAAAAAACATAGCAGGGGACGAGGATTGAATTTGTTTTGACTGTCTGTGCCTGTTCAGATAGCAGGAGGGTTTGTTTGCCTACATTGTGCATGTACCGGTAAGGTCTCATCAATCTCATTATTCCTTGTCGTTTGTCACTTCCCTTTACCTGCAGGTGTACAGTGATCTGGAGGTCAACAACATCGAAGATTCCAATGAGGAGGTTCAGATCAGCCATTGGTGTCCCATGGATGCTCCAGACATACCTGAAGGATGCACCGAGACGTTCACTGTCCTCACCTACACGTGTCTGGGTAAAACTTCCTCCCCGTTTCCTGAGTTGTGGCTTGTAGGGCTTGGGAGGGGAGGGGTGGGCACCACCCAAGTAGCACAGCCAGAGTAAGGCCAATATGGCTGTGGCTTGCATTTGCTTCCCATTGGCACATGCACCACTGCCAGCCTAAGCCATGCAATTTGGATGTGGCTAAAGTCTACTTGTTTGTTGACAGGGCCACTCCACATCTAATTATGTATTTGTAGAGGAACCACAGCAGCATACTGAGTTGAATTGGGTTAAGCTTGGAGACTGAAAGATATGGGCGCGACTGAATTTCCTTTGTAAGCGGCATCAGGAAATACAGTGATCCAGGTGTTCAAACCGGTGTTTCTTGAGACAGATTGAAAAAGTAAATGTCTCTGTACCACCAATGGAATGTTAGATTCTGGGTGGCTGTCTCCTGTCCAGCTTACAATAAAGTCCTGAGATCCAATTGAGCTCATGTGTGAGGTATAGTAAAACAAATAGTTGGTGTGAATGCTTCGAGTAGTGTAGTAAAACTAGCCTCCCGAGGTGATCCATGGACATTCTATTTTCCCGAGGCGAAGCCGAGGGTAAATAGAATGGTCCATGGATCACCGAGGGAGGCTAGTTTTACTACACCACGAGATAAAGCATTCAATATTTGTTTTATAACACTTCACCCACAGATTCTGCTTGGTTTCAATATTTTACATTATCTAAATCTGAACACAGTTGAAATAAACTTCAATTTCAATACAAAATTGGTGGAAAATGTGTTTCTCTTTTTCAATCTACCCCTTCACGAAATGTTTGAACCCAAGTCTGCGGCGCGCTCTCTTTGGAACAATACGCGCAACGTGCACACCAGCATCCATTTGCACACAAATACCGCGCCGTGGAAATAGTACTTTGGTTGCTAATGGTATAGTACTTTGGTTGCTACGGGTATAGTACTTTTGGCCGTGCACAGAAAGATAGCAAAATTAGAAAGTAACATGTGACTCGCTCTCGGCCAATCAAAACACAGAATCTGTGGGTGAGGTGTTATAATCGATACTAGCTCCCCTCGGTATTGAAAATAGACTAGTTCCCTTTGCTCAACTTGCAATACCTCGGGGAGCCAATATCGACTATCAACCCTCAAACCATGTTTAATTTGGATGAAACCATTTTTTTCCCCTTGTGCTGAGCAACTTTTTCAGCTGAAGAACTCCACAAATCTCTCGGTAAAAGGTTGTCGGAAAGTACGGGGGCTATTGAAATCAGTGATTTAGGGCAAGTCGTAAATTTATGTCTTGAATTTTGATATCAATATTGGTGATTTGTGATCTCCCTTCACGGCCACCATACTGTGTCCCTCCACTTTCATAAAGATTCAGCCGCCATTGACGATGGTTAACCATGTAATTCTTGCCCAAATTTGTTCAAAGAAACCATTTGATTTTTTTCTCTTTTCGTGACTTCCGCTGCCATGTACACAGCATTCTCCTGAAGACGGTCAGAGCATACTGACCTGAACGTCGAGTTTATACCTCTGGTTCTTTTCAGAACCATTCTCTTTAGTTGAGAAATTATTCGCACATGGTGTTTCCGCAAACCTTTCATTATGTAGTATCTCCACCATGCAAAGCCTCAAATCTTACTTAGAAGCCATTTTGTTTGTCCTCACAGTCGGTGACTTTGAGAGCAAAGCCCTCATGGTGCCAAAGGGCTGTGGCTTTGAGCACATCCACGACAGCGAGTCCTGCAAACCTAAGAGCGAACTCCACAGCTTGGCTGACAAGCAGTGCGCTGCCACTGACAAGATAGTCCGGGATTACGGCATGTTGCTGCCTTGTAGAGACGAGGTGGATCTCTTCACTGGGGTGGAGTTTGTCTGCTGCCCGCCGCGGCCCAAGCCAGTTCCAGCTGCCGAAGTTCCAGAAGGTTGTTTTTGTTTTTCTTTATTTTCTTATTTTGTTGTTGTTGGAGGGGTTTGTTTGTTTATGTGTTAAGGTTTGTTCGATTGTGTTTCCCTTCTGTTTGTTTCCATTCATGCTTTTGTGTTGTTTTGTTGTGTTTTGTATCAGTTTATTTTTTTTTTATTTAAGATGGGAATGTCTTACTTTTCTTGCCTCCTGTGTCAATTAATCAAACCAAAGCATTTGCAATATGGCAAAAATAACAAATTCTGGACATCAGTTTAGTTTTAAACTCAAATGCAACTGCCACTTTGACATTTGCTTCCAAAACCACTAAACTCTAACCCATTCCATCAAAGTCCAACAGCAGGTGTTGTTGAAATCTGTTGGAATGGGTACAGTATTCCTAAACTGATGGTCTTTTACATTGGGTTTGGCATACCTCCAGAAACTAAGTCCAACAGTGTTTGTGTACGATTTCCCATGTGGGTGTTGGAATTTGCCTGGATGGGTATGGTTCATAGTAAATTATGCTGGGGGGTTAGAGTTAATGTTTGAAAGAATTGTTTTAAAGCTCTTCAAATGTTTTTTGATGTGTGTTCATTTTGGTGGGGAGGTTGAAGTTATACAGAACATGGAAATCTTTATTCTTAATCTGTAGCCACTGCCAACAAGTTAATACCTACAACTTCCACACCCAACTAGTCACTCCGTCCCTCCAAAACAAATCTTTGAAAAAACACGAAACACGAAACAGACAGCACAGCCTTTATATAAACTGTTCAAGAATAAAAGGTTTACCCAATGTTTTGCCTATATGCCTACACAATTGCTCGCCATTTACACTATTTCTGACACACACAGACATGATATAAATAGCAGAAAAGCATCAGTTTGATACAAATTTTGACACCCGATATTTGTTCAAATCCTAAACCGAATCCCTGTCAGGGTTAGCTGTCAAAATCAGGACATCTTTCGCAAGAACATGACGAAACGCAAACTTGGTTTTTGCTAAGCCCTCAATTAAGTGCATCCAGTGGCTATCATACAGGAACACTCTGAATAGTTGACATGCTAAAATCAGCCGTATCGAATTACAAGCAGGAAGTAATGATTTGGTCTACGGTGACGTCTGAGTGTTCTGCTCCTGTCAAGGTGGTGTTGAACAAACCCCGGCCTCCACGGAGTAATCTGGAGGGAAATGATGTCCCGCGGTCCGCTCACCGCCGCCAATATCACATAACACGCTTTTATTTGACCAGTGGCGGCGAGGCTTAACGGCAGTCAAATTCCGTCCTCTGTTTGCGGACAGCGTTTTGCTCCAGGTGATTTTTACGAGAAAGCGATTTCAGGACTTTGGGTTTTATCGGATTAGAGCAAATTTCCTGCTTCAATTGGGAAGAAAATAGATTACGATGCTGGCTATTTTCATTGGGCCTAGAGTATACATGAACGATAGTTGTTTCAGGTTTTACTGAATCTTGCTATTTATATTTAGACTTACATGTACTTCACATGGTGTTCAGTTTGACATGCATAATGTTCCTCGTTGACTTTTGCACGAACAAAAGGTTTAGGTTTAATGTTGAAATGTAGACAGGTGTAACAGACAGAAAGGCTAGTGTGATGAACGTACTAAATCAGACACTTTTCGAGCTCAGTGAGTCTACCTTAACATGCTGAACAAGTATCAGTATGTTTCAGATCTTATCATCTAGCAATGGTCAAGGATATACCGGTACATGTACATGATACACTGGAAGTTTTGGATCCTTTCTCAGAATCAGTCATTAGATATCATGGTTGATTAGCTCGGTCACGGATATATATTACTTTTTCTTCCATGATGCTGGAAATGCCCATTTACATGTTCAGTTTTAAAAATGTTCATTTTATTTTTTTTCTTCATTTTTTTTTGGGGGGGGGCAACCTACATGGTCTGTAGTCATAGAGCTATGTTAAATTACTAGAGCGCTAACTTCTCATTCTTGCGCGCGGAGACGCTTTGAGGCCGTCCTGGGCGCAGACATTTTGAATTCATGTGCGCGTTTGTAGAACACAATGAAATTAGATGGATTGAATTTTGAAAGTGTACTCTAAATGCAACGCGCAAGTATAGAACGTACGCAATCAACTTAAGCCCATCATGACGGTTTAAAAAAACATGTCACGGTTTAATCTAACTGCAGCGGATGCGCACATGGGGCGTTACGCCGTTTGCGTAGAGGAAAATGAAACGCTGATCGTGCGTTTGGTTTTTGCACCTTTATAGAATACAAACACAGATATATGCAAAAAGCCATACAAAAGCCGTACAAAATTGAGAGTTTTCCCTAGGTTTGTGCACAAACATGAACATGATGAATGCTCCCAGCAGGCATCACTTTGTACATGAGTCACGGACTGATAGACTAAATAGATTGAATAGAGGATTGTGTGCTCTGGGACCAGCTCTATTAGGCTTGCCTTGTCTTTTATTGTACATGTATATTGTAGCTGTTGTGTTTTGCTGTGTCGTTTTTTTTCTTCAGGCATGCCGGGGGAGGGGGGGGGGCAGTACATGTACGGTACTGTATTCACATTAATGTGGAACACTTCCGTTTCCGATCGTGATCCCATGTGGTGGTTCTGCAATTTCCATCTTGACTTGGTAACAGCGAATAGCATCCATGCCGTCCCATGGCATGTCTGTTTGACTGTCGTCCTTAGGCTTCATGTAAAGCTGTACGGCATCAAGCAGAAGTCAGGTCCCGCAGGAAATCAAATTAGACAGATGTTAAACTGCTCAGCAGTTTTTGACAGGAGTCGTGTCATGCGGGATAGGCGTTGCTGGCATTGCACTTGGCGCATCCTTGTTCTTCCTTTCGATCATCGTTGAATGATCCAACGAGAATGATGACATGCCAAAGACATTAAGTTACCTTAAAATAGGCGCAGTGTATTTCTGTCCGTTAGGGTGTGCCTGAAAAATTTAATCCAGGTATTAAAATGATTCAGTGAGCTTAATAGTGCCAAAGGCTTTGATTGGTTTAGCAAAACACAGTAAAGCAGACTTAAAAAAACCAAATAAACAGCATGTGTGGTGTCTTACAGTGACATTTGTGGACAAAGATTTGCCGTTTGGATCTACGCTGATGTTCATCCATGAATGCCTGTTGCAGTGTTGTCAAGAACCATCACAAGTCTGTTCAAAAGTCCAGTCACAGGAACGCGTTCTGAGTCGGCATCTGAAATGATACCACAAAACTGCAGTCAGCAAGAACAATGAAACAGAAGTTGAGCATTAAAAAAAATGCCGTTGTCAATAGTTCATTTGTGAAATTGAGTTATATATATATGTGGTTGGAAAGCCCACAATGTAAGCTTTCATTTGATGCATAATAGAGCTCCATAGCCCCTCCCATTTTGGAGATATGACATATTTTCATATTAATTACTTCCTTGGAGTTCAAATTACACAACTGAGAAAACAGGCTTTGAAAAAGCTGGCATTGTTGTAGAAAAACAGAACGATGCACACAAAATGGTTGTTTTTTTCCACTTTGTTCATCAAGATCAGCATTTCTGTGAGTGAAAGCTGAAACTGTAGGTATTAAAGATGTCATTCATGACAAAAAAATGACAATCACATTCTGACGAAATTTTCACCCTCTCAATGTTGAGCGGGCCATTACACAATAATGCTCAGCGCGACTTAATACCCTTTTTTGTGGAGCCGGTCACATTTGCATGTACCGGTAGCTTGTGACTTGACTTGGGACTGGATGGCTTGTGATGGACTCGTGATTGACTCAGCTATGTCACTGACTTATTGCCTTGTTAACTCTTTCAGTGCCCGCAAAATTTGAAAAGTTTAACCCTAAAGTGCCCAACTTTGAGCGTTTTTGTTAATTGTTCAAAATTCTGTAAAAAAAAAAAGGTAAATAAGTTTTACTCACTAAATTTGTTGTTGTTGCTCTCTGGTATATCCTTGGTACATTGGAAAGTCAATAGTAGTCACGTACATAGTGATACACCCTGAAATACTGTCCTGCACACAGGGGAACTCCGCACTTTTTGCAGAAAATACGAGTGTCAGTGCTGTGCCCTCTCGCAAGAACTCGAATGAAACAAATAAATACAGGTCGTAGCTGAATGAAATGATATTATTAGAAAGAGTGAGAGCGCCCCCTTGTGATAACATGCTTACTCTACTTCGTACATGTTCGAGGTTTGGCGATTTTAAGTACGAACATTACCTCGAACTAACAAATATACCTCGTACATGTACGACTTTGGCACTGAAGGAGTTATTTGTCAGAATTGAATTCTTCAAACTGTTTATCAATTTTATCGATTTCCCCTTGCACCACAGAGACGGAGCAGCCCCCGCCAAAGCCTCAAGTAGCTGAACCCAAACCTGACGTGGAGCCAGTGGAACCCGTCGAGCCTGTGGCAGAGCAAGCTCCCGAGGCAGACCCAGAGGCACAACCGGTGACAGACCCCGTACCAGATGACCCCTATTTCCACCAGCTCCCCGAGGACGAAGAGGAGAGAGATGCTTATGAGGATGCCAAGCAACGTCTCGAAGAACAAGAGGATCGGAAGAGAACACAGGTCTGTATCTTCCCGTGGTGATGTACATGTAAGGGGGACGAACCTGTGTTCACAGGAACCAAGTGCCCATTAGGCCATCAGCCTGGGGGTTTGGCCAGTATCAAATCAGGGCATGAATGATTATAGTGCGCATGCGCAAGGTATACCGCCCTTAGAGTGGTAACAAGCATTTTGATGGACATTTTGAAAAAAAAGGGTGATAACACCCAAAAAGCTGCCACCGTTGCAATGCTATCACATATTTTCAAACTCTGGAGGTGTATACCTTGCCAAAAATTGCTATGACGATTATTCCCCTCATTTGATACCGGTGGCCAAAATTTTGGACCGAGGCTGATGGCCTACATCTCTCTTTCGAAGCGATCGGGCCAGACTCGAGTCCATGAAATGCTGCTGTGGGGGGATCGCCAATGTTGATGTCAAGGTCAAAGACCTAGTCTGTAGGGCTCTGACCTGCGTGACCCACCCTAAATCCGGGTACTGGAAAATCAGCGTCACTATTGTAGTAGGCAAAGATTGTATGGCGCCGCCCGCAGTAGGTAGTAGGCAAGCCTTCAAAAACTGTTTCAAAAATTGTGAGAAAAATGCAGAGCCAACACCCAGTGCTGGGTCGGTACGATGATGACAACTTTACATGGCACAGGTGTGGCCATTATGGCATTTGACAAAGAATTCATGGTTATTTTAATACGTGAAAATATAGTCCTACTGCAATAGTGGCCGAGCTACAAGCAATAGGTCTGGTTCAAATGACGTCATTTCCTACGGACCATCCACGTGCATCGGCATTTTGAGCGTCAACTTGCATAACGCGCGCATCAGCAGTGTCCTATTTCGAACACATCTCGAGCAACAAGCGCGCGCGTTTTGAACATTTTCAACACTGCGCAATGCGTGCTTGATTGCAGTTGCACTTCTCCTACAGAAGTGGCCGTCATTGAACGAGCCCTACAAGGAGGTCCTTTCTGTAACCTTTCCCTACCCCTAATCTTACCATTCCATCTTCAACTGTTCTCAATCCCCTGCCACACATGAGTCATGCCAGTTTGAATGCTTCCCCGGTTCATAATTGAACTCCAAACAAGATTATCCAGTGTCAATAAAGCTGAGTTCCTGCGGTAGTAGAGACCATTTCCTAAATGGCAGCTAGAGTATATAGTGGTGGGGTAGGAGTCACTGGTATTTTTAGATTCTTTTCCTGCAGTCATGGCAGTACATCTACAGGGGTGTGAAATCTCAGCTTTAAAGCCGATTTCAGCTTTTTTTGTTTTGGATTTCAGCTTTTTTCCCCTCACTTGCTGTGTACGAAAGTATAGGAGATTTCCAAAGTTTAGCTTTTGTTACACCTTTTTCAGCTGTTTTCAGCTATTTTTTTTATCAGTTTTCACTCACACCCCTGATCTACATGTGCTTCATGTCATTCTTTATTTCATTGGTGTTGACTTCAACCCATTGAAATTTAAAAAATAGACAGCACTATTAGCAAGTAGGAAAAGACAACAAAACCAAATTCATGAAGAATTCAGGGTGCAGACCAGTAAATCGGTCAGAAATTGCCTGCGCCGGCCAAATCACGATTTGCAAAATCTTCGGTATTTGAGCATGCTGTGGGCCATGAACTTGAGGGTTTGTAAAAAAATATGGGTGGAAGCCGTGCACAGGCCTGGGAGCTTGCAGTTCTGTGTAATTTGGATGTAATTTGGAACCTAAAAGCGCTCTATTTTGCAACGGAGTGTAGGCATCGTTTTTCAAAATGGCGATGGGCTTCAGGACTATTTTCAGGGGTGATCATCTTCAGATGGAAATTTCTCCTAAAAGTCATCAGTTGACCCCCCGAAAATTGAAAAGAAAATGAAAGATGATGAAATAAGCTTTAGTTTGCTGTGTGTCTCGAACACCTTGGAGAGTTGTGAGTATTTTTCCCGAATTTTTGAAGTGGGAGCATTTACCATTGGGGTCTATGGAAGTTTATTTACTGGTCTGCTACCTTCAGGCGATTCACGATGCAGTGCGCCACCAAGAGCTGGCCACGGAGAGTTCATTTTTCCAGTGCATTTTCAGAGATAGTCGACAAATTCGCAGCGCAGGACATTTGAAATTGCTTGTTTTTCCGGTCAGTAGTTTCGTAAGCGTATGATTCGAGTATCTGTTTGCCCTTTTCTTTTCTTGTTATCAATGTGGTGTGTTTTGTAAGGCAGCAGAACGCTATGTAACAATCTATAACATACACGTATTAGCCCAAGTTGTCTGCTGACACTCATTCAAAGGGGCCATGATTTGTCGACCGTAAACTTGGACTAATATAACGGACTCTCCATGGCAAACTCTTGGTGGCTCACTGCCTGTGAATCGCCCGAATTGATCCGATGTGTAAGGTGCATAGTTTGCTTACCTGAATTGCATGAAGTATGGGTACAATTGTAACTAACTTCTCAGCTACGGTAAATGTGTCTCCACTGTTCATATGCTGAGTCCACATGGTCCATGGAGTTATAGCTTGCATTTTACTTCATAAGGGTTAAATAATGAAAGGTTTGTGGAAACACCATGTGCGAATAATTTCTCAACTAAGAGAATGGTTCTGAAAAGAACCAGAGGTATCAACTTGATGTTCCGGTCAGTATGCTCTGACCGTCTCCTGAAGACAATCAGAGCATACTGACCGGAACGTCGAGTTTATACCTCTGGTTCTTTTCAGAACCATTCTTTTAGTTGAGAAATTATTCACACATGGTGTTTCCGCAAACCTTTCATTATTTAGTATCTCCACCAAGCAAAGCCTCAAATCTTACTTACATAAGGGTTGCTCTACTGGGTCTACATGTATGTAAGATTGCGAGTCGCACGTCTCAATGATCTGTCTGTCTTGCTCTCTGTGCAGGTGATGCAGCAATGGCAGGAGGCACAGGACCAGTATGCTGCCCTCAAGAAGACCGATCCAAAAGGAGCTGAAGCTATGAAGAAAGGCATGATGGCAGTAAGTATCCCCCCCCCTCCAAAACAAACTCAGCCACTCCTCTCAATCTCCACCTCCCCTTTCCGATCGAAACAAGGCTACAAAAAAAGGCAAAGTGGCGTAAGCTCTTCCCCCCCCCCCCCCCTCCCACCAAAAAAATATAAAAACAAGTCAGGCCCCTCGCCTCCCCAATGGCGCTCAAGCTTTGAAGAAAGGCGTGATGGCAGTAAGAACCCCACCCCCTTCCAAAACAAACTCGGCTACTCCCCCTGAATCGCCACATCCCCTTTTTGATGGGAATGAGGCTACTAAAAAGGACCTCCCCTTAAGATCTTAAGATCTCCCCCCCCCCCAACCAACTCTGGCCCCTCCCCTCCCCAATGGAGCTCAAGCTTTGAAGAACGGCACGGAGGGTGTAAAGTACCACCCTATAACAACAAACTAGCCCCTCCCCCTGAATCTCCCCATCCCTATCCCCAGTGGAGATATACAATTAGGCATGTTGGCTGTAAGTACCCCCTCCCCCAACTAAAACCCTGCTCCTTGCCCTGCCCCCTCCCTCCAATGGAAATATTAAGACAGGTGTAAAGGCTGTAATTAGCCACACCCCCAAACAATGCCCCTCCCACCCCCTCCTAAGGAAAGCTGAAGCTACCAAAA
Organism: Patiria pectinifera; assembly: GCA_029964075.1. Taxonomy (NCBI): domain Eukaryota; kingdom Metazoa; phylum Echinodermata; class Asteroidea; order Valvatida; family Asterinidae; genus Patiria; species Patiria pectinifera. Next base: position 13,275,795 of record CM057150.1, read on the forward strand.
AAGGCACCTTAAGATACAGTACAGGCAAACACCTGAACTCAACCCTGAGCAAGCACAGGCCTGGCGGACATTTCAAGGTTTTCCGACTTAAGAATCGTTATCATTTCCTCTATAAAACAAAAGCTTCCTGCCCTCAGTCCCAGCGTGGAATCACTTCCCGGATCTGACCCAAGGAATGTGAGTCACTCATAACCAGGCACATTTCTTGCTGATCACAGAACAGTAAACTACCGGTCACAGGCATGATGGCATGGCATTTTCACTGGGTTTGTTCTGGCAGCTCTATCCATTTTACGAGGACCTTAATCAGTACTTCAGTACAACAAAGAGCTCAGTAACTTTAGGTGCCACAATTTCTTAAAGTAATGATGCATTAACTGTTACCCGGGGTGTTTGAAAGAAGACGATTTAGGACTGTTAGGCCGAAAATCCACGTCTCTGTCATGCGTGAAGCGTGATTTGTAGAAATAAGTTGTTTGAAAACAACGGGCATATGTCCATGTATCCGTATTGGGCATTGCGCTTTGTTTACGGCGTTATCGGTTTGATATTGTATACGCTTCACGTACGGTAGCGATTGAAACAGATGACGCATACAATACGCATAGGATTTGTTGTCTACAACTTGAAGAAACGATGTAGTGGTGGGGTAAAAATATTTCGTATGTGAATCTTATTGAAACAAACTAGGCCTGCCTTGAATTTATTTTTTAAATTTTTCGTTAATAAATAATTGAATATTCATACCCGGTGTAATTTATTGAGAAGTTCAATTAATGTTTATGCCATAAAATGTGTGCTGTGCCAAAAGTAACGGTAATCAAAATTTGATTGAGACTCGATTTTTCTACTCGTAAAACTGCTGCATAGTCTTTATTTTGATTTTACATCCGTCAAGTATGCGTGGAAATATGTCCACATGATTTTCAGAGTTCGCATCAGGGACATGATGGATATTCAAGTTGTAAACACAAAACGCAAACTCACATCGAAAATGGAGTAACGGACAAATGGATTTCGGCCTTAGGGTTAATACAAATCTCCATATACGCACATGCTGAAATACATGCATGCAAAAGGTTGTACTACGTCGCTGGTACAGTTAGCACAACTGTCCAGCTACCCGTTAGGCAGTGCTGAGAAGTTGGCCCCAGAATTGTTTTCAGCCCCACTGTAAAAACATAAATCACACTCTTCTCCTTCTCTCTGTGTGCCCGACAGCGTTTTGACGACACCATGGCCGAGCTGGAGATTTCCGCCCGCAATGAGCATGAGCAGCTGCGCGTGGTTCACCAGCACCGCGTCTCATCCAGACTGAGCGATCAGAGAACACGTGCTGAGCAGTACTTTGCCGAGTCCCTCCGGGACGAACCTCCCAAGGTAAAAGATAAACAGGACACTCTGCCAACCTGACTCCCCTAGAGAGAGAAATGGCAAATGGAAAGCTTCCGTATATCACAAGGCCTTGTTTTAAGGCCTTATATACTTGGTACTTGGTTGGCTCTTCTCCTAAGGACTCCACTGGGGAGTTTTGACGGGAGGCAATAAACACCGGGGCAAACCCCTTAATGGTTAATTGACCATTCCAGATTTGGCCATGAGTCCCAAGTACATGTAGATTGTCACAGCGCTTGTGAGCCAAGTTGATCAAGCTACAGTCGTCACCTTGATTTGACATGCAGGAAGGGTCTGTTGTTTTAAATGTGGTTCTATCCCCTTATAAGATTTGATTCGCCCCATTACAAACAGACCAAGAAAGTTCTGCACGCCCTGCAGAAGTACAGCAAGGCAATCCAGCGGGACAGGCAGCACGTCATGAATATTTACAAGCACCTGGTGGCCACGGACCCAGCCCGGGCCGAGACGGAACGACCGGACACAGTGCGTCGATTGCACGACATGGACGCCAGCTTGCAACACTGCCTGGAGATGCTGCAGAAAGCACCTGAGGTGTACGCTGAGATCCAGAACAAAGTTGGTGAGTTATACCCATAAGCACATGTGGTACATTGTATTACATATTCATAAATACCTAAGACAGTTTACGCATTCCTATTGGTCACGTGGCCTGTCTTAAACGGATGATAAAGACATGGCTAGCTGGTCTTAAACACTTTTCCAGTGTCACAATAAAATGTGGACTCCTAAAAATCCAGTGCCTCTTATCGTTTCATTGGTTGAACGTTCACAATCCTCACGTAGGCATGCGCAACACTACCAGGGAGTCAGAATTTTATAGTTCTAAATTCAAATCGCAACGCGCCAGGTGCGTTCTGCGCGACATCGCGCAGAACATGATACGCGCGCGTCAATCTCCATAAAAGGGTTGTTTACATCTTACTCGCCAGCTGAACACTCCATTATTTTGCAAGAGGGATGTTTCAAAAAGCATAAAGTGAATTTGTTGAACAAAATCGGGATGTTTTGAACGAATTATATGAATTTTTTTTACCGAAAAGGTATTTATGAATGGGAATAAATATGTGCTCCGTCGGTATATATCACTCTGGTTAAGACCACTTAGAGTCGGGGTGCTGATAATTACCCTCGCCTCCCCGGGTAATTATCAGCACCCAGACTCTAAGTGGTCTTAAACAGAGTGATAAAAACCTCCGGAACACACATTCATTCCCTTAGTAATTCATCTCAAACCAGCCAACAGAGACTCTAAATCCGCTGAGAGAGATTTTACAACTGCACATCACTGCCACACTTCCCACTTGACTGACTGTTGGTGATTGAACCAATTATCACTGTTCCTCTCTTCCTCCACAGAGAACCTTCTCGCAGCCAGCAAATCCCCGGAAGACATTGCCTTCCTGCAGTCCATGGAGACAGCCCTGAGCATGGCGACACAAACCGAGGACCAAGACGACACTGAGGAAGACGACGATGAGGTAGACCCACAGCCTGAGGACGTCCCTCTGCCGCCCAAGAAGACACCCAAGAAGACCAAACCAGCTAAGGCAGGAGTCAAGAAGCCCGTTATTGCGGAGATCCTGCCGCCGTTTGGCAAGGTACCCTCGGGACGTAAGGTGCCTGATATACCAGACCTTCCGATGGTTGTTGCTCAGGTAATGCGCCAGTCAGTTATTAGTTACAGGTCAAATCATAAGTCAGGCTACAAGTGACAAAGGATGGATGTGTCAAAGAATAGCTTGCGAATTGACCGGAGACTGAGGTTGATTTGTTAACATGGTTAAGGACTTGTGATTGTCATGTGATTGTCATGTGATGGACTTGTGATGGGCATGTGATTGGCACGTGGTTGGCTTGTGACACAGTTTACTGGAATATTTTTGACTTGAGATAAGATTCCCATGTGGTGGACTTGTAATTGACTTGTGATGGATTTGTGATGAAGTTGTGATGGACATGTGAGTGACATGTGATTGACTTGTGACTGAATTCTGACTGAATTGTGACTGAATTGTGATTGACTTGTGATGGACTTGTGACTGACTTGTGATGGACTTTCGATTGACTTGTGACTGACTTGTGATGGACTTGTGATTGATTTGTGATGGACTTTCGATTGACTTGTGACTGACTTGTGATTGACTTGTGATTGACTTGTGATTGGCTTGTGATTTACTTGTGACTGACTTGTGACTGACTTGTGATGGACTTGTGATTGACTTGTGATGGACTTGTGATGGACTTGTGATTGACTTGTGACTGACTTCTGATGGATTTGTGATTGATTTGTGATTGACTTGTGATGGACTTGTGATGGACTTGTGATTGACTTGTGACTGACTTCTGATGGATTTGTGATTGATTTGTGATTGACTTGTGATGGACTTGTGATGGGCTTGTGATGGACTTGTGATTGACTTGTGACTGACTTGTGATGGACTTGTGACTGACTTGTGATAGAATTGTGACTGACTTGTGATGGGCTTGTGACTGACTTGTGATTGACTTGTGATTGACTTGTGATGGACTTGTGATTGACTTGTGATTGATTTGTGACTGACTTGTGATGGGCTTGTGATGGACTTGTGATGGACTTGTGATGGACTTGTGATGGACTTGTGATGGACTTGTGATGGACTTGTGATTGACTTGTGATTGACTTGTGATGGACTTGTGATGGACTTGTGATGGACTTGTGATTGACTTGTGATGGACTTGTGATGGACTTTCGATTGACTTGTGACTGACTTGTGATTGACTTGTGACTGACTTGTGACTGACTTGTGATGGACTTGTGACTGGCTTGTGATGGGCTTGTGATTGACTTGTGACTGACTTGGGTTGCATTCTCTCATCCCCAGGTTGAAGCTGAGGAACCTGAGGAAGTTGAAGTGCCCGTAGCAGTCAAGGGTGAAGCCCTTCCAGCCGTCAAGATAGTCAGCGCTGAGGCACCGGAGACAGAGGAACAACAACCGGCACTGGAAGAGCAGAATGCACCGCCCAAGAAACAGCTGCCGATCATTGCAGGTAGGCCACGCCCCTGAAAGGGGAACTCCAGCTCTTGCACTACTGCACTTCCAAAACACTTTCATATTCACCCGGTAGAAAACAATGCACTATGTTCAGAGCATGGATGTCACTTCAGGGGTGTGTACACAGTCTGTGGAATACCAAACGAGTTGGAGTCTTTTCTGATTGGGTTGGCATCCTCCAGCATTCCCTTAAAAAGAAAGAGCATGGAGGAACAAGTTAGAGGAAGTCTTGGATGCATTGTGTGACCTCTTTCGTGTCCATGTTACCTTGGCATATTGTAATTTGCTATTCAAGTTTCATGAAGAATGATTTCAATATTTTTTGAATTTGCTAGGTAGGTACCGATAGTAAGCTATTCATAATCACTCTTTGGGGATGACTGCATTAACCCTAACCGCCCCTGAATCCTTCAAAATCCTCTTTGCCAAAGTGGAGGAATTTGGAGGATTGAGGTTACATGGCAAAAGTGCAGTACTGATTTCGTAGGATGCACTTTGTCAAGGTCTTGGGCCGGACCTTGTGTTGTTTTTTGCTCAGCCATGCATAAATATAGGCCAGGACTATGCTTGAAAACCTCCATACTGCTCCAGGATGTCACTGGCCAAGCCTCAACATATTACCGCATGATTTTGCAGGATTCAGGCAGTGGTCACCCCTCCACGGACCGTATTCAAGAAATAAAGGATGAATTCGCAGGAATTAGGCTATATGCTATTTTGCCATGAGGCCAATTGGAGGATTTTGCAGGATTGAGGCTACATCCTAGCAAAAAAGCCTAGGGAGTTAGGGTTAAGGAGTGCATCAGAATTATAAAATCATAGGCGTCGGATGTAACAGGGACAGGAGCAAAAAAAGGGGGTATCCCAAATTTACAGAATAACCCGTTTCTGCTTCATGCCTTGCCCTCAGGTACAAGACAATAAGCCATTTGCCAGTAACCTATACTCTTTGGGATTTACATTTCAATAACATCTGGTACACTGACTTGCTCAGAATGCTTGGCACATTTTAACTTTGAATTCTCCAGACCAAAGACACTGTTGCTAATCACATGATTCGGGGCAAGCTCTTGCATAGTTACGTAAGAGACGCTCAGCATCAATACATCGCTCACAATGGGTGAGAATGGCACGAAGACACCAGACCATGCCAGAGCTGGGTGTTGCTAGCATAAGGCTTGCCCCGAATCACTTGATGTAGTAGCAGTCTCTTTGGTCGGGAGAATGCAAAGTTAAAATGTGCAAAGCATTGGATTAAGTCAGCGTTCCAGATTTTATTCAAATTTAACTGGCAAATGGCTTATTCTGGTTAGTGGCATTATGATTCAAATAAGTAGTTTGTACATGTACTTATTTGCATGAACCAGTACACGCAAGCAACAGCGCCAAAGAACAAGGAAGCGCCGTTGAACAAGTAATGTCTGACAGTACATGTACTACGGTACGTCACTCTCAATATGATCTGTGAACACTATGATGTGTGTGATCTGTTACACCGTGCCCTCTGGAGACATGTGCACCACAGGGAACAAAAGATTGTATACATCTCCACAGGGCAATTTCTATAGGTGAATACATCGCCACAAGGTTGTCACGAAATAGATATATGGATTTTACTCAAAAACTAGGAATTTCCAAGGTGTGTTGACTGGTCGCAAAAAAAAAGTCTCTGGTTTCTGGTATGGAGCTTGCCCGAAAAGTGGTGCGGCGACGCAGGTTTTTTTTTTTTACCTGTTATTTTTCTTTAAATGTCGGCTGATGACTGCAAATGGTGCCTGACTAAATTTAGTGCAAATATATGGGAGCCCAGAGAGGCCACATAAAGCTTAAACTCGATCGTAACCCCATCTAAAAACACGTTAAAATTGTGCAGCAGCAGGATTCCAGTCAAACCATTGAGTTTGGCAGTTTTGAAACATCATCTTTCATTGAAAAAACAACTTTTTCATTTTGCCGACGTGCATGGCTACGACGACACGTGTGCATACCAGAAACCGGAGACTTGGGGGGGGGGGGGGCTAAGGGATATTTAGTCCGAATTTCAGCCCAGGAAATTAATTCTGGTTAAATTAGGAGCATTTTGAAACTTCGCTTTCGACCTCGAAAACTTTAGTACACGAGAACAAAGAAATGACTCCACAAGGATACAAATTCCAGTATGTGTGTTTGCTTGCAGTCAAACCCCTGGATCAGTACCGAGATGACGAGGTTGATTCCCAGACACAGCAACAGCCAGAGCAAGAGGAGCCAGCCTCGCCAGCCAAACCCATCCTGGTCGCTAAGAAACAACCTCAGAAGACCCACAAGGCTGCCGCTAGCAAGATGGACAAAGGCACCGAGTTCCGCCCCAAGTCAAGCAACAGCATCGACAATGTAAGTTTGAATAAGGGAATAAATGTGTGCTTCGGAGGTTTTAATCACTCTGTTTAAGACCGCTTGGAGTCTGGGTGCTGATGGAAGAACCCCATTGTCCAGTGGTTACGGTGTTTGACTCATGTACGAAGGTGCGTGGGTTTGAACCCGGCCAGCAACGTGGTGTTTGTGCCCTTGGGCAAGATACTTAACTGCAATTGCCTCTCTCCACCCAGGAGTATAAATGGGTACCTGTGAGGGTTGAGGACCGATTGAGCGCTGATATCGGCTGGCGCGTGGTCCCATGGCCTGATGAACCGGGGAATAATTGTAAAGCGCTTTGAGATTGTTGATACTATGGAAAGCGCTATATAATAAGCACAATTATTATTAACAGGAGAGGGTAATTATCAGCACCCAGACTCCAAGCGGTCTTAAACAGAGTGATTAATACCGGCCAAGCACATATTTATTCCCATTCATAAATACCTTTTCGGTAAAAAAAATTCAAAATAAAAAAAACGTTTTTGCTCAACAAGTTCACATCATGTTTTATTAACCCCATGCGCACGGGAAGCGGTCATGGCCATGGCCGCTAATCCTCATTGGAATGCAGTTGCCAGCTGTGGTATGCCGTGGCACACGGCTAGTGGGTAGTTCCACAGCTGCTGCTTTTGTGCAGTCCCGCTACCACACAAAGGCTGTGCATGTGTAATAGAGCGCCTTAAGCATGTTAAGGGGTTAAACACCCCTCTAGCTAAATAATGGAGTGTCCAGCTCGAGTAAGATGTAAACAACTCCTTTTATGGAGATTGGCGCGCGCGATGTCACGCAGAATGCACCTGGGGCGTTGTGTTGTGATTTTAGGACTATAAATACTGACTCATTGGTAGTGTTGCGCATGCCTACGTGAGGATTGTGAACGTTCAACCAATAAAACGGTAAGAGGCACTGGATTTTTAGGAACCCAAATTTCATGTGATCCTTGAAAAGTGTTTAAGACCAGCTAGCCATGTCTTTATCATCCGTTTAAGATCGGCCACGTGACGGGCTGTCCACCAATAGGAACGGGTAAACTGTCTTTTTTTTTTAATTTTGTTTTATGAAGTGACGCTAGCCGTTTTTTCAAAGGTGTATGGGATATGTATGGGAAAGTTCAGTTTTCAAGGTGCGTAGCGCCGGAAAATTTTGCGCTGCGCTGCGACCCATGGTCCGATTTGTATTTGTTTTCCTATCAAAAGATGCGCAGGGCTGGAGGCTAAAAAGTCATAACAGCTCGGGTTGCGGAAAAAAATTTCAAGGCTATCGCGGAAAAAGTTTGGGTTAAGTATTGTGTTCCGCAGGTTGAAGTCCTGCTCCTGTTCGTGGGGCGCTGTGGTCCAATGGTTACGGTGTTCGACTCGTGTGCCGTGGTACATGGGTTCGAATCCTGACTGTGGGAACATGGTGCTTGTGCTCTTGAGCTAGGCACTTTACCTTTATTACTTCGTCCTTCGGATGGGACGTTAAGCCGTAGGTCCTGTGTGTTGTGTAATGCACGTTAAAGAACCCAGTAACACTTGTCGCTACGAGAAGGGGTTTGCCCCGGTGTTTCTGGCAGTGGCAGCAATTATGCGCCGCAGCACCTTGTAAACCCTTATAAGGTGCAACATAATGGGTCTCATAATGTTCATATACTTCATTTACCTGGCTTGGTTGCATTCTCCCCCAGCGCTTTGTATCCTCTGGCAAAAAGCGCTATATGAATACAGTTATTATTATTATTATTATTATTATTATTCACCCAAATTCAGATGTAACTTTCTCTGCCAAGTTAATTCCCTTGAGGTGTATTCATTCTCTCTCTCTTCTCTCTCCATGTTCATGCACAGTCTGTCAGTCAGAAATCTCTCAAGTACGGAGCCACCCCGGCCCTAGCCTTTGGCTTGGCCTGCGGCGTCCTGGCTGTGGCTACCGTCATGGTAGTCGCTGTGGTCCTGGTGCGTAGGAAGGCACGACGCGTCCCCGTCAATCATGGATTCACCGAGATCGATCCCAACATGACAGTGGAGCAGCGACACATAGCGGCTATGCAAGCCAACGGCTACGAGAACCCAACTTATAAGTACTTCGAGATGCAGTAAAAAAAAAATATCCTGCAGTCGCGTCTCTTTAACAAAAAAACAAACAAAAAAGAACTAAAAAAATCTCAGAGCTATAGGAGTGAAGACTCAGTGAAAATATGCGGCTTTTCAAAATTGTGATGTCTGTGGTTTTATCGTTTTGTTTTTAATTCCCGTGATTTTGGACTTGTTTTAAAACTTTGTTTTTAAAATACTTTTTGAAGATGTAAACTCGTAGGCAAGTTACGCAAGATTGCTGACGCCTGTAATTATTTGTGCAGCACATAGTGTAATGGGTTATTCTTGTTTTTCCCATTTTTTGAATGATTACTTGTGTGGACTTAGAAAGGTGGATCGTTAATATGAGAAACTAGCCGCTGAGGAATGATTTTTAAAGAAGAAAACTTACATTTTCGTTTAGTTTTTTACATGTGTCGTTTCTTTTTTTAAAAACTAAAAAAGAAGCCATCGGTAAAAAAAGTAACAATAAAATAAACTGTGCTGTACTTTTTGTATCTCAATCTTAAATAATATCAGTATTGTTAAGAATTTGTGTGTGTGTGTGTCATCGTATTCGAATATCAAAGTTTGAAAAAAAAAAAGAAATTGTCGGGCAGAAAAATGATTTTAATGTAATGTAAGCACTGCACAGTAACTGTTATAGTAATAATCCACTTTGGAATGATGCATGCTTGTGCTGACTCTGTTACAGCCTATAAATATAACGTAATTGCGAGTACTCTTTTTTGTATTTTACCGTCCTACTGTACAAACTCCTGTGTGGCAAAAAGTTTCAAGAAGTGGAAAAAAAGTGACAAAATTTGGACAAAATGTGTTAAAAATGCAGCTAGGTTTCGGCTGTTAGACCGTATACAAAACTTAGGTAATTTTGTTTAGATGAGAAAATTTGAGCAAGTCATTTTTCCTAGATGCGGAGTTTTCTTTGAGAGCGTTTTTTGTGTGTGCGTGCTTGAAATGTCTGCTGCATTTAGCCCCATTTTGGCTGAATTTCGTGACTTTTTGTGTCTTCTGCAAATGGTAATTAAGAGATGTGTAAGTAGTAATGGTGTTGGTGTGTTAACATACAGGGTAGGGCAGCAGCACGTCTATGTGACAAAGCGAACACCCTTTTCAGCCACATTTGCTCAAAAATATTCGAATCCCGGAGGGAATTTGAAGTTTGTGAGCTACACAGAGCTAAAATGTCAAGTTTTCACTTTCAACAATTATAGTCTGTTTATTTATCTTTCAAATACTGTTTATCGAACAAGACACAACAGCTTTTGAGAAGGAAAGTACCATCAATTCTAATTTTGCCAGTACTCTGATTCCACTAAATCATGTTTGGGGCCCGTTTGTTAAAAAAAAAAAATAGAAATGTCGCATTCTGAGAAGAGTCGCAAGATCTGAAAAACTATCCCAAGATCTGGCAATGTGGCTGAAAATGGGGAAAATTTGTATATTATTGAGAAGAAAAAAACAATACTGCACATGCACAATCTGCACTAGTATCAGATCGTAAAAACACAATCACATGCACCGTAGAATTAGACAACTCACATTGCATGCAACAGTTAAAATATCAGTCCGTATTTCAGATGGGTATGTGTCATGTAGTTACTGCAGTTCTGTGTAGCGTAATGTCCGAGACCTCCATCAATTTTAACTTGTGAAAAATGTTAGACCAAGTCCATGTAATTCCTGTTAACATACTTTAGGATATTGTTCATTAATATTATTATTAGTAATAATAAATATTCTTTAATTAAGAATCAGTTTTCAACTCAGCATTCTTATAATCGTACAAGTTGTAATTTTGAAAAAAATAATATTTATTCAAAACTGTTTTCTTAATAAAAAAAGTAAAATTGTATTCGTAAACTGAAAGATTCAAATTCATGTACATTTAACTCTCGGTTTACAAAATGTATTTCTCTTGTTAGGCAGACCAGTCTTTAAAACAGTCAAGTTAGCAGTATACTTATAATTCACATCAGAAGTATTCAAGTGATATGGTTAGACTTCAGACATTGAAGGTTACATATTTTAGCAGTTTTTTAATTCTTATCTGTTTATGTCATGTACAAAGAAAAGAGAAACCTGATTTCTAAACCTTAATTGGCAATATTTTAACTCTAACTTTCAACGTGACATCCACCTCTAGTAAAATGTTCCACCGTTACTCATCATATATGTATTTTTCTCTCTGTGCTATGGTAATAATTTTGAAAATTTTTTTTTCACTTTTGTTGGAAATTTTGTTCATTGTTTTTCTTTAATATTCTTTATGATGTTTTATTGTTTAATTTATTCAAGTCCTTACAGATACATGCATTGCATGTACCACACATAGTTTTAAATTCACTACAAACATGAATCTGTCACAGTGTTAGTGGTGGATTGAGAATTATGCTCGAAGGTTCAAGAAAAGATTGTAGAATTCAATCGATGAAGGATTATTTTTCTGCAAATTAATATGATCCCACCATTCCAGAAATATCCACATCAAACATGAGTTAACTTTTTTTCTTTTCTTTTTTATTTAATTTTTTTTTAACTAATATGACGACGACTCGACCCTTTCATTTTTGCTATATCACAGCTGAAATTGAACTGAATGGAATAGACACTTAATCGGAAATGCGAGATCTATTGGTCCGTGGCCAATAAGACCAATCCAGTAAGCTCCAGTTGTACTTTACATAACTCTCGAGGACAAGGCATTGTTTCCCTTTGTCCCTGTCATATAACACACTCCCATAGACAGCACATAACCCTAAAATGGAGGACCATTTTCAACAAAAGATGAACGATGGTCAACAAAGAATCTGTTGTTCTCCCTTTTGTCCGTCTGTGCTCGGACAGAGTATGTAGACAGTAGTGCACGTGCATGCTTGCTTACTCTCCAAAGCTACACCGCACATCCAGCCGTGTGCATCATATGCGCGTGCAGGCATGTCCGACATTTTGTGCACACATGTCAGACATAAATCACGGCTGCGATTGGTCAAAACGCCATGGGGCAAAACTTAATGAATCGGCCACTTTTGGAAGGGTTCAAGCCAAAAAAGTTTAATAACCATTTTTTCCCCCCGTTTCCTAATTTTGAGTAATTACGAAGCGTTGCTTCTTTCTGATGTTAATAATCATTTTTTGGTTACTGTACAGCTTTTATATTGCTTTTTAGGAAAAAAACGCATTTTTGTGTTTTAATTTGTGTGTGCCGCTGGTTATTTTTGTGTATTTAAGTTCAATTGGTATCTTAATAGATCAAGGCATTATGTTGCAGGGGGAAAAATTACGAAAAGAATCTTCAGTTTAGCATGACTAGATGTGTTTGAATTCTTTTCAAAAGCCATTGGACGGAAAAAAACCTGTCATTTTCTCGTGTATTTATATTTTCGGTTTGTATAAATTTCTCCAAATCATTTAAATTTTCCTCCAGTGGAGAGGAGAATCCATGCCACTGTCTAGTATTCCTAAATTACAAACCAAAAAACACCCAAATAGTTACATGTTGTAGCTTGTTTCATAACATTCAGGTTACATGTAGCTAGCCTAACGGGGGAATTTACTCGTCTGGTGTAGTAAAGGGAATCGGGGTGACCGTAAGGTCATGGCCAAATTCTGCTAAATGAAATTACAAAATCTGTCAGATTCATCAAAAATCCGTCAAATTCCCCAGAATTACTCGAAGTACCCTATATAAACACTTAAAATCACATGCAGATGTTGCGTAAATTTCAGGCAAAATTCGGTTGCGTCACAACAAAGTCCGGTTCCCAGTGAACCTCAGCACCATTTTGTTTTAAATTTGCTATGTGTTTCTGTCAAGTATCCTTTTTTGCAGAATTCTGCCAGAAATTTGACACAAAAATTCCATTCCATCAAATTTTCTGTGAAACTCGTTTTTTTAACAAAAAATCTGTGAAAATCGGCTAAAACGGTCACCCTGAAGTGAATGGACAGACTGTATTGCCTGCTCAGAGGAAGAAATGTGTCCCAAAACTCAAGCGCTATGACTGATTTTCTTGCAATATAAATTACAAGTTTAAAAGGCCGCCATCTTCCACGGTGTCGATGGAGTACCGAAGTGTGACGTCATTTAGAACCAGAAAGTGTAGTGCAAACGAATGGAGTACGCGCGCGTGTTGGTTCACGGGCTGAATCACGCACTAATGTCTTTCACCTACATTTTGTACGCGTGACGTATTCACTTCGGTACTCCATATGGGAAAGGTTTAAATATATTGGGAAAGTCTTGTAGTTTTTAAAAGAATTAACGGAGAGATTCTTGTTTGATGGACAAATAAATGGTGTTGGTCTTGACTGATTTTGTGACGGGAAGTCAAATACTGCCCTCGATATAAACGTGCATCGTTTAGGAGATTTGGTTCCATTCTTTGTGGGTTTTCTATTTTGTAGGAGACTTCCCAGATACCGGCAGTGCCATGGATTGTCCACTCTGTATCCCAGTTGACAGTATGTATCTCTGCAGCCATCATGTAATAAAGCTTCAGTGTCACCCCAGAAAGTGTTCAATGTCTCCTAATCTTTTTTTTGTGTCTCCTGTGTGACATACAGTGTGTGCCAAAACACAACATTCAGAAAATAAATGATTCAAACTGTTTAATATTTTTTTTTTTCTGAAATGAAATAATATATATTATCCGCGACGGCAAGAATTCCATACTGGGCCACCACTCAGACCTCCTGCACCAAGTCTATGGGCCACGACAGAAAAAAGTCGAGTATTAATTAAATAATTTTTGCACTCCTAAAATAGTGTTTCTTCATCAGATTTACAACTGTTGGTACTTTTCAGGTCATATTAAGGAATATGAGTGGTGGCCTTGTATGGAAATCTTTCCTTAAAGACTACTTTTCAATCCACTCCTTTAAATGCCCCACTCCTTTGGGTCCCTAGATCCAGAAATTCATGTAAATGTACAATCAATTAAGTGAATTTACTTGTGTCACTCTCACCTGGACATGCTGAATCTGGGTTAGGCATTGAAAAGGCACTGAAGCTGGGGACATCACAGGTGAGAGTGGCCCAAGTAATATTCACACCTTTTTCAATTGATTGTATTTCTGTATCTATAGGGACCCAAATGGGATGGGGTATAAAAAAAAGAAGTGGATTGAGAAATGGTCGGGATTTAATGTAACATATTATTTCATTCAACATGTTCAAGAAAAAAAAATTAAACCGTTTTAATTATTTGTCTGAATATTGCACTGTTTTTGGCACACTCTGCTTAGTGATCAAATCCTTTTGCAATTGAAGGATTTTTTTTTGGAAATTGCAGCAAATGGTAGTGCCACGGTGTGAACACCCCAAGCCCAGTTGTTTGGGGGAATGGCTGTAAAACCCCCACTACCCCCATTGTAAAAAAATATCCTGGTAACAACAGCAATTGTGTGTTGGACATTGTACATGTTGTACTGTCACACACATGGTGGGATTTAATTTCGGATTTTTAAAAATTTGGTTTGAATTCCACTATTCGGTTTTGATTTTGGAAACGGGATATTCAAACCAACCTTAAATAAACCAATCCTTCCATTTGTTTGTGACACATTCTAAAGAAAACAACTGGGATATTCACCCACTATGCTCGATGGTCTCTGACTGTACATGTACATGTAACTGCATTCACTTGTCTTCTTGATACACTCAACCAAAAAAGAAAGTCCCCCCTTCCAATACTTTTTTGTCTAACTCAAAAACTACTGAGCACCTCTCGCTCAAATAATGACTAATCAGTACAGAAATTCCGTAGCAATCCAGCCAAACTTTTTATTTGGTTGAGTGTATAATGGATAGCCAACCATTTTGACATCAGACATGTCACACAGAGTTCCCATCCATTTTTGTCTCAATATTACAGCTCAAAGTGTTTTTGTAACGGCCCAGTGGTCATTGAATCCTGCAACCTATACCCAGTCATTGGGAGGGCGTTGCATGCGGCACTTCCCTCTGCACTTTTTGTTGGCACAACTGTGAGCTGGATGGGAACTTCTGGTGAAATAGAATAACACTTATTCAGTTAAAAAAAAAATTAGGACAACCAGATTTTGAAATCTCTGATTCCTCGATCCCGCCACTAACAGTGTTTACAGGTATACAATGTATAGATTAATTGTACATGTACTTGATTTGCAATTTAAACAGAATTTGTTTTACTGCAACTTCGGTTTAATTATAACGGATCACAACTGCCTCATAATCATATTACAAAACGTTATTAAAAATGAAAATGGCAATCAGATTGGCATGTAAAGGGAATTAGATACAACATTTGCAAACATCAAAAAACGCAATGATCAAATCATCATGAAATACCTTACTGAATTATTAGAAAATGACAGTCTAAAGCATCCTGTAAAATTGTGGCTCCTGGTGTGCTGGCATTTTCAAGGAAAACCGTATTTTTCCAACGCTGGTCAGCCAACCAGCGTTGTAGAAAACTGGTTTTTTTTCCAAAAACTGCTCCTAACATTTCATAAATAGTTATTCCGCATTTTCTTTGCAATTGATTACACACCTGTGAAGGGGTACAAGCCTGCTAGACTAATTCTTTGACCTCAGGCCTACAATTCCCCAAAGTCTATAAATTGCTCCGTTTCATCTTAAGTGGGGTCAGGGAATCAGACTACAAGAACATGATTGGTTTTCTTGGTTTTTCCAGCATCTACAAGCCCAAAACGTGAAACAAGTCATTTTAACAATATCTGCTATAGCAC
The DNA here is from genome assembly GCA_029964075.1 of Patiria pectinifera. Classification (NCBI taxonomy): domain Eukaryota; kingdom Metazoa; phylum Echinodermata; class Asteroidea; order Valvatida; family Asterinidae; genus Patiria; species Patiria pectinifera. The sequence goes on from CM057150.1 coordinate 13,291,450, forward strand.
ACTTATCTCCAAAATCCATTTATTTCTGAAAATTGCAGCACAGCAAGTGTTGTACATTCCCTTTAAACAGCATTGTAAAATTTAACAAGTGAATCAAATGAAGCTTAATAAACTTGATTTGGAAATATAATAGAAAACAACATTATGGAACAATTGCAAATCTGCATAAAAGGGCAACTAAAAGGGCATACATATACTAGAGAGCTTCGCAACAGGATCAAGCATGACAATTTGAAAAGATCAAAATTCCCTAAATATAATTCTTCAGAACACATACAAGTGGCTTTTTTTGAAGTGCATATCAACTGAGGCTAATTAACCTGAACCCTATAGGTCGATTATAATTGATATTTGCTCCATGAAGATGAAATAATCATGCTATTAAGTAGTTTTTGCAATTAAGTAGTTATTAAAAGATATCTGCTTGGACAACTTTTTTGGGACGCCATCTACAATCGGGTACTTTAGCACATTTTTTTTAATATTGCTGTTAAAAGGTGTTGTTTTTTAAACAGTGCAGGACAAGATGATAGGAACCTTCCTTGTCCTTGCAAATTCCATCAGTAAACTGTCCACGTACAGTCAGTTTACTAGTGCAGTACTCGTCCTAACAGATTCCAACAAACCCTCAGGTGTTGGAGTTTGGTTGGTTGGGGATCGTTAGGGTTAATACACTACAGTGTATTTGAAAAGTAAAAAACAATTAAGTTATGGAAAATTTGCAACTGCATCAAACGGCAACTTCTCAACAGGATCAAGGATGAAAGTTTGAAAAAATTAGAATTCAGTAGATGTAATTCTGCAGAATGTATACATTTCTTATGTACGCATAAAGAAATTTACACAATTCACTTTTTTCAGACATTGAATCTCAACAACTGTACAACAAGAAAACACAATGTTCACGGATGTATTACAAAACCATTCAACAATGTTCAAATAAGCATTTTTTTCTGCCATGTCTGCCCCAAATGCTCTCCACATGCTGGAAAAAAAAACTGGTACATTTTACACTTTTGAACATGCTTCTTAGTTATTTATGTAGTTCTACTACATGTAATAGTATACATGTACACGCATTCTGGAATTTGTATCCTTGTGGAGTCATTTCTTTGTTCTCAACTAACATGACTAAAGCTTTCGAGTTTGAAAGTGTACTTTCAAAATGCTCCTATTTTAACCAGAATTAATTTCCTTGGCTGAAATTCTGACTTGATATCACATAAAATACTTCCAATTTGCGATGGATCACCGCACCATGCCTTGGAAATTCCTGGTTTTTGAGTAAAATCCATATAGCCTATCTATAATTTCATGATAACCTTGTGGAGACGTACCGGTATTCACCTATAGATAGAAATTGCCCTGTGGAGACGCGTATACATGTACAATCTTTTGTTTCCCATTGTGCACATGTCTCCAGAGGGTACACGGTGTACCAGATCACATGTGTAGTTTACATGTAGCACGTTTGTTAAATGGTGTACCGGTAAATCGAGGATTTTAGTGTTCCTCTTTCCTGTTCCTTTTTTCATACTCTAACTTTTTCGCGGCAGCTCTCATTGGTTTTGTACACATTTTCACCAACCGAGGAGTCCTTGATTCGGTTTCTGTCCTCCGTGTTGCATGTGTGTGTCCTCGATTTACACCATAAACATGCGCTACATGTACATGTACCTGTCACATGTACCGGTATGTTTTGTACACTATTTGTACAATATACATAATAACAGCCTTGAAACAACATCACAATGCCAAATTACACATGTAATTTGGCATTGTGATGTTGTTTCAAGGCTGTCATTATGTATGTACATGTATGTGTACATGTATTTTTTTTCCTGACAAGTGGATTGCCCCTCCTCTACTTTGCACATTGTGCACAGTGAATATAAGTAAAAACAAGAATTCTTTGTACATGACAGTGATACATACAACATGTGCATACCACATTAAGCATCTTTGTCCTTTCTATGGAATAAAGTGGTATGAATACAGATGTACATTTTTGAACTACATGTACATGTACCGGTACATGTACATGTATGCACATGTCACATGAGAACTGTTATAAATCCCATGCATGTAAAAACATGAAAAACAGCATGCATGCCACTTTTCATACTTTTGTAACTGCACTAAAGTGTGTCTTGAACATCATCGTATCAAACGCTGCAGAAACTTTACAAACAATACAAACTGTGCATGTACGGAAGTGATCAGAAAGCACCACCGAGTCCATACATGTAGGTCCATGTCACACCAGGCAGGTTCAGTCAGTGGCCGTGTCATGCACACAGCCCTGTTTGACCTCAGTTTCTTGTCTCGAGGTCAAGTTTGCATGGCCCAAAAGCGTACACGAGGTTTTACGAGATTTATGCGAGACTACAGAAAAACACGAAAAGTGCCTGGATACATGCACTGCGAGGGCTGATAGTTTTTAGGTATCCATTCGATTCTTAAAAAAGGCCGAAAGACACGTCAAGATTCATAAGATAGAGGAAAATATATGCTTCATTTTCATGTGAAACACGTGCAGGAGACTTCTAATGTTTGGTCCAAATCGCCAGTTGACAAATGAGGACTTTTGCGAGATTTCATGATTTGCAATCACATTTACGCGTGTAATGCCTGAAAACGTCATAATAGCATGTGCGAACGTGCAATGAATGACTTATGAATATTAAGCAGGCCATACTCGTGCTCGACCAATCAGTGGGCGTATGGGTCACAAGGTCACACCGTGTTTGGGTTCCTCGCTCTATGCTTTACAATGGCAACAATTATAAGATGGAATTTTGCGTCGGGGTGATATAAATCAAATTAGGTTTTGCCCTTCACCGACGTTTTTAAACACTGTATACTCAGTGTGTTACCTCCCGAGTGAAAGATGGAAAAATCACTCGGGTGGGACTCGAACCCACGACCTCCTGCTTTCTAGTGCAGATGTCTTACCACTCGACCACCGAGCTAACGGGATCGGTTGGCCGGTTCGAATCTGATGTACATAGCAGCGGGTACCGCATAAACTATTATAAGATGGAATTTTTGCGTCGGGGTGATATAAATCAAATTAGGTTTTGCCCTTCACCGACGTTTTTAAACACTGTATACTCAGTGTGTTACCTCCCGAGTGAAAGATGGAAAAAATCACTCGGGTGGGACTCGAACCCACGACCTCCTGCTTTCTAGTGCAGATGTCTTACCACTCGACCACCGAGCTAACGGGATCGGTTGGCCGGTTCGAATCTGATGTACATAGCAGCGGGTACCGCATAAACTATTATAAGATGGAATTTTGCGTCGGGGTGATATAAATCAAATTAGGTTTTGCCCTTCACCGACGTTTTTAAACACTGTATACTCAGTGTGTTACCTCCCGAGTGAAAGATGGAAAAATCACTCGGGTGGGACTCGAACCCACGACCTCCTGCTTTCTAGTGCAGATGTCTTACCACTCGACCACCGAGCTAACGGGATCGGTTGGCCGGTTCGAATCTGATGTACATAGCAGCGGGTACCGCATAAACTATTATAAGATGGAATTTTGCGTCGGGGTGATATAAATCAAATTAGGTTTTGCCCTTCACCGACGTTTAAACACTGTATACTCAGTGTGTTACCTCCGAGTGAAAGATGGAAAAAATCACTCGGGTGGGACTCGAACCCACGACCTCCTGCTTTCTAGTGCAGATGTCTTACCACTCGACCACCGAGCTAACGGGATCGGTTGGCCGGTTCGAATCTGATGTACATAGCAGCGGGTACCGCATAAACTATTATAAGATGGAATTTTGCGTCGGGGTGATATAAATCAAATTAGGTTTTGCCCTTCACCGACGTTTTTAAACACTGTATACTCAGTGTGTTACCTCCCGAGTGAAAGATGGAAAAAATCACTCGGGTGGGACTCGAACCCACGACCTCCTGCTTTCTAGTGCAGATGTCTTACCACTCGACCACCGAGCTAACGGGATCGGTTGGCCGGTTCGAATCTGATGTACATAGCAGCGGGTACCGCATAAACTATTATAAGATGGAATTTTGCGTCGGGGTGATATAAATCAAATTAGGTTTTGCCCTTCACCGACGTTTTTAAACACTGTATACTCAGTGTGTTACCTCCGAGTGAAAGATGGAAAAAATCACTCGGGTGGGACTCGAACCCACGACCTCCTGCTTTCTAGTGCAGATGTCTTACCACTCGACCACCGAGCTAACGGGATCGGTTGGCCGGTTCGAATCTGATGTACATAGCAGCGGGTACCGCATAAACTATTATAAGATGGAATTTTGCGTCGGGGTGATATAAATCAAATTAGGTTTTGCCCTTCACCGACGTTTTTAAACACTGTATACTCAGTGTGTTACCTCCCGAGTGAAAGATGGAAAAAATCACTCGGGTGGGACTCGAACCCACGATAGTTTATGCGGTACCCGCTGCTATGTACATCAGATTCGAACCGGCCAACCGATCCCGTTAGCTCGGTGGTCGAGTGGTAAGACATCTGCACTAGAAAGCAGGAGGTCGTGGGTTCGAGTCCCACCCGAGTGAGATTTTCGATCTTTCACTCGGGAGATAACACACTGAGTATACAGTGTTTATACGTCGGTGAAGGGCAAACCTAATTTGATTTATATCACCCCGACGCAAAATTCCATCTTATAATAGTTTATGCGGTACCCGCTGCTATGTACATCAGATTCGAACCGGCCAACCGATCCCGTTAGCTCGGTGGTCGAGTGGTAAGACATCTGCACTAGAAAGCAGGAGGTCGTGGGTTCGAGTCCCACCCGAGTGATTTTTTCCATCTTTCACTCGGGGAGGTAACACACTGAGTATACAGTGTTTAAACGTCGGTGAAGGGCAAAACCTAATTTGATTTATATCACCCCGACGCAAAATTCCATCTTATAATAGTTTATGCGGTACCCGCTGCTATGTACATCAGATTCGAACCAGCCAACCGATCCTGTTAGCTCGGTGGTCGAGTGGTAAGACATCTGCACTAGAAAGCAGGAGGTCGTGGGTTCGAGTCCCACCCGAGTGATTTTTTCCATCTTTCACTCGGGAGGTAACACACTGAGTATACAGTGTTTAAAAACGTCGGTGAAGGGCAAAACCTAATTTGATTTATATCACCCCGACGCAAAATTCCATCTTATAATAGCTTATGCGGTACCCGCTGCTATGTACATCAGATTCGAACCGGCCAACCGATCCCGTTAGCTCGGTGGTCGAGTGGTAAGACATCTGCACTAGAAAGCAGGAGGTCGTGGGTTCGAGTCCCACCCGAGTGATTTTCCAACTTTCACTCGGGAGGTAACACACTGAGTATACAGTGTTTAAAACGTCGGTGAAGGGCAAAACCTAATTTGATTTATATCACCCCGACGCAAAATTCCATCTTATAATAGTTTATGCGGTACCCGCTGCTATGTACATCAGATTCGAACCGGCCAACCGATCCCGTTAGCTCGGTGGTCGAGTGGTAAGACATCTGCACTAGAAAGCAGGAGGTCGTGGGTTCGAGTCCCACCCGAGTGATTTTTTCCATCTTTCACTCGGGAGGTAACACACTGAGTATACAGTGTTTAAAAACGTCGGTGAAGGGCAAAACCTAATTTGATTTATATCACCCCGACGCAAAATTCCATCTTATAATAGTTTATGCGGTACCCGCTGCTATGTACATCAGATTCGAACCGGCCAACCGATCCCGTTAGCTCGGTGGTCGAGTGGTAAGACATCTGCACTAGAAAGCAGGAGGTCGTGGGTTCGAGTCCCACCCGAGTGATTTTTCCATCTTTCACTCGGGAGGTAACACACTGAGTATACAGTGTTTAAACGTCGGTGAAGGGCAAAACGTAATTTAATTTATATCACCCCGACGCAAAAATCCATCTTATAATTGTTTATGCGGTATCATTGGCTATGTACATCAGATTCGAACCGGCCAACCGATCCCGTTAGCTCGGTGGTCGAGTGGTAAGACATCTGCACTAGAAAGCAGGAGGTCGTGGGTTCGAGTCCCACCCGGTTTCTTTCACTCGGGAGGTAACACACTGAGTATACAGTGTTTAAAAACGTCGGTGAAGGGCAAAACCTAATTTGATTTATATCACCCCGACGCAAAATTCCATCTTATAATAGTTTATGCGGTACCCGCTGCTATGTACATCAGATTCGAACCGGCCAACCGATCCCGTTAGCTCGGTGGTCGAGTGGTAAGACATCTGCACTAGAAAGCAGGAGGTCGTGGGTTCGAGTCCCACCCGAGTGATTTTTTCCATCTTTCACTCGGGAGGTAACACACTGAGTATACAGTGTTTAAAAACGTCGGTGAAGGGCAAAACCTAATTTGATTTATATCACCCTGACGCAAAATTCCATCTTATAATAGTTTATGCGGTACCCGCTGCTATGTACATCAGATTCGAACCGGCCAACCGATCCCGTTAGCTCGGTGGTCGAGTGGTAAGACATCTGCACTAGAAAGCAGGAGGTCGTGGGTTCGAGTCCCACCCGAGTGATTTTTTCCATCTTTCACTCGGGAGGTAACACACTGAGTATACAGTGTTTAAAAAACGTCGGTGAAGGGCAAAACCTAATTTGATTTAATGGCAACAATGTTTTCGCGTTGTGGAAAATAGAAGTTGTTGGAAACATTAGGTGTACATCGAATTCTTAAAATATTAACGACATCACGTTCAGGAGATTTTTTGTAGATGAAGGTTCATTCTTTCCTTTGATTACCTCAACATTTGGGAGACTTTCGTCGTTGTCGAAAAAAAACCCGGAAATTTCATGACCTAATTTTAAGTCGATTTGTCCATGAAATAATATCGTCAAAATGCATCGAAATCCTTTTTTTGAGAAAAAAATACCTTGATGGATGTATGGTGTAGGTCTTTAACTACCGAAAACAACTTTCTTTGTTTGGATCGGTTGTGGTTTGCTATGAAAATTGTGAATTTTCTGAAGCCCTTTTTACGGCCATCTTTCGCTGGCCTCGCGTTGCTGTCAGTTGTGTGGACGAGAAAATAGAGCAGCTATGCGTGACACGGCAACTGACTGGTTTGGCATCTTGTTCAAGGTACATTGTAATAATCTCCAAGAACAAAACAGACAACTTTTACGTCCACGTAAGTTTCCAAACAAAAAAATCATCAACTGCTAGAAAATATTATCAATTCCAAAGGGTTCCTTTAGTAGTGCCTATGCAAGTTGTGCATACTACAGACATAAAATGTTGCTTGAGTGATGTGGCCATATTGTGCACATACCGGTATCTACAGTAAATGTATCATCATAATACCGTCACGTGCATGAACATGTACATTGTATCAGCAATTTCATGTTTACACAAGTTAGTACACCAACAACTAAAAACACATGAACACTGTGCTAAGGCAGGAGTCCTGGTTGCTTCTTAATAATTCTCATGCGACAGTCAGGAGTCAGAACAATATTATCCCTTATCTCTTGTGTATTTTCTCATGTTGCCATCGACCTTGAAGACTAGAGAAACTCTTCAGACAGTGACGGCATCCGTAGGGTTTCTCCCCAGTGTGCGACCTGACATGGGCTCGGAAGTTCTCCCTACAATTGAACTCTTGCTTGCAGAGGCTGCAGACAAGCTGAGTTTTGTTAACGAGTTTCTCAAACGTCAACTGGCTCTCACCGTTGCTGCGTCTGTGGACACGCTCATGCTGCAAGCGGCTCTGCACTGTCCCGAATATCTTGGGACACAGGCGACACTTGAAGGACTTGGCGCTCTCGGTGGCAGCAGTGGGATCCCGCAGAACGGGCATGCAAAAGTCCTGGTGCTCTCGGAATTCTTGCTTGTTTGGGAACACTGCTCCGCAGGGACATGCCTTGAGGTGTCCGTGATGGGTCTCCATGTGTTGTAGGCGGTTGACAGGATTCTGGAAGACCTCTCTACAGACTTGACAGCTTCCTTCCTCCCAGTGGTCTTTCTGATGCACCTCAACATGCTTGATGAGCTCCTCGGTAGTCAGGAACCGCAAGCAGCAAACAGAGCACATAAAGATAGAGCCCCGATGGCTGGTTGTGGTTCCGTGTCTGTTGGCTTGATGACCTCTGTGGCTCAGTTCGTGCTCCCGAAAGCTGTCCTGATCCGGGAAGATCTTGGAGCAGATGCTACAGACAAATACACTTGGTCCGTCACTGCAGCTTGTGAGATCATTGTTGCTTGTTTTCATGTCTCTAGGAGCTTGGCAGTCAGCTAGATGCCTCTGAAGCATGTAGAGGGGAATCGGCATGTTGCAACTGGAGCACTGCTTCCACAGTGTTGTGCCTTCTGGTTTGGAGGAGTCACTGGGAAGCAGGGAAGATCCCTGTTGTGAAACTACCGGTACTTTTTCATGTCTCTGTATGGCAGATTTACCTTGCTGTTGCTGCTGAGGTTGAAGCTGTTGCTGGTGCTGATGTCTTTGATGCTGAACCAGTGGGATGGAAGCTGATTGTTGTGTCTGCTGCTGTGGTACAAGCTGTGGCTGCTGTGCATGCTCATTTTGCTGGTGCTGACGTAGCTGTTGTGATGGCAGGATAGGCTCACCTCCATCATGTCCATGCTGTTGTTCATGATGCACGCCTTTATCTACATGCTGTTGTTGCGGCTGATTAGGTTTTGGCTGTTCGGGAACATCCTGCAGTTTTTGTCGTACATACTGATCTTGCTGCAAGTTTAAACCAAGACCCCCATCTTTTGTTTCCTCACGGTATATTCCTCCATCCATAGTTTCTAGCCTAGCTGAGGTGCTGGGTCAGTCAAGTTCCAGTTGTGTACCCGATCACATCTTGTCTTTGTCTGAGGCAAACATGGATGCAGCTCTGACGGTAGCTTTTCCAAAACGTGCAAATCTGTGATCTGTGATGTAAAATGCATTCAAACTGTTAAAATTTCCACATTTGGTAATTGTTCGTCCCAAGGGGCCAGGCTGATGTCCTTTTAGTACCTCAATGACTGACTGACTCACTGACTGTTACAAACAAATGTAAATGTAGGCCCTAGCAACTTAAGACCCATAAACATGGCGTCCATATTAACGCCACGCTCCAGCCCCGCGTAATTGATGCAGCACGTCATTTTGCCAGTCTAGTACATTTACATATGTGTACACAATGAAGCTTTATGTAAATTCACACGAGCGTAGGATCTTGCATTGCCAAGTAATTTGAGGAAAAAAACAAAACGACCTCAACACAACAATCAATGTACGAGCAAAACTGAGGTCACACACGGTACGCTGGCATTTCCACGACAACGCACCAGACGAAAATTGAACCCACTAGCGGCGCCTAAAAGCAGAGTGGTTCCCACAAACATTTTGTACATGTACATCGGGCACACAGATTATTCGATTTTCATCACGTGATGCATTGCATAAATATTCTATTGCATAAAACATCTATATTTTGTGTAATTTCCAGGTTCGTTTGGACACGTTTGCGTATCTAAATTCCAACATGAAATTACATGAAAAGTAGATGTCTGAAAAGGGGGGACAAATTTTCTATCTCTATAAAGAGGGTGACGTGAGTATGTTTCTAAAGCGTAAATGAACTACAAATAAGGCCTAAATGTTAAAATCCAAATTTGTCAAAGTTCTACATTTTCGGGTAGGCCTACATGTTCGAAGTGTGGCCTTTATTTACGGAGGTACATGTAGTCCAGTAAATTGGCCACATTTATGGGGCTAGAGTCTATATCATCTCAATGAAGGTCAGTCATTGCAAAATTGATGATAAGCAAGATAAGACATAAATCTGGGACTGAGAAATATTTCCAATTTTGTTAGGAAATACTTACTTAGTCTAGAAAATATTCTTGAATTTGTACACAATCGGCGAAGTGATGTGTTGTAGCACGGTAACTCCAGCTCTAGTCTTATCGCATCTATGGATTAATGCAATAAGTATTTAGAGCTGGAGTTACTCAAGCTACATGAGCCGGGCGATCGTGTAGTGTCATGATAGTATACATGTAACATGTACAGTATAAGGGAATAAAATCCACTTTAAAATTATTGGACCGACAAAACTAGTTGGCGACATTCGCAACTACGGTAGGTATGTCATAGATAGAGGGCAGGGTTTTGATTTTTTTTAGGGAAATGTGGGGGTAAAATGACGATGACAGCGCCGCATACAACCCACAACCCAAAAATAAAGATGGCGATCACCACACGATGTACCGTGAGCACGCAATGTACCGTGAGCACGCACGGCGCGCTGAACCGCAAGGCACTGTAGCAACCAGGATAAAATCATTGCCTTTTACTGAAATTTAGATTATATATTTGATCATTGATATTTGCGAATTGTTCTTGTTCTTCAATATATTCAAATTCAAGTTTCTAATTGTTGCATTTTACAAAACACAATGTTTTATATCGCCTCAGTCATGTCAGTAGTTATGTTTAGACATGAACCAGTATATTTCCTAATTTCATGAATATGCATGATATGTTTCCATACAGTGGCGTAGTCAGGAATTTTTCAGTAGGGGGGGGGGCTGGAACATTTCATGGGGGTCGCGTCATGTAGATCAATAATATTTTTTTTAGAAACTCAAAATCTCAGTGGGGGCGACTGGGGGCGACAAGGTTTTGGGGGGCTGTCGCCCCCACTGATTCCATAGCTTGACCAATGTGACTATTGTGAGCGACTTTAAACCGCGCAGGAAAATCATGATTTCTACCCCAAAAAAATGTTCAAAATTGCAAAACGGGTGTCCTTAGAATTAAGAAAAGTCTGCTTTTGATTGTCGGGTTTTAAAGGTGATTTTTGAGCAATAAAAAACATTTTTGTTTTGACTCTAGGGCGCCTAGAGCATGTAGAGTGGGCTAGACTAATTTAATCATGATTTAATCAAAACAAAACAGGGCAGGGGCCCTACACTTCACGATCGCCGTCCGTCAGGTAACGCAACATTCTTTCCTTCAGCTATAATCGGTTATACTGTACTATACAAGGCCTACCTACTTTTGGGGAAGAAATCTGCTTGTAAGTTGTAGCCTAACGTTAGTTGGAAATACCAAACGCACGGTGTATGTTGTAGGTTTACGGCATTGGCAGCTGCAGCCGCGCCGATGGATCGACCCGGCCGTGCACTTTTCACTTTTGTGAAGCCCGCCCTCTGTCATTCAAATCCAGCCAATACTTCTACTTTATTTAGAACTAGTACTACTTCTATGCAGCTACTTACCAGTGATGTAGTGCCTTGATGCTGGGCCTTGGCCTTAAGGCTGCCTTAAGGCTGGATTTTAGGGCCTTGGCCTTGGCCTCGAGGCTTGAGGGACAAAAGCCTTGGCCTTGGCCTTGAGGGTTCAGGGCCTTGCAATTTTGAGTCAAGGCTCTTCAAGGCCCATAGATTTTTGCATTTTCCAGATAAATCTGTTCGAAATTTTGCTGTTACCATTTTAATCGTATTACCATGGAGGAGGGAAGCACTCTATATATTTGTGTGTTAGGCACACTTCCACTTTTGTAGCATCACATTTTGTTACCATTGTAGTAGATTTGCTGCAAAAATATTCCGTACACTTGTGGGGCTAATGAGATGATCACTTTAATTGCATATAACTATGGAATAGATCTGATAGATTGTATATGTCTCCCTGATAAGTGCTAAAGATTTGCATGTATCTGTTTTAGATAATGCTGATATTTCTGACCATGTTGGGCCAGCAAATAAAAATTTCCCAAATCAGTTTCTTGGATCCCCCTTTTGTTACAATTGGGAGAATTGTGTGTCAATATAGAAGTAAATCATTATTTTGTTTAGTTAAACCATAATAAGGCCAAAAAAAAAAGTCTCCGGTTTCTGGTATGGAGCTTGCCCCAAAAGTGGTGCGGCGACGCGGCTTTTTTTTTTTTTTTACCTGTTTTTTTTTTTTGGCTTCAAATGTCGGCTGATGACTGCAAATGGTGCCCGACTAAACTTAGTGCAAATATATGGGAGTCCAGAGAGGCCACATAAATCTTATTCTCGATCATAACCCCTTCTAAAAACACGTTAAAATTGTGCAGCAGCAGAATTCCAGTCAAACCAGTGAGTTTGGCGGTTTTGAAACATCATCTTGTATTGAAAAAAAAACTTTTTCATTTTGCCGACGCGCATGGCTACGGCGACGCGCGCGCATACCAGAAACCGGAGACTTTTTTTTTTTGGCCTAACTTATACTTTAATAGATACAGTGCAGTCATAAAACGGTGTAGACCTATGCGAGCATGTTGATTGCAATTAAAGAAATGTTCTTCGTAACGAGCAATTCGTGATGATAAGGGCGGATCCAGGGGGGCCAAAAGGGGCCATTGCCCCCCCCCCCAAAAAAACCGAAACCATTTTTTTTTATGTGACGTCGTAATAAAGGCAGGCAATGAGTACACCACCATCTTTTCCTCAAAAAGCATCGGTTAAAATGGTCAGAAATTGCCTCAAATCGCACCACAGAGCATCTCGAATCCAAAATTTTTTCGCGGCCCTAAAGCGGGCCCCGAAGCCCAAGCCGTAATTGTTTGACCCACTTTTTTTGGAGGACCAACATTTCTTTGCCCCCCCAAATTGTGTTCTGGATCCGCCCTTGCGTGATGATGTGTCACTCATGTGACTATAATTAGTTCTATATCAGTGGTCATTTTATAAAACAGGGCCTTGGCCTTGGCCTTGGCCTTGAGGGTTAAGCCTTGGCCTTGGCCTCGAGGGTTGAGGGTCAAAGCCTTGGCCTTGGCCTTGGCCTTGAGGGTCAAAGCCTTGGCCTTGGCCTTGGCCTTGAGGGTCAAAGCCTTTGCTCCAACACTGCTACTTACAGCAACTTATCGAGGACTGTGGTGTACGTGCTGTCTCAAATGGTGGACACTTGTGCAGGGTGCTCTGATATAATATACAAAGTTGGTACAAGTAAAAAGTCAGCTCCTATGATCTAGGCGCTGATGGCTCCCTTGAAGTGCTCCACAGTGGGCAGCTCAATGATGTCTTGGAGGAGCGCATGCAGTCCCGCAAAGTTCTTGGAAAGAAGCTTTGCCTGTAGTTGTCAGAACGGGAGCTGGGTTGCATGAATCTGTGTAGATGTTGTTGCCGTGTTGTAGTCTGGGATTGATATAGCTATTTGATTATGGACGGCTTTGTAGACCATGGTTAAGCGCGCTGGCATGCACCTCTCCTCCAAAAGTGCGGGAGCCCTAGATCTTCTCTCATTCTCGTATAAAACGCTGGCATCACGATGATAGTTTCCGCATATAAAGCTTACTGCCCTTCTCTGATTTTTTTTTCGAGTTTTTCAATTTCATTTTGTCTGTAGGGATCCCAGATGATGGAGGCATATTCCAATTGCGATCATACAAGTGAATGGTAGGCCTGTTGTTTGATGTGTGATGAGCATTTGCTGATGTTCCCTTAAAAATCCCAGTGTTCTCCCTGCTTTATAGCTTCTATTGCAGAGATGTGTGGCTTCCAACTAAGTTGTTCATGAATTTCCACTCCAAGATATGCTTGACTAGACACAGCTTGCAGGATATCACCTCTTGAGTTGTAGTTTTGGATGATAGGCTGTTTCTTTCTGTCCTCATAGTAGCTGAAATTCATCTCAGTGCCATTCGTCTGCCCACGTTTTAAGCTGTCAAGATCTTTTTGTAACTTAGTAGCACCATCTGTTGTTTTGATTTGCCTGAAGAGAAGACAGTCATCAGCGAACAGCTTAATGATTGAGTCTATCTTGTCCCCGATGTCGTTGATATACAGTAGGAATTAACATCAACGGTCCCAGCACTGTTCCCTGGGGTACCCCGGAATCAACATGTACTGTTGAGGATGCTTCTCCATCAACCACTACTTTCTGTGTTGCGTGGTAAGCCAAGTCTTGATCCATGCATTGGTCTTATCTCTTACTCAATAATATTCAATCTTCTTCAGTAAACGTTGATGGGCTACATGCAGTGTCAAACGCCTTCGAAAATTCAAGTATCCGAACATCTGTTTGAATGCTGTTATCCAGATATCTTGTGATTTCCTCCAAGGTGTTGACAAGCTGGGATTCGGTAGAGTGTTGTTGTCGAAATCCATGTTGGTACTGGACAAGTAGTTGGTGATCGTCAATGTGCTCCAAAATAGAGTGATAAATTATGTGCTCCATTAAGTTGGTGATGACACACGTCAATGAGATAGGGCGATATTGCGGTTTCCCTTTTTGTAGATAGTTGCAACAATATGGGCTGTCAACCAGTCTTTTGGCAATGTGCCCGTCTCATATGACTGAGTGAAAATCACTTGTAGGATCGGCGCAATCTGCTTTGCTGTTTCTCTCACGACAAGGATGGGGGATAAGATCTGGTCCGCATGCCTTACGGGGATTCCGACTTACTCAGGAGCTTCTCAATTCCATCAGTGCCAAAGGTGATGTTTGTCATTGCCGGGTGTGGACTTTTCCCTTTTTCAGGTAAACATGTGGTGTTCTCTTTTGTAAACACGGATTGATATTGACTGTTCAGTGCCTCTGCCTTGTCTTTGCCGGTGGTTGCAAGTCCAGACTCGGTTTTTAAAGTGCGTATATGCCTCCACTGTCCGTCTTCTGGCTGTTGATACATTGAAAAAACGTTCTGTTCTGTGATTCCGTTATTGTGTTTTCAAGAATGCCCCCCACATTGTCTTCATATGCTTTGTTCATGTGTTGCTTGACTTTCTTGCGCATATCTCTAAGCTCTTGCCAGATATTCCCATTGTTGTTTTTCTTTGCCTTCTTCCATACCCTTGTCTTCTTTCTGATCAGCCTTTTGTGAGTTTTGATGATGGTAGTATTCATCCACGGGACATTTTGCCACGAGGAAAGCTTTTTTTCTGAGGTGTGAACTTATCCATTGCTTCAAAAATCTTTCCTTTGAACATAGTCCAGTTTGTTTCTACGTTTCTCTCCATTGGTTGAGACTAGAGGTATCAAATCAAGGATATTCTCGCCACGTGATGGAATGTGCTGCATTTTAGAAAGCATATTATCATTGGCCATGTCGAGTAAAGTCTGATTGATTCGTTTTAGTACCTCTAATAATGGTGTTATTTTCCCAATTGATGTGCGGCATGTTGAATAGTCACCGGTCAGTATTATGTTAGGTAATGTTGACCTCCCTGTCAGTTTCTTAAGTACTTCGTCTAATTTCACAAGGGCCAGTGGGTCATCGTTGGTAGGCCGGTAGAATTAACCTATGTAGAGCAGCTGCCATTATGAACATCTGATCCTTAAATTTTCATCAAAAGTGCACTTCTCCTTGAAAAAAAAACTTTAATAAGAGATGTTTCACGGATATTTACATGGGGCTTGTCCTGTAAGGGTATTTTCACGGTTTTTTAATGACCCTGGCCACTGAGGATTATCATTGATTATACATAACGGTACACTGTGTGCATTGGTAAACAAAGGACTTCCTTGGGTGTTTTCACGGACTCCTTATCTGGCTTAATAGTTGAAAAATTCGTGACAATTTAGTAAACTGTAATTTCAAGGGAAAATGGCTCTTTAACAAATTTTAAGGGAAGATGTTCATGCTTACCAGCAAAGAGAATCTTTACCCATATTGCCTCGCACTCTGTATCCATACTGTCTTCTTGCACAGCCAAAAGGTCTTTCCTTACTCCAACAAAAGACCACCTCCATATTTGTTTTTGTCTTTCCGAAAAATGTCGTGGCTGTTGGGAAGTACTTCACTTGTAAGATGATCTTTGTCCAAGTGAGTCTCTGTGCCACACACTATATCTGGGTATTCCTGCTGAAAGAGGGCTTGCAGGTCACGTTGTTTCCTACTCATTATACTTCGGCAGTTTACAAGCAATACTTTCAGTTGTCTAAACTTTGGTTTTTGTTTGGGTCGTTCAGTTTCATTTTCTGTAGAACCGTTATAGGTTGAAAAAGAGTCTTCATTGAGATTTACATAATCCAAACTATTGTACAAGCTATGCCATTAATTCAATTTGTATAACTCCCTGACCTTGAAGTAGTTTTTGTTCAAGCTATATTTTGTTTTCTTTAAGATTTGGCTAATTTCTATGTGGGTTTATATGCGTTTGCTGAGTTCTGTGACATTAGTAAAGTAACGCACACTAATTAATGCTTTCATAAGTGTCACTTATGAAAGCATTAATTATGATCGCGCTATAAAATTGTCTCCTCTCTTGTAATGCAAAAGTTCTTCTCAAAAACACAAACACCCCTCTCGCAATAATAAAAAGGTGACCCTCTCGAGATGAAAAATTGGCCATCCGCACAATAGTGCTCCTCTCCGATAACTTCTCGAGATGGAAAACTGCCCCTCGAGAGCACACTTAGTACCCGTCTCCCAACATTAAAACTGTGCCGCTCCCAACATTAAAGCGGTACCCCTCTCAACATGGAAAACTGGCCCCTAAAACATAATAGTGCGCTTCACGCGAACAAAATCAAAAGTAACAGTGCCCCTTTCGCTAACTGTTGGACATTGTTTCCTCAGACCCTGTAATAAGTGGGCACTCCAAAACACGACATTTTTGGAGATTTCAGACCTTAATACCCCTTTAATTACATTAACAGTGACATCGCTCTAGCTGAGAAACGTCACTCGGATTCCGAGTGATGGATTTTCGGTTAGCACTCAAAATGTAGATAGGCCTATTGTGACAGTATGAAAGGATTGTATGACTTCCAGGCGCATATGTTCCAGGAAAGATCTTGAAGACGCTTGTAAGAAACAGTTCTGTGATACTTTGGTCCATTTTACAGATTGTATGTTTCCAAAATTTCTTTTGGGGTTTTTGGTCTTTTTGGCGGCCATTTTGAAAAAGTGGGGGGTAAAACGATTACAAGTTCAAAGGTTTACTTCCATTAAGCTGGTATTAAAACGTGTTGACTAATCGGTCTATCTAAAAAAATGAACATATCAAATCGGAGTTTTTTTTGTATTAACCCTATAATATTTACAGGAAAGAAACGGTTCAAATGGTTTGATTGACAGGTATTTTTTTCTGCAAATATTAAGTCAAAAAGCAAGGGTGGCGTGATTCTTTAATAACGGACTTAATAAATTATGAACTTCTTTGGCCAAAATGTATAATAAATCGTATAGGTTTGGAACATTTCGTGTCAGGATTCTGAGTGGTTTTATCATTGAAAACGAACAAAACACATTAAAAGCAACTGATCCTATATGCCTGTAATGCTTCTCTGCCAACTGTACTTTCATCCATTATGCTCTCTGGGTTAGACCGAGTCTCATGTACAGTGGAACGCCACTATAACGAACATCGTTGGATCCACAGAAAGTGTTAGTAATAACGATCGTTCGGTATAGCGATTTTGAACCGCCGGTACCCTCTTTATGACCAATACTAGTGAACTGGCATTTCTCACGAGTGGTTTTCCCTTCTATTCCTTGGGGAAATAATAGTCACCTATCGCTCTTCAACATTCAAACACGATGTAACCATGGGTCGTTTGATGTTCGGGAATTAAAAGTGGCCCAAATAGTACATGTACGACCGGTAGATTTTTTGTTAATCTGCTGACTTTTGTCCACAACAATGTTCAGTACGTTTTGTACATTAAAATTACCGGGAGCCAAGGATGATGTTCGGTATAGCCGAATGTTCGGTATAGCGGTGTTCGGTATAGCGGCGGCAAATGCCACTTTGAGTTATAAGAAGCCATGGGCGTCGCCAGGATGAGGCAGGGGGGGGGGGTTGCTTGCCTCATAGTGGAAAGGGCAAAAGAAAAGAAAAATAAACTAAAAAAAGAAATAAAATAGGCCTAAGGTAAAAAAGAAGAAAACCAGGTGCGAAGTCATATTGTCGTTAATTTAATGCACACTTAACAACATGGGCGTCCGCAGGGGTGTCAATTGGGGTTGGATGGGCAAATGTCCCCCCCCCCCCCCCCCCGCCAACCCTTGAAAAAAATGATAAATTGAGAATATGCTAGAAAAAGTATAAGGCTTTAAAACAAATAAGAATTTCTAGAAAAAAATCCTGGCGACACGCCCATGTAAGAAGCTGTTAATATCAACAAGCAGACTTTTGCTATTGTGAGTCAATAACTCCCGGCCGTTCATGTTTGCAAATATAAACATGCCCATCTGTATACTTAACATTTTATGACGCCGACCTTTTGAAATGAAATCGATCGATAAATTATTACGAAGATGATATCACTTTCATAATTAACATATCAATACAGTGGCGATTAAGGAATTGGATTTTTTGCTGAGAGAGAGAGAACAAAAAAATGTATGGACAAAACGTTATGTGTTAGGGACAAAAGCCATGTACGTTGTATGAGGAGCTTGATTATGACCTCTCTTGCCAAGCGATTATTTTCTGTTCTTTGCGAACTTAAAATTGTTAAAATTCACTGACCTGTACCATCTTAACTTATGAAAATGTATGTATAAATATCTGAATCGTGCATTACCTGCTTGTTTAACTCCTGTTTTACACTTAAACATTCATTCCTATAATACCCACAGTACTACCAGGAAAAATATTTATGTTATATAAGTACATGTAGAACCGTTGTCCACAAATAGTGTTGTCCAACGTTGCACTCTCTATTTGTATAGTCTGGATGACTATTTGAAATCATCATCCACTATCTCTATTTTTACTAGAAAACTAAAGTCTCATTTTTAAATTCCATACTAAAGAAACGTAATAGGAATAGTAACGGCCTTGATTACTGCCTTACTGCTGTGGCTGTGCTCTGTCTTTTCATATCACTTGTCTGTCTGACCATAGGCTGGGGAACAATTAGCTGATGCTTCGACCCGGAACTAGATGTTGCCATTTAGTTAATGTTCATTATAACACCTCACCCACAGATTCTGTGTCTTGATTGGCCGAGAGCGAGTCACATGTTACTTTCTAATTTTGCTATCTTTCTGTGCACGGCCAAAAGTACTATGCGCATAGCAACCAAAGTACTATGCGCATAGCAACCAAAGTACTATTTCCACGGCGCGGTATTTGTGTGCAAATGCATGCTGGTGTGCGCGTTGCGCGTTGTGCGTAGCGGATATTATTCCAAAGAGAGCGCGCCGCAGACTTGGGTTCAAACATTTTGTAAAGGGGTAGTTTTTAAGAGAGAAATACATTTTCCACCAATGTTGTATTGAAATTGAAGTTTATTTCAGCTGTGTTCAGATTTAAATAATTTAAAATATTAAAATCAAGCAGAATCTGTGGGTGAAGTGTTATAAAACAAATATTGAATGCTTTATCTCGTGGTGAAGTAAAACTAGCCTCCCTCGGTGATCCATGGATCATTCTATTTTCCCTCGGCTTCGCCTCGGGAAAATAGAATGTCCATGGATCACCTCGGGAGGCTAGTTTTACTACACCACTCGAAGCATTCAATATTTGTATACTATGTATCATCATTTATGGCAGCATTGAGATGGATGTATCTAATTACGTCAAACTTTCCAGCAGCTCCGCCACAGTGAACCCTTGGTTGATGCATTGTGTTTCAGTCAAAGACTGAAAGAAAGGTCATCGAAATTACTTCATATTTGAAACAATCCAATAAATATGTATTACTGATTTTGTTTTCTTTGTTTTTATTTGGCTTTATTAATTGTATTCTGTCAAAAGGTTTTTTCGGCAGGACATTTTGTCATCAGATCGTAAAAAAAGCTGTCAAAAAGTGCAAATTTATTATCCAAATTCTGTAACGATGTAGCTCATGCTAAACAGTGTGCGCAGGCACACATAAGCAAAAAAATGGGAGATAAATACCCACGACCAAAACAAACCTTAACTCTCAGAAATAAAATAAATGTATTGATTCGGATTGCAATCAATCCAATTTGGCTGGCAGCTGCCAAGGAATATACAATACAAAATGACCCTCCCATTTTGTTTGGCACCTGTGCTTTGATCATCGCTTTTGATGGACACTGTTCTGATGGACACTCTTTGTAAGCATTGTTATCATAAAAAATACGCCCAACGAACTCAGAACAAAAGAATAGAATGGGAAACACTAACACTATCAATGCCAAGGACCACGCATGCGTGAAAGGGAGAATAACACACTATACGGTCGTTGAGAATAACGTAGTACTAGGAGTATTTCCGTTGAGAATGTGTTACTTAGGGTTATGGCTCTGGCTTTCCAATTGACTCGCTGCTGTTACTAGCCGCTGACGTAGCCATAGGAGTGTTATTGGAGCGCAGTGCTAGCAGGAACACTGAGCATCCATCCCATTCCATCTATCGTCATCTCGTTGCGAACATTGTCCGAATTCATTATCAGATCGTTAACTCACTGCTAATCATAGCAGATAACTTGATCTCTCGTATACCCGACTTCCAAATATTATAAGAGTGCTTGTTATCAACCCAAATCTGTGGTCTCACATAGTGCGCGTGCTCCAAAAAAAACACATTACTATTCCCCGAGAGAACTGAACGTCGTGTTGTTGAGGTGTCAGTGCTAAATCAGTGGTCATGACGGTATACTTGCTGGTGTTACTCGCTGTTCTTGGTGGAGCGATGGCAGATACCAACAACACCAAACCACAAGGTAAATTTCAGAATATTTCACGCCCTTTATACTTCAGATCGCATCTTCCAAAAGGGAAAATATGAGATTGTTGCTGGAATTTGGGAAATTAAGAAAAGTAAGAGAGAAGTATAAACAGTTTTATTCAACCTGTCCCTTTGGGCTAAATTACGGAGTTGTACCTATGGCTGTACAAATTGTGATCAAATTGATTATTCCGGAGGAAATCCACCGATTTTTGAATGTATGGAATGTTTCGTATGAGTTCGCACGAATTAATAATGCGAAATTATGAGTTAATTCAGTCCGGCGACCATTAATGGGTTGTCATTGTAAACATGATCTGATCGAGCCTCGCTTTCATTTTGGTTTCAGTTCTCCTTTTCTTGGGTCTTCACCATGAAATTTCGAACATTAATTCACCCAACTTAATTCAGCCCACCGAACCCTCATGTTTCTTGCGACCCAATTGTCGCCAAGTAACTTTTTTTAAGTTCAGAGGTAACATCAGGTGTTTTTTGTTTAAAATTACAAGATCATTTTTCTTTTAGCCGGCTGACATTTTTCGAATTTCTTTGCCTCCTTCTGTTTGATGAGTAAATATTGTGGGATATCTTGAGGTGAAATGTTTCAAACAATTTTACGTCTTTGTATGGGAATGTGTAACTATTTTGGGATAAAAAAAGTTGCCATTTGAGCTAGTGATATTGATATATAGTGATGCAGTGATATTAAGCCACGAGACTTTTGAACATGCTCCAAATTGGTCACATAAACTTGAATTTAACTTGACAATATTATTGGCTCAGAAGTGATTGGTGAGTGACGGTAGAACAGCGGCAACAAGCATTATGGACATTTATTTGTTTTCAGCCAATGTTCGAAAATCGTTCGGTTCAAAGTCCAGCCTCTCGTATACACGAGTGTCGTTAAAACACAATAAACATAATGTTACGTAATATCTTTGTGAAAAGTAAACATTTCAACCCAGTCCTGAGACTGATAAAACAACCACAGTCCAGCTTGAACATGCTATTCATGTATAGGAATTATATAGATTGGATGCACATGTAGTTTTCCCGGAGTTAACTTATGTTGGTGTTAATCCAAGATACTGTCAGTATATCGCAGTTATACGTGATTTCTGAGTATTCACCAAATAATCGAACACGAATGGTGTTTTCAAATGCAGTAGTATGGCGGTAAGGCATATAACCAAAGTGTGTCTCAAATCTACTGCAACTTCTAGCGAGCGCAGTCAATCCGCGCTAACAGGAAAATATGAATTTTTTTTTGGTACGAAGAGCTGGCTTGAAAATAGGTGATCTGATAGTATTTCGGTTGCTTTTATAGCTATGCATAAACTAAGGTGTATTTTGTTAAAGATCAAACACTTCTGTGCAGAGCAAATAAAATATAATTTTGTTTGGTTTCCTTTTTTGAAAGCCTGAGGCTATAAGTTTTTCAACTGCTATTTTGCCTCTAAGAGTGATTTGTTGGCATGTGTAGTTCAACAAATGCAGCACGCAACATTTTCACAACTTTTTGTTTTCATCTCCGTGAAATCACAAACCTCCATTTGCATCTGCTTTAATGATGATGATGTTCTATGTACTTTCCATGTTATTTATGGTTGATTTATAAATAATATATAAATAAAATGCAAAGGTAAATCCGTTTTTCAAAATCAGGCCTATATTGGGGGTAAATTCTTGACTTACGACCAGCTGTCTAGAATATTATTTTTGTTAAACAAAATATATAACTACTAAGCTCACTGGCTTTACGCAAATTAGCCTACTGAGCGCATCCATGGTCGTGCACAAACCTACAGAAAGCTCCAGATTTTATATGTCTTTATTTTTAACGGTTATTTTTCATAGTGGGCCTACCACGTTTGTATTTGAAACCGAAGCAAATTAATGAAATCGATACAACCCAAACCGAAACGCGCGACGCCGCGAATTCACAGTGTTGCCATGAAATCTCAATTTAGTTTGCGGGATTTGTGCTATTGTTAAAATTGTCTCAGAATGAATTTCGTAATGCATTTGAAAGACCATTTTGCATTTGGCCGCCATCTTGGAAGATTTTTTAGTACATTTCAATCGGTAACACTGGATGTACATATTGACAACTCATGCTCTCACCGGTAGAAAAAAAAATCACGTACCTCCAAGCTGGCTACAACGCAAAGGGTCTATTGCCAACGATTGATGAAGAATAGCTGTCCAAGTGTATCCAAACATATGACACTATTTCATGGTGGCTCTACCGCACGGGTATTTGCTACATCATTACGGCCTTGCATCATCAATTTGCGCGGAGATGCGAGGGCAGGTCAATTTCAAGACGCGTATTGTGTATTTGTTTTGTAGACCTATGTATATCTTTCAGAAATGGTCATAACCGCAGGATATTACATTTACATTTTTGACGTTACACATCTGATATTAGCAAGCTGTTTGGGTTTGGATTTATGTTTTGACTTGATACTTGAAAGGCTTAACTGCTTCTGGACATGTACGATCACAAGTTAAACCATTGCTATGACGTCACACTATTGTTAAAAGTGCGGATTCGGAACTACCAATCTGTTTCGCTGGTCCCAATGTAGATACGGAACGAACAATCTTTAGTAGAGTGTGGTTTCGGAATTACGAATCCACACTTTGAACATGTCGGACATTGTTCTCCAATGAGCATTACTGTGACCGTCTGCGTGAAAACTTTCCTTCCAAAATTACCAATGCATCTTCACTGTCAGATTCTCCGCCGTCAGGCTGCAAAACCTACTTTGAGTCCGAAAGAAATCATTGTCTGAACTATTATGTTGACGGAAGGAGCCGGGAAAAATGTTGCAACCTGACGTTCTTCATTTATCTTCTCAATGAAGGTCACTCATTGCAAAAATGATGATAAGACATGAATCTGGGACTGAGAATATTTCCAATTTTGTTTGGAAATACTTTAAAAAAATTCTTGACTCTCCATAGACTTACAATCGTGGAAGTGGCGTCAGGTTGCAAAATTTTTTCCTGCTTGACTACGTATAAGAGCCTCGAAAAACTCCCTTGTAAATTACCCTAACGGCCACGACTCGACACGAGATATGCAAGTCCGAGTCTTTTCATCTCCACTTACTATTAATGACAATACTTCTTTTGACGCAATGGTTTAAGTCGAAGAATACACTCGCAAGTGTGGATTCTTATAATTTACGAATACGAATCCACACTTCCTCGCGTATTCTCCTTAACGTACACTGTAAAAAAGTTGGGCAAATGGGTTGATAGTTCGACCTGAGTGCTGGTCGAATTATCAACTGCCTACACTCTTGGGAAAATTCTTCCCAATAGTTTGACAGTTTTTACCCAATTCAACCCAATATGAGGTAATTTCATACCAATGTCTGGTAAATTACATTGCCCAACAGTATTGTACCCAACGTTTTTACAGTGTAATTGCAATTCACTTTGAAACATCTTGTATTCTTTGAAGAGAACAACCCATTACGTCTTCTGGCAGTTTAAAAGTCCGTTGCAACTAGGGAAAATGACCACATCACAGTAACAGGGGTGTACATGCAAGAGCAATTTGCAAAGACGGACCGACCCAAGGGCGAGGGGACTGTAGATGGAGGGAGGGGGGGGGACTATATTTAAATAACCAACCGCATTCGCATGGCTAATGTAGAACGTGATGGAAATAATCCCAAATGTCTTTTATCTCCTTGATTCACGATACTGTAAATCAGGATCCACTGCTTCAGGCATTTCGTCTTATGTGTTGACCTCACTGACCCCCCCCCCCCCCAGTAAAATGTTGGACGTCTACACTCAAGCTAACCCCCTCCCCTGTTACTTTTGAAAATCCTCCCGGATCCCCGGCGCCACTGCTTCGTGTACCATGGAACAATAATTATGTTTGTGCATATCGTATTGCGTTAAGCTGCAGTGTAGTATATGTTTCATAATGGTTATGGTATTATTACCATCGATTGAAACTTTTCATTAATAAGGGAATAAATGTGTACTCTGGAGGTTTTTATCACTCTGTTTAAGACCACTTAGAGTCTGGGTGCTGATAATTACCCAAGCCGGAGGCGAGGGTAATTATCAGCACCCAGACTCTAAGTGGTCTTAAACAGAGTGATAAATACCGACGGAGCACATATTTATTCCCATTCATAAATACCTTTTCGGTAAGAAAAAATCATATAATTCGTTCAAAACATCCCGATTTTGTTCAACAAATTCACTTTATGCTTTTTGAAACATCCCCCTTGCAAAATAATGGAGTGTTCAGCTGGGGAGTAAGATGTAAACATCCCTTTTATGGAGATTGACGCGCGGGTATCATGTTCTGCGCGATGTCGCGCAGAACGCACCTGGCGCGTTGCGTTTTGAATTTAGAACTATAAAATTCTGACTCCCTGGTAGTGTTGCGCATGCCTACGTGAGGATTGTGAACGTTCAACCAATGAAACGATAAGAGGCACTGGATTTTTAGGAGTCCACATTTTATTGTGACACTGGAAAAGTGTTTAAGACCAGCTAGCCATGTCTTTATCATCCGTTTAAGACCGGCCACGTGACGGGCTCTCGACCAATAGGAATAGCTAAACTGTCTGAGGTATTTATGAATTTGTTTTAAAAGATATCGAATGCTTCATTTCTGTTGAAATCTGCATTAACAGATGTGGATTTATATTTGTTTTTAATTTCAGCAAGTTTAGGAATAATTTATTAAATTAAAAGCGCAGCTGGGTTGGCTCACTTAAAAAAAAACCAGTAAATTATTAAAACAGCTGTGAATTTGTGTTTCTGCGTGTACTTCTGACACGATACATGTATAAATAACGCTGCTTTATTGTCATGATGCTTTTCAAATTATTTTCTCCAGTTTCACGCCTGTTTTTAGTTTGTTTGCTTTTTTTGAAAAAATATTATAGTTGCTAATGTTCTTCTCGCATCTGTGTTGTTCCCACTTTGATTTGTATCCGCTCCCACACTCCTTTGTTCCTTCCCCTGCCTTACCCCTTCCACCACCAGCCCTTCCCCCTTTTACCTTTACCCATTGTCACGCGCTTATTCCTCCCCTGTAATCCTTTGCATCACACTCTATAAACCTTCCCTTATGTTCTCTGCTCCAAATTGCTTGTGTACTCAGAATATTTCCCAGTGTATTTTCGTCCATCAAGGACGCCGGATGTGTTTTGTTTTTGCCTCTTTGTCTCTTTCTATTCCCCTTTTTTTCACTTTGCCTTTGCGAACAAGAGATCCGCCTAGTTTTTATTTATTTTATTTTTATTGCACTTTTCCACAGGTCGTCCACTTTTTGCTTTTGATTTGTATATTCAGGTCAATCCATATAGTAAGCAATTCGCAGCAGTTTTTTTTCTCCCTCCAAAACACGATATATAAATATCGTGTTTTGGTTTGTGATTTTTAACACACTCGATCTTTGGTTCAATAAGAGAGTGTTTTAATGAACGTGTGAGGTGGTATTGTTCCTTTCTAGCGATGGTGGTTCAGCCCTTGACCGCCACCACTGGTCGATTTAACAAAGTGTATGCAGCCATTGACGGAACGGTATACGAGGCAAAAATCCCCAACGTGTGGGCACCAACCACAGAAATAGGTTAGAATTCGACCGGGTTGTTTTATTTTTCAACTTCAAGGACGTATAAGAAATTGAATACAAAATAATCGGTCAGTTGTTTTGTTTGAAAACAACTGTTCTGGTTGTGATAGCATCGATAGAGAAGGAGGTTAATTGTGGTCCACCGCAGACTGACCAATATTATCAAATGACAGCAAGCCGGATGAAATAATTTCACGGGGTGTTTAGTCCTATTTTTAATCCAAGCCCTTTAACCCTTTTAATCCAATTAGGGTACTTTCGGGAGCAATGCAAATTATGCTATAGGTTCCTTTAAGCTATAATTGGTTCTTCCGTTTAAGTACGAGTATGAGTATACGAGTAAACGAACATTTTCGGCATTTCCAAACCTACAAACTCTGTAGAATAGCTTAATCCATTTCGTTACAAATATATTAAAAAGTCGAAATTTAGTGTCCCGGTTGAAGGCCCATCTTTATCACAGGCCGGTTTTGAACACTTTTCTCGATGTTTAAAATGCGATTTATAAAAACACCCACCTGACGGTCGGGATAGACTGTTTGCAACTTGTAATAGATAAATGGGGAATGCTAACTTTCCTTAAATCTGGTATATACGTGGCTGGGTTTTTTTTCAATTAATTTCAAATATCTTTTCCTAACATTTTACAGAAATGTAATGTCCTGTACCAAATATATTTTCTGCTCTGCATTTACAGGTCTTTACACAGTTTTAAACAGTGATTTTAACAAGTGCGTTCCAGTTCAGAATATTTTTGAGCCAGATGCAATGGATATTCATATCTAGTGACGTAGCCGTGTTTACATGAATTTGTTTTTATGGAGTTTTGGATCAGCAAAGGGCAGTCACTGTTGATGTGAGAATACTTGGTTTCACCGGCAAACCTCACGGCAAGTCAGATCAAATCCTCCAAAAGGGAAAATCTGAGATTGTTGCTGGAATTTGGGAAATTAAGAACGGTACGAGAGAAGTAAACAATTGTATTCAACCTGTCCCTTTTGGCTAAATTATGGAGTTGTACCTATGGCTGTACAAATTGTGATCAAATGTATTATTCCGGAGGAAATCCACCGATTTTTGAATGTATGGAATGTTTAGTAACATATGAGTTCGCACGAATTAACAATGCGCAATTATGAGATAATTCAGTCACGGCGGCCACTATTGGGTTGTCATGTAAACATGATCTGATCGAGCTTCGTTTTCATTTTGGTTTCAGTTTTCCTTTTCTTGGGTCTTCACCATGAAATTTCCAACATTAAGTCACCCCACTTAATTCAGCCCACCGGACCCTCATGTTTCTTGCGACCCAATTGTCGCCAAGTAACTTTCAGAGGCTCACATAATTTCAGAGGTAACATCAGATGTTTTTTCGTTTGAAATTACAAGATAATTTTTTTATTTTAGCCGGCTGACATTTTTCGAATTTGTTTGCCTCCTTCTGTTTGAGGAGTAAATATTGTGAGATATCTTGAGGTGAAATGTTTCAAACAATTTAACGTCTTTGTATGGGAATGTGTAACTTTTTTGGGATAAAAAAGTTGCCATTTGAGCTAGTGATATTGATATATAGTGATGCAGTGATATTAAGCGACGAGATTTTTGAGCGTGCTCCAAATTGGTCACATACACTTGAATTTTAACTTGACAATTGGCTCAGAAGTGATTGGTGAGTGACGGTAGAAAAGCGGCAACAAGCATTATGGCTGGTGTTAATTTATTTGTTTTCAGCCAATGTTCGAAAATCGTTCGGTTCAAAGTCCAGCCTCTCGTATACACGAGTGTCGTTAAAACACAATAAATATAATGTTACGTAATATCTTTGTGAAAAGGAAACATTTCAACCCAGTCCTGAGACTGATAAAACAACCACAGTCCAGCTTGAACATGCTTTACATGTATAGGAATTTCGCACATGTAGTTTTCCCAGAGTTAAATTATGCTGGTGTTAATCCGAGATACTGTCTGTTTTTATTACATATCGCAGTTAGCAAGATTGCGTGATTTCTGAGTATTCACCAAATAATCGAACACGAATGGTGTTTTCAAATGCAGTAGCATGGCGGTAAGGCATATAACCAAAGTGTGTCTCAAATCTACTGCAACTTCTAGCGAACGCAGTCAATCCGCCCCAACAGGAAAATATGAATTTTTTTGTACGAAGAGCTGGCTTGAAAATAGGTGATCTGATAGTATTTCGGTTGCTTTTATAGCTATACATAAACTGAGGTGTATTTTGTTAAAGATCAAACACGTCTGTGCAGAGCAAATAAAATATAATTTTGTTTTTCAATTTTCGGTTTGTTTTGTTTCCGTTTTTGAAAGCCTGTGGCTATACGTTTTTCAACTGCTATTTTGCCTCTAAGCGTGATTTTTTGGCATGTGTCAGTTCAACAAATGCAGGACACACCATTTTCACAACTTTTTGTTTTCATCTCCGTGAAATCACAAACCTCCATTTGCATCTGCTTTAATGATGATGATTGATTTTATTTATTTATTTTTGATTAATTTTTATTTATGGTTGATTTATTATGTTGATAAATAGAATGCAAAGGTAAATCCGTTTTTCAAAATCAGGCCTTTATTGGGTGTAAATTTGTGATTTACTTACGACCAGCTGTCTAGAATATTATTTTTGTTAAACAAAATATAAAACTACTTAAAAGCTCACTGGCTTTACGCAAATTAGCCTGCTGAGCGCATCCATGGTCGTGCACAAACCTACAGAAAGCTCCAGATTTTATATGTCTTTATTTTTAACGGTTATTTTTCATAGTGGGCCTACCACGTTTGTATTTGAAACCGAAGCAAATTAATGAAATCGATACAACCCAAACCGAAACGCGCGATGCCGCGAATTCACAGTGTTGCCATGAAATCTCAATTTAGTTTGCGGGATTTGTGCTATTGTTAAAATTGTCTCAGAATGAATTTCGTAATGCATTTGAAAGACCATTTTGCATTTGGCCGCCATCTTGGAAGATTTTTTAGTACATTTCAATCGGTAACACTGGATGTACATATTGACAACTCATGCTCTCACCGGTAGAAAAAAAAAAATCACGTACCTCCAAGCTGGCTACAACGCAAAGGGTCTATTGCCAACGATTGATGAAGAATAGCTGTCCAAGTGTATCCAAACATATGACACTATTTCATGGTGGCTCTAGCGCACGGGTATTTGCTACATCTTTACGGCCTTGCATCATCAATTTGCGCAGAGATGCGAGGGCATGTCAATTTCAAGACGCGTATTGTGTATTCGTTTTGTAGACCTATGTATACCTTTCAGAAATGGTAATAACCGTAGGATATTACATTTACATTTTTGACGTTACACATCCGATCTTAGCAAGCTGTTTGGGTTTGGAGTTGTGTTTTGACTTGATACTTGAAAGGCTTATTACTTCTTGACATGTACGATCACAAGATAATTGCAATTCACTTTGAAACATCTTGTATTCTTTGAAGAGAACAACCCATTACGTCATCTGGCAGTTTAAAAGTCCGTTGTAACTAGGGAAAATGACCACATCACAGTAACAGGGGTGTACATGCAAGAGCAATTTGCAAAGACGGACCGACCCAAGGGCGGGGAACTATAGTTGGAGGAGGCCCGGGGGGACTATTTTTAAATAACCAACCGCATTCGCCTGACTAATGTAGAACGTGATGGAAATAATCCCAAATGTCTTTTATCTCCTTGATTCACGATACTGTAAATCAGGATCCACTGGTTCAGGCATTTGTCTTGTTATGTGTTGACCTCACTGACCCCCCCCCTTGTAAAATGTTGGACGTCTACACTCAAGCTAACCCCCTCCCCTGTCACTTTTGAAAATCCTCCTGGATCCCCGGCGCCACTGCTTCGTGTACCATGGAACAATAATTATGTCTGTGCATGTCGTATTGCGTTAAGCTGCAGTGTAGTATATGTTTCATAATGGTTATGGTATTATTACCATCGATTGAAACTTTTCATTAATTTGTTTTAAAAGATATCGAAGGCTTCATTTCTGTTGAAATCTGCATTAACAGATGTGGATTTGTATTTGTTTTTAATTTCAGCAAGTTTAGGAATAATTCATTAAATTAAAAGCGCAGCTGGGTTGGCTCACTTAAAAAAAAACCCAGTAAATTATTAAAACAGCTGTGAATTTGTGTTTCTGCGTGTACTTCTGACACGATACATGTATAAATAACGCTGCTTTATTGTCATTATGCTTTTCAAGTTATTTTCTACAGTTTCACGCCTGTTTTTAGTTTGTTTGCTTTTTTTGAAAAAAATATTATAGTTCCTAATGTTCTTCTCACATCTTTGTTGTTCCCACTTTGATTTTTATCCGCTCCCACACTCCTTTGTTCCTTCCCCTGCCTTACCCCTTCCACCACCAGCCCTTCCCCCTTTTATCTTTACCCATTGTCACGCTGCTTATTCCTCCCCCGTAATCATTTGCATCACACTCTAACCTTCCCTTACGTTCTCTGCTCCAAATTGCTTGTGTACTCAGTATATTTCCCTGTGTATTTTCGTCCATCAAGGACGCCGGATGTTTGTATTTGGCCTCTTTGTCTCTTTCTATTCCCCTTTTCCCACTGTGCCTTTGCGAACAAGAGATCCGCCTAGTTTGTATTTATTTTATTTTATTACACTTCTCCACTGGCTGATATAAAAAATATTACAAGGTAAACAGAATCACAGATTAAAAATACAGAGAATTAACAATTTCAATAAATAGTTTTTTTTTTTAAAAGAAGAGAGTTTATGCCAGATTACGGATTAAGCCAGTGAGTAGCAAGATGGAACAGGTGACTAGCACCTCTACAAAGCCATCCTACCACAGGAAAACGAGATCCTATTTTTAAAAAAAATATTTTCTATTAAAAAAAAATAAACGTCAGGTCGTCCACCTTTTGCTTTTGATTTGTATATTCAGGTCAATCCATACAGTAAGCAATTCGCAGCAGTTTTTTTTTCTCCCTCCAAAAACACGACAATTATATAAATATCGTGTTTTGGTTTGTGATTTTTAACACACGCGATCTTTGGTTCAATAAGGGAGTGTTTTAATGAATGTGTGAGGTGGTATTGTTCCTTTCTAGCGATGGTGGTTCTGCCCTTGACGGCCAGCACTGGTCGATTTAACAAAGTGTATGCAGCCATTGACGGAACGGTATACGAGGCAAACATTCCCAATGTGTGGGCACCAACCACAGAAACAGGTTAGTATTCTACCGGGATTTTCTTTTTCAAGGACGTATAAGAAATTGAATACAAAATAATCGGTCAGACCAAACAAAAAAAATGGTGTGTTTACGGTAACGGCCTGAAAAAAATCCAGGTAGGTAGGTAGGGAAATAATTTTATTTTGTCATTTTTTTTTTCATTTCAGTTCTGCATGCCCATGCGTGTTCTTTCGCAAAAAATTGTATAAAACCACTATTCAAGCATTGAAGATATTCAATCGATACATTTCAATCCAAATTAATTTGTATCGTCGGCCAGGGTTCTCCCCAGGATTTTTTCAAACATGTGGGGGAAGATTTGCTGTGATTCAACAACCCAAAAATGTTTGAACTTAAGAAGCTCTCTGGTGCATTTTAGAGCAAATCTGAGGGTCTTTATCTTAAGATTTGTCCATGAAATTCAGAGGAGATCTTGTAGGTTATTAATATTTTTGTAATTAAAGAAAAAAAAATTAAAATTGTTAACTTTAAAAAAATTAACATTTCACAACCTGTGTTTCATTGCTTCCTAACTAGAAAGTATGCATTACATTTACATGTAAGTTTCAAATTAAGAAATTAAGGTGGAGAAAAAAAACAACTTTTGCTTCCGATTACATGCCTTTCAAAATAGCGTCAGTAGGTCGAAAATTTATTTCGGCAAATTTTTTTGGGTGCTGATTAATGGACATGATGGAGCATCATTCGTACTAATCATCATAATCATAGAGCAAGGAATCATGTTTATTTTGTGCCTGGATTATTTTCATTTGCACCACGAAAATTATCAAGACTGGCTATCAGAAGTGATTAAAACTTGCTTCACCTAATTAAAAATATATTTGAGGTCGGTGATTCCACTTTATACTTAACATACATCACGGCCGCTGGCACCACCAACATTCCGCCTGGCTGGCCGAACATCACGCCGTGCTCACGTCCCACATGGCCGAAAATCTTGCACTACTGCAGAAACACGCTACGATGTTTCGCCACAAGTTCGAGCTTTGCAATCTCGTCATTTTAATGGAAAACACATACACAGAAAGTAAAGATCACGTTCTGTGAATTATTTCACAGAAATTCTCTTTCTCCAGCGATGTTTGTTTGGAAATATTTTTTACGATCCAACTTCGGCCCACTACATCATCATGCTGTATGATACGAAGTATGGACCGGAGAGAGGCAGTAGTCACTGGTTCCGGTCCTTCATCATAGCATTGATTCCGTTAGCTGGCGAAGGGAACCAGTGCATGCTGTATGTTAGCTGGGTGCTGCTGCATGGTGGTCGACAGAACACGTCATTGTGTGCATTTTGATCACACATGCATCGGAAAAACAGGATTTTGGTCAAGATTTTGAAATAATGGCGTATGTAACGATCAAATTGTGCATTTTAATGACGTGTATGATAATTATATTGTGCGTATCAGGGGCTAAAAATGTGATCGGCATTTTTTTGTCGGCGTATCGCGCGGGCCGGCCGCAATTCCAGCATATCGGGCAGTAGGCAGTACGCACGTTTGTATTATATGTGGGGAGAACCATGCCGTCCGTCGGCCAGCCAGGCGTACCGCGATGCGTTTGTGCAAAAATAATCGTACTTCGTAGTTTGAGAGTTCAAGTTTTGAGATCGTCGCGATTTTCGCACATTTAACACAGGTATGTTTGTGTCAAATTATGGTCAGATTCAAGTGTGGAAAATGTTTTTTGTTCGTGGCAAATAATTAAAAGTACTTGAAATGTTTGAAATTTGTCAATTATCAACCTTCAAAATGGCAATAAAAGTTTGAGGTCGGCAATTTGGCCGAAAAAATTCCAGGTCGGTCGGGTTACCGTAAACACACCATTTTTTTTGGTTCGGCCTCAGTTGTTTTGTTTGAAAATAACTCTTCTGGTTGTGATAGCATCGAGAGAGAAGTTCTAGAAACCTCATTGAATGAGAAAATAATGGATTGAAGTCAATATACTTGCTTCCTAGACAATATCATCATAAGGCTTTCCTGCACATCAGAATAGATCTAAGACATAATGACGTCACGCTGTGTTTACAAGTAAGCATTCCTACGGGAGCCAGGTGGGGACGATCGCCTCTTGTCCCCGCCTGGCTCCCATAGGTAAGTGCACATGTAAACAAAGCGTGACGTCATAATGTCTCGGATCTGTTTGACGTTTTTCGCTTCGAGATAAACATAGACAAACGAGGCATATGTTGACAAGTCACAATTCGGACAGTTTATAGTAATTCAACCATACGACAATCTTCAATTTGTGATGCTGTCAACAGAAAATGAAAAAAAAATATGCTGAAACCTAATTTTCTTCAAAACAAGAGTCGCTGATGAGGGCCACCTGCAGTCTAGTCCTCTATGTACCCGACTCACTGACTCACGTACTGACTGTCACTGTGAACCAGGCAGTGGTATTGTATAGGATTACCATGTTACGCCAATGGGCTTAATATGTAGTGTAAAACATGAAAAAGATCTGTGAATAGCCATTTTGAATCAAATAAACATTGTTTTCGCTCCGAGACCGAGACTTGTTCGTTTGTTCGTTGATGGCGCGCTAGCATGTATGACCCCACCTTCAATCAAAGGATTGTTTATTTCGTTACAATCACAATCGAATATTAATGTGCGCATGCACAGTTGCAATACCGATATGATTCCTCTTCCCATAATAGAGTACCGAAGTCTGCTGTCTTTGTTCTGGTTCACGCGCTGGTTCGTCTAGCTGACGTCTTTACAAACTTAAGCTATGCGCGAGAACCAGAATACGCGGCGCACTTCGGTACTCTTTCCTAAAACTAATAATGATTATTAAGATGAACGCAAAAGACCAATCTACTAAGCCCCGCCCAATGATGTTTTGACAAATCACAGCAGTGATTAATATCCGACAGGCGTGCACGCGCGTATGGCGCGCGCATCTGCAGTTGCCAACGTGCGCACTGGGCGGGGCGTAATGTATCGGTCTGTTTCTACATAATTCTGAAATAAAATAACTGTTTCCTGCAGTGCTTGTTGTCATGAACGTAACTGATGCGCCAAGCGAGGAGACAGCGATTATCCTTGACGGCGATTCCGATGAACCGACTCGATTTGGCAGTCGAGTAATCGGTTTGGAAGTGATCACTGCAAGTGGAGGGAAGATTTCGGCAGACTTTGACGAGACACCCATCGAAGTCACCTTTCCACGTCTAGAGGTCGGTTAATTGCAGTATCGATTACACCAATGTCATCTCTGTCATTATCGATAAAAGACACGCTTGATTTAGATCCGAAAGTTTTTAATCAAATGTTCAAACGAACCACAAAGGGAAATTGACAACTTGAAATATGACAGTTTTTGGAAAAAATGAAGAAAAAAAATTGTTCCACTTTTTAAAAACAGGTTTTTAGTCAAGTTAAAGGGCATTGCGTCCCGGGAAGCGCCGCATCGGGCGTTTTTTTTACGAAATGATAATAATTGGAAAGGGTATTTACATGTAAGAGTAGAATATACATGTCACACAACCAAACCTTAAAAATTGCCCATTTTTGTGTTATTCTTGCTAGAGCAACTGTCGGGGTCAACAATCTAAGTCAAAAGTTGAGCTGTTTGCGTGCAACTCGTGGGTCCGATCGAACATGTGCCTCTGAAAATATTCTTAATTTTTTTAAAAATATTCCACACTCGTGTATTGGTGCCGGTAATATATAGAACACAAGACGTACAATGAATTGTCTGACATCCTGGACACAGAAATGGGGGTGGGGGCTCTTCTTCAAGGAGCCATATATTTTTTGCGGCTGGAAATGCATAAACGTATGTCACAAAATACCCGCCGCGTCAGGAACAGCAAGACATTAGGTTAGTGTCCTTTCAACCAGACCTTTGAAATAATAGGATAAGTTTGCCTAAACAATCTACAACATGAACATTTCGACGATTTCTAGACATGGGCCCCTTTTACTTTTTAAAAACCAAGAGTAACTTTACTTAGTATCACACCTCAAACAGTTCGAATTGCAAATCGTCGGCCTGTTCGGTTTGTATTTGTTTCGTTTGTATCCGAACATAGTCACACATGGTGTATTTTGCTGTTCGTGTTTGTTGTTTGACAATTTTTATTTGGCTTATTTGCCTATGTGCTCTCTCGTTTGCATATTTAATTGTTTCCTAATTTTGCTCAGCTTTGTGGTTGTCTGCCTTGATGATGATTTTTTTTGTCGCTTTGTCCATGTCTGTGGGATTGTTGTCTGTTTGTGGGTTTTTTTTCTTCTAGTTGTCTCCTTAAAATGAGGTATGAAACAGTCGTCGGCGGTTTTTGCTATCTAATCAGCAAATCGTATTGGATCGATTTTTATTTTTTTCAGAAACAAAAGACAACAATAGTTATTTCCAACAAGGTCGCAATTTGCTCCTCCCCCTTTTCTTTTTCCAGTTTCTCTCAGAGGAAAACATCGTGTGTGCCAACCAACCAGCCGACAAAATGTGAGTTAAGTTTTCATTACTTTCGTTGAGTTCGGGGGAATCAAGGACATGTTAAGATCGGGTACACGTTTTGGATTTTTTGACGCCCAAACTGTTGCTGAGTATTATTAAGAACCAGTTTTGCCTTATAATTATTTTTCCGTTGCCAGACATTTCTCGGCTCAATTACGGCTCTACAAAGTCAGCCCATTATTCTTTTGTTTGTAATACTTTTGAGTAAACCTGTCGTCTAAAGCATGTGTTTTACGTATTTATACACTTAAAAAAAGACTAGTTAAACAGGTAACACCACGCACTGGACGGCATACGTCGGTCACAGTGCGAACAATATTTGAGTCCAAGTAGCCGGTGTCGTGCCAAAAACCGTCCGGTGCCAAATAGTGTCCGCTAATTAGCATAATGCGCTCTGATTGGCCATGCGCCCATGACGTCACATTGTTTACGGACGCTTGCCAAATAGTGTCCGCGCTTAGCGTGCATCCTATTGCGTGCCTTGCTGTCGAGCTGTCAAGACGTCGTATAGATACGATTTCTTTCACCTGAATTTGCTTTTTACAATCTGTTTTAACGTTTTCCTTGTTATCTGTGATAACTATTTACTTGGTTTCTCTAATACTAGTTTAAACAAATTGTGCAAAATGTTTGTGGGTTTTTTTTCGCGTCAGTTCTCCTGTTTGGCGTGCAGTGCAGTACGCACGATTTTTCCTGCCAAAAACTGTCCGATTTTTCCTGCTAAATACTATCTGATTCCCCCCTGCCAAATACTGTCCGATTTCCCCGCCAAATACTGTCCGATTTTTCCTGCTAAATACTTTCTGATTCCCCCCTGCCAAATACTGTTCGATTTTTCCTGCTAAATACTATCCGATTCCCCCTGCCAAATACCGGTAGTGTCCGATTTTCCTGCCCAATACTGTCCGATTTTTCCTGCTAAATACTGTCCGATTCCCCCTGCCAAATATTGTCCGATTCCCCCTTGCAAAATATTGTCCGATTTTCCCTGCAGAAAAAAAATTCTGATTTTTCCTGCCAAATATAGTCCGATTTTTCCTGCCAACCAATACTGTCTGATTGCCCGCCCTGCCAAATATTGTCCGATTCACCCTTGCAAAATACTGTCCGATTTCTCCTGCCAAATACTGTCCGGCAGGACGTACGTACGTGCGCCCTTGTGTTGGAACGACGGCGCCCGGACACTATTTGGCATCGGACACTATTTGGCATGTATTACATGCCAAATAGTGTCTGGCGCCCACTGCGCATGCTCAGCGGACACTATTTGGCACCGGACGGTTTTTGGCACGACACCGGAATTAGGGGGCTGGTGTAACTGAAGTTTTAAGTTTGAATATGGCGGAATTATGCAGATGAGCTTAGAAAAAAAATAAAATCAATGTACAAATTGATTTAAATATGCAAAATTTCAGTATAATTAAATGGAATAATCATTATTATACTCTAAATGTGAAGATAATGTTACAAACTCACTTTCTGCGCAGGTGTCCAAAATTTCGAAATATTGAACAAATCGTTACTGACTTTAACTGATCAGATCTTTATTTTATGACTATTTATCACGGGATGACAAGCCCGATTCATTGGCGGAGCCACTTCTTTGGATCCACCCGTGGGTGCTGGTTTGTGCGCATGCATAAATCGCACAACAGGCGAATTTTGTGCCAACAGCTGTGCAGATTTTCTGCGTTAACGCTTTGAACACAGAGTGAGGCTGAACACATTTCTCCGTTTACCGGTTCACCGGATCATCGGGCCATCGGACATACAGGTGGGAGAGGTTTGCGCTGAAAAATCGGACCGATCTGACCATACACCGGGCGACTCGGATGAAATCAAGCATTACAAAAAACATTCGCATCCAATTTCACCGGATCCGATGTCACCGAAAAAGGTGTACGGGGCAGCACTACGATTTCACCTGACGCGATGTTTATGTTAACGAATCAGGTTCAGGAAGGAAGTCACATGATTCAAAATTGACGGTTGTCATTTTCTCATCACGTGTCTGGTAATCATGTGACTGATAACCACGTGACTGGTTATAGAACGGAATCGGAAAGGTGTGCGGCGGGCTTTATACATTAGCAGAGTCATGAAATGAAGCCTTGATAATCATGATCTTGTTAATAAGGGAATAAATGTGTGCTCCGGAGGTTTTTATCACTCTGTTTAAGACCGCTTAGAGTATGGGTGCTGATAATTACCCGAGCCGGAGTCTGGGTGCTGATAATTACCCGAGCCGGAGGCGAGGGTAATTATCAGCACCCAGACTTTAAGCGGTCTTAAACAGAGTGATAAATATCGACCGGGCACATATTTATTCCCATTCATAAATACCTTGAAACCTTGAAACATCCCTCTAGCAAAATAATGGAGTTTTCAGCTGGCGAGTAAGATATAAACAACCCTATTATGGAGATTGACGCGCGCGTAGCATGTTCTGCGCAATGTCGCGCAGAACGCACCTGGGGCGTTGCGTTTTGAATTTAGAACTAAACAATTCTGACTCGCTGGTAGTGTTGCGCATGCCTACGTGAGGATTGTGAACGTTCAACCAATGAAACGGTAAGAGGCACTGGATTTTTAGGAGTCCACATTTTATTGTGACACTGGAAATGTGTTTAAGACCAGCTAGCCATGTCTTTATCATCCGTATAAGACCGGTCACGTGACGGGCTCTCGACCAATAGAAATAGCTAAACTGTCTGAGGTATTTATGAATAAAAATTTAAACCTGTGCGATGCATGCTGTAGCTTGTATGCGTTTCCATAACACCAGGGCCCAATTTCATAGAGCTGCTTAAGCAGAAAATTTGCTTAAGCACGAAAAAACATTGCCTAGTGAAATTAGGTTACCGGCCAAAACTCCCTGTGATGTACATTGCTTGTGACTAGTATTTAGCTGTTGTTTACTTAGCATAACAATTGCATGGAGTTTTGGCCGGTAACCTGATTTTATTAAGCAAGACGTTTTTGTGCTTAAAAATTTTTTGTGCTTAAGCAGCTCTATGAAA
Source organism: Patiria pectinifera (assembly GCA_029964075.1). Classification (NCBI taxonomy): domain Eukaryota; kingdom Metazoa; phylum Echinodermata; class Asteroidea; order Valvatida; family Asterinidae; genus Patiria; species Patiria pectinifera. The sequence goes on from CM057150.1 coordinate 13,330,380, forward strand.
TTGTCATGGTTGACACTGCGAGGTCAAATTTCAAGTATAATGGAGCATTGAGCCATTTCGCCGGTCTCCACGTAGTGAATGCGAGAGTCCGTGAGTCCGCTTGGTCATTTTTATTGCGATACAGCAATCAAACACCGTACGTGTGAACGACTGGATGCTATTTTTGTGCGAAAAGGTCAAGGACAGAATCCAGCTACAGGTGTTCTGATTGCAACCGAAATACGGCGCCAAATCATTGTTCTTACAACTGCGACAAATAATTTTCTCTAAGTGTAAAAGTTAGTACATGTACATCGAAAGAGGCGAATAATGACACTCCAAGCATATCAGCACATGTCATTTTGGCAGCAGTATTTTGATATCAGTATATGCTAATGTAAAACGTTACTGAAAGGACGTCATCAGCTGCCCCCCCCCCTACAAAATAAGAACGGAATCAACCACAAAACTTTGGATCCTTCCTGAACTATCTACCAACATTTACCTGCATATATGTTTGTTTAATCACGACAACAAATCGTTTCGGTTTGGATCATTTGAAGATGTTTTCAGCACTCTGAGTTTTCTGTGTACCTTTTTTGAAAGCGCCAATAAACAAGTCATGGACCAAAAACAATACCAAAACGGGCGAAACAAAAGGGGAGGTAGCAGTACGTGATAACCGACGTAATTTTGTGCTACGATCAATATCGTACCAGCCAATCAATACGGTATATTGTGTTGGATTGGAGGTCGGCCTTAACGGAGTGGAATGATTTGCAACACGTTGCCATAGTGATGTATCACTTCGTCACTATATCTACCACTGTCGGATTTCTAGACTTGTGCGTCTTGAGATAGAGCATTTATGCCAGCAGCTCCCGGTTGTGGAACAGACTACCGGACTCGGTGAAGGATTGTGAGACTGTGAATGACTTGAAGAGAAAACTAAAAACACACATCTGGACAAATACTCTTTCTTAAAGATGAACTTGTTGCATCTACACTGTCAGACTGTGCATCTTATCATGAACATTTAATTGTGAGCGCCTTGAGCACTCTTTCTGAGTGGATATGTTGCGCGTTATAAATGTCTACATTATTATTATTTTACAAATACATGATTTATAGACGTGTATATTTAGCTGAAAAGTGTAAAAGCAAAGAAAGTATTATATAATAAACAACAATCGAAGACTTCAGCTAAAAAACACACGACCTTTGTTTATTACAATTGAACGGCACCAAATATCTATCCTCATTTATTCACTGTTTACGTTTGTTTTGTGAAGTCCCTTTTACTTCTAGGAAATCCCCTTAAGACTATGCCATACTTTCTATGAAACTGTAGTCCTGTTTTGTAGTCACATGATCCAGATTTTCAGCAAACCGCTCCGCACTCTAAGAACTGTGTTTAGCAATTAAACACACTCTTGCTATCACTTTTTGTAAACATATTTAAGAGCTAAACATGTGCCCTAAAGATCAATGTCATTACTAAATACTTTCCATCAATACTCTAAAATACTCACTATAAATGTTTACAAAATGATAGCAAGAAAGTGTTTAGAAACAGAAAGAAAGTGTGGATGAATTGTCTTCGAACTATTCAACCACATGGTCTCAACATCCAACTTGGAAATTATTAATCCTTTTCTTCCTCCATTGTCTTCTGTTACAGATAATCCACCTGGTCTTCCTTGTTTGTGTTTACCCATCTTCCCCCATCTTTCATCCCTTTCCACCTCCATACTGCCCCCCCCCACCCCCAGCATCATCCCCCTTCACTCTGACACTCTTTTGTCCGTTCCCACTTCCTGTGACCTTTGATCCTGCCCCTTTCTGGTCCCTCCCCTGTTTATACCAGACCCCTTGTGGTTTGCCATCTCCCTTTGTCTCTTTGTTCTCTCATCCACCCTCCCCTGCATCTTCCCACACCTCTCCCACCTAATCCTCCTTTTGTGTTTCTTCTTTCAGCCCTGCATGTTTGTGTGCACCCCCATGTTAATGTATGTACCTCTGTCATTTCTGTTTTAGCCTCTGAAGAAGAACTTGCGAAGTTCGCAACGTCAGGCCACATTAATTTTTAGATTTATATATTTCAGGTCCATCCAGTCAGTAAGCAGTTTGCAGCAGTCTTACTGTTTTTCATGTTTAGAAACATGTTTAATTGCTTAATACAGTTTTTCTATTCTGTAATGAAAACATATCTCTCTAAATATATATTTTCTTTAAATATGGTTGGTTTAAATGTTAAATCCAGCTAAATTTAGAAAACAGCAATGCTTTGTGTTCGTCAGTGGTATGTCAGCATGACGCCAAGGGACTATATTTCTTGTACTTCTACATGCAGGCAATGGTATACCAAAGGTTGTCGAGTGTCTAGCGTCACGAACGATGACGTCACCTGTAGCTGTGGTTTCTTAGCCAATTATGCCCTGCTATTGCAACCAAATAAGGTGCGTCAAGATTTGTCTTTTTTTTTTAAAGGATTCTACCACTTTTGTATTACATTATTTTTATTACCACTTTTGTATTACATTATTGTACATGAAATGAATCTTAGAGGACGAGTTTGGTGTGAAATTGTTGGCCTTTTGCATACTCAACGGTTGTATTCGCGCTGCCAATATTCATTGAATCGGTCTTGTTGATAGCGCCCCCTATCGCTGCGGCTGCTTCACTGCGCTTGTCAGAGCGGCTTGCGTAAGGGCACTAACATTGAATCCAGTGTTACACTGAGACCAGGTCTGAAATCAAGACGAAAAAGGAAAGCCACAAAAAAAAAAAAAAAAACGCGAATCAATAACGTTTAAGCGTATACACAAGTAATGAAGTTTTCTTCCGAATAGTTGAATGCTAGTCTGTGATAACCGCTTCACACGGCAATCATGTGTCTCTTTAATTCGAATCCGAACGGTGAAGCCAAGGCCAAGGACGCATTGAGCGAAGACTACACAGTGCAGGCCGACCGCGATTTTTTTTTCCGTAGGCGCGGCGGGATGCTCCACAGTCATGAATAACTCAATATTTTCGATCGGACCAGTATGTTTATTCATGAAACAGAACAATGACATCAAAAGCATTGTTGTTATAGCCAACCTGCTACCTTTAAAGCGTTTTAAAGTACGGACATAGCCGAGCTACCCGTGAGCTACCACACAGTAGCCTAGTGGATGAGCCATGGATACAAAGATCTCCAGGATCGAATCCACGTCGTCGCTGCTCACTTTCATCGACTGCTTTTTGTTCTCTGAATTTGTCGTTGAGGGAAAAAAGAGAATGGGAACCTAAGTGTCTTGCAACGATTCAAAGGAAAACTGAATTATGCCTGACTTTGGAGCATCCCGCTTACGGAAACAAAATTTGCAGGCCGACCGACGTAGTCACAAGCAACTTGCGTGTGTAGTATTTACTGCAGTCGTATTATGACTTAATCTGCCGGTGGGGGATATGACATTATAATGCTATAGTGTAAAGCGTTAATTGTGTGGCTGATTACAGTCGCGAACTGAGTATACACAGGAATCTGGACACGTGATCACTGTATACATTCACGAGGCCCTTTAATGGCGAAATCATTGTGCTTCGTACACATGTATATTGTACATCATCACTGAAGAAGATAATTGAGGGCGCTACACGAATGAATCACGGCGAAACACGATACGTATCGAAAGAGAGGAACACTTTAATGAATCAAGATGGCTGCGCCCACTGGATGAAGTACTAACAGGACGCAAGTGGGCGCTATAAGGGTGCACTGAACCAATTCAAGCCCCATTGAAAACAGTGTAAAATCAACAAAGTTCAGGGCCAAATAACATGCAAGCCGACATCACTGGGGTTTCTGAAACAAAAATTTAATTATTTTCTAATCCTTCATCTGCCTATTTCTTTTCAATTTTGGGTGGGTTAGCCGATTACATTTTTAATTATTCACCGCAAAACATAATCACCTCCCGAAAATTGGTACTTCCCAAGACTGCATGCAGCCATTTTACAAACGGCATCCATCCACTTTCTCAGGCAAATAGGACCCATTTTTAAACCGTCATTTTATCAAATCTGCTCTCAGATGGAAGCCCAAAAACCAGGGAGTTGATCCTCGGCTATGTTTACACAATTCCACCTTTTTTAACGCCAAACAGTCTCCTTTTTCAAAAGAAATTGTGGGGTCACTTTTTATGCTGATCGGCTGGCGTAGAATTTCTCACTTGAATTAATCTGACCAAAACAAGCACAATGGTGTAGCCATTAAAAGAGGCTTCTGTAACATAATTGGGCTGTAGCTAAAAGGCTCGGCTGATATAAGCTTGGAATCTGCAATATGGTTTACGTTGAAATAAATAATTGCTTGTTTTGGTAATTTGTGTGTTTGTAGGAGGCTACCACTCCAGAGATGGACCTTCTAACACCGTTCGGCCTGGTTCTATCCTTTGCAACTCTCTGTGTAGTCCTGCTGGCTTACAGGTACTCTCGGTGAGTTGCAAGTTACAATGCACGTAATGAATATTCATAAGCCACACGTTTTTATTTTCATTGGTTTACTATGTGAAGGAAGGTATTAAACACCACGCGCCATTAGTTTCTCTCAACGCTGTACAACAAATTCCTTTTTCTTCATCTCGTAAAAAAAGGTTCGGCTTGCATCTTTTTTTGTGTGTTTGTTGCATCTCCAACCCTCTGAAAAAGGTTTTTCAAATTATCGGTCGTTTTGCGTCCAAACGTATCTGCCTTGAAAGTGAACCGGTTTACGGTCCTCCTGATACGGAAGAGAACCAGGCTAACCTGCGAGAGCTAAATTTATTTCGGACCCATGGGCGTCGCCAGGATTTTTTTCCGGGGGGGGGGGCAAAGCAATTTATCATTTTTCCGAGATTGAGCAGGGGAGCATTTGCCCTACCCCCCAATCAAATTAACAGCAATATGGCTTCGCACCTCTTTTTTTCCGTTTTTCAGGGGGGGGGGGGGGCAAGTTCCCTTGCCCCTCGCGACGCCCATGTTCGGACCGCAAATTGGAAAAAAAATTAGTCTGTCTTTAAATGTTGACCGATTATTTTTTTGTTCAATATCTCATTTAAAAGTGAATAACCTTGGTATTCCCCCCCCCCCAAAAAAAGAGAAATCATTCTTTTTTTTCGGGGGGGGGGGCGGGTTTGATACTCAAAAATAGCATGGGCGGTACATCTTTAAATAAGTTATTTGCGGCACTATACATTCAATACAGAAAGACATGCAATCGCAATCATAATCTATATCCAAACAAAAATCTCCAAATGACCCCCGATTTCACTACGTAAATAAATCAGTTAGATATAGGCATTCACTATTATGTAGGCCTAGTTTTAAAGTAATGAAAATACGAGAATAACCGAAAATATATGTTCATCAATCGTTTCCCGCAATACACATCCCATGGATACCGTAAAGGACAATATGAAACATGAATTCATCTTGTGACTCCGTGTTAATATTCATTGGTCAACCCTAGCCCCAACGTGAATTGCAACCATTGGATCCGCGCTAGTATCAATGCTAAAGTTGGCGTTACCTGACTGGTCAATGTGGATGGTTGGCCCGCTGCACGTAGCGGTCAAAGGATCAAAGTCGCCTACAATTATGTTACAGTATTCCCCAGTCGGTAAGCCGGTGTTCAGTGCCTGTGAAAGTCGGTAATCATCGTTGTTGATGACGACAAAGGCTCTATCGCCTCGACCAAATGCAATCTGCTGGCTACCGTTACTCCACCAGTTTCTTAGAGGCTGGCCGGCTGCGATGTTACGGAACTCCACCATGTTCCTGATTGGTCTCCATCGGTGCTCACACACCCAGCCTCCCCCGCATGTACCGTCCTCGTACACGGTAACAGTCAGCGTGTCTCCACTGACGTCGGCAGGTGGACCCGCTTCGGTGTTATCAAAGACAAAACTGCTCATGACCCGAGTGAAGCCATAGGGGTAGGCCAACATGAAGACATTGGATATCTTATATTTTTCGGGTTTTTTGAAGGTGATGATGCCTTTTCCTCCTCCGTGTCCACGCTGGTTGTCATGGTTATCAACAAAGACCAAAGCGGAGGAACCATCGAGCATCCCCTCCGACTTCATCCAATTATTGATATTGCTAAGATTTCTAAGACCCTTCACTGCTTCTCCCAGGTTCGGTCCGTATTTAAACTCGGTCACCCTACCGAACGGTACGTACTCGGCTTCTGTCATGTTTCGCCCTATCCCAGCCCCGTTTTTATCGATGACTTCCTGGTAGACGAAGGGACGACGTCCGCTGGGGAAATACTCCGTACTCAGGTTGTTCAACCTCCCGAGTATGTTGCCAAGATCTCCGGGCCAGATGTACTTTGCAGCATCCACGCGGAATCCAGTCACACCCATATCAATCAGATGATTCATGTAGTCAGATATCTTGGCTCTGACGTCATCGCTGGATGTGTCCAGATCAGGTAAACCCAACAATCTACAATTGCGGACCTGATTTACGTCATCGTTATCTTCCACGTTACCGCTATCGGACTTACACTTATTATTGGTCCTGCTGAAGTCCGTGATGTTAAAAGGCACACCAGGATAGTCCAGCGTGTTAACGTCGTACCAACTTCCTGCTATTCCATAGCCTGAATCTGCATAAGTAAACGAGGGAGTACATCTGAGAATGTTCTCATTTGGTATGGGTGGTCATGTATTTTTAGTTTTGATTCCGCCGAACACCAGAGACGTTCCTGTCCTTGCTGAAAACAATTCTTGCGAAATAAACTGGAATATGGAATGTGCGTAGTGGGCGTGGTTTAAGTGAAAATGACGTCCGTCACACTTACAAACCGGATAGAGCGTGCAAGTCCCGTCAGTCCACATTCATGTTTGTGTTTCAACGTCTTGGTACCAAACACTGACTTATCTAGTCACAGACTCTTTTTTATGACTTTACCCCTTCTTGTTATCTGAGTGATCGATTGAACGGAAGTTGAAATCAACAACTTTATGTTTTATAATAGCATCAATTCGCAATATTTTCAATATGTTGTAAATTGTATTTTTCTTTCTTTAAAATACCCACTCATTACTTTTGATTGTATGGGCCAAGTCAGGACACACACTAAATTCAACACTAGGACGTTACACACGTAGAGTAGGTCATAGTGCCTGAATGTGCTATAGTCTCGTAACATTTCGCAGCTTTAAGGTCAACGTCTATGGTCGCTATTCCTGTGTGGAGTCCTTATCATAAAAAAAAAATGAAAACGTCTTTGGAAATAGTTTCCGACTCACCTCCTCGGGCCATGTGGTTGATGACAGCATCAACGTAGATCCTGACACCGGCCTGGTGACACCTCCGAATCATATCCCTCAGTTGTATCTCCGTACCTGAGCGGCTCGTTAGCTCATAGCTGACGGGTTGATATCGCTCCCACCACGGCCGCCAAGGGCTCCTGATGACACGGTGCTCGCTGGGCGGTGAGATCTGCACTCCAGCGAATCCAAAGGGTCCAAGGTATCTGTGGGTTTATAGGTTTCTCGCTTTAATGTCTCGCTGAGTTTTTGTTTTAGACGAACCTTGCAAATTTCAGAACGTTCACAATTCGTTTGCTGACTTTGAGAATCTGATTGCTGCTTTTTTTAATCTAAAATTTAGCCAAATTATGTGTACTGCCGCAGCCTCCCTTTATGGTATTACTGTAGAACACAACTACACGGGACAAGTTCAAAGAACTACAATGTAACACGGACTACGATTTATACAAAGATCAGGGTTAACTAGTTGGGCTTAAATCGAAAGTTTCCATTAAGGACATGACTAATACTCAAGTACTCAGTCAGTCAGTTTGTCCAATCATCAGCCCGCCAGTCAGTTATTATACGTGGCATTCTCCATCAATGATTTTTCAGTCTGAGAACAATAGGTTGGCTCAAGTGTTTAAAAAAAAGACCATGGCACGGATAAACTCCAGGTTTCAGCCAGTGTGTTTTGACCATGTTCACGAAAACCAACATTGTCAGTTTTAGCCACACCCACCTTTCGCACTCGTCTGCAATGTCGGTCCACTTCCATTCGAACAGATGAACTATGACCTGCCTGTTGGCTACAGTATGAGGGTCCCACTGGGCCGAGCATGGACACAGGAAAAGTGCTATCAAACAAAAAGTCTTCATTTTCTGATGCAGGCCCTGTGGAAACACAAATGTAAAGAGAACTTGGGCTGGTGATACAGGAGGAATAAATGGGAGAATCGCTTGATTATCAGACGACTGCAAACGCTACAAGCCGTTCTTCCATGTGAAGGTTACCGCTTGTGTTGTACCACGAACACAACTAACGAAACTCAGTTCCATACCACGTATTAGCATCAATACCTAGCCCTCTTTACACATGGAATTCCAACTGTATTCGGCATTACCACTGTGTTTTTTAGGGTCCAGTAACCCAACACCAGACCTGAAGTAGTATCCATTATAAGAATGATACCTGAAACTTATGTCCGTATTCAGTTTCACTTAATTGGCAGTTCTCCGCGGCTGTTGGGTGGTGAAATAATATCAAAATACTAGTTGTATATTACTTTGTTTTGCTTGTATGGTTTTATGTTAAATAGCTATCATCTGTGTGGCGTTTCACCGGTTCCGCAACTGCATCGTTATTTAATAGTTTAAGCATAGAGCTAGGTAGCCACGTTTCCCGTACGCAACGTCCCGTGGTCAATGAGGCGAATAATCGTGCATTACTAATGCGGTCACAGCATAATATTAAATGTGTATATACAAAATAATTCCATTACCTTCGGCATTCCATACAACCTGAATAGAATTATAATACAACTAACAACAAAACCATGCAACACAAAGATGCATGGAATTGTAACAACACACTTTACAATGGATAAGTAGAGAGTAGACAGAAGACAGTAGACATGAACGTTAAAAACAACCTTCTGTCATGTGGTGGTTTTAGTATAATGTATCGTAATAAGCACCAAGTCTTCGTATGTTGAAACTGAAAGTTATATGAGCAGTAAAGAATAAACCGAATTGGAAAATTGTTGGCACGTACAGACCTCGAAACTGGCTGGTGCGCTAGAACCCCTTTCTTTCCCCTTAGAATATTGAGTTTGGTTAGAAGTACTAGCGCCCCAGCCGAAAGGGCCCCTACCATTAAAACTATAAATACTGTATTTCCACGAAGATGCACATCACAAAGTTGCCAAAAGTCACGGCAAAAAAAATGACAAAATACAAAGCGCCTACTCAACTGGCTTCTCCACGTCAAAGACGAACTAATGGGGCTTCAATGGCACTCTCGATCATTTTTTTAAGCTGCAAATAAATGGAAAATGCCCAGTTTCCGGTGCACCACACATTGCCTGCTCGTGTATTTTTTTGCAGCATACATCGTATTTTAACCAATCACATCAAGTACCCTAATATGAATATTTATCTCGCTGTGTGGACACTTAGGTTCTCGTACTTTTTCACTTGAATTATACTTATCCCATCCAACACAAATATTTGATGAAAATGGACACGGGTTCGAGCCACAGATCTTGCGATCCAAAGTTCTTTCCACTATCCACTAGGCCACTTTGGCAGCTCGACGAAAGCTGTTCTTTGAAACGCTTTAATGTACATGCATGACTGAGTGTAGCAATGGTGTGACGTCATCTTATGAATAAACATCGAGTAGCTGGATAATCATGATCCATTGACGATGTGTGCTGCAGATACAAACGCCGCTTTATTCCGTGCATATTTGACGTGAACTCGGCAAATCGGTTAACCTTTGTTGATACAAATGTGTTAATAAAAGCTCCATAAACCCCGCCTTGACCCACAGACAAGATGGTGGGCAGGAGCGGAGGATTTTGTATTTTTTTTATATGAAAGAAGTAAGACCTTAATTGAAAAAGCAGTCTTGCTGTTTCCCGGAATTCAGTAATGTTATTTGGAAATTATTGTTAAAACATTTATATCTTATTCTCATGGAAAATTGACTCCTTCTACAGATCAACCAGCTGTCGTACTGTGACCCACGCAAGTCTATCGTTGGCAATGGTGGCATTATACTCGACGGTCTTTTTCCGGGACGATGAAAATCCGGTAAGGAAAGAAGGCTTGACGTTTTACAACCATTGGGTTCGCTAACGGACCTGCGCAAAGAACAAGAGGAATCTGAAAAAAACTACGAAGTTTTGAAGCTCAAGTCGTTTTAAATTACTCATTAAAATGTTAATTCACCGCATCAAAATGCCAAGTACTCGAGAATCAATAACACAATTTATTTATTTATTATTTTATTTTCTGAAAATTTGCCACATTTCATTTTATACTACATAAACACTAAATCAATTGCATTGAATGTCATTGTTTCTTGAGTTTCTTTGTTTCCTGCAGGTTATCAGCACCACCGTCGCCATCTTGTTTCACTTCTTTTTGCAAGCTACTTTCATTTGGATGGCACTAGCGGGCGCTCTCTTTTACCTGACGTCACACGATGAGCACACATCTACCTCACGGATCCGACCACGTGCATTATTGCTGACAGGCTGGGGTAATGAATCACATAACTAACTAAGACCAAACAAAAGTACACAAACGTCAACAACACACCTCAAGTGAGGACAAACAATAGAGGACCTTTCAAAAACAGATATACTTCTTGCAAAAAATGATCTGAATATTACACACACAACGTCAATTGGACCGTTTTTGATCTTAGATAACTCTACTTGCCTTTTCTATGCGGGCTGTTATACGTTATTGAAGTAAGATAAACAATTGGCGGAGGAGGCCTCGAAGTGGTTGGTGAGTTACGGTGTCACTTATCTCTACTGTTCATGGGCTAAATGCAGTGTGGCATTGACAAGTGTTTGAGCCCACTCAGACAGTGGGCGGTACTGCATGGATCAGTCTGTTCCTCTATGAGCCTATTTCAGATGTGACAGACACAATTGGAGGGCGCTGTTTGATTTGACTAAAGTCTTTTGGATTAACCCAAACCAAATAGCGCCCTCCTATGTTTCTGCCATATCTCAAATAGGCCAATAGATGTATCACTGCGTACAACTATTACAATCAGTCGCGTATGTTCTCAAATTAGTGCTCGCCACCCGCCCTTTAACTCGTAAGTGAACGCGAAGCCTAGCCACAGTCTGAATTTCCTGCTCGCAGACAAGCGACACCCCCTTATGAAACAGACACGCCCAAAGGCTGCCTAATAATAATACCAATCATTTCGTTGTTTTTTTTAATGCAGGGTGCGCTGCAGTAGGGGCGGTTGCTTCAGTTGCAGTTGGCCTTCGTGGTTGTGCAACAAGCACAGGAAGGTACTGACTGTTTGAGAGCTTCTCACATGGACGTGAAAGTTGTCACTCGGGCTAGTTTGGCTTGTCCTAGAGACTAGCCTAGTGTCTTCTTGGTCTGTGTACCGGTGCAGCAGAATGCCACATTGGCTAGCGGAATCATTGTCACTTGTGACTTAGCCCGTTTTGTTGCTGTTGAAGAGAGCTGGGCAGTGCTATCGTATATGATTACCCCAAAATGGGCGGAATCCGGCCCAGTGTGTAGACCAGATGCTTATACCCGATGTGTAGAACAGAATTCAATTGAACAGCTAATTTGAATCAATTCAATAAAATAATGTGTATTCTAATGCCAGCTTTAATGTGCTTGCCATGTACAGTGTGTATATATAAAACAATCAAACAAAATTTAACAGAATGCCAAGCGTAGAATGTGTTACCAAATATATGGTTTGAAAGATACACCTTTTCACTTTAAAATGAGACATCAATCGTCCAAATCTGATAATGTTTGACAGAGTTATGAGTAAGTTTCCAAGAGAGATCAAATTGACCATGGTAGCCTAATTGCCCTGTGTGGACATTTGCCTGGCCTACTTATGTTTTGTGAGTAAACACAATTCTAAACGCTTTCTTGCTATTGCCTTGTGCTAAAAATGTTTAGCATGTAAACATGTTTAAAAACTGATCAAGATTGACCATACAAGATAAACAATACAGAAGGAGAAAATTCCTTAAGAACGAAAGACAAACCGTCGCTATATTTTTTTTTACGTACGATGAACAGATATTTCCGTTAAATTTGTAAGAATTGTTGTAAAAATAAGTTATAATTGTGGCACATCATGGCGCCCTCTGTGTCCCACGTTTTTATACCTTTACGTTAATAAGAAACATAACGATCTTTCATTTTCTTCTTTCCTAGCTGCTGGTTGTCTAGTGATGATGTCTTTGTCTGGCAACTCATGGGTCCTATTGTATACATGTTTGCTGTAAGTATCAACATGTGTTTTGCTGGTCCAAATAGGGACCGGGCTATAGACCGTTATTATGCTGCCACCATTTCTGTCATGTTCCTTGTATCCAATAACAGTACTGAATGACAATGTTTTTTGTGCAGAAAGTAACCAGACTATTTTTCCTTCGCTTTGGTTACGTTGAATTGAACGGAAAATACAACAAGATGGCCGCAACATGATAATGGTCTATAGCCTTCTTTGTAGCTACCTGTACCTGACTGACTGACTGACTAAATCACTCTCACCGTATACCTGTGGATAACATGTCCTCAAGTGTAACAAGTTTGAAGTAGAAGTACCTGTTATGGCAGTCGGTTACACCCCTATGTTCCGACACCTTTATGTTCCGACACCCCTATGTTCGGACACCCCTATGTTTCGACACCTCTATGTTCCGACAACTCAACCAATGTTCTGACACCTCTATGTTTCCGACAACTCAACCAATGTTCCGACACTCCTATGTTCCGACACCCAAATGTTCTGTCACCCCTTTGTTCCGACTATTCAACCTATGTTCCGACACCCCTATGTAGCGACTGCACATATTCTTATCCCTATCCCTAACCTTAACCCTTACCCTAAACCTAACCTATAACCCTGACCATCACAGGGAGTAACACTATTTTGTGTTGATGTTGTCGGAACATAGGGGTGTCGAAACACAGGTTGAGTACATGTAGTCTGAACATAGGGGTGTCGGAAGATAGGGGTGTTGGAAGATACAGGTGTCCGAACACAGGGGTGTCGGAGCATAGGAGTGTCCGAACACAGGGGTGTCGGAGCATAGGAGTGTCGGAACACAGGGGTGTCGGAGCATAGGGTTGTCGGAACATAGATCGATTATGTTTCTAATAATGTTTTATGGTTTGCGTATTATCCAGATCAAGGCCTTGATAACCTGTCGGTTGACCGGGGGAATGGGATGGAAAGAGAGAAAACTTAACAGCCAAGAGATGGTCCAAATAAGGTAAGAACCAAAAAGTAATGAAATCAGAGTTGGACTGATTATCAATAGGCCCCTAATGCCTGTTAAGTAACTGAATTAACGTTTTCTTTAATTTTGAAGAGTTATACAGGATGACACAAAACCTTCAAATTGGGTTTGGGTTCAGAATTTTGCAACTGGAACAGTACATGAGTGAATTGAATGATTCTTTTAGTAAAAAATAGCATATTGATTTGGCTTTCACATCCTAGTTCTAAAAGTGCTACATGCATAACTTTTTAAAGAAAATATTTGGGTTTCCTTTTCGTTTTGGATATTTAGCTCGATAAACTGAGGGGGGGGGGGGCTTGTACCATCTGTCGATGGGGGCACTGTTTAAAACCGATGAGTATGCGCACTATCGGATAATATATGGCGCTTTTCAGGGTGATACATGTGCGAAATTAACAAAAAGGCACTCATAAAAGCCGCCGGCACAAAAATAGTGCACGATTTTTTTTTCAGATCGCAGTTGTTCCAGGCGCGGTTCTAGAACCAATATTTTTAGGGGGCTAGCACGGTGGATCAAGAATTTTTTTTCAGGGAGGCGTGCTGAAATGTAGACCGGTTACTTTTTCCAGACACTTAGGCCTCCGAAAATCAATAGGTGGGGGCTCAAGCCATATTTTCAATTGGGAACGCCAATAAAATCCTAAAATCATTCACACTATATTAACTAATGCACCTGACTGTTCGCATGTACATCACAATCCTTGTTTTTGCTTTTTTTTTTTTTTTTTTTTTTTTTTTTTTGGGGGGGGGATAAAAAATTTTGGGGGGGGCAGCCCCCTAGCCCCCCCGTAGAACCGCGCCTGAGTTGTTCAGGAAAAGGGGCACTTGTTAACAAAATCAGGGCAGTCTTTACAAAATATTAGGGCAGGATACCCCCTTACCGCCCCCCCCCCCGGCTACGCCTATGGATGTATTTACTTCTACTGTGAACGGTCGTGCTATAGACGCTTGTGCGATGAAATCAGCGGGTATTCAGTGTATTTTCATGTAATGTACTGGGAGGTTTATATTTTAATTAAGCTTCAAAGTGCACGTGCCTCGTCATGAACAAAATGCGTTGTGGCGTCATATCGGCAGAAATTGCAAGACCTCCAGTTTCCCATTGACCATATGAATTTCTTTCCGTTTTCTTGTTATTGTGGCAAATATACTAGTAACGCCAATATTCAGTTTTAACATCGCTTAGAGTCTATGCCCAAGTAACAATTCAGACAAGAACGGTTTTCGGAATGAAATTGTCAAATCCTGATTTTTAAGTCCGTTTCATTGGATGGATGAACCGCAATGCAATGATTTAAACTGGTTCCCAAATTAAAACTATGGCAACATAATCTAGCGTACAATGATTTTCCGAACGTACCTGTTGACAGATCTGGACTACGGATGGTCATTGTACTCGAGCCGTTCGTTTGTTTGTTGTGGATCCTGGGTCTTTCCTACTCCACTGATGGCAACATTTTTTTAGCTCATGCCTTCGTGACCTTGAATAGCCTACAGGTACGTTTTATGAAGCATTCTGTCGGTCGTACGGATTTATTATGTTCGTGCCGATGTTTACATTCGCTGACCTATTTGTCGTTATCATCACACTCATTACATAACAACCTCATATTTCAATCGAGTGCATATTTTTATTCGTTGAAGTTTACAAGTAATTCATCAAAAGGCCCATATAATTCTACGTTTGATCCATATAACGCCGTTGTTAATACAAAAAAAAGAATGGTAGTGCGACATCATTTTATTCAATAAAGACAGTAAAATAAAGAAGCTGATTGGACGGTCCAACATTATTCTGTAGAAAGTTAAAGTTATCTTTTAAACCTTTATCCTTTCTTCTTAAATGAAACAGGGTCTCTTCGTGTTTTGCACCAGCTGTTTGTTGGAAGATGACGTAAGTAATCCAAATAATCCAAATAATCCAAGTCATACAATTTGTGTATTTATGAAGGTTCTTTTTGACTAATCCAATAACAAATTTGTGAAGATGTCATTCACAAATTAGTGACGTTTCACTGCTAAGCTAGCAGCTCCTTCAGACTGGCAACCCGAACTACTCGACACTGTCCCCTTTTGGCTGCTTGAAACTGCCGTAGACAATCGGACAGAACCACCAGACGAGTCACAGAAGCCATTTGGATACACCGGAGGGGAGACAACATCATTCTCAACAAGGACGAGGGGGCAGTCGAATGGTATGGGTTGTCGGTCTGAAGAAGCTGCCAGGCTAGCAGTGAAACGTCACTAATCATCTGTTTAAATTTCTGTTTGGATTTGTCAAGAAGAATCTTCGTAAATATTCTGACAAGCAATCCAGATGAACTTATTCAAAGATATAATCTGTGTGTTTTCCTAAAAAATTCACGAATTGCAATTCCATTCCTTCGTTTCAACGCAG
This sequence comes from Patiria pectinifera, assembly GCA_029964075.1. Taxonomy (NCBI): domain Eukaryota; kingdom Metazoa; phylum Echinodermata; class Asteroidea; order Valvatida; family Asterinidae; genus Patiria; species Patiria pectinifera. Next base: position 13,346,081 of record CM057150.1, read on the forward strand.
GTTTCTGAGGAATTAAAAGCGACAAGGGACTCGAGCACAGAATCAATTAAGAAATGAAACATTCCACGTGTTGCAGGTGAGGTACATTACATTTTACCGGATATACACCCCTTAGCATTTCAACCCTTCCCATCTCAACCCAACCAAGCCTATCCAAACCAGCCCAGCCCAGCTGGGTATTCTGCCCAGTCTAGCTATTAGCTCGCAGAGTTGTCCTTTCCTACTTAGCCCTAGCTCAATCAAACCCGGCCTAGCCCTTCTTATCTCAGCTTAGCCTTGACCAGCACAATTAAGAACCACGCAACCACCCAGTCCAACCGAACCCAGCTCACCGTATATAGCCGGCCCATTCCCCTATAGCAGCTCAACCCAACCCAGCCCAATCCTATCCAGCCAAACCAAACGAAGCTCAACCCAGACCAGCTCAGCCAATCCAGGCCACGCCAACCGCCAATACTAGCCCATTACATCCCAGCGCCGCCGCCCAAGCCAAACACAGAACAGCTCCGGCTAAACAAGCCACCCTATCAATGCCAACCCAGAGCAACCCATCCAAACAAACCTATAAACCAACCAAAGCCAGCCCAGTAGGCCTACTGCCTCGCCAAAATCCAGCTAACAAAGTCACACTAAAACGTAAGCAAGCACACAAGTCAAACTCTTTGAATCGCTTTCAGTTCCTGCCACACGAAGCATAATTGAGAGTGGATTCGGCCTACTCAGCCCTAACAAACTCACCCCAGATCTAGACCAGCAAAATCCATCACAACATTAAATCTTAAAGTGCTTTAAAAAAAAATCATTGCACAGACGGTACTAGTTCTTTTTATGTTTTCTAATGTTTTACTTTTTCTGGGTATAAAGATTAACATTTCACAGATTCTTTGTTCAAAAAAAGGTCAGACATGTGCACCCGCCTTTGAAATGGTCAAGCACCAGCCCCAGTAACAATAAGCCATTTGCGAGTAACCTATACCCTTTGGGATTTACATTTGAAAAACGTTTGGTACAATGACTGGCTCAGAATGCTTGGCACATTTTAACTGTGAATTCTCCAGACCAAAGACACTGTTGCTAATCACATGATTCGGGGCAAGCTTTTGCATAGTTACGTAAGAGACGCTCAGCACCAATACATCGTTCACAATGGGTGAGAATGGCACAAAGACACCAGACCATGCCGGAGCTGGGGGTTGCTAGCATAAGGCTTGCCCCGAATCACGTGATATAGTAACAGTCTCTTTGGTCGGGAGAATGCTAGGTTAAAACGTGCAAAGCATTGTACTAAGTCAGCGTTCCAGATTTTATTCAAATTTAACACGCAAATGGCTTATTAAGAAACATCTATTTTACAAAAGCACAATCAAACATTCTCAAATAAATAAATCAGTTGTTCCTCACTTTATTCTTATTTCTGTTTCACTTACAGCCACGAGGGAGAGAGCGTGTTTGCCTACGTGCGAGCACTCCGGAATTAAGTGCCTTAGACAGATGGTCGTGAGACAAGAGAATTTGGTTATTGCAATTAACTCTACCTTATGTATCAGTTAGTTACACATATCCCTTTAAGACGCCTCTTAGACAGTAGACGCCCCGTATGAGCTTGTATCATCAACACCTGTATGTAAATATCAGTATATACAGGGTGAGTCGAAAAAAGCGGAACCAAAACCCCCCAAAATATATTTCATATATAAAAAAATATGAAGCACCAAAAATAATAATGACTGAAAGCCAATTTCATAAGCTACTTTTAGATGAAAAAAAATACTAAAATTGCTCAATCCGTTCAAAGAATATCACCATTTAAACGCAACGACCCTAAAACCTTTCTCGTCCAAAAAAGCAATTTATTGTGTGTTTTGACTGTTTGGAACAACAAAGAAAATGACACAGAATACTTGTTTCAACAACTGTCACCACCTGTAGTGCACAATATCTTTATTAACAACCCCGCTTAGGAAAACAATATGATATATAAAATCTACTTTTTTTTTTAAAGACGGGCCTTCAGAAAGACTTCGTTGAATATTTTTAACGTTTAAACTGAGATTTTATCGCTGGTGATGTTTGAAGACCGATCGTGACGACGATTCTTGAAATCGCATTTTTTTGGACGAGACAGGTTTTAGGGTCATTGTGTTTAAATGGTGATATTTTTTGAACAGATTGACAAATTTCAGTAATTTTTTCATCTAAAAATAGCTTATGAAATTGGCTTTCCAGTCATTATCATGTTTGGTGCTATATATTTTTTTAAACATGAAATATATTTTTTGGGGTTTGGGTTCCGCTTTTTTTTTTACTCCCCCTGTACTTGTATATCATCGTTTGCTTATTATCCGTTCTCACTATGCGGTTGCGGTATTAATTAAACACAAATGCGTTTAGAAGGGTTGTTAAAAACTAACTATTTACCTCAAAATTGGCTAACTCTACCGTGAATGGCTCATTAATGAAGACATTTTGAAAAACTAATTTATTTGGATATCAATATTATTATGCTGAATACGCTGAAGGAATTTTGTAACTGTTGCTTCTTTGATGCTTTTTTTATTCTACTGGAATGCAAACCAATAGCGGTATGTACTGTACTGAACTACTCTGTAATGATGTAGCACCTTTACATCATTAAGTTATTAATAATTTACTGCTTTTCGCGCCTTAGCACCCATACTGGTGTATGTACTGTACTGAACTACACTGTAATGATGTAGCACCTTAACATCATTAAGTTATAAATTTACTTTTTTGCGCCTTAGCACCCATACTGGTGGATACACGCGTTTGAAATATTCAGATTTGTCTTTACGATTTATTTTAAATCTAAACAGCAGCTTTATAATATCTTCAACATTGGAAATATTTTTGACTAGGATGTCGCATGACGATATTATTCAACTAATTTATATACATTAGGCGTTAGATCCCTTACCGCCCGGTTCCCAGACGGTCTGGGCTAAGCCTCGCCCACTCCGAGAAAGGGATTGGGACTCCTCTCCAAAGTGGGCGAGCTCGGATTAAGAGAACGAAGTACAAGTCTGACTGGTGGGCCCTCTCCTGAACCTAACAAAAGAAGCAATTTGCAAGGCGATAATCCTCACTGCTGGGTAACAAAGACCCGGCAAATCAAAGGGCGCGCCGCCGGTAATCCCTCCCGTGGACTGCTATTGTTGGTGACCCATTGCCATCGCAGGCCTATTGAAAAGCTTGAGTGATCAGTGAACATGGGTTTCAATTAGTTACGCGGTACGTTTTTCTCCCCTTAAATGTATACAAATGTATATGGATTTGCACCGATGAATCTCTTAATCTGACTTTTAAAGCAAACGGGGTTGGTATTTTGTTCAGTATTAAGATCAGAATTCCCCAGTTTGTTGTATTTACGTGCATTAATTATTTTTTTTCGTTCAACAGATAGTCCAAAGGCAGGATAGGGAATGAGGTATACCGATGATGAACAATAATAAAGATGGAGAGCTTTCAACCTTTGAGTTTCGTTTATCACAAAGTATAGTGAAAGGGTATCAGACTATTATGTTTACAGCGTGTATCACACTTTCTGTCTGACACCCAATCCCGCGTTGCAACAAAGCAGTACACGTCATGGGCTGTTCCTTCGGTTAGATATCCCCCGCTGCGCTGTATGTATTCGATATTAAGACATGAGGGAGACCGTTCAATGAATGACAAAGAAGGTTTGCTCTGCGCTCGCTTGACGCCAGTGTAGCATGTATTTAGGTTGTATGAAGTACGGACTCATTGGGGGTATTGCGCATGCCCTTGCATAGACAATTAAGAGATGGACCGGTCACGTGAGAGGGTTTAACCAATAAAAGGGACAAAGAGTCCGATTTTCATACGAGTCCGATTTTCGTATGACACCGGGTCCCGTACACGGACGACGGGCGGGAACGTGGTCATGTAGTAGTCATTCACAAGTTGCTTTCACAGCTCAGTGGTTTGATTAAAGAATGTGCGTGTTCACGTACAATTTTGCAACGTCTTATCTTGCATATTTTCTAGATAGAAATTAGAATACCTAGAAAAAAATATTCCAACTATTAATTTAAATGAGCCTCAGGGTGAACAAAAAATGTAGACATACAAATCTGGTTTCAGGATTTAAAGTGAATAAAGTTTTTGCGTCAACAGAAAAACTTAAACCTTAAAACAAAGGGGGAAAATAATACGTTGTACGTCAAACAATCAGTAAAACCCATATAGGCCAACATTTACACGTGTTCGTGCAAAGAAATTACATGTACTGTCATTCTATACTCTTTGGCAAGGAAAATTCTGCAGATAATCATAGCCAGGGCAAACCATAGTTGGCCAGGCGCTGTAATCTTCGAACAATAACCACTAATCCGTTGATAGCGACCAAGAGAGCCACTCCAGTCAACCATGCTCACGCTTGAATAACCGAGTGTTCATACCGATCGGGAGCTACAGAGTGGGTCATTCCCACCCGCTTCTCGAGCGTCACGCTTGAATAAAAGAGTGCCCAGTATTCATACCGATCGGGGCTACTGAGTGGGCCACTTCATACCGATCGGGGGTCAAGCCCGCCCGCTTCTATTCTCAAACGAGTATCAGACTTTTTTGTTTAAAATGCGTATGAATTAACGTGAATAAGGGGCAAGTGCGGTGTCGTAGTCTAAAATTCAAAAACATCACATCATTACCAAACGCAAAACAATTCATGTTCGTCATATGGGGAATACTTTATTTCAATTAATACAGAATGGGGTATTTCGTACATTTGATCAATTCCGAGAATATAGATATCGAACATCGTATTTCGAAAAATTCAAAGAAAAAAATCACACCATTGTTCATATACAGACCTTGCAAACTAGGCAGTTGTATCAAGTTCATTTGTCAAATGATTTCATGCAAAAATAAAACACTTGCATTCTATGAAGCTAAAAAAGAATATAATTCCACAAAAAATATAATGATTGCCAGTGTCTTCCACACCAACCCAACCTGAGTTGGGCGCTGTAATCCTCGAACAATAACCACTAATCCGTTGATAGCGACCAAGAGAGCCACTCCAGTCAACCAAGCTCACGCTTGAATAACCGAGCGTTCATACCGATCGGGAGCTACAGAGTGGGTCATTCCCACCCGCTTCTCGAGCGTCACGCTTGAATAAAAGAGTGCCCAGTATTCATACCGATCGGGGCTACCGAGTGGGCCACTTCATACCGATCGGGGGTCAAGCCCGCCCGCTTTTATTCTCAAACGAGTATCAGACTTTTCTGTTTAAAATGCGTATGCATTAACGTGAATAAGGGGCAAGTGCGGTGTTGTAGTCTAAAATTCAAAAACATCACGTTATTACCACACGCAAAACAATTCATGTTCGTCATATGGGGAATACTTTATTTCAATTAATACAGAATGAGGTATTTCGTACATTTGATCAATTCCGAGAATATAGATATCGAACATCGTATTTCGAAAAATTCAAAGAAAAAAACATTCACACCTTGATCATCTAGCTTTTAACCATTGTTCATATATAGAACTTTGCAAACTAGGCAGTTTTATCAAGTTTATTTGTCAAATGATTTCATGCAAAAATAAAATACTTGCATTCTATGAAGATAGAAAAGAATAAAATTCCACACCAACCCAACCTGAGTTGGGCGCTGTAATCCTCGAACAATAACCTCTAATCCGTTGATAACAGCTATTGTTGTGACCCAGAGGGCCACTCCAGCAGGCAACCGAGCGTCACGCTTGAGTAACCGGGCGGGTACAGTGTTCGAAGCGGGCGGCAGCTTACTGGGCGGGCCGAGCTCGCCCGGTTCTCGAACGGTCCCATTCCGGATCCCATTCCTTAATGCTTGTCAACAGGTAAAGACATATCTGCATAACATTATAAAAGTAATATTCCGACTTATGTTTGAAAATTGGATTCTTTCCTCTCTTTTGATCTGGTTTCGCTGGGAAGTTGACAACGAAATGGTCATTTAAATGGTTGGTACGACCAACCTTAATGAACACATCTGGAGTTTAATAAATTTGCCTTTTTGGTACTTGAGGTACTAGTGGATGCTTCCATTCAAATGAAGATTAATCTGATGGCAAAATGAATGCATACATTAAAAAGATAGAAACTAATCGAAAAGGAAATATAAATCCCTAGGTGATTTATTTGTTGTATAAAAATGCTGCATATAAACATTGAGGTGGTGGAGTCAATTACATAATTAAGTAGCCAAATGTGTCTATCAGGGTTTTTTTTATGAACTAAAACTGTTTTAATTAATTAACACTGAAAATGTGAGTAGCACTTTATCAAACACATATTTTTAAAACACTTCTTTAGAACAGAGGATTCATTTTCCAAACAATTTTTACGTAGTTAACTAAAAAAAAACATCATCATCAAATTTCAGATTAAAAAAAAAAACAATTAAGAAATCATGTGTGACATTATATTACATTTATATATTTCCGACATTCATTAGGCCACAAAAAAAAAAGTCTCCGGTTTCTGGTATGCGCGCGCGTCGCCGTAGCCATGCGCGTCGGCAAAATGAAAAAGGTTTTTTTTCAATGAAAGATGATGTCTCAAAACCACCAAACTCACTGGTTCGACTGGAATTCTGCTGCTGCGCAATTTCAACGTGTTTTTAGATGGGGTTATGATCGAGAATAAGCTTTATGTGGCCTCTCTGGACACCCATATATTTGCACTAAGTTTAGTCGGGCACCATTTGCAGTCATTAGCCGACATTTGAAGCAAAAAAGTCGGGTAAAAAAAAAAAAAAAGCCGCGCCGCCGCACCACTTTTTGGACAAGCTCCATACCAGAAACCGGAGACTTTTTTGTGTGGCCTTATTCACATCATCGCATAAACTACAATAAGGAATTACGCCAAATTTGCAAGACCAGTACTGCACCTGACATCAAACATCTTAATTGACAATTATTAAATCCCCCCCCCAAAAAAAAATCCTTCAGTGTATCCTCTGACCACAAACGGAACTCCTCCCACTACGAACAAAATCAAATAGACCAGAAATCCTCCGCACAAACAAGGGGCAAAGTTTCAAGTTTTAATTAGTGATTCGTTTTTAAACTAGTGTACCTCTTCATTCATTGTGGGGTGTAGTTCAGGGATGTATTAACCCTGAGGGATTAAGTTACCTTTTAATAATAAGCAAACTTGTACATGTATGCTTAATATAAGATGGAATTTTGCGTCGGGGTGATATAAAATGAAAAAGGTTTTTTCAATGAAAGATGATGTTTTAAACAAACTCACTGGTATAATCTGTGCTGTTTTTACCCGAGTGATTTTTAGATTGGGTAATGGTCACTGGGAGAATAACACACTGAGTATACAGTGTTTAAAAACGTCGGTGAAGGACAAAACCTAATTTGATTTATGCTTAATATGTTAAATTTTTAAAATATCCCCAAAACAACACATTGCTCTTATCCCGTAAACTTTGTTTTGTTAAAACTTTGTTTTGTTAAACTTTGTTTTGAATGACAATAAAACGTTAACAAGAAAATTTAAAAAAAAATGTTTCCAGTTACTGGTTTAGACTAGAGTAAAAAGTGGAATGTTGAATGTTTTTAAATGTTCCATATTACACAACATAATTAGCTAGTTATGATATTCAGCTATTCCAAACCAAACCATATCACCATGATTAAAGAGACATATGCACATAAGGAAAAAAATGAACCTTCACCAAAAAAAGTCCGCAGTTTTTGATTCACGGTTAAAGCCCGGTTCATACTTCACGCGAAAGCGAAACCGAAGCGAAATTCGTGACGTGAACAATACGTTCGAAGCGCGTCCACCATTGTTGACGACATAAATTTTCCCTTCGCACTTGCTTTCGCGTGAGGTATGATCCGGGCTTAAGTAAATTGAAAATTGGAATGGCGATTGATTTTTTTTATGGACAAAGTCTGAACAAATCCCACAACTACAGTTTTCAAATTATTCAACTATATAAGCACATCATGGAAACATCACACTTTATCGAGAAGATGTGGACAGATTTCCTCGTGCTTCCAAAGAGACTTTTGTAGGTCAAGGGCGGATCCAGAGATCTGAGGCAATTTCTGACCACTTTAACCAATGTTTTTTTGAGGAAAAGATGGTGGTGTACTCATTGCCTGCCTTTATTGCGATGTCACATGAAAACAAAAAAAATGGTTTCGTTTGGGGGGGGGGGGGCCATGGCCCCCTTTGGCCCCCCGGATCCGCCCTTGTTGTAGGTGAACAATTTGGCCTCTGTCATTTCAGCCCTACGTTAAGAGTTTCCCATATTGTCAAACAACACTCCAGTTTATTTATTTGTTACATTTAAAAGAAAAAAATGCAATGATGTGATAGCTTTGTCTGTGTGAGATTTGGAACGGAATTCCCTGCCTTTGTCCAGTTGTTCAATTTAATTACTATTTAGGCCAAAAAAAAAATCGGTCTCTGGTCAGACCGAAGTTCCGGAATTGATGCGGCGACGCCTTTTTTTTTTTTTTTGGGTGGCTTTTTTTTCAAGCTTGAATTGTACAGACAAGGTGGGTACTATTTTGCTTTTATGTGTCCTCAGTAAACATTGGTGTCCTCCAAAATTTGCCTTGGTGCCCTTTATCATTTGCCTTGGTGCAATTTCCCCATTCCTTGGTACTCCTTGGTACAAAAAATTGAGTGTGATATCATCTATATTTTTAGACTAACAAGAAAACAGGCATGAAAATACAAGTACCCTTTACAAGGGGGAAAAGTCGATGAAGCTGGCTGGCTATTTTGAAGGGAAAAAAACACGCTGCTGTGCTCTTGCATGGAACATGATGTTTAGTCATAAAAAATACGCGTAGGCCTACAAAGATGTGTATCCGCAGAGTTACAATGCATCGTGTAGCCTATTCGTGTAGTGCATTCATACTCATTTCAAAACCTATACAAAAGCTACAAGTCAAGGACACACGAATCGCAGTACATTGAAGGCAATCACTGAGCTATGATTTATTTTCGAAATGAAAGCGGACCCGGGGAGAAGACATACAGCCAGCGTACAAAGTCCTTCTACTCACCCACTGGCAGTGTATAGATCGGGAAAATTGCACTTCCTCCAAAACTGTTTAACGATAAAAAACATACTGGATCATGGTTTATTCATTTAGGCCAAAAAAAAAGTCTCCGGTTTCTGGTATGGAGCTTGACCAAAAAGTGGTGCGGCGACGCGGCTTTTTTTTTAATTTACCTGATTTTTTTTGCTGATGACTGCAAATGGTGCCCGACTAGACTTAGTGCAAATATATGGGAGTCCAGAGAGGCCACATAAAGCTTATTCTCGACCATAACCCAATCTAAAAACACGTTAAAATTGTGCAGCAGCAGTATTCCAGTCAAACCAGTGAGTTTGGCGGTTTTGAGACATCATCTTTCATTGAAAAAAAAAAACTTTTCATTTTGCCGACGCGCATGGCTACGGCGACGCGCGCGCATACCAGAAACCGGAGACTTTTTTGGGGGGCCTTAGTTAGACATTTTTTGAAATAAAACACAGCTCCTTTTTTCCAAAGGAGGGGAATGTTGTGACTGAGCGGTTTTGAGGGGGGGGGGGGGATAATCAGTGGCCTATCCAGTGGGGGGCAGGGGGGCACTTGTGCAACAATGTAATGGCAAAAAAATAGCACACATTCGTTGGTCGTGCAGCGTAAAAAGAAATCCATGAAAATGTACGTTCTCAACCAAACGACTTCTCAAAACAAAATTTTAAAACTGAGGTAATAATTAGAACAGCAATTAAAATCCGTAAACTAGACCTTGGATTCAATACAACACAATAGTGCAATACATTTTGCCATGCAGTTTATTGGCCCTGAAACTTTTACGACTTCAATACTAGCGATAGCACGTCTGTCTAGACATAACAAAACATGTCGTTTTATGTTTTACGTGGATTTGTTTGAATTTGTGTACATGGATATCGGTGGTCCATCCTCACTTTGTTGCGAGTCATTTTGTTCGAGGAAGTTCTCTTTACAGCTTGCAGTAAATCGACACTATGTTGTGTAGCGCTGTGCTTGTGAGTTTGATCCTTATTGTCAGTACTGGAGATGCGATTGGAAACAAAGATAAGGACGTCCCTACTGACATGGTAAAATAGCTTTATTTGTTTCATAAAACGTTCTGAACATCAAAGCCCTTCGGACAGCCTTTGGGCAGCAGTAAACTGTAGCCTTGCCATTTGGCTACTTTGAAAAGTTGTGTCTTGCAGTATGCTGGCCATTAAATGTATTTAAGTATCTTCTTAAAAATATTATAGAACATTGTGTTGGTAATGTTTTTGGGTAGTCACAAAGAAAGGCCTGTATCCTTTGCATGCATAGCTGTCTATCATTCAAACATGTACTGAGTGTGGTCAATTTCCAGATCGAATGTTAGTCTGAGTATCACCCGTTATCCTTGGAGGATATTCAGGAATGCTTGTTTGTATGCATAGAACGGCAGATATGATGGGATTGTGCCTTTGACGGTACTGGTTTGATATTTGGCACACATTCAGAGTATGTCATGAGAAAGATAATTGGCTATAGGGCCATCGCAGTTTTTTCGTTTAAAAAAATATAGGTAGAACTAGACTTATGTTTGTGGACAAACACAGGGCTGTGTCGGTAACTTTTTTGTGACATATATGTGACATAGTTTCAAGTATAAGTTCCATCCAGGAAGGATGTGTAGTATATATTAAATGGTGGCATATAAATATATGATTACATTCTCGTAGGGCTTTGAATTATGACGTCCCATGTCACGTGATGACGTCACATAAAAAGAAAAAAAATGTTATTGTATTTTTATGTCATGTAAGGCTGATAGGACAACATGTGCGATAGAGTGATCAGGATCAATAAGTTCTATAGATATTGGCATTCAAAATATGCACATTTAATATGACGTCACATGTCACGTGATGACGTCATCGTGACGTCACTTCAATGTTCATCTACAACACATCCCGGTCTAGGTACGTACCAAGTTTCAACCCAATCAGACCTGTAGTTATGGAGATGTAGGCCTGCAAGATATGCTTCATTCAATATGACGTCACGTGTCACGTGATGACGTCATCGTGACGTCACTTAAATTTTCATCTATAACACATCCCGGTTTAGGTACATACCAAGTTTCAACCCAATCAGACGTGTAGTTCTGTAGATATAGGCTTTCAAAAATGCACATTTAATATGACGTCACATGTCACGTGATGACGTTATCGTGACGTTATTTCAATTTTCATTTACAACACATTCCGGTCTAGGTACGTACCAAGTTTCAAACCCATCGGATCTGTAGTTATGGAGATATAGGCCTTCAAAATATGCACCTATATTGTGACCTCCTGGGTCACGTGAAGACGTCATCGTGACGTCAATGTTCGGCACACATCTTTAGATGCTGGTCTAAGTGTGTGTCGAGTATAAAGTCAATTGGATTGATTTAAGTGCCCAAAGTGCCTTCCACGATCAAAACGTGTACAAATGCTACGGGGAACGGCTGAAAAAAATAGAAAAATAGAGATCTATGTCTGTTTACAACAGAACATAGGGCTTTTCCGCGTTATGTTTTTTTTTATCAATAACACGTCCCTGACAATGCATGTACAGCGTTTCAAAGTACAGTCAACTCTCATTATAACAAGGTGGATGGGACTAGCCAAATTACCTCTTTATAACAGGAATGTTGTTATAAGAGGACAGCGAAACAAAGAAACACAAAGAGAACCTGAATTTTGGGACCTCGGATTTTTCTCTTTATAAGCAGAACCTCTTTATAAAAGTGCTCTTTATAATGAGAGTCGACTGTATACGGTACAATAATTTTTTAATTTAGCATGTAGCGTCTGTGGGATATATTATCGTCAAAACGAAATACGTCCATATTAAATCAGACGTATCGGACTACGTTCAATTCATACGGACTTTTTACCCATTGGGACTGATAGTTTTCTCAATATGAGACTTTGAAAAATGACCATTTATGATGATGTCACATGCCCTACGATGACGTCATCTTGACAACACTTGTCAATGCACATTTATGCATTGTGGCCTTGGTTTGTACCAAGTTTGATGTCAATCAGGTGAAAGGTTAAATTTTGGAAGCGGAATGAAATTGTAAATATTTAAAAAAATCATACAAAATCAACCAATAACGTCATGGTGACGTCCTTTCGAATTTTGCATACTAGTACCATTACCTAGCTATATCCACCAAGTTTCACGACAATCGGAGTTTCCCTTATATGTGTTTTCAAAAATCGCAGTTCTGTAGATAAAGGACCAGTAAATATTTGAAATCTGAACAATTACTCCTTTTTATTCATATGACACGAAGTAAACGCCTATAGTGTAGCAAAAGCTAAAAAACTAATTATTTTCAAATTTTAGCAAATGGTTTTTAGTAAAAGTGTTTGCTTAATTTTCATACATACAGATGCGAGTAAATGCTTCCAAATTGGAAGTAAAAGCAAATGCCATGTTTTTATTCATACGAACATGGTATCATTTGTGCTTTACAAACTTTGTTAATATTAATCTTTCGCGATTAACATATAATAAATGCTGTAGTTTTTGCGCAGAATTATTTGCTTTATAATTTCAAGGTTGCCCCAACCCAGCCGGCGCCTAGTGAATGACAGGTGCATATTTGAAATCTGAAGCATTTACTCCTTTTTATTCGTATGAAACGAAGTAAACGATTATAAGGCCAAACAGGGCTCTAGAATAGTCAAGCAACATTTGCAGACGGTTTAAACCTGCCGCTTTAGGGCGCACTAACATGTTATGACGTCACCGGATATTTTTTGTAAAGAACAACCTAGCCACAGACTAACATCGCTAAAAAACTAATTATTTTCAGATTTTAGCAAATGGTTTTTAGTAAAAGTGTTTGCTTAATTTTTATTCATACAGATGCGAGTAAATGCTTCCAAATTGGAAGTAAAAGCAAATGCCATGTTTTTATTCATACGAACATGGTATCATTTGTGCTTTATAAACTTTGTTAATATTAATTTTTCGCGATTAACATATAATAAATGCTGTAGTTTTTGCGCAGAATTATTTGCTTTATAATTTCAAGGTTGCCCCAACCCAGCCTTGTGAATGACAAGTGCATATTTGAAATCTAAAGCATTTACTCCTTTTTATTCATACGAAACGAAAGTAATTTTCTGGTAATGAAACCAAGGATTCCTCAAAAGTGCATGCCCCAGTCACTGTAGCTCGCAAACCCCGAAAAAGAACCTGTAGATAGAAGACAATGAGACGAAATTAAAGTTTAAGAGGTGGGAGGAAAACCCCAGAAGAATAATCTTGGGAAAGAGCAAATGGTTTTCAGTAAAAGCCTTTGATTAATTTTTATTCATACAGATGGGAGTAACGCAAATGCCAGTTTTTATTGATACGAACTACCGTACGGTATTATTTTGTACTTTTTCGCGATTAACATTAACATAATACAGTAAATTTGCGCAGAATTATGTGCTTTTATATTTTTAAGGTAACCCCAACCCAACTTTGAAATATGACAAGTAAATATTTGAAATCTGAAGCATTTACTCCTTTTTATTCATAAGAAACGAAGTAAACGGCTATAATGTAGCAAACCCACGGAATCAGGTAGGGACTGAAAACCCAATCCACATGTAGAGCATGGGTGCCTATGCACAGCGCATTGTGCGTGTGAACGGCATTGCGTTTGTCACGTTTGGCGCTTTTTTGTATCTGTCCTCCAGCACGTGACCCTCCCCGGTGCCGCTTTCCGTTTTGGTTACGATAGTTTTATTTCTGCAAACTTATGAACGTGTAAAGCTTTACATTTTTGCAGGCCATTTACTCTAGAGCAAATGGTTTTTAGTTAATTTGATTACTTTTTATTCATTATTAGGCCAAAAAAGGCTCTGGTTTCTGGTATGCGTGCGCGTCGCCATAGCCATGCGCGTCGGCAAAATTAAAAAGGTTTTTTTTTTCAATGTAAGACGATATCTCAAACCACCAAACTCACTGGTTCGACTGGAATCCTGCTGCTGCACAATTTTAACGTGTTTTAGATGGGGTTTCTATCGAGGATAAGCTTTTTTATGTGGCCTTTCTGAGCTTCCGTATATTTTGCACAGAACAGTCAGGCACCATTTGCAGACGGTTTAAACCTGCCGCTAGAGAGCGCTCTAATATGTTATGACGTCACCGGAAAGTTTTGTAAAGAACAACCTAGCCACAGACTAACATCGTTGCAAGCAAGTTCACATCTTTTTCCAATTTCAAAGTAAAAGGTACTTAATTATTACTTCCAGTTTTAATACAAGATAACATGAAGATCCTGGATTATTCTATCAATTCCCGCAAACGTCAAGTTCGGGTCTCTCACGGCTATTTTTACACTGATTTTCAAAGATTAAATCTATTAATCTTTAACGTGACATCACGTGACCCATGATGACGCCATGATGACGTCACTCTACGCCTATGCTGACTTTGAATGATGTATCACAAAGACTCATGCAAAAAGTGGCGTTGAGAAAAGACGTGTACAAAGTCTATGGGGTTTAGGCGACAAAAAGAAGAAAGAAAAACCAGCACAAAAAGAAAGGCATTTCCGCAATTATGCGGAAAATCCAAAAAGACTAGATGTATGTTTGTTGACAGACATAATTATGGCTGGTTCGCTATTGTGTTTATATGTCATGTTATAGACTAACAGGAGATAATAGATGTGAAGTCGAAAGTTGCAAAATCATGACTACAAATGGTTCAAAAACATATGCGTAAAAATGCAGATTGGATTGAATGTCTATTAATACTTATCTGATGGCGTCATCAAGGCCGTAGGAAGCGGTACGGCAGGTACGGCTATAGCCGTACCAATAATAACAGGCCTATCTTCTTTTTTTTATGTATACAAGGCCTTGCATGGCCCCCAGGGTGGATTTGTTTTGTTTGTAGATGCTCTGTGGTGCGATCTAATGCAATTTCTGACCACTTTAACCATTTTTTAAAGGAAAAGATGGTGGTGTATGCAGTACCTGCCTTTATTGCGACGACACTGGAAAAAAAATGGGTTCCAAATTTGTGTTGTGTTGTTTTTGTGTTTTGTTTTTGTGTTTGTGTTTAAACGGAAAGGGCGTAATCATACATGTCGCCACTAGGCCTACATGTTAAGTTAAACGGAATGGCGATTGGCCGCCACCATGAATTTTAGTTGTCCTCAGACTTGTACTTGTTTTCTTAAAAAGAAGTGGTTTTCTAAATGAGAAAATAGCAAGGAAGAACCGGGTTTTTTTGCAAGCAAAATTCAGGGAATAATCGGTTGAAGTTAATATCTTGTTGGAAAATTCCAAAATCATTCAAAGAAAGTAATTACCGCCGTGAATCAGAGTTTATGAAGGGACAGAAAGTGGGATTTGCTATCAACAAGACCGTTCGTCATTCTTTACCTGATGGGATGTGAATCAATTGGAAGATGAGAGACTCTGCGAGCTGATGTAATTGTTTTTGAAAAAAAAAAACTTAAAGGGAATATACAACATAGTTTTTACGAAATACCTTACTAGGATGCTGGTTAATGACAGTCTAAAGCATCCTGTAAAATTATGGCACCTGGTGTGAAGTCATTTTTAAGAAAATGGTATTTTTGTATATATTTCCAACGGTGGTCGGCCGACCACCGTTGAAAAAAACCTAACTATATTTTAACTACTGCTCCAAATTTACCATTTTTTCAGTCAAAATTGTGTTTGCTATTCGTTACATGTTCATGAACGGGTGAAAGCCAGCTAGACTGGTTCCCTTACCTTACAATTTTCCGGCATCTATACATTGATCCATTTCATCTTTAGTGGAGTCAGGGAACCAGACTACTTGAACATTTTCTTTTTACTTGGCTTTTCCAGCATTTTCGAACACAAAAGTTCAAAAAGTCAGTGTAACAATATTTGATCTATTAAACAAACCCCTCAAATAGTTTATTTGTGAAAATTGCAGCAAAAGCCAATGATGTACATTCCCTTTAACAAATACGCTCGTCAGTTCAATCATGTACATACACTGGTACATCCATACCGGTGAAATAAGTCTTAAGAGTCATTTCGTGTAAATACTTCATATAAGTGTCCACGCTCAAAAAATCAATTTTTTTAAAACTTTGTGGGATGAAAGGACTTAGGGAGCAAGTAACCAAAATAGACTTTTTAAACTTTTATTTTGCCCGTTGCCATGGTTACGGGCCATTATGTGTTTTGGCCATTTTTCGGCAATTTTGAGGCTGCAAAAATTCATTTTTCGCGTTATTTTCAAAGGTCATCCAGCCAAACTGCAAAGTAATGTCACAAAAGTAACTATATCACGACAAAGTATCATCCTTACCCTTACAAGAAAAAAATAGAAAAACTTCTGAAAAATCTCCTTTATACTATTTTTAGACCCTATAATACAGCACGTTTTTACAACTAGCAAAACTGCATTTTTTACCCCATTTTTAACCCTCCAATATGGCACTTGCCAGGGCACTCAGAATAATTTCCCTTCGGTTATGGTTAGTTCCGACATTGGTCTTTTCATATTTGGTGAGAAAATTTTGGGTTATTGTATAGCCTTTGTGCAGTAGCGCTCCAAAAATGGTAAATTTCACAAAAACCTTAAAAAGTGTATTTTCAGTGTTTTCCTTTGTTTTGAGTAATAACTTGTATAATTGGTATTGTTCATGAATCTAGCACATTTTTACAAACAGAATTAGACTGTGTATCATTTTTAGACCATTAGATGAATAGTAGGTAGTGTACTTCCCCCCACACCTGGCTAGGCCCCGCCCACTCCCCCTGTGCCACCGAATTTTGAACGTGTATGTTGCATAACGAAACAAATGTAAATATGCAAGTGACACTTTAGAAATAACATAGAATTCCTTTTCACAGCATCCCCTTCCCCCACCCCCGGGGGCATTGCTTGAGGTTGCCAATGATGTCCAGTCATTCCCCTCCCAGCTAGGCCCCGCCCCTTCCCTTGCCACCAAATTCAGATTTTGATTTCTGCATGTATTTGCCTAAATTAATATTGTAAATAGATGTCAATTTGCCAGTGAAGCTTTCATAATCTACACCAACAGGCGTACCCGTCTCACAGCCCACCCCCTGCCATCCCTCTTCCTACTCCAGTGCTCATTAGGCCAAAAAAAAAGTCTCCGGTTTCTGGTATGGAGCTTGTCCAAAAAGTGGTGCGGCGACGCGGCTTCTTCTTTTTTTTTACCCGACTTTTTTGCTTCAAATTTGCTTCAAATGTCGGCTGATGACTGCAAATGGTGCCCGACTAAACTTAGTGCAAATATATGGGAATCCAGAGAGGCCACATAAAGCTTATTCTCGATCATAACCCCATCTAAAAACACGTTGAAATTGCGCAGCAGCAGAATTCCAGTCAAACCAGTGAGTTTGGCGGTTTTCAGACATCATCTTTCATTGAAAAAAAAGTTTTTCATTTTGCCGACGCGCATGGCTTAGTCGACGCGCGCGCATACCAGAAACCGGAGACTTTTTTTTTGGCCTTATGAGCAACTACCCCTCCCCTCCCAAAGAATTGTACAGAATATGTATTATTGTTAGGGTTACATATTGCCTTGCGGAAAGTCCACATATTTACATACACTATGTAGGTTTCGCTATTTTTTGTCAACGTGGGAGTGGTTTGGAACATCTGGAAAGCGCGGGGGTGGGGGTGTAATATGGATACATGTACATGGAACATGTACATAATGCTGAAATTTGTTTTAACAAAATTGCATTTATTTTATTATTTTCAATACAAAGAAGTGATATTGCGATTACGAGAGCAAATAACTCATATTTTTATATTAAAATACATGTACTTTAAAACAACCATCACTCTAGTAAAAACTCAAATGGCCTCTACACGTATATTGATTGATTGAATTGAACGTGTAAATATGGTCAGATCAAGCACATATAAAGTCGAATATAGTACCGTTGTGGGTGCTGCTATGCCCTCCAAAATCGTAATTTCGTAATCAGCATGACATTTTGAGTCTCTTCCAAACTGTCATCAGCAGTCAACATGGCCACACTTCTGTGGTGCATCCATTGTTACATGGCAAACAATCTAAATGTATTGGTGCTTATAAATTATAGGGCTTTTTGTATACAAGCAGGGAATGTCTTGTTAATGTGTTAATTTTAAAAAAATCAACTTCCCCACCCAAACACAACTGCTTACAGATGTTAACCCTTTCTGGCGGGTATTTGGGGTTTTTTTCTGAAAGGGAGGGGTACAGCACACTGTGATCCCATGTTGATTTCCATATACTTTGACCGATTTTCCTACAACCGATTTGGCAGGAAAATATTGGTTGACAATTACTCTATAATATGACATTCTTGGTTCTATTGCTGTTACCACTAGAGGTGTTTTTTTAAATATATTTTCCAAACTCTTGTCTAGATAACATTTTGGGCATAATTTCTGTATTTTTGTGTAAACATTCATCTCTGTCAAGCAATTGTATGCATCCATTGTTGCTGCCATAGGGACTTATAATTACTGATTTTATTCCAAAAATGTGTGGGTTTTCAACCCGAATTGGCAAAACTAATGTAAATATACACAATTGTGGTGATGTTATTTAATGCTCTGCAATTCATTCATGTAATAACTATCAAAAACGTACATCAAAACAAAGAAAATGGTACAGATTGAAAGGTGAAAATTACATGCGCTTCTCGCACCAATGGCGGCCACGCTACATACCGAGCATGTATTGTTGTTAATTATATAGCCTTGAATTTCAGTCATAGGATAATACTTCCGTGATAGGCTTTGAAAATGGAAGTATTTTTGACTTTAGTTTATGAGCACCGATGTCTTTACAACGGTTGCCATGGTAATAATAAACACACTACAGAAGTGTATTTGGTGCCACAAAACTTCATGTTGATCAGGCAAATACAAATTTGGAGGACAATTCCACTAAAAAAATACTTCAGACCCTAACTACATGTATATAGCCAAGTCAAGTTAGAGTGAAATTCATGCAATCAAATTGATGCTGTGTTCTCTCGGAGCTTTCACTGGAGTGTTCGTTGTTTTAAAGTACATGTATTTCAATATAAACAAATAAGAGTTAGTTGCTCTCTAAATCGACAGATCTTTTCCGTTTTGAAAATTATAAAATAAACGTCATTTTGTTCACCACACCTTTTACTGTAATTCCAGAGTAGCTTTCAATAAAAACAAATGTGTACAGCGTACATGCATGTGTCCAGATCACCCTTCCCACCCCCCCCCCCCACCCACCCCTGCGACATACACACCCCTTCTCCTCCTCACTTTTCGGATATTTCAAGCTGGCCCGTGTTGTAAAAAAGCCACCTTACATAATTCAGACTTTCCCCAAGGCCATATGCCTGTATGTAATCTCAACAAAATTGTACTTGTTGACTTGTTGGGGAGGGCGTGGTTCTCTTTGAGCTTTGGGAGTGGGGGTGGCAGGGGAAGGGGCTGTATATCTGTGAGACGGCTGTTGGTGTAGATCGTAAAAAGTTCACTTTCAAATTGATATCTAGTATTTACAATTTACTTTAGGCAAATACATGCAGAAATCAAAATCTGAATTTGGTGGCAAAGTAAGGGGCGGGGACTAGCTGGTAGGGGAAGGACTGGACATTATTTGAATAATGGTGCACTTCAATCAGAGGACAATGGATATGGCCATTATTATTCATTGCGGCTTGCAATCACATGAGTTTTGCCCATGTGACAATGATTGTACCGACAATGCTAAGTTATTGGTGGGTGGTCACACCCCACCCTCAACCCCAAGCAATGCCCCCGGGGGTGGGGGAAAGGGGAGGCTGTGAAAAGGAACTCTATGTTATTTCTAAAGTGCCACTTGCATATTATTTATTTACATTTGTTTCGTTATGCAACATACACGTTCAAAATTCGGTGGCACAGGGGGAGTGGGCGGGGCCTAGCAAAGGTGTGGGGGAAGTACACTACCTACTATTCATCCAATGGTCTAAAAATGATACACAGTCTAATTCTGTTTGTGAAAATGTGCTAGATTCATGAACAATACCAATTATACAAGTTTATTACCCAAAACAAAGGAAAACACTGAAAATACACTTTTTAAGGTTTTTGTGAAATTTACCATTTTTGGAGCGCTACTGCACAAAGGCTATACAATAACCCAAAATGTTCTCACCAGATATGAAAAGACTAATGTCTGAACTAACCATAGCCGAAGGGAAATTATTCTGAGTGCCCTGGCAAGTGCAATTTTGGAGGGATAAAAATGGGGTAAAAAATGCAATTTTGCTAGTTGTAAAAACATGCTGTATTATAGGGCCTAAAAATAATATATAAGAGATTTTTCAGAAGTGTTTTTATTTTTTTCTTGTAAGGATAAGGATGATACTTTGTCGTGATATAGTTACTTTTGTGACATTACTTTGCAGTTTGGCTTGATGACCTTTGAAAACAATGCAAAAAATGACTTTTTGCAGCCTCAAAATTGCCCAAAAATGGCCAAAACACATAATGGCCCGTAACCATGGCAACGGGCAAAATATCGGATTAAAAAGTCTATTTTGGTTACTTGCTCCCTAAGTCCTTTCATCCCACAAAGTATAAAAAAATTCGATTTTTTGAGCGTGGACACTTATATGAAGTATTTACACGAAATGACTCTTAAATAAACAGAAATCTTCCCTACAAGCTGGTTGCCAAAAAAAAAATGTTTTTCTAAAAAATACATCAGCCCGCAAAGCCTCTCGTCCTCCAATTTGATTCACATCCCATAAAAGGTAAAATAATGAGGAACGGCCCTGTTGATGTTGATAGCAAATCCCACTTTCCGTCCCTTCATAAACTCTGATTCACGGCGGCAACTTTCTTGAAATGATTTTGGAATTTTCCAGTATCAACGGATTATTCCCTGCTTATTTTGCTTGTACAATACCGTTTCTTCCTTGCTACTTTCTCAGCTAGAAAACTACTTCTTTTTAAGAAAACACAAGTACAAGTCTGAGAAAAACTAAAATTCATGGTTAAATTCCATTTAACTTAACATGTAGTGCATGGCGACATGTATGATTACGCCCTTTCCCTGTAAACACAATCATGGAAAAAGCTAAAGAGCACACATCTAGAAAGAGAGTCAATCTACAGTTTTAATGTGATGCTTGTGATGTAATTTATCATCTTTGATGACCCACCCACTAAAACACGAATACATTTCATTCAAAAAGTCAGGGAAAAGTGGCCAGGAAATGCCTCAGATTGCACTACAGAGCATCTAGATCCAAAAAAGTTTTGCGATGAGAAAATGTCCAAACCTTTTCACTACGATAGGCTAAATTTTGAAGTTCATCAAGTGACATATATTGGTTAACCCTAAAGGGGCCGGGTTATTTTGACCATCTCTCAGCCGGGGCGGATTCCGTCAAATGTCACGTGATGACGTCATCATGACTTCAAGTTAATTTTCATCTATAAGACATCCTGGTCTAGGTACTTACCAACTTTCAACCCAATCGGATCTGTAGTTCTGGAGATATAGCCCAATATGTCAGATCTAGCCGAATTCTGGTAGAAAATGGTCACAACAGAAAAATCGCATATAATGTGACGTCACGTGACTCATGATGACGTCATGATGACGTCAATGTTCGGCGCACAACTTTAGATGCTGGTCTAAGTGTGTGCCAATTATAAAGGCAATCGGATTGATTTTACTGGCCAAAGTGCCGGTAACAAAAAAAACGTGTACAAATGCTATGGGCAAAATGACTGAAAAAGAATTATTTTTGAAGCATTAAAGCAAGGAAATATACACGATTGTGTAGTTAAGAATCCTGTATACATTGTGGTTATATTACTGTCTGGAATATTTGATTTTTAAAAAATGACTTTCTGACCTTTAATAGACTTCTCTGAATCCGAATAACACCTGTTTTTATCATATTAGAAAGATTTGTAAGGTGGAAAATGCAATTTTCTTACGTGGCTCACGTTTTTGCTGGGTCAAACTACCCCAACCCCTATCCTGCGGCCAGGCGCATTGACGTGTATAAAGGGGTATTGCGCAATCTCGTATTTTTTGACCAGTTAACCCCATATTTCTCTCAAACAAAGCTTGTAATATGTCTAGGACATAGC
Source organism: Patiria pectinifera (assembly GCA_029964075.1). Taxonomy (NCBI): domain Eukaryota; kingdom Metazoa; phylum Echinodermata; class Asteroidea; order Valvatida; family Asterinidae; genus Patiria; species Patiria pectinifera. The sequence goes on from CM057150.1 coordinate 13,368,296, forward strand.
TGTTTGTTCAGAATGTGGCATAACAAACAACTTACAAGTAGAATGTGTTCATCCGTGAGGAAAAGTGTCCTAAACTTCACAATCACAATAAAATAACAAAAACAAAGGCTGTTTCGTCTGGATGCCGAAACAGCCAATAACCGCAATGACAGCCATTTTGAAAGTTTTGAAAGTTGCTCCCGACTGTGTGACAGATTCCATGAGTGTATCATCAAAGGCTCATTATTCCATATTTCCCCTATCTGCCCGGCTGCCCCACTAGCATATGGCAGTCCAACCCTGAAAAAAAACACCTCGAGGTATCTCGAGGTACCGCCTGTATAATTTTTCATTCTCTGCTTAGACAACAGCCTGATCCCATGCATCTAACCACACCTCAACACTTGTTGGAGTTGGAACAGTTATTCAATTATATTTCCTTGTCCTTGTTTTAAAGTCTGCGGTAACACCATGCAAATTTTACCTCTCTCTAGAGTTGTGTGGTTCTGACAGGAACCAGTTGTTTTAACTTCGACGTTAAGAACAGTGTGCTTTGTTCGTCATCAAAAGACTGCAGGATCTTTACTGGCGTAGGAGTTAAAGTAGTTGAGGCTTTGGTTCAGAACCCCAACACTAGCAAGAGTCCGCCAGTCTCCTGGTGAAGAACAGAGCACACTGTTCGACATGTCAAGTTAAATATAACAACTGGTTCTTCTTAGAGCCACACAACTCAACATACATAAAATGCGCATGATGTAACCGCAAACCTTTGGTCACTTCCACCATGCAAAACTGCAAGTCTCATTTATTTTATTTAAAATCAATATTTAGCTGTGGGTGATTGTACTTTGCCCTCTTCATTATATTACTTTAAACAAAAACTAATGGTCCTTATCTCGGGTGCATACCTATGTTCCCCAATACCTATGTTCCCCAATACTTATGTTCCCCAACCCTAACCCTAACCTATCTAACCCTATAACCCTAACCCTAAGTATTTGGGGAACATACGTATTGGGGAACATAGCTATTGGGGAACATCTCGGTCCCAATATCTGTAGTCAGCATCTTGATCTTCGTTGTGTTTAAACGTTTGTTTATGAATATAAGGCCCAAAAAAATAAGTCGGTCTCTGGTCAGCGCGCGCGTCGATTTTAATCATGCGCGTCAATCTTTTTTTTCTTCAAAATGTTCCGCGGTAGCTCCAACAGCGCCCCTCAGCGCCCTCTAAGCCGCGTCCCCGCGTCAATTCCGGAACTTTGGTCTGACCAGAGACCGAATATGGTTTTTTTTTTGCCTAAGGCTGAACCTAGTTTTTCACTGTACATGAATATGAAGGCAACAATAAGACTAAGTGTAATTCTGTAATTGCACCATGCAATAAACATCTGAGAGTTGGCAGAGATTAGTTACTCACCGAAATGCTGAGTTTCCCCGGTTCTTTCCACAAACTCACAAACTCACAAGAGAGATTTTTAAATTGTGCAACTGGAAGCCTACTCTAGTAGTTTTGAACACGTGTGGATCTTGATTAATACAGGGACTGTACATCCGGAAATTGACATGCAACGAAGCTGTCACCGTGTGCCAGCATTGCCTGAATGAAAAGAATTTCGGCGAAATCTACACTCGTAAGCATACCCTTTAACATTTTGTGGCCACATTAGTATTTAATGCCCTGTTCATGTTGACATCTCATATTTATTGTTGATGGTTTATTTTTCTTCATATCCAATTCACATTCCCATCACAGCTTTTTAATCCCATTTATAATGTTTAAAGAGTAATTTTCAATACATTTAAGGCCTTGCTCGGAAATTAATAGCTATAGTATAGTCTCTGAAACATCCAAGTCAGATTGACCCGAATCCAGGTCTTATGTAGCTTTAGCCCGTTTCCGGTCAAACATGACATTATCTCAGGTCAAATAACACTTTTTGCCCAAATTTCTGTATCAAAATGACCGGAAAGATGTCATTTTTGACACAAAAATGTGTCGGTCTTGACCCGGTAAAGGTTAGAACAAATACAGCTTCGATTCTGGGTCAATGTGATGTTGATCAGATCAATGTGATATTCGATGGTATTTTCTGAGCTACGTGCTGTTCTGAGCTACGTGCTGAGGAAACGGCCAAGAATGACTTTTTACTTAGCAGATGCAGATAGCCTTGGGCTTTACTGTTGGATTGATTACACGGACGAATATAGTTGTCAATAGGATATAGTTAAAGTCTCTCTTTTGTGTGTGCACACACATTTATACTGGAATGTGTAACCTTGTGGAGACATTCCTTTGTTCTCTTGTACTAAACTTTCGAGTTTGAAAATGCAGTTTAAATGCTCTTATTTTAACCAGAATTAATTTCCTTGGCCGAAATGTGGACTTGATATTCCTTTTCTAAAACTCTTCAATTTGTGACATATCAACATAGCTTGGAAATTCCTAGTTTTTGAATATAATCCATATATCTATTTCGTGAAAACCTTGTGGAGACGTATTCATCTATAGAAATTGTCCTGTTGAGACGTATACAATATTTTGTGCCCTATCGTACACACGTCTCCAGAGGGTACGATGTTTCAGATCAGCCAGTATAGGCAACTGTCCAAATCATCCAGTCGATGCATACATTACAGTGGTTAATTAGATTTTCAAATCCAGAAATGCAGAATGCAGAATGCAGAATGCAGAATGCAGAATGCAGAAAGGTTACTTTCCTGAAAAGTGTTAATCTCCACATGTGTCCTGTAGATGAAGTCACATTTGCATGAACAAAATATATTTCAACCGGTAAGGTCGTACTCAAATTCAATGTACACGGTTTCTTTTGGTATTTTGAAAAGTTATATTACCGCCCCTAAGTTAAAAAGTAAAGAGTAAACACTTTCAGATTGTAGCAAATACTTTTTAGTTTAAGCGTTTGCTTCATTTCATCCATACATGTGCGAGTAAATGCTTAACAATTGAAAGGTTAATAAGCAAGCGCTATTTTTTATTTATAGGCCTACGTCTCAATATCACTTCAGTTCCATGATGTGTTTTGCAGCATACATCGTATTTTAACCAATCACATCACGCACTCCAACATGAATATTTGTCACGCTGCGTGGATGGACGACACTTAGGTTCTCGTAGTGTTTTCCCTTCATTTAAACTTATCCCAACAAACAAAAATATTCCATGAAAATGGAAATAGGTTTGAACCACAGATCTTGTGATCCACAGTTCATTCCACTATCCACTAGGCCACTGTGGCAACTTGACGAAAGCCGTTCTTTGAAATGCTTTGATGTATATGCATATGACTGAGTAATAGCAATGATGTGACGTCATTGTTATTTTGTTATGAATAAACATCGAACTAGCTGAATAATCATGATCAGTTGACGATGTGTTCTGCAGATAAAAACACCGCGCGCTGGATGCGGTCAAAAGTAAGACATAAATTCCGTTCTTTCTTTCTTTTTTGCAGATGTGTTCGAATACACAAAGGAGCCCAGCAAGATTGAACTTAAGTCCCTAGGAGGCATACAGGACGTGGCGTGGTCTATTGTACAAGGTTCGTCTTCTGCTGCGGTTTAAGGAGATTTTGTAACCCCAACTTGGGGATGAAACGGGTCAATGTTCTCCCTTAGGAACACCAGACCAAATCCTGTTATGTGAGACCCATGACCTGAATATTTCCATTCAATGAACTGGACACCGGTGGTTTTAAAAATATATAGCCAGAGATAAAACCGAATAGCCAAAGACGAAACAGGAGTTTAGACGCACATCTGTCTCGATATACTCGTGGCCCTGATAACCATTAGTGTCCCTTAAGGGCATCCTTTGTTTACTCTTTGGTTCTCATTTCCGACCGTCCCTTTTTTTGCACACTCTCCTATAATAAGATTGAATTTTTTTTATCACCCCGGCGCAAAAATTCCATCTTATAATAGTTTATGCGGTACCCGCTGCTATGTGCATCAGATTCGAACCGGCCAACTTATCCCGTTAGCTCGATGGTCGAGTGGTAAGACATCTGCACTAGAAAGTAGGAGGACGTGGGTTCGAGTCCCACCCGAGAGGATTTTTCCAACTTTCATTCGGGAGGTAACACACTGAGTATACAGTGTTTAAACGTCGGTGCAGGGCAAAACCAAATTTGATTTATATCACCCCGGCGCAAAAATTCCATCTTATAATTATTATTTTAATGTTGAACAAACTGACTGGAGCGGGTTTGTCGCAGTTCCGGTGCTCCACCAGCTGAGCTATCCAGCCCTATGTTGGCAGGTTCCCCACTTTGTCAATGTCTTTGTTCAACGGGCGCTAGTCAGAAACCGTAGAACCTGTAGACGCTATGTAGCCAGGGATCACGGCCGAAGTCACAATGGTAGCAAAAACGGCAAACCAATACAAAGCTGCAAACCTCGGAAATGCGTAGCAAACGGGGATCACTCAGAATGGATATGGCTTTTTATTACAAAATTCTAAAGAAATATACATGCATTATATTAAACAGGTTCAAACTGAGCTCCAGTCATCATCTTTGTTCAACCTGAAAATAATTATAATGCACCTAGTCAGTTTCCCTATGTTAAATGTTTCTTTATATTACTAACAGCTATAATAGGGCGACAGATTTTGCTAACTCCGTCCACAATAGGGCGACACACCTTATTAAGGCGACACATAACTGTCGCTCTTTTGTGAAAACGACCCTTAGGACAAGGAATTTTGCTGTCGCAAACCATCTAGATCGGTTCCTCATGGTCCAATTAGTAAAAATATAGGTTTTCCCGACTATTTTAACACTTGTATCGCACGAATTCCCTATATCGATACTTTAATTTCGTCCCCGATCATCGCCAAGCTTACTTCTCAATTTGAATTTCAAAAACCCACCACTAGATTTCATTTAAGGTTCAGTATAATTCAAATTGTTAGCATCCCGATTCGTCACATATCTTTGAAATTCGTCTCGTGAAGCAATTGGCGTTGAATTGACAAAGCAAATTCGTTTTTTGTCATTCGTTTTCATGTTGTTGTCATTACATTTCGTCCCTGGTGACTTAAATCGTATACGATAAGAAAATGCGCCCAATCTTTAGACTTATTTGAAGAATTATGCGTATTAAAACAATAATAATTCAACATATGTTTCCTTATATGTATAAATTAAAGTAGTTAGCTGTAAGGTATGGACTTTTATTTCTGTGTTTCACAATTAACATTAGAGTCAGGAATTGACATTTCACAATATGCACTTATGACATTGACACTAAGTTTTAAGTTCAAAGACCTTCTTAATGTTGTTCTTTTACAGACATACCTTATTTCTGTTGTTTTATTCATATTCATATATCAAAGAGCAAGATTACGAAGGTGTTCGATCTTAATGCTTAATTTCCATATGATAAAGCAAAGAGCACATTGTAAAATTTCAATTTCTGATTTTAATGTTAATTGTCAAAGAAAACTCAAAACTTACAGCTATACTTTCATTTAAAAGGAATTTGTTAAAAATTAAAATTTAATTATTGCGCAAACAAGTCCAAAGATTGGGCACATTTTTAATCGTAACGTTTTAAGTCACCAGAGACGAAATGTAACGACAAGAACATTAAAACGAATGACAAAAAACGAATTTGCTTTTTCAATTCAACGCCGATTGCTTTACGAGACGAATTTCAAAGATTTTGGACAAATCGGAATGCTAACAATTTGAATTATACTGAACCTTAAATGAAATCTAATGGTGGCTTTTTGAAATTCAAATTGAGAATTGAGCTCGGCGATGTTCGGGGACGAAATTAAAGTATCGATATAAAGAATTGGTGTGATACAAGTGTTAAAATAGCCGGGAAAACCTATACTAAATTTCGTGGAAAAAAGATAAGGTAAACTTGGGTTAGGTGACAGTTTAGGTTTGTGCACAAGTCTATGGGAAAGTCGCCCTATTGCAGCAAAAAGAGTTATTTTTATAATTAAAATAGACTTTTATCCTCCGTTGCCTGCCTGCTATAGATGACCCATTGGAGCCGTTTCGCTTTTGCAACACCGTGGATGGCGGAAAGACCTCCCGTTTGGATGACACTTTCCACGGCGAGATGTGCCTTGAGAACCGCTTCACGGAGATCTCCGTTCCCGCCGAGTGCGCAACACCCGTCGCGTTGGCTTCACTCGACCTGAGCCGAGAGCATGACGAGATACGAGGCCAACGTGTCTTGTACTGCTTGCCCTAATCCGGTGTAGTGTGAAAGTAGGGTTCAGTGACAAAATAAATAAATCAATAAATAACTGAACTCACTGGTTGTATTCTGCATGCCTAGGGACTTGTCATTTGTGAGACTGAGTTAGATTGCATAAAAAAAAGGTGAAATAAAAACAAATTTCATTCGAGTCTAAATTTAACAGGAAATCTGCCTTGATAGCTTTAGCAAAATTAGAAGAATAGCCAGTGTGACACACCAGTATGACTTTTCCTATTCCAAAATGGTACATCGAGGTTTATATTATATTTGCTTTGAACAACGTGAATCTAAATTAAACCACCTCTTAGTTGGGTTTGCCAACATTATTAATCTCATGGCGCTATTCGTGGTACGCAGGTAGAGCGTTTGAAATTCCTTTTGGACAAAATGACTAGGCTCACAAAATTGTATTTGCTTTTGGTTTGAATTATCGGCTTTGCCGGTTTTCTTTCATATTCCTTTATTTTAGGTGCTTGGTTTTTCTGTAACGATAATGGGTCAAACTATTTTATCGACGGATAACAAATCGTCACCGACACAACGAAGTAACACCCGTCTACATACCAGTAAAAACTAGCAATCGCAGAAAACGGTAACTAAAGTTGAACGCCTTCTAAAACAACACTTTGCGTCAAAACGACAGAGTATTTTCAGTTGGGTTTCTCGTTGTGGACTTTTGATGAATTGAATTTATTAAATCTGCTGTTTTTCACCCGTTTGTGTATTAAATAAACAAGAAATAAGAGAAAAAAGATGAGTGTTAGTTCGTGAAACCGAAAAGGCTGCGAAACTGTAAATTTTCGTTTTCACGAAGAAACACTCTTCAATGTATTCAACACGAGGAAAGTGCAACTTCAGGTCAGCGCGCGCGCGCTCATACAAATTATTACAAGAAGAGTGTTACTTCGTGAAAACGTTTTTGCTCACTTATGAGCAGAGTGCACGCCATGCATTGCAATGGTAAATGGAACTTGAGTGTTACTTCGTGAAAACGAAAATTGTCACTTTTGTTGCCATGGATACTTAGCGTAATTATTAAAGTAAAGCTCTTGAAGCTTTGAAACTTCGTGCAATGGTAGGCCTTGATGAATAATGTTTAAAAATCCAAAAAACTGAAAATCGAAAAAAATATGGTTTAACATGGTAGAGTGTTACTTTGTGGTGTCGGTGACGAAATGACACCGCCTCATTGAGAATGTGATATGATGTTACAGCTACAATACAGTGCATGGGATTTAAACCTTTTAGTCCTATTTGGGTAATTCTATAGATTTTGGGTCAACTTTTTTACTTGTCCCTGTTACATGTGACATAAATTTATGCACTCCTTAATCCTGCAAACGTTGATAATGAATAGCCATCTACCTACACAACCAAGAGAAGGAACAAACACATTTTGAAACCATTCTTAAAGATATCTGAATGGCAAATTACCACAGTGACAGAGAGAGGACAACTCCACACTTTGGAGCCTACAATTGCAGAATGACCCATCTAGAAATGTTAGTAGGTAAATATAATGTAACAGACATGTAACAGTCTCAATTCGCTGATCTCAATGTTGTCAATAGGCCCTTTGCATATGACGTCACATCTGAGGGCAGGTCCTTGTTCCTCTGTGAATTGCACGAGTATAAATGCTGTATATTCATTGCCATTGAATCTGCCCTCCTTTGGGGTCGCACTATGCAAGAGGTCTGTAAGCAGAAACGAATTGTGACAATTATTTCCACGTAGACAAAATAAATAACGACAGCTCGTTTTCCCCCTCAAAAATGAAGTTCTGCTTTGTGTAGTTTGTTGTGTCGACAAGAAAATGCATATTCAGTGCTTACTGTATTTATGGCAAAACCAAACCAAACCACCCGGCACCGTGCTTAGCGGCACATTAAGTTTAACTACACTTGCATAAAAATCATCCTGAAAGGTAACATCAAACACAATTTGCATAACACTGACACGCAAATTAGCGATAACAGCATCAGGCTGAGAATAATTATGTCTAGGGATACCCCCCCCCTACCAACAACCATAGTGACTGATGTGGGTAGTTGGTGTTTCTCGCTCAACATTGCCGCGATGTTTTGTACAGCATTGGCGTGTTTGCTTCTTGCGACTGTTGTGGTCGGCCATTGGAAGGATCCGACCAACTCGCACTTGGTAACTCTTACGTCTCGTGAAAAAATGCTGAGATATAGGTTGAAATTTTTGGTTGGAATGGCGGCGAAAGAATATAATATTTATTCAAATTGGCGCCTAGCTACAGACGAATCTGGCACGTGATCCAGTGAAGTAACAAGGGGGGGGGTGTGCAGAGTGTCAGGATTACAACAGGCCAGAGACTTTTAAAATGAAATCTTGACGCTGAGAGAAGCAAACAAGGGACGGTGAAATCGACCTGTCGGAAAAATCGTAAGCTAGTCGGCAACTTGACAAGGGTTAAGAGCGCCACCTGTTGTCCGATATAGTGTCAATGATTGTCTGCTTTTCACAGTGCCCCCTATTGGTGTAAATATGTCTCGGCTCGGTTTCTAAAGGCGAGATCACGCTTGGTCCCGAAGCGTGTAAAGACTATGCCCAGATTGGGGCTTCTGGTCAAAGTCAACGGGCAGAGCTGGTTGAGCTACCAGAGGGTGAACTGGCGATGAAGATTCGAATTACTGCTGGAGTGACAGACTGAGTGCCCGTACTCGCACGGATCCAGTCCAACTCTTACTGGTAAAACATATCTGTCAGAGACCGTGTCGCTGAAGTGTAGCAGCTTACAAACCATTTATTTGGTATGTGATGCAGTCTCAAAACAATCCCGGCAATCAAGTTGAGGCAACTACATGATAGCAGCCGATGGCACATACCTCTATTTTTCTACCTCAGCCCGAAGCAAATTGAATTAATTAAATTTTGTATTTGTATACCTCTGTTTAATCAGGAGTTTTACGTCACCTAAAAAAGCTCACTTTACAATTTTGTGAATGTATGATTATTTTCAACAAAATCCGTTTTTTAATAATGTCTACTGAATGGTTTAACAGTATAGGAAGTTACAAGTTAGTCCTGTTCAGTAATTTGTAAAACTAGAAAAAAAAAACAACGAAATACTGACTAACTGTATCTCGCATCATCTAGGATGTAAACAAATATTGCATAATTTCCAATATAGGGACAAACGCCATATTACGTGCTCGACAACAGTAGAATACCTGTCTGGTCCAGTTATTTTCTAAAGCCTGCTGGCGTCTGTCCCTTTTTTCGAAATCACGCGACCGACAAAGACAATCTGGCCACAAATCAACCAGCTTGTCCTCTACGGCGCTGACAATGCCGCCATCTTGAAATCACGTGAACACAGTATTTGCTTTCATTGGCTAGTTAATGATATATTTAGTTTTTTGCTCAGGTAGCTCAGGTTGTCCGCACATGGTGAGCTTTTGGCCTCTGAGCTATTGTGCCTCACGGCCTCGCGAAGCAGAGAACGCAGCAACAAAGTTAACCGCACACGATGATTTACGTGCTGAGCAAACGGTCTCGAGTGACTTTTTGCTCAGCACATAGCTCTCGTGAATAACTTTTTTTCTCTTTTCTTTACGCTCTTGACGAGTGGGCGCTCTAAACAACTCAAGGCAGCCGATCAACATGTACTAGGCCAGCTTAAGGCCAAAAAAAAAAAAATAAGTCGGTCTCTGGTCAGCGCGCGCGTCGATTTTAATCATGCGGTCAATCTGTTTTTTTTTCCAAAATGTTCCGCGGTAGCTCCAACAGTGCCCTCTATTGCCGCACCTCCTCAATTTTTTTTTACCAAAGAGCACCCAAGGAATGGGAAATTGCACCAAGGCAGATGATCGATAGCACCAAGGCAAATTGGACACCAATGTACATGAGGACACCAAAAAAGCAAAATAGTACCCCACCTTGTCTGTACAATCCAAGCTTGAAGAAAAAAAAAGCCCCCCCCCAAAAAAAAATGCCGCGACGCCGCGTCGATTCTGGAACTTTGGCCTGACCGGAGACCGAGTATTGGGGCCTAATAGTTAGTTGAAAGAGTTCTGCTGAATTTCAACTGTGGATAACGGACGCTACTGTCTGTGATGATGATGGATTTTATAATTAAACATTTATTGGTCGATGTTGTTTCTTCCGTTTGCGAAATTTCTACCACTTCTACCAAAGAAAAATAAAGGCAATCGATTAGGCAAACATTGTAGCCTGGCTCCGTGAAAAAAGGTAAATATGTCATAAAGTGAGTAAACAAGGATTCAACACAGATTAACACTTAAAGAGTTATACGCTTATCAGTAAACGCTAATGTCGTCTTGTACTGGACAGTGTACAGTATCTTTCCTAAATCATGCTTTATTTACGTATAACTGTAGCAGAAAAGTCCAACATTATCGATCCAAAGATACGGCACATGATGTATTGAAAAGAAGCCGTCCGAAATAGACTATACTCAAGAACTATTCAAAACAGTCGTTATATACGCTCTCCACGTTTTTGTTGTTCATTAGCGCGCACATCATGACTTTGCGAATCTCCCTTCTAGCTGAATAAACAATCCGCAATTTGCATGGACAAGTTACAGAGGGTATCGACGACCTAAAACAAAATTCTCAAACTGTTTTCAGCACCGCATTCTAAAGTATCTGTTTCCTTGTTCTTTCGACCTGCATACATGAAAACATACCATGTTGCCCATTCGGTTACCATTGCGCCGCATGCGAATTTCTTTTCCGTAGGTGGGTTGCTCCAAAGTCATGAATAATTCAATAGTTTTGATCGGGCTAATATGTTTATTCATGAAACAGAACAATGACATCAAGAGTATTGCTGTTATTTAGTCAACCAGTTACCTTTAAAGCATTTTAAATTACGTACGTCGTCGAGCTACCACACAGTAGCCTGGTGGATAACGTGATGAGCTCTGGATACAAACATCCCGGGTTCGTATCCACGTCTTCTATGCTCGTATTCATCTACTATTTTTCTTCTCTGAATTTTTCGTTGAGATAATTTTATTTAAGGTAAAAAAGAGAACGAGAACCTAAGTGTCTTGCAACGATTCAAAGGAAAACTGAATTATGCATGACATTTGAGCAACCCACCTACGAAAAAAAATCGCGCCGCATGGACTTGTTTAATTTTAACTGTTGCGTATTTAATGGTGATGTACACATGCGTAGTTGGAATACCGTGGGTTTTGATTTATTTAACATCATACTGATCAATGTTTTGACCTGTTATGCAATTGTGTAGCATATAACAATTAACACGGCGTGATATACTTTGCCTTCTCGCAGAAACTATAGCTAGCCTAGTTACAATGTAAAAGTGCACCTATGTGGTTTAAAGCTTGGTCGGCTGTGTTCAAGTACAGGAGGGGAAAAAAACATATTTTAAAGCAATGGGGCCGCTCCATTTTATAAAAATAACATAGGGTTAGGAGGTACATGTTATTGTCTAGTAACTGTGCAAATTTCAGGTAATTTGCGTACTCTATTCCCAAGTTATGTGCCAAGATCACAAAATTCAGCTGTCCATCCTTTGCAGTTCTACGAACTGATGAATATCCATAAAATACAATGAAACATGGACTTTTCCCACTTCCATGAATGAATGAAAACTTGCAACAAAAAACCGGGCCAAAATTGCTATCAATATTTTCGGGGGAAAAAATTGACTTGTTCCTCACATTCAAACCACAAACTTAGACAGTGAAAATAATGTTTCCGTCTTGACTCAAATGATTAAAATCTCATTTGTATTTGAAGACCTGTGTGTAATCTGTAATTCTCACTCAGCTCAATAGCTTCCAACGACATTTCATGGACAGCTATAGCAAAATAGGTTTTTTCCAGATGAGTTGAAGAAAATGCTTTTTTAAGACATACTTCACTGATTTAATTTGATTGATTTTTAAGAAAAAAAATCCATTGATCCAGGTCACTTCTTTTTGAATCACCCTGTATATGAACTATTGAGAGTAAGGTGAATTGAAGATGTTTTGCCGTGCAATTTTGAGTTTGACCTTGAAAAATAGATTTTGTTTTGGGGGTTCTCGCAAGACGGGTTCATGTGTGTACAAAAATAGTTTTAAAAGACTGTGAGAGGAGTTGCAGACGCCCAAAATCTGTTTTCTCTTCTTTCTTTCTTTTTGTTGGCGTCAAGACAAAACATACAAATTGAACTTTTTTTCGGGAGAGCACGGAGTACACATCTTTAAAGACCTTGACATCCGAGCAACTCCATTCGCAGACAAACAACAGTCCCTGCAACCCACGGCGGAGTCTCAATGCGCACTGTCGTCGCCATCAGACTTTCATCAAACATGTTAGTGACCGGGGTCTTGACATCAGTATTCCCCATGAAGACCTGAAAAGAAAACCAGTCCAATTCTAAGTTTTGTCATATGATGTGTAAATGAAAAATTGCCATACGAATTTGTTTCGTTCAATATTGATTACTTCAAGGGGGTTCCTTCGAACTTCGGCGGCAATCGTTGGAGGGGACAGGCTCACCTTTAGCTTTTTGCTTTTTAGACGGGGCGCTAATGGCGATTCCCCAATAACGGACACGAGTACAAATATATGTTTACCAAAGCTACCTAGTTTCAAAAATGTTCCAAAATCATACGTTGCTCGACAAAGACGTCCACCACTTACCGAACAGTATAATACGCGTCTTTGCATAACGAAGGAAACCCACTTTTGACAGCAATTCTCACCTACTTGTTGAGCATATTTAAACAAAAATCAATTTAATCGTATTAAAATATTGATCTTTAAACATAAGTGACGAGAGAATGATAGCAAATGCATACTTTGTCTTTTAGATATGGTAGTATAAAAATTCATTTGCCAAACCTGTCCGTCCACGGACGGCTTTATTCCATCCGCTTGACTGAGCTCAGGAGCTTGATTTGAAGACAAAAACACTACACTAGACTTAGACGTGGGCACAGTCATTTTGGTGACTTTTATTTAAATGATCATAATACGCTATTCTTGCATTTTTTTAACAGATTTTTCACCAAGTAATGATCGAAAAGCTCGATTTCACTACAATATAAAAAACCAGTTCACATAAGTTTGTTGGTTAAAATACCTGTCAAAAGTGGGTTTCCTTAATATTATGCATCAACCTCCACAACACATCATTCAACAACAGCGCCCCAAACATAAGGTTGCATCCCCTACACTGAAAAAATTGCCTGGGTTAATTTTACCAAAGAAAGGGTAAAAACTGGAACTACCCAAACTTGGGTTGTTCTATAACCAATTTTTTGGGTTAGAATTATTTTTTGCTAAATTCAACCAAAACTTGTGGTCATTCGAGACCAAATTAACTTTTGGACAAATTTAACATAAATTATAACCCAAACAATTGGTTAAAGAACAACCCAAGTTTGGGTAGTTCCAGTTTTCACCCTTTCTCGGGTAAAATTAACCCAGGCAATAAGTGTAGCAATGGCGCTCCTTTCTTCTGGTTTTTTTTTCATCCTTGACGGGGTATTTGTGAGTTCCACAGCGAGGGAGTTTCTACTGTACCTACCAGCTTGTCTCCGTTTTCATCTGTCATGTATTCATACTCAGATGTGGGCAGCTTCTTGTACACCACCTTGTACTGCGTCATATACCAACTGCTGCAACCCTGAGTGACCACCCCAGACACCACGGTACGCTCGACGAGGTCCACCTCGATCCAAGGATAAGGTTCAGGACTGTACATAAAGTGAAGAGGGAACAGTAAAGTGGTCATAACTAAGAAAAACGGCTCTTGAGCAGTTAGAGCAATCTGTGCCTGCCGAACGCACGCAGTGTGCGGGATATTGACTAACAACAGATTACATGTCATTATATATTTTGCCAGTGTTCTGGTGAATTTTTTTTGACGATTTTGCCAAAAAAGAAGACGCCTTAATACCAAGAAAAATTCTTATAAAAGACCATTCGTAACCTCAAATTATTTTTCTTGACAAATTCGCTTGACAAATATACGAAACGAATAGCCGTTGCATGTTGTTAAAACCTGTAATGTCATAATGGAAAAGAAATGTAATATCGACTGTAATGTAATACATTCGTCCCGTAATGTAAACTGTAGCGACCCGTAATGTAATAATTTTCGATCCATAAGGTATAAACCAAAAACCGACCCGTAATGTAATAAACATGAATTTGCTGGTATTTAGGAACATTATTTTTGGGAATTCATATTTGTGGCGACTTTTGTTGGGTGATTTGGCAGTTAATGTCAAGCTTTTGGTTATTGGGGCAATAATATAGGCGACTTTTCTTCATGACGACTCACAGCATGAACTTGTAACTTTGTCTGAACTTCAATCCCGATATACAGAACTGTACATGTAGATAAGCCCATTACCATGACGTAATTGTGACGTCATCATGTATTTCATTACAAGCGAATGTAGTTACAAATAAAATGGTTTCGTTCATTTATACAACCAATGAACCCTATGAACTGTAACGTGAACCAAAAGTGAGTTGTTGTCCTCGTAGTTTCGATAAACGCAAGAAAAATGGACACAGAAACAGGTTTTCTAAACTGAAGCCCTGTCCACAGCAACTGGTTCCACCATCCTTTTTTGTTAACAAACCCTAAGTTCATGGCCGACAAAATGCTCTAGTAGCAGAGAATTTGAGGGCATGCAAATCTTTATTTGGCCGGCGTAGTCAATTTCATGGGCGTCGCTAGGATGGGGCGAGGCCCCCCCCGAAGAAGCAAAACAAAAGGGGGGATAAAAAAGAAAACGAAGAAAAAGTGGTGTGAAGTCATATTTGGTATTAATTTAATACACATTAACATTAATACACATTTAACATTTAACAAAATGGGCGTCCGCAGGGGTGTCAATAGGGTGGGGTGGGAAAATGCCCCCCCCCAACCTCCTACACTCGAAAAGATTACAATATGCCAGAGAAAGTACATGGATTTTTGGGGGAAATGTACTTTGCCTCCCCCCATGGGCGTCGCGAGGCCCCCCCCCCCCGGGAAAGCAAAACAAACAAACAAACACACAAAGGAAGGAAAAAAAGAAAAAAAGAGGCGCGAAGACAAAGTGGTGAAAATTTAATGAGTTGGGGGGGGGCAAAATGTCCCTGACCCCTCTAAAACTGATCAATCGAGAATGTGTTGAGAAGTACAAGCATTTTTTGGCAAACATTGTTTTGCCCCCCTCTAGAAAACATCCTGGCGACGCCCATGCTCCCCCCCCCCCCCAGAAAGATATCCTCGCGACGCCCATGACTTCTATAGCAACAACCCTGGGCATGAGGATCTAAGTTTAAAAGTGTGGGATTTTCTCCTGAATACTTACCCAAAGGGAATCCACCCTTTATCGTTGTTCAGCCTCGCCTCTGAGCCAGGGTTGTACTGAGCAGCACTAGACTCCCTGATGCGGTCATCGGAGATTGATCGGTCTTCAAGACCGAGTGGCTCCGGGCTCAAACACACAACATGAACTGTTGGCAAGAAGAAAAACAACAACGAGGAAACAGACAGAAAGTATTTATCTTCCCCGACCGTCTTATCCTTAAGTAAGATTTGAGGCTTTGCATGGTGGAGATACTGATGAATGACAGATTTGCGGAAACACCATATGGGAATAATTTCTCAAACTTAGAGAATGGTTCTGAAAAGAACCAGAAGTATAAACTCGACGTTCCGGTCAGTATGCTCTGACTGCGTCTTCAGGAGAAGAGCATACTGACCGGAACGTCGAGTGTATACCTTTGGTTCTTTTCAGAACCATTCTCTAAGTTTGAGAAATTATTCCCACATGGGGTGTTTCCGCAAACCTTTCATTCGTCTTATCCTTAGGATCGTAAAATCATGGGGATTGTGAATAGAAATTCGGATCCATAGTTGAGAGGCTATGTGCAAAGGATACGATTGTGTTGTCCGGAAGCAGTGTTCCAAAACTGACTCTAAAACATTATTTGAGAAATCTCCTGCGGCCATCGTATGTCCCCCCAAATAGTGTCCGCCTGACTATTTTTTAAAATATCTCCAAAATCATGAAGTCAATTTTGAAAACTTTTGATGTTCAACTTTTTGATGTACGTCTCTCTGCATTCAAAGCTACTTTTGCACGACTGGTTTACAGTGGTTATGGTTTGATACAGGCCAAATGGTAACTTACCAGGTGGCGTAGGTCCCCTCTTTCCCGGGCAACGCCCCCGTATCTCTTGCATGACTTGCTTCATCCAGTCATCCGGATTATCAGGATCAGGTTCCGGTGGGGGACCGAAGTAGCACACCCTCGCCTTGCTCTCCACACCGACCAAGAACACTTCGATAGAAGACGAATTAACATCACAAATTATTACCATTATTATGACACATTATTTTTGTGAGATATTTTTGAAGTTTAAATATACAGATATTTCTTATCCAATTTGATAAGAGCTAAGATTGAGTTTCGTCCGAAAATGTTTTTCAGACGAGTAAACAAACTCATTCAACTAGTAAGGCTTTGGATGGAGACCGGACTGACTATCGGGTGTTCAATTCAACTTCCTTTAAATGTCTTAAGCCTAAGCAACTTTTGTTCTTCTATGTTATCCATATCAGGACATGGAGAGGCACCATGTGCCGCTCTATGAAACTTCCTGCAATGATTCCGCAACCTCACGATAAGTATACGAGCTGCAAATTTGCAAAAAGTTGAATACATTCCAACTGCGGCGAATTTCGCAGAGAATGTTCCTTGACGTCAAACTCGCTTGGAGAATTAAACCGTCCATCCTGAACACAACATGATTCGCTGTCGCATTCGCGATATGAACGTTTGAAAAGATAGTGTAAATACAGTTTCCTTGCATGACTGTTGAAAAGAACTCCGAAAGACATAATAAAAATCTTCAAGCCTACCTGTCAGTGATGATAGCATTAGAACCAAAGCTGTTGCTCCGTCCATCCTCACTGATGCAATCAATATGAATCCGTCAGAAAATCGGGAGCACAAATACTCACCCGCTCGTGTCTCAGCAATTACGAAGGAGCGATAGATATGGCGAGGAGCCAGAACTTTTAATTGGCTTTGAGTCATTATGGAGGAGGGGGGGGGTACCTCGACCGCGCATGCGTTGTATTGCGCGCGTAGTGGCTTCTGCGAGCAGCTATAATTAAATGATAGCCTTGACCGTAGGGGTAGATGTTCAGGAATCGATATTGGCACAACCGCTCTCTTCGTGTGGCCTAGACTTGAAACCAAGTCGGTAATTGGCCGGGTTTTGTTCGCCCCCCGAACACCGCGCCGCGATATGGACAGATACAGCAAAACGTGTGGTCCCACGGTAGGAGCAGCGTGCTTACATGCGGCAACGGTTTGTGCACCCTCGACCCCATGATGCGTGTACGGCGAATTACTGGCTTGAATAACTTGTTCTCGGCTTCTACACAACGTATTGCTACCACATTTGGAAGGAGCAGTCTCATTATTTAAGAATTAGGACAATATGAATATTCACATTACACCTAACAGCTTACTTTTATGTTTGCACGTGCATGTATGTGTGTTCTGTGCCTAGAGAATGGCATACAGTCTGGAGTGATTCCCGTTCCTCGAGGGGTGGTAGGCTAAATCCTCAGCCGTTAGGTCTTCCATCATATTATGTTCTCATTCGGAAAACTCATATTTGACATAATTATCATAATTTCGAATTTTATAATAATGATACCATTCATTATTATTGAAAAGATTATTAAAAAGATAGAGAAACGTGCACGTATCTAGAGAAAAATATCCCCACTACAGGTGAGCTATCATTGGCCCTCTATATGAAAACGTATTAAACGCCGGGCATGTCGCTGGGTGCGTACATGAATATCCGTCCGAAACAATACTAGTCAAGTCGCAAGACACGTCGAACCCAGCATAATGATAATAACCATGATACACTGAGCCGTGCTAGTAGATACTGCGGGGGCCGACAGAAAAAAAACCTATATAGTGACTTGTCCTCAAGTCTACGTGTGTTCTTAATAATTATTGAGAACACTTGACAACCTGGTAAACAATAAAGCTGTCAAATTTTTTCGGTCACTGGCTATTCTCAAAAACTTGAAATTAAATTTGCAATATTACAACTACGAGTAATTTACCACCAGTGCACGATGCAAAGCAGTTATTATTAATTAAGTGTGCTTGTAAATAGAATGATTCACACGCAATTTTGGACAAAAAGCTTCACCCTACAGTATTCACTATTCAGGGATCGATACGACACAGGGGTGAACGGAACGAAAATTGCCTACTTCCTGTAACTGCAACAGCACTAGCCCTGTATTGAAACGTGACCCAGACATAAAAGCCTTAAAAATATGCCCACCCGCGCGTAAAATTTGAACAGGTGAAAATTGCAATTTTTACTTGAAGTAGTTGTCATTGCTTATAAAACAAGAAACAGGGGTTTTAATTGTACATGTGTGCAAATTAAGGACCAGAGCTCTGAAAAAAATCCTCTTCTACTTCTCTTTCATCTTTTATTTTAAGATTACGATTTGGAGGAGAATTCTATTTTTTTCAATAACCCTACCCCCAGAGACGCAGGCGAGGGATTAATGGACGGTGTTGACGGGAATGCAATGATCGCTTTGCTCATTTCTTGATGCATCAAGGCAAGGTTAAATTTTGTATAAAAGAGAAAGCAAAACAATAATTAATTGTCTGTATTAATTATAGTTCTGGATAAATATATTAATTATTTAATTCTTTAACTCAATTTTTTAATTTATAAAATATTAAAAGTAAAGAGAAATATCAACTGAAACAAAAAATAGAGCAAAAAAGTACTCCTTAACCCGCACCAGTTGCACACTTTGAGTTGTTATTTGTGTCAGAGACCAGTGAACCCATTAATGGCTTCTCTGTTATGGTAGTATGTTTTACACTGGGTTATATAAATTTAGGTTACCAACGAGTAATATAATCACTCTCCATCTCTTAACACCCCAAAGCTAAACATCTACAGTACAAACTACAACAAAACATATTAAACGTAAAAGCATTTAATTAAATGTTGTATATGTACATCTGTTTAATTTGGAGCTATGCGTCACATAAAAAAAAACCACTTAACAATTTTGTGAATGTATGATAATTTTTAACAAAATAGTTTTCTTTTAAATAGTGTCTACTGAATGGTTCAACGGTATAGGATGATACAAGTTGCTCCTGTTCTGAAATTTGTAAAAATACAGAAAACACACGAAGTTGCTTTTATATCTCGTAACATCTCATGGATGTAAAGAAAACAAAATGAATTCCTTCAACTGAGATAACAATAAAAAGGATTTTCTCAGACGAGAGCTTGTTCAAACATTTATACTTTTTAGTAGTATCGTATAAGTAACCGGTTATATCTATTTAGATCAAACCAATAAAAAATTGTTCGAATACGGTTCAAAATACCCTAACACGGTCTCATAAGCTTCATGTCAGTTTTATCATTTAAGCAATACAAATACAGTATAAACAATACCTCAACTAGCAATAACTTTCCAAAACATAAACATAATCAGATATCTGTGTATTATTCGTGCATACGCTTACCATGCAGGTGAGCTAAATACACGTAAACTCTTAATGCGTTATTAAGAGTTTGTAGCATTTACTTGTAACAAGTAACCTTATATTAAAAGGCACTTACTTTTTAATATTTTGAAACTTTAAAGGAATTGCTGAACCAAAACAATTACTTAGCCAATGAAAGCGCATACTCTGTTCACGTGATTTCAAGATGGCGGCCACCACGAAAGTGTCAGCCACGTTGACAGCGACTATATTTTAGAGGACAAGCTGGTTGATTTGCGGCCAGATTATCCTTACTTGTCGATTGCATAATATCCAAAATAGGGACAAACGCCATATTACGTGCTCGATACAGTATAATACCTGTCTGGTCCAGTTAATTTGCAGGGTTTTTTTTTAAAACCTGCTGGCGTTTGTCCCTTTTTGGAAATCGTGTGACCGACAAACATGGATAATCTGGCCACAAATCAACCAGCTTGTCCTCTAATGTATAGTTTCTGACAACGTGACTGACACTTTCGTTGAGGGCCGCCTTCTTGAAATCACGTGAACACAGTATTTGCTTTCATTGGCTAGTTATTTATATATTTAGTTTTTTGCTCAGGTAGCTCAGGTTGTCCGCACATGGTGAGCTTTTGGCCTCCTGAGCTATTTTGCCTCACGGCCTCTCGAGGCAGAGAACGCAGCAAAAAGTTACCGCACACGATGAGCTACTTGCTGAGCAAACTGTCTCGAATGACTTTTTTGCTCAGCACATAGCTCTCGTGTGCGGTGAGATTACCTGCTGTAATAATATCTTTATTATGTTTATAATTTAGTACGTCTACGGTTATATCCACAACCAATGACTTTCCAAAAGGTACAAATAGTTATCTTACTACAACATATACATTATCTAGTTATCTGAATACAACATAAACATTGTACAATAATGTGTCTGTTTTGGGGTGCATACGCTATACTACGCAGATGAGCTGAAACTAAATAAACCCATACTGCGTTATTATAAGAGTTGTAACATACTCTTGTAACAGCTACTATTAGATTTAAAGACACACATTTCTTAATATTTTGCAAAAAATAAACATTAACAAGAATTTAATAAATCTGAGTAAATAAGCTCAGTTGAAAATTCAAGTAACATAAATTGCTCTAACCTGTAATTAGGTTTCTAATATAGCAATCATTTAATTCGATTGGCACAATTAAAACATTTCAGAAAGAAGTTTAAGAAAACAACTGTGTTGTAGTCGAGTCCATCACAAGTCCTTCCACCAGTTCTTTATATAAGTCCAGTCATAAGTCATGTCAAAGGTAACGGGACGAACAAAGAGAAAACAGTTCTTTTGTTACAGTTCATTTGAAAATCTAGTGACGTGGCTTGAGACTGAAGGAATTGTGATGACCTTGCAGGAGCTTCTTGTGGGGACTCGACTCCAACACTAGCAAAAAAAAATTGCAAAGGTTTTCCAAAAACAATGTAGACCTCATGTCACTTGCAATTTTTTTTTCTATGCCAAAAAATAAGAGCGTACACAATTAACGATACAACAGGAAGAGAATAGCATGAACAGTTATTTTCACACTGGTAACAGTGATAACAGATCGTCGTATTCATTTAAGAAATTAAAGATTTTTTTCCGACATTGTCTGGTAGTCAAGAGAAGGAAAAGATAGGAACACTTAGTTTTACAATGGAATTAAACAAACCTTGGGCATAGCAATGCCTTTAAGGAGTGGAAACAGATCGTCCTATTACAATAAGAAATTAAAGATGTTTTTTTCTGACATGGTCTGGTAGTCAACAACTAATAAGGCAACACAAGGCACGTCTTTCGGGAAAGGATAACTCCAATGGACAAGGATGTGAAATCGAAAATGTCCGGGATTGTCTGATGTCCGCATTACTTTTTAGTGGGATGCTGTGTTTTCGTCAGTTTGTTATGATCTACACCCTTTCGTGTTCGCCAATCGGGAGAGTGACCTCGTAGATGGTTTCTTCGTAGTCTCTCATGGAGATGCATTCCTGTCAACAAAATTCAATTCAAAATGATAAAACACACACTGACACGAACTAGGCAATATAATATTGCAACAAGGCACCAGAGACAACAGGGCGAGCCAAAAAAAATGATTAATGATTTTTTTTTCTTCTTCAAAAGCAATCAAATTTGATGCACCAAGGATGTATGTATTTAAAGAGCACGTTCTTTCACTCATCTGAAACTAAAGTAATGAAATTGATCCATACTATCCCAAATTGTGCAAGTTTTACTAAAAGAACCAATTATTAAAGGGGCGGATCAAGGAATGTTTGCAGGGTGGGGGTGTCATCAGCAATTCAATGCTGAAACGTAGACAGGTGGGGTTTTTTTTCCGGACAATTGGCCTCCATAAAAACAAGCGGGGGGACTAGTACCATACTTTCAATGGGGGCGCTGTTCAAATCCGACGATCATCTACACTATATTACAGAATAGTGTAAACCCCCCCTCCCCTCAACCGAGCTGAGTCAGACCGTAGTTTGTGCACAGGCAAATATTATTACCATATTACCAGTATTATTGTCATAATTGTTTTGGGTGTCAGAGCAGGGGACAAATACAATTGAGTCAGAGCTGGGGGGGGGGCGGGGGTTTGAACCACCCCCCCCCCCCTCCTGCTCTGGATCCGCGCCTGTGTTAATGCCATTGATGCCATACAGATGACACATAGGCATTTAAATACAAGTAGGATTTTAATCTTTGAGTCAAGACTGAAACATTTTTTTTACTATCAGATTTTTTTTTTTAAATTACCTTTCCCACATTCATACGTTTGTTCAGCTCGTCGCTGATCATCGCAAACGAGGGTCGATCCCCAGGGTCTTCTTGCCAACATGCCAACATCATGTCATATCTAAAGTTAATGGATTCGAGCACAAATCCAAATCAATGACCGACAACAAAATGGCTCAATTTATCTTTGCTAAGTTGAGCACTGTCTTCATACAGGGCGTTGGTTCTTAAATATAATATGTCCATACATATTTCAATTTTATGGAAATGTATAGGTTAACGAGCAAACAAAGATGATTGGTGAATAAATGTTTCACTCTATAACATCTTTTCCTTTGCCAAAATATTGTTCATGTGCTAGGCGAAAAGACTGGTGTTGCTTAGTAATGTACTATTTAAGAGCGTAATACCGCAAATTGTAATTTGAAGTTCAATAAATGTTACTCAAAGTATCTCAATTTGTTTGCAACGCCAAGAAAAAGTTCAATCTACGGAGGTCACACAAATAAACGAACAAAATAATTTATTTCAATTATTACTGAAATACATGAGTTTGCCCGTAATTTTCAAACAAGGAACTTACAGTTCCAGCTGACAGTTTTTTGGTTTGGGCATGCGGTAGCCGGATTGAAGCTTTTCCACCATCGTCTCAGTAGTCATTGCTGGGTATGGACGAGCTCCTACAATGAACAAAAGACACTCAATGAAGTCAGCTATCATTACTGAGACTAGAATCAAGGGAAAAACTATAAATGATAACAATTGTTTGCCCAGCAAGCTTGACCAGTCTTACAACGTTAATACACTTTCACTCTCCTGTTCTGTAAAGCACGTACATTTTTTTTCCATATATTGTAATGTAAAACTCTTGAAGGAACTGTTTACAACATCTTACAAATCGCTTTGACTTGACTCACCAAGGGTGACGATTTCCCACAAGAGCACGCCATAAGACCATACGTCACTCGCTGCTGTGTACACGTCGTGGATTAAGGACTCAATCGCCATCCATCGAAGAGGCAAGCGACCCTGAGAAAATAATTATATGTATTTCAAGGGTGTTGTTCTAGCAAACTATCCACCATAAATATATTTTAGGTTATTCCTAAGGACCGTTTAATTGAAAATTACAAAGCTCCAAGGAAACAGGCAAAGTAAAAATGCTTAACTTTGGAACATTAATTTATCAAAATGATATGGATATACAACAACCATGTTTGCTGCTTTGTTTAACAAATAGTTAAACATTGTTGTGTTTACCCGTGATCGGTGCTCGTAAACTCTGATGTTCATGACGTCACGAACGAGTCCGAAATCAGACACCTTACACGTCATGTCCTCAGCCACAAGCACGTTACGGGCAGCAAGGTCCCTGTGAATGCACTGTGTAGCAGTCGAGAAAAAATGTTAGTTAGTATTTGGACACACAGTCAGGGAGGAAAATAGGTTTCTAAATTAGCCGCCCGTAGTACCTGTTCTGTCAAAATCAGACTTTTCTGGGCATAAGTTCAAATATAAGATTTTTGCATTTTGTTAAAATATGTACATTTCCCTTTTAATAGGTGGTTTAATTTTTGAAACCAATCATTCCTGGGCAAAGTTATGCTATTCTGAAGTTCATTGTGTCGAAAAGTGGAAATCGGAGAAAATGGCCACGAATATCACAAAACAGACATTTCTTAAACTGATATGCTTTGACAAATCATCAAAAATACTATATTAAGAGTTCAGATTAGTGTTTCAGGATATGCAAAAATTACAAAATCGCAAATAATCGCCCCACAGTATTTTTGGGCCCTATGTTAATTTCAACTTCTGCACAGAAGCGTCTGCTCTTGACAGAAAAGGTCACAGCATTAGTCAGTCGTTACCTGTTGGGATGAGATGAACGCCATCCCATCAGCCACGTCCTTAGCGAACTTCATCAGATCTTTGGCGGTCAAGGAAGTACTGCCCCCGTGCAGGTTGCTGTAGACACGCCCACCCTTACCGATATTTTTGTGCAGAAGGGTCTTGAGGTCCCCCCTCGACAAATACTCCACGATGATGTACGGCGGATCTGACGAAAGGAATCGGATGAGAGATCGCTATTACTTTAAAAAAAAAAATCTGATATAGTCCATTCTCTAACTATCATCTTCCACTATTAAAAGCGTTAGCACAGACATTCATGAATAAATATGGATTGTGTAATTACGGTTTTTATGTATGGGTAAACGCTGTTCATGCAGACCCAGCTATCTGCTCTAGTTAGAGTTCACAATAAAACTTGAGGAGACACTTAAATTACATTACAATAACATTACAATTGACCAAAACATATCGTGATACTGTGACAACCAAGACAATGCTGAAGCCCCTCGACGAAAAGGTCGTCCAAAGATGAGCCTGAAAACATCCATCGAGCTAGAAACGGGTCTGAGTGGTTCATCTCTTTCTAACACTATGCTCGACAGGGACAGTTGGGCCCAACTCATCAAGTCATCATGAAAATGAATGAATGAAGAAGAGGAACCAAGACAAGACGTAGGACCTCATGTTTGCAACCTCCTTTGCCGTTGCATAATGGCATAGCGTTCAAGTTCACGATCGATAAACACCCAGATCACTGATCACACTGCCTTATATAATGAAATGTTGTACCTTTCTCCACGGAGAATCCGAGGAGCCTGACTACATTCGCATTGTCTGGAAGCTTCTTCATCAAGTCAAGTTCTTTCAAGAGATCTGCCTTATCACTCTTGCTGGCTCCATCTAAGAATATACGATAGAAAAAAAAACTTGTCCAATATATCTGTCATCTAATGCATTAAGTGCATAATGCACTTATCATTAATAATTGAAATGCTCTAGTCTTAGTTCTCAACATTTGTAAGGTCTCTTATAGTCATAACTGAAAATAGTACCTTATTGCCACTGTGACCACTGACATATAATATTGAATATTTAATAAATTGTGATCGCTGATGAATGAAATAAATTTCAACTAACCTTTAAGCGTTTTGACGGCAACCAGTGTAACTTTCGAACCCTCTGTGATTCCCCTGGCCTCGGCTAGAAAAACCCGACCAAAGGCGCCATGTCCGAGCTCTCGGACAGACCTCAGCTGATCCCGCGGGATAGCTTGGTGTCCCATTGAAACATTCGAGTATGGTACCACTACTTGGCTTTGACCTGCTGGTTCACCGATGGTGTCCATTTCTGAAATTAAAATAAGAAGTCTTGAAATTTACAAATTGAGGTGACGTAATACTGTATTCTCAGACTAATTTTACTGGTATCAGTATTGATATTTATTTCACAGCAGAGACACCTCCTCTACTGTGAATGAATTTTGCCAGTCTCTTGAGGTTATATGTCACTCATATGCCAAGTTGTACTGATAAAATCTCATAAAGTTTTTTTTTTTTTTAAAGTAGAGGGTACAACTTGGTACACGTTTGCGGATACTCAACTATAAAGGATTATCAGGACAATTGAAAGTGTTGTAACTGGTTTTGCGATCATCTGGGGCTGCTAGCCCAGCATTTTCTTCATTATCTGTGCTCTTAAACTGTGTTTTGCAATGAAACACAATCTTGCTATCACTTTGTTAACATGTTTAGAAGCAAAACATTTTGTGTTCCATTTCCTAAACATCAATGTCCATTTGCTAAACACTATCCATCCTTACTCCAAACATGATTAGTATTTAAACATGTTTACAAACTGATAGCAATAAAGTGTTTAGAAAGGTGTTTGATTGCTATAAACACAGTTTTTGCAGTGTGGCTATCAAACCAATTTCGAAAACTGCGGATCTGAATGGAAACTATTCTTCTTTCGAATAGTTATTTTCGAACTTGAACACTGGTGACATTTCAATGCGGCTTCTTAATTATGCGGTCACAGATATAACAAAAGTGATGTGGGCATACCGAATGTAACGTTCTCGTAGGGTGACGGTGGATTCGAGTTACGTCGTGTCGGCTCTTTCCTTCAGGCAAAAAAACCCACAACATTATGCATAGAGTCTATACCTTGTAAACATCAAAACAAAGATTGCAAAATGCTATATTTAATGATTTTATAGTGCTCAATCTATGATTTTATCGGAATATGCAATCAGGCTAGTATTAAGCTTGCAAAGATAAGACAAAGAGTTGATGGACTCACTCTGTCGATGTTGACATTTCTCTTTCGTCTAGAAATAGGACAAAAAAGATAATCATTAGTTCGCATCTGTGTAGGCCTATAACTCTGTCTGTCACGTGATTTTGGCTGTCACAAGACTGCAACTATGCATTCGGGGAGGTGAAGGGTCACAAGGATACCAGAGTGTGTAAAAAACAAAGTAATGAGTGTCTCTTTATAAATTTAGTAGGTGCAAGCTGAACAGAGGCAGGAAAAATTAAAACGTACCATACACGGATTAAACCAGCATAATCGTACTCTATGTCAAAAATAGTCCCGCACTTAAGACTTAAACAATTTGTTATCAGGTTGATATCCCCAGATTCACCTCGTGTTGGTTGGAGTCAATGGCTATACTTCAACCTTTTATAACACATTTTCAGTTTTAAAAGTCACAAAATCAGAAAACTTCAACTTCTCAAAAAAAAAGGAATCATGCAATTAACCTGCCCATTCATTATGGTATTTCCATTGTTTTCGATAAAAGTATGGTTCTAAATGGATTATTGCATTACGACAATGACTTTG